>OX451738.1:257029275-257629275 GCA_948472305.1 Vicia faba | reverse complement strand
GGATAATTTTCCTAGTCTAAGTAGGAATCAAGCTTGCTCCAAAGACAACAAATGCCCAATCAAAGCAGGAATCCAGCTTGTATGCAGGTAGCCATTGCAATTGTGAATCAAGCTAGCAAGCAAAGCCAATGGTACAATCGAAGGAGCATTAACAAGAGGACCTTCCCCTTTGGATCGAAGGAGGCTGTTTCAAAGGAAACACATGCCCAGTTGAAGCTGGTATGCAGCAAACAAGCAAAAGACCAAGGCTTCAATCGAAGCTTGGAAATTTGAGGCAATTTTGGATGAGTTTAAGGGCTCAATCGAAAGACCCTTTGGCATGCCAATCGAAAGACTCTTTGGCATGCCAATTGAAAGACTTTGCTTATCTTCAAAAAAAATATTTTTTTCCTTTAATCAAGTGTTGGTGACCAACCTTATAAGAAAAAATATTGGAAAACATGAAAGGGCAAATTTTGGGGTACAACATGTGCTATATACAGTTACTGCATGTATTTTTGATTTGTCTTGAAGGACGATCAGCCACTGATGGTTGATTCTCTTATGGTTCCTAAAAGAGAAATGTGTGGATTAATATGGTGTTGTCTCCGGAACCATAGTTAAGGGTGACATTTGTATGACTGAGAGTGATGTCTTGATAATATGTTGGAACATCATCTCAGGTGTTCGCAGCTTCATTGGAGGAAGTTGTTGTTGAAGATCATGGGATGAGTATTGTTGATCACTGAAGTGACTAGAGAAAATAAATCTCTAAAAAATGATGAACAATGAAGTCGCCATCAAATATTTATTTATCCCATAGAAAGGAAAGGAAAACAATGAAGAAAACCCGAGAAGGGAGAAATCAAGGTCTCACGACCAAGAGAACATGTATGGGAGTCGATTACGCAAGAGGAAGGTATTAGCACCCCTCACGTACATGGTACTCCACGGGATCCATTCTTGTTGTTCTAATCAAAGGGTGAGTCTAAATATAAAGCTAAGCTAAGGGGAATATGCATGAGTGCAAAGTATATACAAAAATAAATTTTTTATTAGATGTTGTTGTACCCAAAAAATTTCCCTCCCATTTTACTCAACATATGTTCATTGAGATCCTCAACTTGCTCAAGGATGCCCAAGAGTTGACCAGACAAACTCTCTCTTAAAGCAAGGAACCTCTAACTAGGGTTCCCATTTTCATCAAGATGGGTGAGCTCCAAATGCCTCATATGTTCTCCATAGTCCTAATATGTTCTCAATACCATCCATGTCAAGTTTCATGCCTTACACAAAAAGTTTTCCCAGTCAACTGCTCAGATGCTTGAAAATCAACTATATTAGGGCAAAAGTCAACTATGGCCCACATACAGTCAAACTTCAATATTTTTGGATAACATCAACATTTTGAAGTTATATACATCATTTGATCAAGGGTTGTCCATGATTCCCCAAGGAATTCTCCTAAGTCATCAAAACTCAAAAGTTGCTAAATTAAGGTTTCTCAAAGAAAAGTCAACCAAACTTTGACCAAGCATAACTTTCTCATACTTTATCAGAAATTTCTCATCCAAGGCTCATTTTGAAGAGAATTCAATTCCATACAACTCATCTTCATCCCTCAAGTTCAAAAATGCACTCATGGAATGATATGAATTCAGACATTATAGGTCATTCCAAAAAGTCAACAAAAAAACCTTTTGGGTCAAAGCTTCTCAATTGAACATGGAAGATCCAATTGAGATGAAACCAAAAGGGTTGTTTAGGGAACATCCTAAAATTTCTAAAAAGTCCAAGAACACCCCATTAGGATCAAAATTGAAAGATATATGCATTGTCAAAATTGACCATTTTTGGAAAATTGTCAAAAGTCAACAATGCCCAAAATTGCATTTTTTGTCAAATGGGCCTAACTTTTTATGCTTGCATCTTGCTTCTAGCAATGTCCATGACCCAAACACTCTACCGCATATTATTAACTTTATTTATTTAATTTATTTTGATTTTTAATCATTTAAAAGTCAAATTAAATCAAATAAATGATATAAAATATGGAAGATTTGTTTTTGATCTGATTTTGAATGGAATTACAATGCAAATATGCTGACAAACCAAATCAAATCGTGCCAAGGGTGATTGGAATGAAAATGGTATGATTTGGCTTGATATAGAAAGAAATAATGCAAGGGTGGAATCAAATCAAATCTTGATAATTGGCAAAGATAAGCATGTTTTTTGTTAACCTAATTCAGTCTCATACATATACACAACAAATCCAAGGCACAAGGAGAAGGGTGGATCGTGTGAAACAGCAAGAACAATTTGTATTTTTTTGTCAAAAATATCAGATCGAATTCCATACTACAACCATCCTCGAGGATATTTAAGGGTTGCAACACGTTCCTAGAAATCTCCTGAAGCTAACTGCACCTTTTGCACGCACCAAAACACCTTGAATCATAAAATCCACAACTTTGTTATCCAACTATTTTTTATTTTTTGATTACGTGCATACATGCTTTTTTGATGAAATTTAATCATATATTCTAGTTTATCACAAAGTCTCGATGCTTGCTAAATCGTTTAATTGAGTTTTAAGTGCAAGAATCATGGTTTGCTATTCTTAGGGATTCTGAGCTCGTTTTAGGGCTTCCTTCTACAGGAAAAATTAGGACTAGGCGTGCATACCATGATGTCCAGGGCTTCAAGCCCAGTTGATTCATGGTCTTCGTTGTAATTTATATTGCTTGTGCTAGATTTTTGAATAATGCGGGGTTGTAGTTATAGGCATGGAACTGTAGGTAAAAGTCTAAACCTAAAACGACGATGCTGAGGAAGAAGAAGGCTAGGTGGCAAGCTCCCATTGGGCCATTTGAATATTGGCTCATTTGTTGGACATCACGTAATTGTTTTTCTTATATTATTTTTATTTGATTATATTAACAATTGAACAGCCAGCGTAAATGGTTAAGGACGGGGGGTTTGAAGCAAATGGCATGGGTTCGATCCCAGGCGTGTTGCTTTTGCATTTTTCCTGAATATACTTTCCAGATCCAGCGTGCCTCATTGTCCAGTGTCCATCATGCGCCCCATATGCAAAACCATAAGATCCATCTCCAACCAAATCCAAGGTCTCATGCAGGCAAAGTCCATGGTACACCTTTTGAAGGAAACCTCACTGGATTTCACGCTAGACAACTGGGCCACCAGATTTGGGCCTAACACAAAATTGGAAGCATACCCCTAAATTGCTCATCAACCAGACCCAGTTTCAATTCTCTTTTAATTTCTTTTATTTCTTTATTTGTTTTAATTATTTTACAAAAAAAACCATTGTTTTTTTAATTAAATCATAAAATCAGAAGAAGAAAAATTAGGTTTAGTTTTTTCATAAAAATATTTATTTGCATTAATTAATTAGTTTAATTAGGTTAAATTAAATCTTTTTTGTAATTAAATCTTTTCTTTATTCGCAAATTAATTTTTTTCTAAACTTGACATTAATTCCCCGTATTTAATTTTTTCGCGCGCGTCTTTGTTTCCATTATTTGATTAATTATTGTAACTGCTACAAGTTTGTAATAGTTAATTAGGTTTACTATTTCACGTTTATCATTTTTCTACGGTCTTTGATTATGTAATCCCCTCCCCAAAGCCTTGTAATAGCTAGGGTTTTAATTTCTCGCACTTTACTTTCCGCAATAATAAACTGCCTAGATGTATAGATAATAGGATTGAATGGAAAGATAAATTAATTTAAAATAGTAGAAAACCCTAAATGCGCAAGATAAATGAAACTGAAATCAAGCACTTGCACATGCTCACTCCTAGGGTTTTTCCTCACTTGGTTGCCTCGGAAAATAATGGTCGTGTCCCTCGAATGTAGGGATACCTTAGCAATGACCCGTAATTCAAAGTCGTCATAAAGATCATAGTCCCTACTTGTCCCTCAAGATGCCTACGAGAAATGATCTTATGACGATAGTCCCTTCGAAATTCTAAGGTATCCTTACTCGTTGCCTTCAATGACCATTTCGTCCCTTTCGAATGTCCCGTAAAATTCCAACGACAGAGCTACCTACTCCTTAATAGTAGGATGGCGCTGTCTAAAGGAAATGAAAACGAACATACTTTTTTCGAGTAGGTAGAAACTCTTAAGTACTTGCTCAAAACAAAAACTCTTTCACACCAAACACTTTTCAAAACAGTTTTTGAAACAACTTCGTCACACTCTTGAGGACAGATACAAGGGTTATCACGAGGTAAACAAAAATTTTCAAAACAAGCACACACAAGCAATTTTAAAAATGAGCAAGCACCTAAGAGCCCATGGGTAACCACGGATAGAAATGGTGTTAACACCTTCCCTTTCTATAATCTACCCCCTATACTCAGAAATATCTCAAAAAAGGTTTTTTCTGTTCTTTTTCCTTTTCCTTTGTTAGATGAAATAAAAGTCGGTGGCGAATCTTGCTTACTGCAACATTTGCGAATACAAAACACAAACCAGTATTAAACTGTCGGTTCTTCCACTGTATCACAGAACTGGCGACTTTGCTGGGGAAAAATAAGTGGGGTATACCTTAGGATCTAGGTCATTTTTAAATTTGCTTTCTTGTTTTGCTTTGCTTGCTTTATATTCAAGTGTTTTATTTGGGTATTATTGAAGACCCTACACCCAGATCTGGGGACACCTCTTAGGTAAGTAGCAATAAACTGTAAGGGAACTGTGTGCGGTATACCAACACGGTTGAAGCAGTAGCTACGTTGATGTGGCACTTTGGTTGGTACCGGTAACCCTTAAGTCAATCAGGGAGAGTACGGGGCCGCCGCGTGGTGTCATGAAGCATCAACTGAACATAGAACCTTTAATTGCACAACTTAGCCAGTAGGAGGTAGTGAGATGGCCGACTTTGGTGTATTCCCAAGGTCAACAGATACTCGATGCTACAGTCATTGAGGTTGAGTTTTGTTTGGTTGCGAGTCAGTCGCCTATCGAACGAAGCTTGGGGGAAAGATCGGTGATATTGAGATCCCTTAGAACCTGATTACTATTTATAGGACAGGTTGAACCAATCCAGCTTCAAGAGGGTATGACCTTAAAACTTATGCAGGCCTTAAACATAAGGACTTGGTGTGACTTGTTTGTTGCTTGCTATACACGTGTTTTTAGCATAATCATGACATCATAAGCACGACATATCATACTGACCATTTCAAGGACTTTCTAAGGCTCATCTTTGCTTTGTTTTGTAGGACATGGCATCCGCCCGTAGGAATACTATCCAGATTAACCTTGTGAAAGTGCCTCTCCAACTAAAGGACTTGGCATTAAGGATCCCTGAAAGCTCTCCCTTCGCTGAAAAACATGGCCGATTTCTCAACTTGGTCACTTCAAAACCTGATGAAGAATTGTTAAAAGTTCTATTTCAGTTCTTCGATCTTTTGCACCACTACTTCAATTTCTCGGATTACCAGCTAGTGCCTACTATGGAGGAATTTTCTCAGTTGTTGGGGGTACCTATTCTTGACCAGTTACCTTTCAACGGTACGGAAGAAAATCCAAAGCCTGAGGAGATTGCTCAAGCTCTGTCCTTACAACGGTCCGACATAGTGACAAATTGGGAAACTAGAGGAAATGTCCAAGGAATCCCGATCAAATTTCTATTCGAGAAGGCTTATTATTTTTGGGATACCCTAGATTTACAATATTTTGAAGATGCATTGGCACTCCTCATCTACGGGATGGTACTTTTCCCTAATGCATACCAACTTGTAGATGTGAATACAATTAAGGTATTTCTGTCTCATAATCCAGTGCTTACATTACCTGGGGACATTCTACACTCTTTGTATGCTCTCACTCTAAAGAGAAGGGGGACCCTCCAGTGTTGCACTCCTCTATTGGCTAGGTGGTTTATTTCGCACCTACCCAGGTCCATTTTAAAGAATGAGCAGGGTATGAAATGGTCTAATAGGTTGATGTCCCTTACATATTCAGAGATCCATTGGTGTTCGCGGTCCTCGGAAGATATTATCATCATCGATCGCTATGGTGAATTCCCTAATGTCCCTCTCTTAGGCATTAAAGTAGGAATCACTTATAAACCTTGTTTGGCACTGCGACAATTTGGTTATGCAAGAAGGGATGGTCCTCATGATACACTTATCCAAGGAGTCGCCTTCAATTATGAGAATGATGCCCAGGGTTACCGCAAAAGGTTCATAAAATCTTGGGGCATGGTACATAAAATTGATAGTAAGACACTGCGGCACAAAAATTCCATCCCTCTTGAGCCTTATCTCAGATGGGTACGAGCCCGTGCCCAAAGTCTTATGATGCCTTACCCTGCTGTCCTACCAATAATTATGGAACCAGTTTCTAAAGGAGACACTCTTTATCTTGTTCATCATTCTGATATGCCAACTGATCATGAGGAGTTACAGAAATCTTGGGTTCAATTTAAAGAGGAGAAGGATACGTTCGAAGCTCAATTCTATGCCAGCAAGAAGAAGGTCCTGGAGCTCACTAGGCTACTTCATGAAGAAAGGAACATAAACGCCTACATTTCACCGAAGAGGACGCGATCTTGGGAGACCTAGTTTTCTTTTTGTTTTAAGTTTTGTTTGTTTGATTGTAAGCCTAAAGGGAATTCTTTGTAACAGTCCGAACTCATTAATACAATTAACGTGTGTTTCTTTTTTGGTTAAACAAATTTGAGCCTTTACAAGTCCTTGAAATCATTGCATATGCATACCATCCATGACATTTCTAAAATAGGTACCATTATAGGTTTCTCATCTTCTTCGTTGTTTATTTCAACAAAAATATCTTCTGAACAAAGCATCAAAGATCTTCAGGCACAAAATGCACAATTTCAACAGATGTTCATAACTCTGGAAAAAGGCAGGAGGATCTGAAGGCCCTCATCCTGAAGGAAAAGAAGAAAAAGAAGAAGGTCTCTGGTGTTCTAAATCTGGGCAGAAGGTTCAGAGGGTCGTTAAAGCAACCAGTCGACCTGACCTCTTTGTCCAAGGAATGGGAGAATCAAGAGAGGGAGACAAGGAAGAAGGACCCTAGCCCTAAAGTTTCTAACAATGATACAGACTACAATGATGAGCAGTATCCTCCCACTGAATATAGATACAAGCAGTTAGAGGATCGGTTGAGCATTATGGAAGTCCAGAGAATACCTGGGTTGGACTTTGAAGAATTGGGATTGGTGTTGGGAGTGGTCATCCCGCAGAAATTTAAGGCTCCAGTTTTCGCAATGTATGATGGGGTGTCTTTCCCAAAGATCTACCTCTGTTCCTATGTAAGGAAGATCTAGTCCCACACCGTTGATATAAACTTGTGGGTTCACTTCTTTCAAGACAGTCTGTCAGGGACTCAACTTGAATGGTTCTACCAACTAGAGGGAACCAATGTCCTAAACTGGGAGGATTTGGCTGCTGCTTTTTATAGGTAGTATCAATACAACACCGACCTTGCCTCTACTCGTACTCAACTCCAGAGTATGTCCATGGGTGCAGGTGAAGGCTTTAAGGACTATGTGCAGAAGTGGAGAGATCTGGTTGGGAGAGTCCAACCCCCTTTGTCTGATAGGGAGTTGGTTGACATGTTTCTTGGGATGCTGTCTAGTCCATTATTCAATCATTTGATTGGTAGCTCATCAGCTGGTTTCATCGAGCTGATATTAACAGGAGAAAGGGTAGAAGTTGGGATCTGAAGCAGCAAAATACAGAAAGACACCTCTTCGAGCTCAGTAAAGAAACCATTCGCAGGTAAGAAGGAAGCCAGTGTTATCTATAGCCCAAGAGGTCAGAGCAGAGATGAACACCGTCCAACGGTAAGTGCTCTGATGATACCTAGGCCTGCGGCTACCCCACAACGCAACAATCAAAAAAGGGTAGAAAGACCGCAAAGGAAGTTTACCCAGATTAACATGACATTGACTGAAGTTCTACCCCATCTGCTAAGATCCAACTTGGAAACCTTAAAAGAGGCTCCCAAGAATCCTAATACCACATCCCCTCGGTACAATCCAAACGCTCAGTGTGCCTACCATTCTGAGAGTCCTGGCCATGATACAAATGACTACTGGGCTCTGAGAAATAAAGTGAAAGATCTGATTGAAGCCAAGAAAATTGAGTTTGATGCTCCAGAGAAGCCCAATGTCATAACTGCTCCCATGCCCAAGCACAACCGTAGAGTTAATCCCATTGATATTGATTTGTTCGTTACCTTTGTTGATGAAGTTTCTACTCCTCTTATGATTGTTAAGAAGAATTTGTTGTTGGCTGGTTTATTTCTGGGTTGTGGTGAAGGTTTCCACATGTGTTCATCTTCTCCCTCTGGTTGCTATTTGTTGAAAGAAGGTGTTCAATGCCTGATAGACAACAAAGAAATTTTGTTCGAAAAAAATTTGATTCCAACTGTTCCATTTGAAGATGTTTCCATTATAACCATTTCTGCCAATCCTTCCAAGGTCTCCTCTAAAAGACCTGTTAGGATTACACCCGCTCCGAGAATCGCTCTGCTAATAATCACTTTTCCTGGTCCCATACCGTACTCCTTGGAAAAGGTTGTCCTATGGAATTATAGCGCTGATGTTTACTATCATGGCATTAAACAAGATTTAAAGGCTGAAGAGGTTAATCCCGATGTTAGTAACATTGTCGGGTCCAGCAAGATTACCAGAAGTGGAAGGGTTTTCTCTCCCGAGATCTCCCCGAAGACTGTCAATAAGCATGTTGTTATTCCATCTGCTGTTCCTGCTAATACTTCAGCTACTACTCCCGTTCTCACTCTAGTTGTCACCCCTGTTGATGAGTGTTGTACCCCAAAATTTTCCCTCTCATTTTATCAAGGTTTCTCATCACAAGACTCTTGGAACTCAAGACCAAGCTAGGGTTTGCTCTGCTCAAGACATCTCCTTGCATTGTTGACCTAAATTAGGGTTTGCATTTGCACAAGGAATTTTGGACTTCTAATGCTCAATGTGACTTTCATACTCCATGTTGGACTTATAAGTTTGCTCATACAAAGTTTTAAGCCTTGAATTAAACTTTTGCCCAGTCAATTGGACAGTTGACCAAAAAATCAGCTGTATTGGGGAAAAAGTCAACTGTGGTCAATTTACAGTCAAACCTAATAAATTTTGATCCACATAAACATTATAAGCTCATATGAACCATTTGATCAAATTTGGACCACAACTCCTCAAAAAATTTGATCAGATCATCAAAAGGGCAAAATGGTCATTTTTAGGGTTTTGACTGCAGAAGGGCAATTTCTGACTTTTCACCTAGCCAATGGCAAATTGGGTTCGAGCATGGATTCAAGGACTCAATGTCATCATCTTGACCTATTCACAAGGTTCAAAAGATCTCAATTGCATTGGATTGACAGATGAATTTTCCAGTCAACTGATCAAAAGTCAATTGTATACTGAAAAGTCAAACTTTGACTTTTTGGTCAAAATCAAGTACCAAGGGTCATTTTTCATAAAGATGTGTCAAAACATGAAACTTGTTCATCAAGAAACCCAATTTGGCAAATTAGGGTTTAAGATTGAAAAATTTCATAACTTAGAATTTTCCTAAGTTATGAAATTTTCTTATTTTTTCCCAACTTTGCCCAACATTTTCACCATGATGAAATTGGATTCAAACAAAACTTCCAACATGAAAGTTTTAGTCCTCCATAAAATCTACAACTTTGATTCACAAAGTTTTCTCAAAAGAAGCTTGGATCTCAAGTTATGATTTTTGGAACAAGGGTCCATGAAACTTTTAACTTAGTGAAATTTTGCCCTAGTTTAGGCAGGATTTTGACCTATCTTTATGGCAATTTTTCACCTAGTTCCACTTCGAATCTCAAAATTAATTTCAAATATGGATTTCAAAGCATGTTACAAGCTTTCCAAAATGTCCAAGAACTCTCCAAAATCATTTATGGTTAGGGAGAATCGAAGGTTTGAATTTGGCAAAAACTCACTTTTGATCCATGGCATTTTCATGTTGATACAAGTTGCAACTTCTGTCCAGCTTCATTTGTACTTGATTACAGGTCCCTAAACCCTTTCATACTCAATAATTAAATGCAAATCTATTGGTTTAAGGCTTTGTTCTGATCATGGGAGGATTACACAAGAGATTAATCCAAAAATAGCAAAAAGGCAACATTGCCATTTTTGTCAAATTTGCTTTATGTCAAGTTGCATTCTTGAGCCTTGAACAAAATCTTGTACAGAAAACAATATCCACAGACTGAGGGGGCCAAGATCATAAAGTGCAAGCTGGTAGATAGCCTATACAGGCTTGTCTTGCATCATTTCTTACTTTTGTTTAAAATACAAGTAAACTTGCCAAAAAGCCACAACTTGCATATCTGCTATAACCAACCCTTGCAAGCATTTGAAACAAGTTTTGTGCGTTGCCTTGAGCCAGAAACACGAATTGTTGAACCCTCAAGCCTTCCAAAACACAAAATCACCTTCCTTTTGCAAAATAGGGCACTCCTTGCAGTTTCACTTCCATAGAAAAAACCACTCGTGCGTTTTGCCCCAAACCTGTTCAAACACATTCCATATAACCTATCCAAGTTATCCCAACCATTAGACAGTAACTGTAACTCCATTTGCAAGCTTCACCATTTCTGTTTTCAGCTTGTGCAGGTTGAGTTCTACAAGCTTGCTCAAGTAAGTCCAAAGCAAACTGGGCATTGGGGAAGGTCAGAGGAAGTTCAGGCAAGCTCCCAATCACCTCAGGTCTCACTGAAAAGCTCCACATTACTATACAAGAGTTCAACTGAAACAGGTTTTTGTCAACTTCCTATCTCTCTATTTAGGAATCATTAGGCTTAGGCTTGTGAATAAAAAATGTAGTACTCATAGCCATGAAGCAGTACATATGCTTAGATTTCATTTAAGTTAATCGTGTTAAGAGAATTTGATTCATGAACTTCCTGAAAAAGTTAGGTTAGAAATTAGGGCCAGAGAAATTCTCTTTGGTCTTTGAGAGTTAGATTAAGTTTCTTATATGGTTGGAATCGTCTTGAAAAATGCTATAACTTTGGTGTTATGAGTTTTTGCATTAGAGCACATATGCAGGTTTTCCATATCTGAATCAGGCGCGCGTGTATTTGTTTGACAAAGGTTGAAGATGAAGTTCAGTGGGCTGGGCTTGGTTCTGGCTTTGTTTTTGACACCCCCTCTTTACTGATTGCACCCATAAAAAATATCAAAAACATTTTTAAAAAATTTTCACATTTTATTTTATTTTATTTTATTTTTTATCATTTTTTAGACATAAAAATAATTATTAATTAGTATATACTTTTATTTTCTTTAATAAAAAAAAACTTGAAAATAATACATAAAAATATATTTTTATTATTATTATTTACATACTTAAATAATATTTTTCTAATATATTTTCATTTTTTGATATTTGTACATATTTCATTATTTTATTATTTTATTATACATAAATAATATAATTAATATATATACTTTCTTAAAGAAAATTAGGGTTTTTACCCTTAATAAAAAAATAATCTTTTATTTCTTTTTTTTAATACATTAAATATTTTATTTTTACATACATAAAAATGAACAAAAATATTTTTTGCATATTCATAATATTTTGCATATTTATTTAATTGACCATTTAAATACTTGCCTATTTATTTATTTGTACCATTTATTCAATTTGGATGTAATAGTAAATATTAGGGTTTTATTTTCTTGCAAATACTCCCCCATTCAAAAATTGTATCTCCCTCCCCATATCAATGTTGTAATAGCTTAGGTTTATTTTGCGCACTTTATGCTTTCAAATATGCCATGTTAGAGATTAGGGTTTGTATGCAAATTTCCAAAATCAAAAAACAAATAGCTCGAATAATACAAAGACAAAAAGCATGAAAATTGACAACACAATACACACATGCACCCCTTGGGTTTCATCCACTTGTTGCCTTGAAAATGGCCATGTTATGCATGTTGAGTATTTTGGCAAAACAAAAACATAACAAAAGATCATAGTCCCTTGATGACGCTATCTTGGTTGCATATACAAAAATGATCTAGTCCCTCGAAAATTTGCTAAAGATACTTAGCACAATTGCTATCATGGTCCATATGATGACCCGCACCTGTCCCGTTTAACATCCAAACACAAGGTTGTTTACCAAATACAATGGTAAAACAACACTGTCAAAAGGGTTAAAAATGTGTAGGAAAGATCTTTGAGTAAAATAGGGTAGACAAATCTTAGTTACTTGATCAAAACTTGCAAAAACATCCTTGCTACTTTCAAACACACCTCACAACACAATTTCAAAACATTTCCCAAAACAAACTTTCAAACATTGAAACATCTTTTCAAAAGAAAAACACCTTTGTATATATTCAAACAAGAATCATTACAAAGGTTGCCTAGACAAGGCCTCTTTTCAAAGCATTTTCAAAAACCACACACAAAGCACCATTTCAAACAATTGAAAAGCAAAAGCAAGTGATCTAAACAAGTAACTAAGAGCCCATGGAAAACCATGTATGAAAAGGGTGATTGCACCTTCCCTTTTCATAATCTACCCCCCGAACCCAAGAAAACATCTCAAAGGTCTTTCCTGTGCTTTTTGACCTTTCCTTTGGATAAAATAAAAAGTCGGTGGCGACTCTTGCTAAACCGAAACATTTGCGAACACAAACGTAAAACCTCAAGTTAGTTCTCCCACCGTATCACAATGAGTCATCTGGGACTCGGGGCAAGAAGCTATAGGTGAGCATGCCTGGACGGAGGCACCTAAAAAAGTTGTTGTAGAATCCTCTAAGCAAGAGATAAAGGAAATATTAAAAATAATCAAAAAGAGAGACTACAATATGGTCGAGCAGTTGGGGAAAACCCCTCGAAGATATCAATGTTATCTCTGTTGTTATGCTCTGAGGCCCATGCAAAGGCTTTGATTGCATTCCTCAAGACTGCGCATGTGCCGCAGGAAAGTTGAGCTGATCAATTCAAAGACCGTGTGGCCAGCTTGACTACTAACAATGGGTTGGGTTTTTCAGATGCTGACTTAACACCGAAAGGGAGGAAGCATAATGATGCTCTGCATGTCTCGATCGAATGTAGGGGCACCATTATGGCTCATGTGCTGGTGGATACTGGATCTTTACTGAATGTTCTTCCTAAGAAGGCTCTTGATCGGCTGTATTGTGAAGGCTTGACCTTAAAGCCTAGTAACATTGTGGTAAGGGCTTTTGACGGGTCGAAGAGAATGGTGAATGGGGAGGTTGACATCCCTTTCAAAGTAGGCTCTCAGACCTTTGGGTCCACCTTCTACGTAATGGACAGCAGGCCATCGTACTCTTGTTTGTTGGGTCGTCCTTGGATCCATGAAGCTGGGGCCGTTACTTCTACACTGCACCAAATGTTGAAATATCCAGTGAAGGGGAAGATTGTCACTGTGCATGGCAAAAAGGAATATATGGTGAGCCACCTGAACTCCTTCAGGTATGTGGAGATGGACGGGGAATTCATAGAGACTCCTTGTCAAAACATTGAAGAGGTTCCCTAGATTTTGGCGTCAACCGAGATTACCACCAGCAACAGACCTCCTTTGAAGATGGCCTCCCTCAAGGACACCAGAGTAGTGGTAGAAGAAGGTGGGTGTACCAACTGGGGACAGCTCCCTGATTTTACTCACAAAACTGACAAATTTGGTTTGGGCTTTACTTCAGGGGCTCAAAGAGTTGTTCGGCGCGCTCGAGCTGGAGGACCTCCCCTACGCATCAGCAATCGCGGGGTGAATGCTATTGAAGACAGTGAGGACAACTCTGATATTGACAGCTAGATCTACCTGACTACCAACAGTGGACCGAGTAATTGGACGGCCAGAGATTTTATACCAGTTTCTTTTATTCCGCAGTAATTGTCTTACTTGTTTTCCAAGTTTGTAATAAACAATTTAAACTTTATGGCCTTGTGTCTTACCCGAGGCACAATGGTCCTATCTGTGAGGGTTATTATATGTCATTTCATATATCATCAATAAAACATTGCATGTTCCTTGCATACAAATTTTGTGTTCTCTGTTTTTCTTTTCTGTTTTTACTTTATCAAAACAGTTATGCTCTTACACACACTCACATATCAAACTGCAGATCCATATCCACTCTGGATCCCATTGATAATAGTCCTGCTATTTCCAGTTATGACTTCAAAAATCCGATCAACCAAGCTGAGGACGAAGGTGAGGATGATTGTGAGGTACCTGGAGAACTTGGTAGACTATTACAGCAGGAAGAGAGGGCTATACAGCCTCATGAAGAGCCAGTTGAGACGATAAACTTGGGCACAAAGGTGGACAAAAAATAAGTAAATATTGCGCAAATCTAGAGACTAAGAGCAAACAGCGGTTGATACAGAAGTTGCACGACTACATTGAGATCTTCGCCTAGTCGTATGAAGACATGCCTGGTTTAGACACTGATATTGTGGTACACTGTCTTCCGACTAAAGAAGATTGTCCTCCGGTTAAACAGAAGGTCCACCGTATGCACCCTGAAATGTCAGAAAAGATCAAGGCAGAGGTCATGAAGCAGTTTGACACAGGGTTCTTAGATGTCACCTCCTATCTGTAGTGGGTTGCTAACGTCGTTCAAATACCTAAGAAGGACAGCAACGTACGGATCTGTGTGGATTACAGAGACCTGAACAGGGCAAGCCCCAAGGATGACTTCGCACTTCCCCACATTGACGTTCTGGTTAATAAGACCGCACATCACAAAATATTCTCCTTCATGGATGGTTTCTCTGGCTATAACCAGATCAAGATGGCTCCTGAATACATGGAGAAGACAACCTTTGTCACACAGTGGGGCACTTTCTGCTACAAGGTGATGCCTTTTGGGTTGAAAAATGTTGGGGCAACTTATCAGCGAGCCATGGTCGCTTTGTTCCACGATATGATTCACCATGAGATCGAGGTTTATGTTGATGACATGATAGCCAGGTCTCAAACCAAAGAGGAACACCTTGATCATCTACAAAAGTTGTTCGACAGGTTGAAGACATACAAGTTGAGGTTGAATCCGAACAAGTTCACCTTCGGGGTAAGGTCTGGTAAGCTTCTGAGTTTTATCGTCAGTGAAAAAGGTATTCAGGTAGACCCCGCAAAGGTAAAGGCCATACAAGAGATGTCAGCTCCCCGTACTGAGAAGGAAGTTAGAGGTTGCTTGGGACGCTTGAATTATATCTCCAGGTTCATTTCACATCTGAATGCTACTTGTGAGCCCATCTTCAAGCTTCTGAAGAAAGATCAAGTGGTAAAGTGGAATGACGAATGCCATACTGCTTTTGAAAGGATCAAAGAATATCTTCAAGAACTGCCAATTCTGATGCTTCCGGATGAAGGAAGACCTTCGATATTATACTTAACAGTGCTAGACAGATCAATGGGGTGTGTGCTGGGGCAACATGATGAGTCTGGTCGAAAAGAGCATGCAATATACTACC
Source organism: Vicia faba (assembly GCA_948472305.1). NCBI lineage: Eukaryota > Viridiplantae > Streptophyta > Magnoliopsida > Fabales > Fabaceae > Vicia > Vicia faba. Next base: position 257,613,771 of record OX451738.1, on the reverse strand, counting down.
TTAGCAAAAAGTTTACCGACTGTGAAACAAGATACTCACTTCTCAAGAAAACTTGCTGCGCTTTGGCATGGGCTGCACGCCAACTAAGACAGTATATGATGACCCACACTACTCTATTGATATCTAAGATGGACCCAATCAAATACATCTTCGAGAAGCCCACACTCTCCGAAAGAATAGAGAGATGGAAGATGATCTTAAATGAATATGATATACAATATACAACCCATAAAGCAATTAAGGGGAGTGTATTGGCCGATCATTTGGCTCATCAGGCCGTGGATGACTACCAGTCCATGAATTTTGAGTTCCTGGATAAGAATATTATGCTGGTGACTGATTATGAAGAACTTGGACCGGATGAAGGACCTGAAGAAGGATCCTGATGGACTATGGTTTTTGACGGAGCTTCGAACACACTCAGTAATGGCATTGGCGTTGTAATCATATCTCCTGAGGGCTGTCATACTCCTTTTACTTCCCGACTATGTTTCAACTGCACTAACAACATGGTGGAATATGAAGCCTGTATCATGGGTCTCAAAGCCGCTATCAATCTCAGGATCAAGTTCTTAAATATCTTCGGGGATTCAGCCTTGGTGATAAGTCAGATCAAAGGAGAATGGGATACAAAGCATCCGAACCTCATCCCGTATAAAGAGAACGTGTTGACATTTCTCCTGCACTTCGAGGAGGTAACCTTTGAACATTTCCCACGAGAGGAGAATCAGTTAGCGGACGCGCTAGCCACCATGTCTTCTATGTTCAAGGCCAGGTGGGATAACGAAGCTCCCCGAACCACCATTGAAAGGTTAGATGAACCAGCACACTGCTACGAGATTAATACTGAAGAGGTAGCGGATAAACCTTGGTTTCGTGAAGTGAAGAAGTACCTCGAGACTCAAGATTATCCCGAAGGGGCATCTATCAATGATAAGAAGTTTCTGAGAAGGTTCACTGCGAAATTCTTCCTCAGTAATGGAATCCTCTACAAGCGCAACCATGACTCTACCTTATTGCGATGTGTAGACAAGAGCGAAGCAGAGAGGATTATGATAAATTTACATGAAAGTACATTCGGAACCCATTCAAGTGGACATACAATGGCTAAGAAGATCCTGCGGGCAGGATAATACTGGTCCACTTTGGAAGCAGATTGTTATCAGCACTCTCGAACTTGTCATAAATGCCAAATCTATGCTGATAAGGTGCATGTGCCTCCGGTTTCTTTGAATGTCTTGACAACTCCGTGGCCCTTTGCAATGTGGGGCATTGACATGATCGGAGAAATCAGGCCTACCGCTTCCAATGGGCATCGCTTCATATTGGTAGCCATCGATTACTTCATGAAAATTCTGGCTACAGATACTCAATGTCACGTCCAATGTTATGACACTGTATCTGACTTACTATATGACAGTAAATACAAAAGCAGTAAATAACACAGTCAATTGTTTACCCAGTTCAGTGTGCAACAACACCTACTCTGGGGGCTACCAAGCCAGGGAGAGAATCCACTATAAGAGATGTTAATTCAGGAATAAACCAACCAGTTTATCTCCTTCACTTAAGACCTACCCAATGCAATTCTAATCTAAGTACAACTTAAACCTGAGTTCCTACTCACTCCCCCTCAATCACAGCAGTGATACATAAACAAATTTGACTTGAGAATTGTTGAAGACACTCTTCAAAACACACACTTGATTAAGCTTCACAGCTTTTTAATCAAGTAACACAATCACTCGTGCTTCACAGCTTAGAGTGATGTACACAACTAACTTGACTCTGCTTCACAGCTTTAGTCAAGTAACATTCAAACACTCTTGCTTCAAAGCTTTGAGTGCTACACAACCCTTACAATTTAAGCCTATTCCAAGACACTTATCACAATGATAATTGCTTGGAGTACAATAAACAAATCTATACAGATTACAAACTTGATCTTCTAATCAATCAGCAGGGGTGACTTCAAAAACCGCAGCTCTGTTGAATATATAGCAGCTGCAACTTCAGTTAGGGTTTCCAAAAACCTAGGGTTGATTCCTTTTGACCTAATGACCAGGTCACAGTACTTTGTTGATCAGGTTAGGATTGAGCGAGGTTACTCCTCAGAAAACGCAGGATTCTGTTTAGGAAGGACTGAGTTATTTCCTAAAAAAAACTCAGACTTATCCAATCCTGTAATCCTGCTAGTTCAGAACAGGATGTCATAACATCTGTTATGACATCTGAGAAAACCTGTCTACTGATTAGCTAAATGTGATCATTTTGCAAACATGCTCAGATACACACTTATAAACATCAGTATTTGAGTTACAATATTTTTCTGCATATGTACCTAAAGAGTTAGTACAACCTGAACTAGAATGTTATGACATCAGTCATGACATTCACACATACACTTGGAATTTACCAAAAATGCAAGCCAATACCTAAACACCTACAAACTCCCCCTTTGGCAGATTTTTGGCTAAAGTCCCTAAACAATCAGAGATAGATAGATAGCAGCAGAAATAAGTGACAGCAGAAAAATATAGTGTTAAGTACTAATTAGGCAGTACCAAAAATATTCTCCCCCACTTTAGCCACAAATGGGCCAAAGATTACATGTTTATAAAGTTATACAGTTATCCAAGACAAAACAGCAGAACATACTTCCAAACTCCACCAGTAACACCACCAAGCAAGAATCATCCTTCAAGCACTGTCATCAGACTCAGAGGATTCAGGCTTCTTTCTTTTCTTGTGAGTAATGTCAGCATTTCTCTCTTTGTTTGATGTCTCAACATTCTTAGAGACATTTGGATTTGTTTCAGCATTTGAGTTTTCTTGGTTCAGAGGAACAGAAATGCCAGGAACTGAGTGGTTCTCGTTCAGAATTCGGGAAACAATTTTTGCTATTGCTTGATTAACATAGGCTGTCCCTTCCCTATTTGCAATTTCAGGGGGTACTGAAGAGGAAGGATGAGATGGATTACCTGTATGTCTTGTTCTCACCTCTTTGGCCTTGGTGGAGTTAATTCTATGAGAACAGATCTCCAGAACATCAGAGTCCAGACAGGAAGAGATTGTCCCAGAATCTTGATCAGATGAAGAGGTTGAGATGGTCGTATTGGATGATGATGGCGTTTGAGACATTTTGTCAGTTTTGAAGGACAAACAGCAAATGAGAAGAAATTCCTGATTGATGAGAAGACGAGAGAGGAACAAAGCAAAGGAGTGCCTATTCAACTTCTTAAAACAGTTGTAGGAAATGAGAAAATACAATTTTAAACCAATCAGAACAGGCATAAGTCCTTTGGTCTTTGTTTTAAGCAAAATTAATTGCTACAATTCCTCATGTTGGCAAATACCCAGCTTACCCCTTAAGTTTTCAAATTGATTTGCATCCAAAGCCTTGGTAAAAATGTCAGCCAGCTGTAGCTCAGTGGCAACATGTTCCAATTTGATGGTCTTTTCTTCTACAAGGTCTCTAATAAAGTGATGTCGTATGTCAATATGTTTGGTCCTGCTATGCTGAATGGGATTCTTGGATATGTTGATTGTACTCAGATTGTCACAGTATAATGTCATAACATCTTGTGTGACGTTATACTCAGTGAGCATCTGTTTCATCCATAACATTTGAGAGCAGCTACTGCCAGCTGCAATATATTCAGCTTCAGCGGTGGAAAGAGACACACAATTCTGTTTCTTGCTGAACCAGGAAACCAGATTACTTCCCAAAAAGAAACATCCTCCAGAGGTGCTTTTTCTATCATCAGCACTACCAGCCCAATCAGCATCACAGTAGCCAGTCAGAGTCGGTTCACAGCCATGAGTATACAACAATCCATAGTTGTAAGTACCACTTACATACTTCAAAATTCTCTTCACTTGATTGATATGACTGACTTTGGGATCAGCTTGGTATCTAGCACAAACTCCAACTGCAAAGGCAATATCAGGTCTGCTGGCAGTTAAGTACAACAGGCTTCCTATCATGCTTCTGTACAGACTTTGATCCACCTTAACCCCACTTGAATCTTTGGAGAGCTTTAGATGAGTAGGAGCAGGAGTCCTTTTGTGACTTGCATTCTCCATACCAAACTTCTTTACAATATTCTTAGCATACTTGCTTTGAGATAAGAAGATTGAGTCCTCCATCTGTGAGACTTGTAGTCCAAGAAAATAAGTTAGTTCTCCCATGAGACTCATTTCAAATTCAGCCTGCATCTGGTCAGCAAAGTGTTTAACCATATGTTCTGACATTCCGCCAAACACTATATCATCAACATATATTTGGGCAACCATCAACTTCCCTCCTTCAGTTTTGACAAATAGAGTTTTGTCCAAGCCTCCTTTTCTGTAGCCTTTGTCTGAGAGAAACTTTGTTAACCTGTCATACCATGCTCTAGGAGCTTGTTTCAGCCCATATAGAGCTTTTCTCAATTTGTAGACATGATCAGGATGGGTTGGATCCACAAAACCTTTAGGTTGTTCCACATAAGCTTCCTCATTTAAGTACCCATTTAGAAAGGCACTTTTCACATCCATCTGAAATAACTTGAACTTCAGAAGACAAGCAATTGACAACAAGAGTCTGATTGATTCCAACCTGGCTACAGATGCAAAGGTTTCATCAAAGTCAACCCCTTCAACTTGGGTGTATCCTTGAGCAACAAGTCTCGCCTTATTTCTGGTGACAACTCCTTCAGCATCTGACTTGTTCTTGAATATCCATTTTGTCCCAATGATGTTAGTTCCTTCAGGTCTAGGAACCAGTTCCCAAACTTCATGCTGCTTGAATTGGTTCAGTTCATCTTGCATTGCACCAATCCAATATTCATCAGTCAAGGCTTCCTTGACATTTCTTGGTTCTATTTTGGACACAAAACAAGAATTTGAGATGATTTCTCTTGATCTTGTGATGACTCCACTATTAGGATCTCCTATGATGAGCTCTTTTGGATGATCCTTCTGAATTCTGATGGAAGGAGTCTTGCTAGCTTCCTTTGATTCTGATTCTGTTGTGGTGGAGTTGGGTAGATCATCCTGTTGGGTTGAAGTCTCAAAGAATGTCTCAACAGTACAAGGAACATCTGTTTCTTCATGATAGTCATCAATTATGACATTTATTGATTCCATCATGGTTTTGGTTCTGGAGTTGAATACTCTATAAGCTCTGCTGTTTGAGGAGTATCCTAGAAATATGCCTTCATCACTTTTGGAGTCCAGTTTTCTTCTCTGTTCCCTATCAGACAGGATATAGCATTTGCTGCCAAACACATGGAAGTACTTCACAGTTGGTTTTCTTCCTTTCCAGAGTTCATATATGGTGGATGAGGTTCCCTTTCTCAAGGTGACCCTGTTATGAACATAACAAGCTGTATTCATAGCTTCAGCCCAGAAATACATAGGAAGTTTTTTGGCATGTAACATTGCTCTGGCAGATTCTTGTATGGTCCTGTTTTTTCTTTCCACAACTCCATTTTGCTGAGGTGTTATGGGAGAAGAAAACTCATGACTGATTCCTTCTGAAGCACAGAAGTCATCAAACCTGCTGTTTTCAAATTCCTTGCCATGATCACTTCTGATTCTGACAATACATACTTCCTTCTCTCTTTGAATTCTTTTGCACAGTTCTCTAAAGACTTCAAATGCATCTGATTTTTCTCTAATGAAATTAATCCAGGTGAATCTGGAAAAATCATCCACAACCACATAGGCATATCTTTTACCACCAAGGCTTTCTACTTGCATTGGTCCCATCAGATCCATATGGAGGAGTTCTAGAACCTTAGTGGTGGTCAGATGTCTTGACTTTGGATGTGACATCCTTGTCTGCTTGCCCACCTGACATTCACCGCAAACTCTTCCTTCATCAATTAGCAGTTTTGGAATCCCTCTGACTGCCTCCAAGGAGATGATCCTCTTCATACCCCTTAGGTGAAGATGGCCAAGTTTTTGGTGCCACAGTTTCACCTCTTTTTCTTCTTTTGCAATGCAACACACAGATGAGAAATTAGTGTTCTCAGCCTCCCATAAGTAACAGTTGTCTTTGGATCTGACTCCTTTCATTACTATCTCTTGTTTGTCATTGATTACAAGGCATTCAGATTTTGAGAAATTGACCTTGAATCCTAGATCACACAGTTGACTGATACTAATGAGATTAGCGGTCAGTCCTTTCACCAGCAGTACTTCATTTAGACTTGGAACTCCAGGGCAGTTCAAATCACCAACTCCTTTGATTTCACCTTTAGCCCCATCTCCAAAGGTCACAAAACTGGTGGTGTGAGGCTTAACATTATTGAGGAGGTTCTTGATTCCAGTCATATGTCTGGAACATCCACTGTCAAAATACCAGTCTTCTTTTGCAGAGACCCTCAGGGAAGTGTGAGCTATCAGTGCAGTAGCCTTTTTCTTCCATTGAGGAGCATGTGGTACCTTTTTAGACTTAGGTTTGACACCTGAATTCTGATTAGGGTATCCATGTAATCTGAAGCAGAAACGCTTTATGTGGCCATATCTACCACAATGATGACATTTCCATCTTTGGTACCTTTTCCTCATATGTTTCTGTTCCTGATGTCGAGAGTTGTGTTGAGACATCTGTTTTGACATTTGCCTACCAGAACCAGATTTCGTTGCTTTCATAAATCCTAGACCAGATTTATTTCCCACATTTTGTCCAATCTGTAGGATCTCTTCCAATTTGTCAGTTCCATTTGTCAACATCTTGACAGATTTTGTCATTTGATCCAGTTGTGAGTTCAGCAATTGAACTTCTCCTTCTAGAAGACTTATAGTTTCAAGGTTTTCCCGTTTTTCAGCCTCCATCTTTATGATGAGTTTTGATTGTTTCTTATTCTGCACACAGACTTCAGTACTTCTGATACACAATTCCTTGTATGTTTCAGCCAGTTCTTCAAAAGTCACCTCTTCATCACTTTCAGAGGTACAAACACCAGTTAAAGCAGTAACTCGTTTGGCAGTCTCTTCTTCAGAATTACTTTCTGAATCACAGTCGGACCAAGTAACTGTCATTCCTTTTTGTTTCTTAAGAAAGGTAGGACATTCAGCTCGAATATGCCCATATCCTTCACAACCATAACATTGAATTCCTCTGCCTTGAACTCCCTTCCCATCTGACCTTGGTCTTTTGCTGGAACTGTCAATGTCAGAGGAAATGTTATGAACATTAGACCTTGACTTTGGATCTATTCTTTTGATGAGTTTGTTGAACTGTCTTCCTAGCATGGCTATAGCTTCTGAAATGTTTTCTTCAACATCAGTGTTGGACATAAGTGCTATGCTCTTGTTCTTTTTGACATCATCATTAGTGATTCCCATCTCAAAAGTCTGAAGAGACCCTATAAGTTCATCTACTTTCAACTTGCTAATGTCCTGGGCTTCCTCTATGGCAGTCACCTTCATTGCAAATCTTTTAGGCAAGGATCTGAGAATCTTCCTCACCAGTTTTTCTTCTGACATTTTTTCTCCCAGTGCTCCTGAGGTGTTGGCAATCTCCAAGATGTTCATGTGAAACTCATGAATGGTTTCATCTTCCATCATTTTTAGATTCTCAAACTTAGTGGTCAACATCTGAAGCCTTGACATTTTTACTTTGGAAGTTCCCTCATGAGTAGTTTTGAGAGTGTCCCAAACTTCCTTGGCCAGTTCATATTGATGAACTAATCTGAAAATATTTCTATCAATTCCATTGAACAAGGCATTTAGAGCTTTGGAATTTCCCAGGGCTAGCTCATCTTCTTCTTTACTCCAATCTTCCTCAGGCTTCAGACTGATTGTCCCATCTTCCTCAGGTATGGTGGGATGAATCCATCCTTTGTCAGCAGCTCTCCAAGCCTTTTTGTCCAGAGATTTTAGGAAGGCAATCATACGAGGTTTCCAGTAGTCATAATTAGTTCCATCCAGAATGGGTGGTCTATTTCCAAAAACTCCTTCTTTGTCCATAGTGCCAGAAAGTGATATCCCTAGATCTCACCCAGTAATACAGGCAGGGTGCCTGCTCTGATGCCAATTGAAAATTCTGGCTACAGATACTCAATGTCACGTCCAATGTTATGACACCGTATCTGACTTACTATATGACAGTAAATACAAAAGCAGTAAATAACACAGTCAATTGTTTACCCAGTTCAGTGTGCAACAACACCTACTCTGGGGGCTACCAAGCCAGGGAGAGAATCCACTATAAGAGATGTTAATTCAGGAATAAACCAACCAGTTTATCTCCTTCACTTAAGACCTACCCAATGCAATTCTAATCTAAGTACAACTTAAACCTGAGTTCCTACTCACTCCCCCTCAATCACAGCAGTGATACATAAACAAATTTGACTTGAGAATTGTTGAAGACACTCTTCAAAACACACACTTGATTAAGCTTCACAGCTTTTTAATCAAGTAACACAATCACTCGTGCTTCACAGCTTAGAGTGATGTACACAACTAACTTGACTCTGCTTCACAGCTTTAGTCAAGTAACATTCAAACACTCTTGCTTCAAAGCTTTGAGTGCTACACAACCCTTACAATTTAAGCCTATTCCAAGACACTTATCACAATGATAATTGCTTGGAGTACAATAAACAAATCTATACAGATTACAAACTTGATCTTCTAATCAATCAGCAGGGGTGACTTCAAAAACCGCAGCTCTGTTGAATATATAGCAGCTGCAACTTCAGTTAGGGTTTCCAAAAACCTAGGGTTGATTCCTTTTGACCTAATGACCAGGTCACAGTACTTTGTTGATCAGGTTAGGATTGAGCGAGGTTACTCCTCAGAAAACGCAGGATTCTGTTTAGGAAGGACTGAGTTATTTCCTGAAAAAAACTCAGACTTATCCAATCCTGTAATCCTGCTAGTTTAGAACAGGATGTCATAACATCTGTTATGACATCTGAGAAAACCTGTCTACTGATTAGCTAAATGTGATCATTTTGCAAACATGCTCAGATACACACTTATAAACATCAGTATTTGAGTTACAATATTTTTCTGCATATGTACCTAAAGAGTTAGTACAACCTGAACTAGAATGTTATGACATCAGTCATGACATTCACACATACACTTGGAATTTACCAAAAATGCAAGCCAATACCTAAACACCTACACTTCACAAAATGGCTTGAGGCGGCCTCTTTTACTACTGTGACTAAGAACGTTGTGGCGCGGTTCATCAGGCATAACCTGATTTGTCGGTATGGTGTTCCAGAGAGAATTATCATTGACAATGGTACGAATCTCAATAACAAGATAATCATCGAGCTCTGTAAGCAATTTAAGATACAACATCATAACTCTTCTCCCTACCGGCCGAAGATGAATGGCGTTGTTGAAGCGACTAACAAGAACATCAAGAAGATTATACAGAAGATGACGGTGACATACAAAGACTGACATGAGATGTTACCGTTCGCTCTTCATCGATACCGTACCTCAGCATGGACATCAACAGAGGCAACACCCTACTCTCTGGTATATGGCATGGAGGCAGTCCTACCCATTGAGGTCCAGATTCCTTCTTTAAAGATCATGAAAGATGCGGGTTTTAAGGAAGATGACTGGATCTAGACCCGACTTGACCAACTAAATTTGATTGATGAGAAGAGACTTACTGTTGTCTGTCATGGTCAAATGTATCAAAAATGGATGATCAAGGCTTTCAACAAAAAAGTCAAACGTCAAGAATATCAAGTTGGGGATCTAGTGATCAAACGCATCATAGTGCCGCAAGGTGATCCCATGGAAAAATGGACTCCCACATACGAAGGGCCATTTGTGATTAAAAACATTTTCTCGGGTGGAGCCATGATTCTAACCACCATGGACGGCGACGACCTTCCTCACCCTGTCAATATGGACATAGTGAAAAAATACTACGCATGATAAAAGACCCGCTAGGTTGACTGGCCTAGGAAAAAATAAGGGATTCCTGGCGAACCAAAAGGGTTCGGGAAAAAATAAGGGATGAAAACGAAAAATCTGTACACCCGACAAGTCGAAAACCTGAAACGGCGGCTTAGGCAAAAAAGGGTATCCCGGTGGACTGAAAACCCGAAAGGGAAGTCCGGGTAAAATTTAGGGATGTAAAGTGTATCACTATGTCCCATTGGATCACCTTGTGACCAGACCTCAGTATCAACCATCAAGCTCGAACGACACCAATCAATCTAATCAGCTTTGGACAAGCAGCAAAGTGATGAGACATTCGAAGACAGAGTGGCAATAGAAGAATTGGAACTCAATGGGATTGTTGTACATAAATGTTTTCTTTTTACATAATGTTGTATAAATTTCCATTTTTCTGCGGTGTTCTCTTACTAGAGCATCAGCTTCCTTGTACAAAAACGCCTGTTATAGGCCAACTTCGAAAATCAATACAAATCATTTTTACAGAGCTATTTATTTTTATTTTTAGTTTTGTTTCGCAAGAACGTCCAATGATTTATTTCTGACATATGCATTTGAATATGATTGCTGTTCATAAATATTTACATAAGAAATGGAAAGACAATTGCTCGTAACTTAAGAAACAGGGGAAAAAACAAGAAATGTCAAACCCGACAGTTACTCTGTCCCGCAGGTACCAGGGCAGAGACAACTTTGAAGCACAGTCATCAATACATACGACCTCGTGATATCTGTACTCCCCACATAGTAAAAGCAATCAAATCATCGATATCAGCTTTCCCAAAACAAGAAGTAATCTCCCCAGCCAGGGTCTTTCAGAAATCTGACATCTATATTCCCCAGCCGAACTTCATAATCTCAAGCGGGTCATAAAATATGTCTCCTAAGCAGAGCTGATTTCTCTGAATACAGAAGTTCAATCCCCAACAGAGCTTATTACGTCAGCTACGGAAGTTCATCCTCCAACAGAATTACCCCCCGTAGAGCTAATCACAAACAAGATTCTCTCTCGGGCAGAATATTCACAAACAACAAGGATTAAATCTCCAGCATATTTATTTCGGTTCACCATCCCCAGCGGAAGTAGAAGAACCACAGTTCTCTACAACAGCTAGGAATGTTATACTCTCCAGCAGTAGTCGTGGATTTATTTTCCCAGACTCGGACATGTCATAATAGCATTTCATGTTCATGCGCATACATATCACATACAACATAGCCTCATTTATTTTGAGAACATCATCTCACAATGTATTTCATGGATCACATATAATTAACCCTGTTATTTTTCAGGAAAGACAATTATCACCAACAATTCCAGCAGTTATACAGGTCATATCTGCAGACGGCTAATGAAAAAAATCAGTTCTCGAAATCGAACGGGTCAACTAAGCTACGTGACCAAATTAATTAACCCTACTATCCAGGTTCCTTCCCATAAGCGCTATTATCCAGGCTTTCATCTTAAGGTAACCCTACTATCCAGGTTCCTTACCATAAGCCCTACTATCCAGGCTTTCATCTTAAGGTAACCCTACTATCCAGGTTCCTTCCCATAAACCCTACTATCTAGGCTTTCATCTTAAGGTAACCCTACTATCCAGGTTCCTTCCCATAAGCCCTACTATCCAGGATTTCATCCCGAAGTAACCCTAATATCCAGGTTCCTTCTCATAGCCCTACTATCCAGGCTCTCATCCCAAAGTAACCCTACTATCCAGGTTCCTTCTCATAGCCCTACTATCCAGGCTCTCATCCCGAAGTAACCCTACTATTCAGGTTCCTTCTTATAACCCTACTATCCAGGATCTCATCCGGAAGTAACCCTACTATCCAGGTTCCTTCTCGTAGCCCTACTATCCAGGCTCTCATCCCGAAGTAACCCTACTATCCAGGTTCCTTCTCATAGGCCTACTATCCAGGATCTCATCCCGAAGTAACCCTACTATCCAGGTTCCTTCTTATAGCCCTACTATCCAGGCTTTCATTTCGAAGCAACCCTGTTATCCAGGTTCCTTCTCTCTTATCTCCAAACAACAGTTTACAATATTGCAAGACCTAGACCCTGCTAGATACGGTTGATCTCACATTTCCCCAGTAAGTCGTTGTGCAGCCTGGACCCTGACCAGATATGCAGTTCACTTCCACCTCCTCAATCAGGAGTTAACTCCCCGGTATAGTAATGGACAACCGAAGCTCCTATACTCTATTTTCCAAGACGTAAATCAACATTCTCCAGCGAAGTCATCCTCAACGGCAGGTACCAGAATTCTAGCAAAGGAATCTCTTATGCAACCAATATCTTTTTTGGATGGCACATTTAAGCCCATCTCCGATGATTCTTTTTCAACTCCCAAATGGCATCTGTAAGCCCATTCCTGGTATCACCAGTCAGTATTACTTCATGCGAGTTCAAATTTATGGGCACTTTAGTGTTCAATCATCTTCTACCTTCAGATCACGAAAGGCAGACCAATCAATCTACATCCTCAGGTTTAAGAAGATTGAACAGGGGAAATTTTGTACCCCAAAATTTTCCCTCCCATTTTACTCAACATATGTTCATTGAGATCCTTAACTTGCTCAAGGATGCCCAAGAGTTGACCAGACAAACTCTCTCCTAAAGCAAGGAACCTCCAACTAGGGTTTCCATTTTCATCAAGATGGGTGAGCTCCAAAGGCCTCATATGTTCTCCATAGTCCTAATATTTTCTCAAGACCATCCATGTCAAGTTTCATGCCTTACACAAGAAGTTTTCCCAGTCAACTGCTCAGATGCTTGAAAATCAACTGTATTAGGGCAAAAGTCAATTGTGGCCTACATACAGTCAAACTTCAAGATTTTTGGTGAACATCAACATTTTGAAGTGATATCCATCATTTGATCAAGGGCTGGCCATGATTCCCCAAGGAATGCTCCTAAGTCATCAAAACTCAAAAGTTGTTAAATTAGGGTTTCTCAAGAAAAATCAACCAAACTTTGACCAAGCATAACTTTCTCATACTTTATTAGAAATTTCTCATCCAAGTCTCATTTTGAAGAGAATTCAATTCCCTACAACTCATCTTCATCCCTCATGTTCAAAAAATGCACTAATGGAAAGATATGAATTCAGACATTATAAGTCATTCCAAAAAGTCAACAAAAACACCTTTTGGGTCAAAGCTTCTTACATGAACATGGAAGATACAATTGATATGAAACAAAAATGGTTGTTTAGGGGACATCCTAAGCTTTCTAAAAAGTCCAAGAACACCCCCTTAGGATCAACATTGAAGGAGATATGCATTGTCAAAATTGGTCATTTTTGGAAAATTATCAAAAGTCAACAATGCCCAAAATTTCATTTTTTGTCAAATGGGCCTAACTTTTTATGCTTGCATCTCGCTTCTAGCAATGTCCACGACCCAAAAACTCTACCACATATTATTGACTTTGTTTATTTAATTCATTTTGATTTTTAATCTTTTAAGAGTCAAATTAAATCAAATAAATGATATAAAACATGGAAGATTTGTTTTTGATCTGATTTTGAATGGAATTACAATGCAAATATGCTGTCAAACCAAATCAATTCGTGCCAAGGGTGATTGGGATGAAAAAGGTATGATTTGGCTTGATATAGAAAGAAATATTGCAAGTATGGAATCAAATCAAATCTTGATAATTGGCAAAGATATGCATGTTTTTTGTTAACCTAATTCAGTCTCAAACATATACACAACAAATCCAAGGCAGAAGGAGAAGGGTGGATCGTGTGAAACAGCAAGAACAAGTTGCATTTTTTGTCAAAAATCTCATATCTAATTCCATACTACATCCATCCTTAAGGAGATTTAAGGGTTGCAACACGTTCCTGGCAATCTCCTGAAGCTAACTGCACCTTTTGCACGCACCAAAACACCTTGAATCATAAAATCGGCAACTCTGTTATCCAACTATTTTTTATTTTTTATTACGTGCATACATGCTTTTTTGATGAAATTTAATCATATATTCTTATTTATTACAAAGTCTCGATGCTTGCTGAACTGTTTAATTGAGTTTTAAGTGCAGGAATCATGGTTTGCCATTCTTAGGGTTTCTGAGCTCATTTTAGGGCTTCCTTCTACAGGAAAAATTAGGGCTAGACGTGGATACCATGATGTTCAGGGCTTCAAGCCCAGTTGATTCATGGTCTTCATTGTAATTTATATTGCTTGTGCTAGATTTTTGAATAACGTAGAGTTGTATTTACAGGCATGGAACCGTAGGTAAAAGTATAAACCTAAAACAACGGTGCTGAGGAAGAAGAAGGCTAGGTGGCAAGCTCCCATTGGGCCATTTGAATATTGGCGCGTTTGCTGGACATCACGTGATTGTTTTTCTTATATTATTTTTATTTGATTATATTAACAATTGAACAGCCAGCGCATATGGTTAAGGACGGAGGGTTTGAAGAAAACGTCCTGGGTTTGATCTCAGGCGTGTTGCTTTTGCATTTTTCCTGAATATACTTTTCACATCTAGCGTGCCTCACTGTCTAGTGTCCATCATGCGCCCAGATGAAAAACCATCAGATCCATCTCCAGCCAGATCCAAGGTCTCACGCAGGCAAAGTCCACGGTACACCCTCAGAAGGAAACCTCGCTGGATCTCACCTGGACAACTGGGCCACCAGCTTTGGGCCTAACACAAAATTGGCAGCATACCCCCAAATTGCTCATCAACAAGGCCCAGTTTCAATTCTCTTTTAATTTCTTTTATTTCTTTATTTGTTTTACAAAATCATTTGTTTTAATTATTTTACAAAAAAAAATCATTGTTTTTTTAATTAAATCAGAAAATTACAAAAAATATTAGGTTTAATTTTTTCATAAAAATATTTATTTGCATTAATTAATTAGTTTAATTAGGTTAACTTAAATCTTTTTTGTAATTAAAATTTAATAGAAATTAGGTTAACTTAAATTTTTTTCCATAATTAGAATTTAATAGAAATTAGGTTAATTTGCAAAGTTAATTATTTTTCATAAAAACCCAAAAATATATTTTCTTTATTCGCAAGTTAATTTTTTTCTAAACTTGACATTTATTCCCCGTATCTAATTTTGTCGCGCGCCCATCTTTGTTTCCATTATTTGATTAATTATTGTAATTGCTCTAAGTTTGTAATAGTTAATTAGGTTTACTATTTCGCGTTTATCATTTTTCCACGCTCTTTGATTATGTAATCCCCTCCCCAAAGCCTTGTAATAGCTAGGGTTTTAATTTCTCGCACTTTACTTTCCGCAATAATAAACTACCTAGATGTATGGATAATAGGATTGAATGGAAAGATAAATCAATTTAAAATAGTAGAAAACCCTAAATGCGCAAGATAAATGAAACTGAAATCAAGCACTTGCACATGCTCACTCCTAGGGTTTTGCCTCACTTGGTTGCCTCGGAAAATAATGGCCGTGTCCCTCGAACATAGGGATACCTTAGCAATGACCCGTAATTCAAAGTCGTCATAAAGATCATAGTCCCTACTTGTCCCTCGAGATGCCTACGAGAAATGATCTTATGACGATAGTCCCTTCGAAATGCTAAGGTATCCTTACTTGTTGCCTTCAGTAACCATTTTGTCCCTTTCGAATGTCCCGTAAAATTCCAACGACAGAGCTACCTACTCCTTAATAGTAGGATGGCGCTGTCTAATGGAAACGAAAGTGAATAGAATTTTTTCGAGTAGGTAGAAAAATCTTAAGTACTTGCTCAAAACAAAAACTCTTTCACACCAAACACTTTTCAAAACAGTTTTTGAAACAACTTAGTCAGACTCTTGAGGACAAATACAAGGGTTATCACGAAGTAAACAAAATTTTTCAAAACAAGCACACATAAGCAATTTTAGAAATGAGCAAGTACCTAAGAGCCCGTGGGTAACCACAGATAGAAAGGGTGCTAACACCTTCCCTTTCTATAATCTACCCCCCGTACTCAAAAACATCTCGAAAAAGGTTTTTTCTGTTCTTTTTCCTTTTCCTTTGTTGGATGAAATAAAAGTCGGTGGCGACTCTTGCTTAACGCAAGATTTGCGAATACAAAATGAAAACCAGTATTAAATTGTCGGTTCTTCCACCGTATCATAGATGTGCTTGCCTCGGTTTCAAACCTTCGTGCCTACGTATCCTCTCCATGCAATGAATGATCAAGGCACTCATAGTTCACCTAAAAAATGTTGGCTTTTTATATGTTTTTTATGGATAATGTTATGTTTGCATTGTTGCGGTTAGGATTTCAATTCGTGCTTGGTGTTGCAGCTCGTAAAGAGACTCACGCTCGATGACTCCCACACTTAGCATTTTCAAGTTGCTCGAACTTGAAACAACGCACCCTTATTGAAAAGGTTTTAAAAGAAAAAAGTCCAAAGACAAAAAGGTTTTAATTGGTTTGTGTTTTGTTACCTTGAAAAAGGATTTGTAATGTTAGAGTGTTTTATGAATTTGATAAAGAAAAAGAATTTTTAGTTTTAGAAGGGATGCAAAAAAGAAAAGACTAACGAAAGGGAATCTCAATCCTACTTGTTGTCATGCTTGTGGATCTAAAGTTGGGATCAAGGGAATTCTACCTAACATTGCCATGCATGAATATCAATCCTTAGGTCAACTTAGTTCAATCTTGACCAAGAATGAACTAAAGATCCCACGGGGAGCATGTGATCATACAAAAGAATCCAAAGCAGATTACAGAATGGGAGTCGAAAGACTCTTGGAATCGAAATATTCTCCTTCTACTAGAATAGCTCAAGCACAAATCGAGTAACAACTCGAAGCACCAACGTTTAAGAACAGGAGCTAAGTCTCGTCGAAACAAAGACAAAGTGTGGGGGTCGATTGTGAGCCCTAATTCCAATTGATTGACTCCATAATAAGAGAGGAACACAATTCAAAGCATCAAAATACAATGTGGGCTAAGAAAGACCAAAGGACTTGAAATGTGGGGGCCGGTTGTGAGCCCTTCTTCCACTTTTACTGAATCGATTGCAAGCACAAATTAAACATGCACACAAGCTAACAATCACACAAACATGGCCTACAAAGTAGGAATTGGCTTCTAGACATGCACTGCCGACAACAGTAGGGCTTAAATTCCATACAAGCATCTCTATTCCTACTTCTAATGGCAAAGAAATCGAAAAGACAATGCGAAAATAAGATAAATGAGAAAAATACCAAACAGAATAAAATTTGTTGCCTTGGCCTAACAAAACGTAAGAAACCCAAAGATCTTCGCGAAAGCTTGCATCAACAAACAAAATAATCAGAAATCAGATTCACGAGATAAGTGTCAAAGCATCATCAATGTGAAAATAAATCACAAGAGGAATGTGCGTCAAGCTTATCAGAATACCAAATCATAGTTCTGCATAAAACACAAGTCCAGACAAACAACAAAAATTCACAAGTCTCATGAAGTGAGAATCCAAGCTCAAGTGCATTAGCAACAAATCTAAACCACAAAGGAAATGGGATAAAGACTTTAATTGAATAATCAAGAATTAAATAATCGATTAAATGTTCTCTTGAACCGTCTTAGGAAGCTTGCACAAATCAACAAATGAGTTATAAATAACAAGGACTAATATCTAAAGTTAAGCATTCATATCATAACTCAAATCAAGCTTTATTCATGAAGAAATAAGTTCTAAACATGTGTCAGATCAACAAAAATAAATATCGGACATCATTGTTCTGACTCATGAAAATACTCGAAAAGTTGGTTAAGAATCATCAAAACTCAACACTGACATCAAGAAATCATCCAATTAAATTCAATCATGAATTAAAGAATAATTAAATCACAATTTGCATGCAAAAACAATTACTGATCAGCACCTTTTCAACTCATAAAAGTGCTCCAAAAATCACCTTAAAACCAACAAAACTCAACACCGGCAATGAACAATCATCGAGTTAACTCCAAACATGCATCGAGCAAGAATAAAATCACATTTAGCATGTATTTGTGAATATTGGGCAGCAACGTTTCATGTGTCGGTGTTCACCAAAAATCAAATGTAAATCAACATTTTAACGCACAAAAATCAAACACAGGCACATGAAACTTCACTTGGAATTCACAAATAAATTGCAACAATTAAATCCACACTGGTATAATGATTTCCGAACATCGAACCAAAAATTATTCACACGTCGACAACATTTAAACAACTTGAAATCAAACACCGACACATGAATTTCACCAATTATCAACAATTGTCGACTAGAAATCAAACTTTGACGCATAAATGCAACAATTATGAATGATTATTAATTCTGACGCGTGAATCTCAAGAAACAATTCAAGTAATCAACCAATTCCAACAATTATCAACATCATCAACATGAAGATTTATCAAGAATGAATTAATTTCCACAATTCAAGAATCAGTTCATTCTAATCAACACTAATTCAATTAATTCTCCAATTAAAAATTCAGCATAACAATTAATTCAAGAGAATAAAGAAGTTACCAAAAGAGATGATCAGAACATTGATCCAAGATACGAAACTGAGGGAGAAACGCGAATGGATCGACGGAGAAGGAAAATAGCACGGCGATTTCGACGGAAGCAGGGGGAGGCACGACGACGGATGAGTCGCAGACAGAGGTAGGAATTGGCACAAAGCAGCTACGGTTGGAGGCGAATCACGATAGTCCGAGAATTGGGAGGTGGTCCAGTCGATCGAAAAACTTAAGAGAAAAAGTTGATTTCACTTGAGAGCTTTCTTGAACTTTGAGAGTGATTTTGTAATAATGATGGAATACCTTTTGAATTTGAGAGAAAAATAATATATAGATATGGACTTAAGTCATGTTTGGCATTTGGACTAGAAAAAACTAGTTTTTGGAGTCACATTTCCCTCTCTTTTTTGGTTGCACAGCTTTTTCATCATATTTTCATGTTCAATTTGAGAAACGAGCCATAAATCATAATTTTATGAGCATAATTCAAACTTGACTCTTGAAGGAAATTTATAGATGACGAAATTTGTGATACCGTTCCACGAGAATTGTCTCGAAATTTTGAAAAACGAGAAAGTTATGATTTTTTCAATATTGAGAAACAGTTGAGTGGAAATTCGCTTCATCACATAATTTTCAAAGTATTTTGCATTTTCGAAGATCTCCCATTGGCTCTCGACCCGGAAATATGAAATGGAGAGGATATCAAGAAGATTCTAATGCCTAAATACCCACTCGAAAAGTTTTTCTGGAAAAAAGTTATGGATTTTTTAAGCCACGCTGTGAAATACTAATTTTCGGCCGAAACTATTTTGAATCAACTGAAACACTTGATTTTATTTGCAATTCAAGACATGCTGGAGCATATGGGAACTTGGAATGATAAGGAATTGATTAGTCACTGATTAAATAGTCTGGGGACACACGCTTCACTATATTTTAACTTCTGAAATCCTGATGCACTGATTGACGAAACAACTATCTTCTGTAGCTCGACGAAGCTTAAAAGAAGTGATTTGATCCTATGAACATAGAACCTATTATATGTATGTATGCATATGATAATGAAGTATGATCCAAATAAATTTGAAATGAAGAGGGTAAATTTTGGGGTACAACAATCACCATTGTATATCTAAATGGAAAGTCTAGCCATTATTGAGTGTGAAGTCCAATCACTGACCAAGTATAGAATATTGTGAAGAATCCTCTTATTCTAAGAAGAAGAGCATCATATTTTGTTTATTTGTGAGGAAATTTCCCTGTAAAATACCTTGTCGGGAGCTAGGTATTAGTCTGATCTGGTGAAGGTGTGCAGGTGACTGATGGTAAAAACCTTATCGAGAGCTGAGTGATTATCTGCTGTTGACTACAAATTTGCCTTATAAAATGTTGGTTCAGAAATTGTTTGAGAGTTTATTTCTCTCTATGACATTCAGGTATTTGTGATAACTTGAATGACTCGCAGAAGGTGTGATCTTTTGATATCTTCTTAGGAGCTTCTTGAAGGACTTCTCTACATAATAAGTCCTTTGAATTGTGTTTAAGAACCATGGTGTTTGGGGTTCTGTGCTATGAAGTTGATGTCTTAAATGATGTTGTAACATCATGTTGGGATTATACATGTGGAATTGGATGCTCAAGCATGATTATCAGAAGTGGCGATTATGACTATGTGAATTAGAATGTGCAGATTCTAATCTTGTCTACAATAGTATACATGACTACTTTATTGAAGACTCTATAAGTATCATCAAGTGCTTGTGAATGTATAGGGTAGAAGAATATTGTTAGACAGGGTGATATGATCTGAATGCTTGTGGAGGTGGTTATTTCTTATACTACAAGTAAAAGATGGTGGAAATTTGGAACATGTATAGCAAGCAAGCTAAGAGCATTTGTTCGGAAATATGTGAGAAATTTCAAAGCAAGTATGTCTTGTGTAGGGATGTAAATACATTTCTCAGTTGTGTCTTTGTTGTGTGAAAATCCTAGGGTGCTTGGTGGTATCCTCAAGAAGCTAGAGAATTTATTGTGTCTTCACAAGGGTGTGAATATGTGGAGTGATGGTCCTTCATTATGAGCATATGAGAATCTTCACGTTTTTTTCATCTAGTGTTTAAAGAGTTCTTCCTCAGCAAAAGCATTGATTATGCATAACATGGGGAGTTAAGTACCTGTCTTTGGAGTAGTGCTGCAATAATACAGATTTGTGAAGCTTGCATATGGTTCAAGCTTGTGGAGATTGTGTACCTCTTATTAAGTTATGTGTAGGGCAAATATGTTTGCTTCTGGGAGAATTTATTTTTCTACTATTTTTGGAAGGACTCTATCAGAGGTTTTGGTTTAATGAGTTGTCACATGTGATGGTCTTGATATTATGTGCTGGTCAAAAGGAGTACATTGAGTGTCCGGTTGAAGGCAATGTGTTCATGCTTCATAACATATTTGAGTATTTTTGTGAAGAAACTTTAGACTGGTGGTTGAAGAGTTGTTGGTCAAGTTTATGTTATTCACATCAGACATTGTCTGATTGGATGTCAGGACTTTGTTTAGGACATATTTTTTGAAAACTTACAAAAGAGGTTATGGACGGTGATTTCCAGTACTAGTCATAGAGGTGAATGACACATGTGTTTGAATATTCATGTGCATGTATTAGGACCATTTATGTTCAGAAGAAACAATCCAGAGATAATAAAGGAATTCAAAGTTGTCTTGGACGGTGTATATTAATTTTGGTGACAGTTTTCTCCTCAAATAACGCCTTCTTTGAATAAAAACTTTGTCACATTCAAAGACCTATAATTTCGAGGTGACTGCTCATCTATTTATAGAGGTTGCTCTTTCCTTTTTCACCCCGTGGGTGTTTAGTGTTTCCATAATTCTTATGGCTTTTGTCCAGGTATGGGTGAGTTCAGTTTGGATCTGGTTATGTGAAGGTTTTGTTTGCTAATTTTTGGCTAAAAAGGGGGAGAAAGGGTTAGCTCAGATGGCTAGTCTAGAGTTTGTGATTTTAGATGTTGTACAAACATGTCGAATAGGATGTTCTATCATGTGTGTGTTTGGGCTGATCTTGTGGCTTGTGATCTGAGTTGTGAACACAGTTGTGACATGTGTTCTGAGTTACCCAGGGTGGTATTTGGATACTTCTTAAGTTTCCTCTTATGCCACAGGTTGACTGATGGGTGCTACATGGTTCTCTTATGCCACTATTTAAAAGAAAGGCATATTCTTTTGTGACAAGAATAGGTTCCTAGGTTGAGGGGGAGTGCAAAATATCTTCTTCCTCGTGTGAATCGTGTGTGTTGTACCCCAAAATTTTCCCTCCCATATTTCTCAATATATTTCAAGTGAGGTCCTCAAATTGCTCAAAGAAGTCCAAGGGTTGACCAGATAAACTCTCCTAAGGCATTCTACCTCAAATTAGGGTTTCATGTTGCATCAAGATACTTGAGTCCAAGGGATCCCAAATTCTCACAATTGCCCTAATATGTTCTCAAGATCATCCATGTCAAGTTTCAAGCCTTGCAGAGAAAGTTTGCTCAATCAATTGCTCAAAGGCCTGAAAATCGACTGTGCTAGGGCAAAAGTCAATTGTGGCCCACATACAGTCAAACTTCAATATTTTTGGTTAACATCCTAATTTTGAAGTATTATTCATCATTTGATCAAGGGTTGATCATGATTCATCAAGGATTGCTCACAATTCATCAAAACCCAAAAGTTGCTAAATTAGGGTTTTATAGGAAAAGTCAACTCAACTTTGACCAAGCATAACTTTATCATACTTTATCAAGAATGACCCATCTAAAGATCATTTTGAAGAGGATGAAACTCCCTACAATTCATCTTCATCTCCCAAGTTCAAAATATGCACTCACAAGAAGTTATGAATTTGGACATTATAGGTCATTTTGAAAAGTCAACAAAAACACCTTTTTTGTCAAAGCTTCATACATGAACATGGAAGACTCAATTGAGATAATACAAAAAGGGTTGCTTATAGGACATCTCAAGCTTTCTAAAAAGTCCAAGAAAACCCTCATAGAGTCAAAATTGAGGAAGTTATGCATTGGTGAAGTTGACCTTTTTTGCAAAATTGTCAAAAGTCAAAAGTGCCTAAAATTGTAATTTTTGTCAAATGGGCCCAACCTTTTGCACTTGTTTTGAGTTTGAAACATGGTCCACGAGCCCTAACTCTTCCCATTTGCTGTTATTTTATTTTTTCCATTTATTTTGATTTTTTTATTTCAATTAAATCAAATTAAATCAAAATAAATTATGGAAATGTCCAATACATTCAAACCTTAAGATTTTGTGCATGTTTCAGGTCTCTTATACAGCTAGCAAGAGAATCAAATCGTGTAAGGCATAGTTGTGCATAAAAATATTGGTTTTGGCTTATTTTGGAAAGATTTTCATGAAAATCAAATCATGATCAAAGACCATAATTGACAAAGATTGAAAGCTCATTTGTAACCATAATTCGATCATTGGTATATAGTGGACAAGTACAGACCAAAAACAGAAGGTTTTGAGGCGTAGAGAGGAAGAACAAAACTTGAAAAAACTCAAGAAAAGTGGTGATCTGATTGTATATTTCCAAGCAGTTTCAAGACTCCCAAGCCATCTCATTCTCTTCCTGGGAGTACAAGGAGGTTATAACAATCAAAAGCAAGCGTTTTTGTGCCCATAAACGCAAGGTAAGAGCTTCACGACCTCCCTTTTTTTTTGAAATCGAATACCATTGTTTAAGCATTTGTAGCATGAATCATGTATATATTATGAATCCTGGAAGCATTTGCAAGCTATTCATAACAGTTAATTGCATTTTTGCTAACCCAATAGAGAAACACCATTGTTAGGGTTTCTTGTTGCGTTTTGGGATCTTTTGGTACAAGTAAAATTGCCCCAAAATAAAGGCACCATGATGCTCACCAGGCCAAGGCGAATTGGTTTATGGCTTCAGGTTCCATTTATCGTACATGTGGTTGATTTTGGAAAATCATTGGTTTGTACCTACGCTTCTGGTCCGTAGGTAAAAGTCATTGGACTTTTAACAATAGAGAGAGGTTAGAGACGATGGTGTGGCAAGTCTTGATTGCTTCGTTTAATTTGCGCGCGGATAATTTTTATTTTATTTGTTTTCCATATTATTAATTATTATTATTTCATGTATAACAAATGCGCTTGGCACAGTTGGTAGTGAGGCAGATTGAAAAGGCCATAGGACTTGGGTTCGAATCCCAGGTCCCCCCATGTATTTCATGTTATTTTTACTTGTATGATCAGGCGTGTACACAGGCGTGAAGACCACCATATGCCCTCAAGATTCAACCATTGGATCTCCAGAAGGCCAGATCTGAAGGCCATCATTGGAGGACCACAGTGCACCTTGGTCAACGTACAGCATGGAAGCATAGATGTCAACATGGGTCAGGTTCTTTGGGCCCAAAAGCTTGCTATTGGCACCCCTCCAATTTGCTGATTGTCAGGCCCATTTTCTTTTTCTTTTCTTTTATAATTTATTTATTTAATTTATTTAATTATTTACTAACACAAAAAAACTAATCCTTTTTATCAAAAAAATCATAAAATCAATTTTCATCAAATTAGATTTAGGTTTTATTTTTTTAATCAAAAATTAATTTAATTAGTTTATTTAATTTTTTTAGAGTAACTTTAATTCTTTTATAAATAAATTAAAACAAATTAGAAATTAGGGTTTTGTTTAATTTAATTTCTATTTTCTTTTCTTAAAAATCACAAAATACAAAAATAGGTCAAATTTAATTAATTTTCTTAATCCAATTAATTAGCAATTAGGTTTGTGTTTATTTAATTTAAAACCTTATTTTCTTAAAATAAAATAATCAAAACAACCAAAAAATAATTTTTTCTTGTAATTAGGTTTAGACGGGGTCAAAACCCTAGATTTCTCTCGTTCTCGTTTCATCGCGCGTTTATTTATTTTTACAATATTGATGTAATTGCTCATGGAATGCAATAGTTTAATTAGGACTTTTCATTTATTTATCGTTTTACGGGTTTTTGGCTATGTAATTAATCTCACCCGAAGCCTTGTAATAGTGTAGCTTTATTTTCCGCATTTTAATTTCCGCAAATATTAAACTGTTAGATGTATGATAATAGGGTTGCATGACAAGAATGTATGTTAATTTTAAAATGGTTAGCAAACCCTAAATGTGCAAAGATAATAACTTGAAATTGAATCAGTCGCACATGCGCACTCCTAGGGTATACTCTCTGTTGTACCCCAAAATTTGCCCTCCCATATTCTTCAAGAAATTGCCAAGTCATGCTTCAAAATTCCCCAAGGGTTGCACAGTTCAAGAGCCTCCTGAACAGTCAAAATTAGGGTTTTGGTTCTGATCAAGAAAATGAAGTTTCCAAGGGTCCAATCAAGTCCCACATGCCTATAAACATGGTCAAGCATCCTCATACAAAGTTTCAAGATTTTCAGCATAAAATTGCACAGTCAAAACCCTAATTGCACTACAGTCAATTGTAGGGGCAAAATGGTCATTTGACAGTCAAAAGTTCAAATTTTTGGTCAACATCTCATTTTGAAGCCACAAACATCATTTGATCAATGCTTGATCATGATTCTCAAAGCTTGGCTCAAAAATCATCAAGATGCAAAAGTTTCCTTATTTGGACAGCTGAAAAAGTCAACTGTAAATTGACCAGGGCATAACTTTCACATGGATTATCAGAAAAATTCCATCCAAAGCTCATTTTGAAGAGAAAGACATGTCCTACAACTCCTCTTCACACTTCAAGTCCAAGAAATGCTCTCAAAAAAAGTTATCAATTTCAACATTATAGGTCATTTTCAAAAGTCAACAAAAAGGGACTTTAAGTCAAAGGCCATAACTTGAGATTGGTAAATCAAAATGACATGGGACCAAAGGCATTGGTTATAGGACTCAAAGACCTTTCCAAAATGTCCCGGAACATGAGCAAAGCTTAAAAATTGAGCAAGTTATGCCTTGTGGAAGTTGGGAAATTTTTGGATATTTTGAAAAGTCAACATTGGTTCAAATGACCTAAAATTGCTAATGGGCCTCTTTTTCTTCCACAATTCATTATCCAAGGCATGTGCACGACCATTTGGCCCAAAGGGAAGTCTTTCTTCATTTTTATTTATTTATTTGGATTTTTATTATTAATAATTCATTTAAATTAAAATAAATACATGAAAAATGCTAAACCTAGGTTTTAAATCTTTTTATGCATAATATATACTCAAGATTTCGTGCCTAACCAAATATAGAAAGAATCAATTGAATTGGTCATGATTTGGTAGCAAAAGCATGTGAAAAAGATTTGAAAATCATGGTTTAAAAATCAAATATCATATTCATCAATTCATTGATTTTGGATCAGTTTTCTTTGACCTAATCATTCATACACATATAAGGATGCAAACCCTCATGCCTTTGACGGTCAGCTGCGCAAGAACCTGAAGAAAGAACTTGAAATTTTGGCTTGAAAATTCAAAAACTGAAAATACACTTGTAGGTCGTTTCAAGCCACGATACTGATTCCACTGCATCCCTGGGACATCAAGCAACGTACCTGGATCAAGAACACAGTCCCTAACCCTTTGAATCATTGTACAGAAGTCAAACTTTTTTCACTTTTTCTCATAATCGTATTTTACAATTTATGCATATTCATGGCATTTTATTTATAGATTCATGCTAAGTGATGTGTTTTAAAGCTAACCATATACTTTGATTGGATTTTTATGCACTGTATGCAAAACCACCATTGTCATATTTTAGGGTTTCAAACTTGGAAATTTGGGGCTTTACATTCAAAGAAAAATTGAGACTCGAGACCTGGACCGTTGGAATCAGTGTGTTTGGACGAAAATAATGGCACCCTCGCGCCTAATTTATGAGGCCCCAGGGGCTATTCGTTATTTTTCAGAAAGGTGTCTATGAGAACGGTGTAAAACCGTTGCTAATAGTTTTCATGTTTCAGGGAAAAATAAAGCCAAGGAGGAAGACGATGATGTGTAGAGCATTGGTTGGTCCGTTCAAAATCTCGCGCGAAAAAAGAAGCATTGATGTTTGTTTGTCTTATTATATTTATTGATTATATTATTTACAGATAAACAAGGCAGCATGAGTGGCAAGCGCGTTGGTTGGTAATGTTCAGGACCTGGGTTCGAGCCCCAGGTCCTCACCCCTTTCCTTATATTTTTCCTTTAAACGTATTCCCATATAATTTCAATACAGGGAGCGTATCATGCACCCACAGTATCAAGCGTCCACGCGTCTCATCATACTCCATCAAAGGTCAGGATCTGAAGACTAGGGTGTGCCTCAGTCAAAGGTGCCATATGCTAGTGTCAAAGTCAACGAGGCTTAAGGACAATTGGGCCCTAAATTGCTGGGCTTCACCTCACAATTGGGGGCAGACCCCCCCTAGGTTTGCAAATTTTTTTTACTTTCTTTATTTTTCATTATTTTTACTTTCTTTTAATTATTGTTTTATTAATTAATTTAATATTTTCATAATATATAAAAAAACACAAAAAAATCAGAAAAGATGAAAAAAAATAATAAATATTTTATTTTAGTATTTTTGTAAATAAATTGCATTAATTAATTTTAGTTATTAAATTAGGTTTAATTGTAATATTTTCATAATAAAAATCTAAAATTGGTAGAATTAGGGTTTAATTAATTTTTTACCCCTTTTTATTTTCTTTCATAATAATTAAATATTTACTATTACTTATTTTTGTAATTAAATTGCATGTGAAATAACTAGGGTTAATTTTAGGTTAAACTTTAATATATTTTCATAATAAAATAAAAAATTGTAGAATTAGGTTTAATTGCATTAAAATCATAAAATACCAAAAAATACCAAAAACAATTTCTTTTCTTTTTTAATTAATTAATTTCATCATTTAATTTAATTTTGCAAAAAGGGTCCAACGCCCTCGTTTTTAATTCTTATTTAATTCGCGTGTTTATTTCTTTCTCGTGTAATATTTATGTACCTCTCCCAAGGCCTTGTAAATTAATCTGTCGCACTTTTGATTCTTTATTTTTCTTTGTTCCTTTATCTTTCTGTCAAATCGGGTCCTGGATTTTAATTTGGCGATGTGGACCCGCGCCTTTGTAATAGTTTAGGAACTTTACCTTTCTCGCATTTTTTTAACTGTTAATAATGACATGCAAGAATGAATGACTAAAATAAAAACAAACGCGTAGATCACCCATGACAAAAGACAAAAATAAATGAACATGACACACAAATCACACACCACCCCTAGGGTACGCCTCACTGTTGCCTTGCCTCGAAAGGTGATCGTCGAGTAGAGGATGTCTTAGTAAGTCCTCATGATCCGGGAACCTGGCATGAGGGTAGCTTCTAAGGTGTCTTCCCATTGCTCTGGTGATCACCATGTCCCGAACCTCTAATTGACCCGAACACCTCCAACGGTGGTGCTACCTACCTCTCAATGGTGGGATGGCACTACTTTAAAGGACATTTACACAGACGAATTCCTTAGGGTAGGTAGACGACTCGTGGATACTTGCTCTAATTCAAAACAAAACAAATCAAAAATACTTTTCACACCAACACATTTTCAAAAAGCTTTCGAAAGCATTTTTCAAACACTCTTGAGGACCGATACAAGAGTCGAACTGAAATTTTCAAAGAAACTTTTTAAAACCCACAGTTGAAAAGCAAACAAACCATTTTTGAAAACACATTGAGCAAGTATCTAAGAGCCCATGGATAACCATGGATAGAAAGGGTGCTAACACCTTCCCTTTCTATAACCTACCTCCCGAACCGAGAGCAATCTTTTTAAGGAATTTTTCTGTGCTTTTGTCCTTTCCATTTGGAGAAAATAAAAGACGGTGGCGACTCTTGCTTCCGCGACATTTCGCGAACCAGCGTTAAACAGTCAGTTCCAGATCCACCGATCACACTCTCACTTCGGTTGCCTTCGGTAAACGATCATTAAGTATAGGGTGTTTTAGTGGTCGCTCTCTTGTCTAAACAAAGATGAAATGTCCCATTCGGAAATGTTGCCTCAGAAAGGTTGCCTCGGAAATGTTGCCTCGAATATGATCTTAAGACACTAGAGTTATTACTAAGACATCCTAACATTGCTTTAGTGATCGTACGTCCCTTTTGAATTGACCCTTACAACTCCAACAATGGTGATACCTACTCACTAATAGTGGGATAGCATTGTCTAAAGGAAACAGGGACAAAAACATTCTTTTTTCGAGTAGGTAGATGCTAGTAGGTACTTGCTCAAAACAAACTTTTCCACACTTACACTCTCTTTCAAACAAAGTTTTCAAAAACACTTTGTAACACTCTTGAAGACAGAAGCAAGGGTTAAACGAATTAAAACAAAAATTTTCAAAGCAAGCGCACACACAAGCAGTTTTCAAAATGAGCAAGTACCTAAGAGCCCATGAAAAACCATGGATGGAAAGGGTTCTAATACCTTCCCTTTCTATAATCTACCCCCCGTACTCAAAATCTCAAAAAAGGAATTTTTCTGTGCTTTTTTCCTTTCCAGTTGGATAAAATAAAAGTCGGTGGCGACTCTTGCTTACCGCGACATTTTCCTAACACAAACGCAAAACGCAAACCAGCATTTTCCTAAAACAGTCCGGTTCTGCCACCGTATCACAGTGTGCATCAAAATATTTCAAGACTTTCCTTTTTTTTATCCTGAGATTGTTGTTCTTTGATGTTAAAGTTCTTTCTGCAATGGAGTTCTTTCAGAATGCTGCAAAGAAGATATCGAACAAAGATGTCCTGACATCTTGACTAAAGACGGACTCCATGTTGTTGTGCTTAGTAGCTTTTAAAGACTAAGTTGATTTTTGTTTATTGTTGTAATCTGGATTGTAATGTATATTATTTGTTTTAGCCAAAATTTTCCAAAGAGGGAGATTGTAAGTTCTTTATTTTTAGGATTGGCATTAATTTTTGTTAAACAAATATAGCAATAGTATGTTAAATAGGATGTGATTACTTGCTATAAAAAATAGGTGGAGCAAAATGTCATATTTTATTTTGGGACATGTTGAGCTGAAGTGTTTCAACATCTGGAGAAACTGTCAAATAAGATGTCCTATGAAGGGTCATACAACATCGCGCCTGAGCTGAGCTGAATAGTTGGATTCTTATGATTTAAAAGATGCAGAATATTCTGAGAATATTATAAAATCCCATGAGCCACTGATTTAAAGGTCTTGAAGAATCAAGAAGAATATTGAAGAATATTGACTTTCTAAATAAGGAGATTTTTTAGGAAAGATTTGATTAAAGACCTATTCTGTAGCAGAATCTTCTACATAGTTGTAACAGCCAAAGAGTTGTGATTTGAATCCCAAATCTAGTTGGGAGATAGGTTATAAATAGAAGTATTGTAACTATGATTTGTACCAGCCGTGAATTAGAAAGATATAATCATTAGGGATGATTCTATAAGCCACTCTCTATGAGAGTTTGTATGTGTGATCCACTCGACATGTGAGTTGGATTGTATTCCTTGAATGTCAAGGTTTTGTTCTCACTCAGAAGCCTATAGGTAATAAGCTGAGTATTGTTCTTGGAGGAAGCTTGTAACATACTCCAAGTTGTGTTCTTAGTCAAGAGTCTTGGCTAGGTATTATCATGGAAGTGTGTCTTCTAGTTTAGTGTCATAGAAGTGTGTCTTTTTGCTTGTCCAGTTGCTGTCTGTGATTGATGAGGGATTGAGGGGGGACTAATATCTTGGTGAGTGTTAGATAGAAGTCTATCAAGGGTAGTGATTAAGTAATTAAGCCTTAAACTAGTTGTTTGATGTAGGGTCTATGAATTGATACTATTTCAGTGGACTTATCATTGGCTTGGTAGCCCCTAGAGTAGGAAGGTTATTCCGAACCGGGTTAACAATTCCTGTGTGTTATTTATGCTTTTCAGTGTTGTTTATATATGTTTATACCTTGCCAGTGTTGTTCAAGTCAGATCAGATACCTCAACATGTTATAGGGCATTTGAAGTCAGGTATACTAGAATTTCATCATCTCTGATTTCTTCTTCTTGGACACAACATAGGATTTCTTAATATTCCCAGAATATTCAGTAATAAACAAATATCAGCTAAATTCAACGTGCCAGTTGTAATAGATCATATGTCATATGCTTCTGGTTAGGACATCCCGTTCGACATGTTCAAATAGAAAATTGAAACATCTTCCATACTGAAAAACTGTAACATATGTCTTATACTTCTGGTTAGAACATCACATTCGACATGTTGAATCTTCAAGTTGAAACAACTTGTTCAACGTGTTACTGCAAAGTTAGTTTTACCAAAATTCATGTCAATCATAATTTTAGAGAAATAAAAAATACCATTGATAAAAACATGTATTTCGTCTCATTTTTTGATGAGGACAGTTAAAAAATCTAGATCTATGTGATCAAGAAAAAGGAAAAAGTATTCAAAAACTTTAAGAGATTCAAGATACTTGTCGAAAACCAAAGTGAGAAGAATATAAAAGTTCTACAGAACAGGTGGAGGTGGTGAATACACGTCCAAGATGTTTGAAAAATTCTATGCAGAACATGGTGTAAGTCATGATGTAACTTCTCCTTATACGCCTCAACATAATGGAATTGTAGAAAGAAGAAATAAGACCATATTAGATACGGTGAGATGCATGCTGAAGCAAAAGAATTTGTTAAAATCCTTATGGGGGTAAATCTCTTTCCACTATTGTTTATATACTAAATAGGTTCCCTACCAAGAAATTGAAGAGAAAGGTTCTTGAGGAAGTGTGGAGTGATAAACGACCATCAGTGAGTCATATGATGATGTTTGGCTTTATGTGTTACAAGAATGTTCCTGATGCAAGAAGAAGGAAACTTGATGACAAGAGTGAACCTATAATTCTTGTAGGATATCATAAAACGGTTGCACGCAGGCTATTTAATTCAATTAATGAGAAAATTATGATAAGTCGAGATATTGTGATTGATGAGAATCCTGCATGGGATTGCAATTACGATAATGCAATTAACAAGCCAATAATGATCTATGTATTCGACAAAGAACCTGATGTAGCCAAAGTCGAAGAAATTATCGAAATTTCAATCAAAGTCGAAGCAGTTGTTGACATTTTCGACACAGTGTAAGTCGAAGAGGTTGTGGTTATCATAAGCCAAAGACCTCAAAGAACTAGAGTTCGTCCAACAAGACTTCAAGACTATGAAGTGATTGGTGAAGATGAAGTAACACTAGATGGAGAATTAGTTCATTTTTCTTTACTTGGAGGTGCTAAACCAATCAACTATAGCGAGGCCTTAAAGAATAAACAATGGAAGTCAACTATGGTCAAAGAGTTACATGCAATCAAAAGAAATAACACATGGGAGTTAGTCGAATTGCCATCACACACAAAAGCTATCTAAGTAAAATGGGTGTTCAATTTGAAACACAATGATAATGGGTCGATAGCAAGAAATAAGGAGAGATTGGTAGCTCGAGGATTTCTTCAGAGAGTATGAATCGACTACTCTGAAGTATTTGCTCCAGTAGCAAGTTTAGAGTCTGTTTGACTATTGGTATCCTTGGCATGCAAACAAGGTTGGTTGACATTTAACTTAGATGTGAAGTCAGCATTTCTGAATGGTCTCTTAGACGAAGAGGTCTATCCCATACAACCTTCTGGGTTTCACAAAGCGCTATATGACCTCAAGCAGGTACCTAGGGCATGGAACAATAAGATCGACTCATAGTTATACGATTTGGGATTTTTCAAATGCAAGTATGAGTATGGTGTTTATGTTCAGTTGTGGAAAAAAAATATAACAATCATTTGCTTATCTATCAATAACTTGTTGGTAACTGGAAATAGCTTGGATAACTTGTCGAAGTTCAAAGAGCCGACGAAGAACGAATTTGAAATGTCGGATATGGGAAAATTGTCTTATTTTCTAAGGATGTAATTTCAGTTGTCGAAGCAAATGCTACATCAAAGAAAGTATATCAAAGAGATACTCAAGAGATTCAGGATGGATGATTTGACTCCAGCATCTTTACTTCTCGAACCAAATTTGAAGTTGGAGAAGCATGGAGAGGAAGAAAAAGTCTATGCAACTTTGTTTAAACAAATAGTTAGATCTCTGAGATATGTGTGCAATAATCATCCTGATATAGGTTTCACAGTCAAATTAGTGAGCATATACATGAGTGAACCAAGGGTGTCACACGTGAAGGCTGCAAGAAGAATATTGAGATACTTAAAAGGATTGATAAATTATGGAATTCTATGTTGACGAGATTCTGAAATCCAAGAAGTTATGATTACTTTCTATTCATATGTTAATTAATGTGGAGATAAGGAAGATTGTAGAAGCACAACTGGTTATTTCTTTCAAGTCTTTGGTACCCCAATCTCATGGTGCTTGAGAAAGAAACATGTGGTGACATTGTCATTGTGTGAAGCTGAATATATAGCAGGATCCTATGTTACATGTTAAGCAATTTAGATCAAATATGTGCTTGAAGAAATAAAATACAAAGTGAAGAAACCCCTGGTGTTGTAGATCAGCAACTGGTTAGCCATAAATCTTGCAAATAATCTTGTTTTGCATGGAAGGAGTAAGAATATTGAATATAGATTTCACTTCTTAAGGAAGAAGGTAAATCAAGGTAAGCAAGGCATTACTCAAGTGAAGCACAATTGGACGAGATTTTCACCGAAGGATTGACGGTCAACAGATTCATGAATTTGAGAAAGAAATTAGGAATAGTTTAGATCGACTATGATTAGCGTATGCTCGACAAATTAGAATAAAGGGGTATGTTAATATATAAGATATAATCCAAGATGAGTAATCCAATCCCAAGCTCAAGTAGGGTTGTTATCCTACTTAGTATACAAGTTAGTTGTATATAAATATACATAGTTTGTAATTCATTTAGTACAATTCAATTCAATAATATAATTCTTATTTGCTTATTCTCTCCCTTTCTCCCCTCACTAAAAGTGCCTCACACACTAATAAGATCTACCCGTGTTGGATATCATCTAACGGTATCCCGCATTTCAAGCCGTAAGGAATGAGACACCTTAACCAACTTTCGTATATAAGATGTCTCATGAGAAGGAAAAAGTATGATTCAAATCCATTTTCTTTCACAATATTTCGTATTCTCTCACTGGTTTATGTGTTTGAATGCTAACCTTGCAGATCATCCCCTTCTCCGCTGAATCAAAAACTTGCTCCTCCAATCTAATATCTCGTTGCACCATTTCCCAGATTATTTATGGTTCTCAAGCATAATAATGGCACCGTCTATGATAATTGACTACCAATTCTAGTAAATTTCCATAATCAGATCCTTCTGATTCAAGTCACGATCATTATAGAAGTTGCGCTAAAATGAAAAAAACTCCCAACCATATTTCTAAAATAACCTTAGATTATTTTAACTCTGAATCATCTCTAATATTCTTCGTCGATTTGATCGGTGGAAATAATCCTATCAAAAGAGAGCCTCCACCACAGAACTCCTTCAAATCAACAATATAAATTGAGAGGCGAAGGATGGATAAATCCGTTTTAGGGTTTCAAGACCATCATAGATCCTCATTGATGGTAGAAGTTTGTGCTACATGATGTACATCATAACCTTCATGGTGTTAAGGTTACACGTGCAAGATTTGAAACCATGCAAAGTTATAATCCTACTAGCATTCAGTAATTCTTAAAATCGGCCATGTGGAGCCTTAGACCTACTAGTTTCTATCAGTGAAAGGAAGAATATAAGGATTATGTGTTTGATGAGTGACTCCAAGCACAAGAGAGAGTAGATTATGGTATTCAAAATTTGTGATTAAAGTAATTAACAAAAATTAAAAATTCAAGATTTAGAGAGATGGCACCAGAGAACCATCCAGGTTCGACTGAACGCTGCCATAGTCATGTCCCCAAGAGATCATCTTGAGATTTTCTATAATATTGAGCATTTACAGATGATGCCCATAAACCTTTAAAACAGGTGAATCGATATATTTTACATCGGCTTATCCCATTCAACCAAAAGAGAGATTTTCCAAGGGATGAACTCACGAACCAAGTAGAGATTTCATCAGCTAATCTTAATATCCAAACAAAACTTTTGCACGTTGAGTTCTGAAACAATATAGAGATTTTAATGGTTGATCTCAAGAATAAAATCGAGTTCTTCAAGAGTATCTCACTCTTTAAAATAACAACAATGACATGACATGAATATAACTCTTTTCTCACAAGCAACTTTCACTCAGAAGGCACTAATGCAACTTCGATGAAAAAATATTTAAAGAGAGATGATAGAGAGATAAATTATAAAGAATTACGAAAACTCTGAATTCTTGTATTAAATAAAGTGAGGAGAAGTCTCCTTTATATAGGAAAATTTTTGGCTCAAATTAGAAATAATACATGAGCCGAATTAATGGCCTAATCGATTAGTTGCAAAAAATAATCGATTATTATGGCCCAAAAAGGAAGGTTTTAATATATATCCATATGGTAGGTAAGATTTGGAGAACTTCTCCCTCTTGATTCTTTCTTAAACATAAGTCAAAAGTCCTTGAAGTTTTCTAAACCAAGAGACAATTCTGAATTATACTTCTTTCTTGTTCATATTTCTTCCAAGAGATAATAATTCCCTTTTAGGAAATCTTTGGACAACCTCTTTTTATCCTCCTTGGGCCTTAAATTGATATTGGGCTCTAGGCGTACTGCATTTGGAACTCCTTTTCTCTACAATCACTTAAAACTCGACCAAAAGTTAGTAGAAATAGATGTAATTGCCTAAGAAATTAATAAATCACTTACTAGAGAATCAATCAAAGTTTTTGAAATTATCAATCTCTATTAAGTATACTACCTCAAAACCTTAAGATAAATTGAGAAAAACTCCCCATTTTGAAGGAATGAAAAACCACCACCGATTTTTCTTCTCTGCAAATCATTTGATATGAGAGTTGGTCCAAATATAGGATTGATAAATCCATTACAAATTCATCACCTCAACCTTCTAAGAGGTTCCATGATCACATCAATTGATACCATCAACGTCAACATCTTGATCATATTCTTTGAAAAACATCATCAATGTCCCGATAAAAAACATCAAGATTGACAAACACCATCAGGTTACCACCTTTTTTGTATATCCAAGGTATACACATGCTTTGCAAAACTTTATTGAATTTTCAAGGAAGACTCCTTAAAAAATGCAAAGCATTTATTTTTCATTTTTGTTGGTGTAGAGCTTTATATCTTTATATATTCCTTCAATGAACACGTTTAAGGAATCCTTCTAATGATTGATGGATTTTCCCATATTTTGATTTTAATTTGCATCATATCATAAACACCATTACACACAGATTCATTAGTAGAACAAAATAGAAGAAAAAAACATGCACGAGAATAATTATCTCGGTTTGAAAAAGAGTTACATCATCCTTCCTTCTTAGAAACTTGTTTTCAAGCAGAAAATATCTTAGACTATCAAATCAAGCTCAAGGAGCTTGTTTGTGATTGTAGAGAGCCTTTTTCATTTTTAAAACACGAATAAGAAAAGTTTTATAAAACTGGGACGACGATCATCATACAATTCCTTCTAGATGTAACCATTCAAAAACACGTTATTTACATCTATTTGAAGGATTTTAAGAATATAATGATAATGTTATACATCTTGATCTTTATCTTCATCTTCATCTTCTATATTTGTCTTTTCCAAGATACCTTCACAATCAACGACCTCTACTTCACCCTACTAGAGGTTAGTTCAACAAAGGCAATATGTATGAATGCTTATACACTCATGGTCTTTTAGAAAAGATGTTTTAAAAGGGGAAGAAGACTTTATTTTAAGGTTTTATTATCCCTGTGTATAGAAGAATTAAAGCATATTTTTTTATATTTATTACACAACTTACTTTTTTTTGGACAAAAGATAACTTACTTAATACTCAATAACTTGTGCTGCAAAACTTTAATCAATTAGAACAACTCAAAAGTAAGATTATGGATCTTACCAAAAATCACATATTCAATGATTTTTCCTTGATGTCATTATGTGAAGAAATTTATCTCCTTGTAGAAGTGAAATATGATAACATATTTACTTTTTCATTTGTATTACTTGAAGAACCACTGTCATATCATCTTTTGAATTCAAGTTGTCAAACATTTCTACATCACAATTTGACATTTCAACCTTTAGTATTCACATTTTTAGAGTCCTTTGATGTTAGTGGAATACATATTATGAGAAGACATATTTCCCTTTTTATATTCACAATGCTCTTTATAAAAATACAAAGGAGGACATTCTTGTTTACTTTCATAACTCTTTTTGATAAAACATAACATAACAATATGGTTGTCTTTATTATACTAATTTCATTTTAGAGTTTTGCATTTAGATGTTGGTTGAGAATTGAAAATATTACTAAAGTTTTTATTTTTGTTCTTAGGTTCATAACCAAGCCCAACCTTATTTTAAGACGCCCTTTAGTTACATAACAAAAGATTCAAGTTATATCTTCCTTTAATGAATTTATCAAGTGTATTTTGAAGATCATAAACTTTACCTCTCAAAATGTCACATTGGTCAAACTTGATAGATTTATCTAATACTTTGTGATAAGAGGAAGATTTTTGAATCAGATCATCTTGTTTTTCTTTAAGGCTTTCTATTTCTTCCAATAAGTTTTTATTTTTCAATTCGAGTGAAGAAATTGTGTCTTTAGAGATAGTTACAGTTTGTTCTAATTTCTTGTTTCTTTAATTATCTTTTTACAAAGGTGTAACAAGTCTTAATAAGACAAATAAGAGATTACCTTATATTCTCTTGATTTTCCATTAAACACATGTTTACTTCTTCCTTGTTAGAGGATTCCACATCATTGCCAATGCCAAGATATGTAGGACCTATTAAC
The DNA here is from genome assembly GCA_948472305.1 of Vicia faba. Taxonomy (NCBI): domain Eukaryota; kingdom Viridiplantae; phylum Streptophyta; class Magnoliopsida; order Fabales; family Fabaceae; genus Vicia; species Vicia faba. The sequence continues at coordinate 257,576,324 of OX451738.1, read as the reverse complement.
TTATTTTCACGGTTTCATGGATCTTCTCTAATTCTTTGTTTCTTCTATAGTTTTGATGCCATTTTGGTATAATGTACCCTTCTATTCCTCATTGGTGACATGTTGGAATTAAAGAGTATATTTCTTCATTTTTGTTGATCATATTGATGTTTTTTCTCATGTTTCAAAAAATTTCTAAAGTTTCACACCATGAGTGACATATCTCTATCAGAATTGGAATATTAAACTTTTAGAGCTAAACTTTTTCTTTTCTTATCTTCTTCTTCATCCATGTCAAGCCTTTTTTGGCTCCATTTCATATTCCTGCAATTAATCAAAAAGAGTGCATGCGTCCATGGTTGTTAAATCCATTTATTAACAAATCACATTGACTTTAGGTTTCCAACTATGATTTAGGCATCTCAGAATTTTCACAACCAAATCCTAATTTGAAAATATTTTTCCTAGAGTTCTCACATGACTCATGATATGGGTAAATTATGTTTGCATTTGATTTATGTAAATTTCATGTTTCATTATGAAAAGTTTGTACTTCTGAGTTAATATGCTCAACCTTGCCATTTTTACCTCATTTGTTCCTTCATGTGTAATTTGAAGGATGTCCCATATTTCTTTTGCAATCTCACAATGAGAAACTCACAAAAATTCATCAAACCGAGAGCAATAGTGATGATAGTTTTTGCCTATAAATTGAGGTGCTCATTTTCTTTATCACCTTTGGTATAATCCTTTTCAGTTTTGTTTACTACAACACCATTTAATTCATGTGTTAAACAAATGGACCTTCATTCAGAAACTTCAAAGTACCATGATTCACCCATTATATGAAAAACTTCATTTTTTATTTTTACAAACTATACCCTTCTCCATTAAAGGATGATAGTTTTTTAGAGAATATATGTTGCGTAGGAAAAAATTGAGATTAACCTATTGATTAACTTAACTAAAAAAACTAGAGTCGCCACCGAACTTTATTGTTTCCAAAGGAAAGGAAAAATATCGAGAAAACCCAATGCAAAAATTAAAACAAAATAGAGAGATCTAGGTACGTGGGTTGGTTATGCAATGGGAAGGTATTAGCACCCCTCATATCTCTGGTAATCCATAAGAACCTCTTGAATATCTTTGTTATGGTATAACCGGGTTGTTTTCAAAAAGATTGGGGTGATGGGAAAAGAAGTATTTTATTATGTTTTTACTCACCAAGACTTCGAGAGCCTGTGCGTACGTATCCTCATAGTGCAATAAGGAAATCAAAGCCTCGTAGTTCATGGTAAAAACTACGAAAATTTTGTTGATTGATTTTAATTGAAAAGGAATTTTGTTTTATTCGAGTTGAAAACATAACTTACTACCCACAAGTATGAGGAATGAGAATTTGCATCACATTGATATGGAGAAGTCTTACTTGGACTTTCTCACAAGCACGTCTCAATATTTAAGTTGAAAATGTAAATAACTTCAAAACATCTTGTAGAAGTATAGTGGTTTGCATAACTACTAGAATAGACTAATATCCAATCTTTTGAAAATGTTTTAAAAGAAAAGTGCACAAAGGCACAAAAGAAGTTTGATGAGGTTTGTCTTTTTCAGAAGTTTTGAAAAGAGTTTGAACATGCTTAAGTGTTTTGGAATTTATTTAAAAAAATATATTTTCGGGATCACTTGACAATGTCAAGGTTTATTAAGAAAATGTTTGAAATTTGAAGAAAGAAGTTTTAAAAATAGAGAGAAGTTTTGAAAATAGGGAGAAATTTTGAAAATTGAAGAAGTGGGAAGGAGATGAAGAGACTATCCTAAAGCACAAAGTAAAGGATATGAAATAAAAAGTCTCATTGTAAGGTAGCTCAAGAGAAAGTATTTGTATGTGTAAGTGTACTAACCATAAGATGGAGCAAGCATTAGAAATTACTCAAGATTAAAAATTGTTTTCCCTTTGGATTGAGCCACAAGATAAGCAAATCACATAAGATGATGAATCATCAGAAGAAATCAATGGAATCAGATGAATATCAAGGTCACAAAGCCACGAGGAGAATTCCATGTCTTTCAAAAAAAGATCAAAGTTTCTCAAAATAAGGACAAGTCTTGAATTAAAGTTCACAAAGCATTAGATAACCACTCTAAGCAAAAGAAAATATTAAGTCCTAGGAGGGCAAGAATTTTGTAACGTTATATATTAATAGAATAATGATAATGGTCAATTTGTTAAAACATTAAAAATATATTTCCCACTAAAAATTTACCATTATAACCTGAGATTAACCACCAAATTTATTATTAGTTAAATTGTGGTAGCTAACCTGACATTTTTTGTTGTGCCACTACGAATGATTATTTTCGTTGGATGTCATTCAACATTTCCACGCTAACCACGCAGGAAAGTAAGAGGGTCTAGAATTGTTCCTCATATATAAAGAATTCCACATAAGACACGAGGTAAGTTCTAACAACAATTTACTCCCACATTACTTTCACATACTAAGTGACCTGACAGAAAAATGTAATACCTAGTTTTGTGTATAAAATATTTTACAGTATTTTATTTAATTAATTATATTTATTCAATGATTTATTTAATTGTTGAAATGTCTGGAGGGTGTGAGTCTTTGAGTTAGAGACATGGTAAGATATTATAAGTGGATAGAATAAATTAGAATATTTTATTAAGTAAAATTATATATTGTTCGGAATATAGTAGTAATAGAAAGGTGTGGTGAGAATGTTGTAGCTTGGTAAAATAATTTAGAAATAATTAAAATAATTATCATTTTAATTATTATTAGAAATAAATAGAAAAATTAGTTATACTACTTAAATAAAATAAACAAATTAAAGATAAAATAGTTGTGTAGAGGAATTAAGGTTAATATGTGCTTATGATGAGTAAGTGAGGACAAGGTAGACATTATGGAAAATATTGTTCTAGATTGGTCCAACAGTTAGAATTGGCTCAATCTGCTCCTACCTTTCACATGATCCAACAACATTGGCCCATTAACTCTGGTACTTTCGTCGGGCATACCTGATCGACTACACCGCGTGGACAACGAGATCAATGATGCCTAAGACATACGTCTGTCCGCATCGACAGCTATCTCCCGGTCTTCTTGACGTACGTGGAGCAGACAACCAGGAAAACACTTAGAACGCGTTTTCCTGTAACCTCTTCTTTGCTCGGAGTAACAACTAGTTACGAGCACGACTGCCTGTTTTGACTAAATCCTGACAACTACCTATTTTTAAGGAACCTAATATCTAGGCCCAAAAATAAGAACCAGTGGCCAAGCGCCGAGGGACATTATATAAACCCTCATACTTGTAAGGGTCAAATATCCAATAGTCACTCTAAAAACTCTAATCTCTTTCTTGTATCTCTTTGCACCCATTCTTACTTGATCATCAGAGTGCCTTGCAGGTATACCCCTCTTCTCCCCTCAAATTTTTAGCCTAGCACACTGTTGGCTGAAGATTTTGATGATATTGTTCGAAGCAAATCAAGTTGGATGTTTCTATTGGAATAAAGCAAGATGCCATGTTTCGAAATGGTAGAAGCAGTACTTCGAATGGGCATATCAAAGCTTGGAGCTTCGAGTGACAGTTATGAGGATATCTTCAAAAGAAGTCTCAAAGTGGTAACAAGGTTGTGTCCAAGAAATGCGTTCGAAGCGAAGAAGTGCCAAAACATTTGAAATTCAAATGCAAGCGGGATGTTCGAAATTTAAAATATATGCGCTGGAGCATTCGAAGACGCGTGGAAGCTAGAGAGAGGAATTGCTTTGCATGTTCTGAACGTGGCAGAATCTTATAGCAAGACCATTATGGTCGAAGTAGTATAAATAGAAGTCTTAGCATTAGGATTTCGTGTGTCATATCTATTGTACAAAAAACTCAGTAAACATTCAAAATACCACATGGCTAGGGAAACGAATGCACGAGCAATGTACGTATGATAACACCAAGTGTTTATGATTTAATAAAACTCTTTATCATTTCCAGTATTTTCCTCTATCTTCATGTCAATACCATTCAAAAGCCTTTGCATTAAAATATTTTCATTCGAAGTCTTTTTACTGATGCCTTACATTTAAATGTTTTTCTTTCCATTTCAAATACTTTACATTTCAGAAACTTTGGTATATTTCATGCCTTTATCTTCATGCCTTTATCATTCGAACACCTTTTTTCATTTAAAGTCATTTTACTATTTTCTTGCATTTAAACGCTTTTCTTCATATTTTGAATCTTTTACATTCCAGAGAATCTTTTACATTACATGTTTTTATGCTTCGAAGTCATTTACTTGTCTTTTCTACAGTTTTACATGTCTTTACAATTGAACTTTATTCATGCAATTTAGTTTCGCGCGCATTTACTTGATCACGCCTTTAGATCTTTAATAGAGTAATCGAAGTAAGTTAAATACCTACACAACATTCTAAATACCAACCATGAATACCAGTTCTATAATGAGAGTTATCCAAATGACCAATACATCCTAGGATCAATCTAGTTGATCATGCGAGTTACCAGAGAGATTGAATAACAGTCATTAAGATTATTCGATAGTTTGGAGGACTAGCGGTTGTTTACCAGAAATAACTGTAAACAAAATTGGCACACCCGGTGGGACACGTCATTGGCCATTACGAAATTTAGAACAAAGTAAAAAATTGTTGAGACATAACCATTGTAAAAATACTCTCTGAGTGATAAGTTTGTTGTTTTATGAACCTTAGAAGTGGTAGAATAACCAATAGCAACCAACCCTTATCCAGAAGAAAAAGTTTGAACAAGATGTCTAATTCTGACAATCAACAAGGGGAACAAAATGCCCCACATACAACAGGCACTAATATCTCCACCTCGATGGGAACATCTAATGTGATCCCTTCGAATGCACAGTCTGTTGCATCCTCTACCAGTAATATAGCCACTAATGGAACAAGTGGCATATCAACTAACAGTTCGATCCTAGGAAATACTGGAACCATTGGTTATCCTGGGGGATTCGTCCCACCATCAGGGACACAAACCCATTTCGCCACCCCACTAACTAGACCACCCGGTTTTGATGGTAATAGAACCAGAAATTCCTCTTATGGAATGCCAACATCTTTTATGGCAGGCTTACACAATTCCACATCGAATTCATCACCATAATTAGGGTCTGAGTTTGGGGAAAATCAGTTTATGACAAATAACCAAGGGTCAGTGGGTTATAGTGCAATGCATATCTTAACCACAGAAAACCAGTTGGCTTTTAGGCAATTAATGGATGACAGTAACCATAATATGATAGGAGTATTAGCACAAACTATGCAGGAGATATTTGCCCCAATAGTACAAAATGTGACTGTGACAAACAGAGAAAACGCAGATAATATGAGTCGAATAGCAGATTTTTTCGCTCCCCCAGAGAGGCGTAGGCAGAATCAGGCGGGAGTTCGAGCGAACGTACCTATTATAGAACAAGTTGCTAACGACCCACCCTATAGACCAGCCAGAGAGGAGGTTAATTTGGGGGCAAGGGCACAAAGGCTAGAAGCCCCAATGATCCAAGGCCCACAAAGGGAAATTATGGAACCAGGGGCAAGGGTCGAAAGGCTAGAAGTCCCAGAGTTTCGAGAAGAACAACCTAGAGGGGTTGTCATGGTGGGTCGAAATCAAGATGTTGATGCATTCGTTCATAGAATTCGAAACGATAACATCTTGGCAGAAAATAATTTAACCACCATGATAGAGAGAATCATGGCCCAGAATGGCCTCAACACAGGAATTAGAAGGCCAAATTATGCCTCCCCTATATTAGATTACATAATACACACTGATTTACCAAGGGGATATAAAGTCCCTAAGTTTACAAAGTTTGCTGGGGATACCAATGAGTCAACAGTCGAACATATAGCCAGGTATCTAACCGAAGCAGGAGATATAGCCAATAATGAAGACCTTAGGATCAAATATTTCCCAAGTTCCCTGACTAAGAACGCTTTCACATGGTTCACCACTTTGCCTCCTGGGTCCATTGATACTTGGGCTCTTTTGGAGAGATTATTCCATGAACAGTTCTACATGGGACAATCAAAAATAAGTCTGAAGGAACTAGCCAGTGTCAAGAGGAAGTTCACTGAACCCTTAGATGATTATCTGAATAGATTCGGGCTCTTGAAATCTAGATATTTTACAGTGGTTCCTGAACATGAGTTAGTCGAAATGGCAGCTGGCGGCCTGGATTACTCTATTCGAAAGAAATTAGACACTCAATACTTGAGGGATATGGCTCAATTAGCCGATAGGGTTCGACAGGTCGAAAGGCTAAAGGCCGAAAAGGCCAGAGTCTTTAAAAATAACAAGAAGGAAAGGATCTCCTATATTGGAACTGAGGAAACAAAAGATTATCCTGAATTCGAATTCGAAGAGGTCGAAATCGACCTCGCTGAATTAAAACAGGCACCACCTTACTCCTGCAAATTATTAGTTCCCATAAAAGGGAAAGAAATTGTTGAAAATGAGAAAAGTGACAAATTCCCAAAGAAGGTTTATACCTTCGATGTCACTAAGTGTGACGAGATTTTTTATTTACTTGTCAAAGATGGCCAACTCATTGTGCCATCAAATGTCAAAATACCTCCTTTAGATCAAAGAAAGAAAAGAGGATTTTGCAAGTATCATAGTTTCCTAGGCCACAAAACCTCACAGTGTTTTCTTTTCAGGGACCTAATTCAGAATGCAATTAAAGATGGCAGACTGAAGTTCGCTGATAAAGCAAAAATGAAAGTAGATGAAGATCCTTTGGATGTCGCAGACACCAATTACTCGGAGCCTGCATGCATTGGGGAAATTAACATGGTGGAAGCTGACCAAATTAACGCTCCAGTAGGAGAGAAAGGTACTGAAAATGAAAGTTGGGTGATAGTCGAAGTCAATAAGGGGGTCACTGAAGATGTCCATAAGCAACCAGAGACTTCGATTGAAGCAGCACCTTTAGCTGTTGCAAAAGAAATCCAGGCTACTGAAGGCCAGGAAAACCAAAACCAAGAGTTGACACAAGTTACTGAAGGCCTGAGGCTAGAATTAGAGAAAGTCCAAATCACGAAGCCAACCTCCCCTCAGAAAGAAATATGGGATACTTTAGGGGAACCCAGTGGAAAGTTTGACTACTTGGTCAAATATTCTTCCCCAGAGAGTTCAAAGGTCCACATTGAAGATATAAAACCCACAGGATGGGGAGATGATGACGCTAAGGGGGAGGATGTTGAGGTAAACATGGTGGATATGGAGAGACCTCGTTCTGAAATGGAGGAGGTAGAGAGATACTTAGAAAAAGAAAAGTATAAAATGGAGGATAATCATGTTGGAGATGCTAGCCTTAAGGATTACCTCATGATGTGCCACAATGGAGATACAGGAATGATACTATGCCCTAGGTGCAGCATCCTCTGCAACCAGAGAATCGCTGCAAACTTCGAGAGGGTACAAAGGGCGCGAACTGGCAACAACTGGTGCCAGGATAACCAGTTATTCAGGTGTTATCCTAAGGCTGGAGAGAGTTTGCTGGAATTTGTGCTTCACTGCTACAAAGGGGCAACCAAATGCTTGATATGCCCAAGGTGTTCTGCTGTGTATGATCAAAGCATGGCCAGAGCCTTCGAAACAATCCCTTTCGCCCCTTGCTGGAACCACCAAGAGACTGTTCATATGAGCCCATGTTTCGATAGCAAATACAATCAACGAATGTCTGATAGTCCTCATCCCAAGGGCGCTCGAAGAGTGACGTTCAAAATCCCTGCTGAAGTGCCAACAGACAAATGGCTGCAAGTCAGAAATGACAAAGGCAAAGATAAATGGAGAAACAATGAACGAAACGCACGCCATGCTATGACATATATAAGGCAATTCAACATAGCAAAGAGGGAAGAGGTGAGATTAGAGAACTACAAAGGAAGAAACCCCCTGTCAAGATCTCAGTGGCGAAGGCAACAGAGAATTCGAAAGGCTGAAAGGGAAGCTGTGGCAAATAAAGGGGCAACTTCAATAAATGAACCAAAGGAATACACTCCAGGTCCAGAGGAAGACGAAGATATGCTAACGGACAACTTCGAATCAGAGGGGGAGTCTTCGTTCAATCTCAATTGCAACGTGGTATCTGTGCTTCCTTGTGAGTTTGGACAGGAAACTGAAATTGACGAGTATGAGGAAGAAGATACCATAGATCTGATGAAGCACAGGCCTGTGTGCTACTACGTGATGGATAGTGGAGCTGTCGAGGAGCAGAATGCGTTCTTCGAGCGTCCAGAACCAGCTATGAAGAATCATCTGAAGCCATTATTTATTCGGGCAAAGGTTGGTGCCCATGGTGGAAATAAGGTTCTAGTGGATGGGGGCGCTGCAGTCAACTTAATACCCCACTTCATGCTGAAAAGGTTAGAAATACGTGAAGGAGACATCAAGCCACACAACATGGTTCTATCCAATTATGAAGGGAAAGTAGGCAAAACACTGGGGGTGGTTCAATTGGACTTTACAATAGGCTCAAGCTGTAGGCCCACCATGTTCATGGTGATCGAAGCCAAGGCCAACTACAACTTGTTGCTGGGAAGGGAGTGGATCCATGGCGTAGGGGCAGTTCCTTCGTCAATGCACCAGTGATTAGTTTTATGGAGAGAAGATGGGATCGTGGAAAACATTGAAGCGGACCAGAGTTACTTCATGTCAGCAGTCAACTTAGTTGACAAGAGGAATTATGACAAACATCTGGCAAAGATTGCTCCTTGTGTCCCAAATGATGAAATCAACGAAACTAGAAACGCCCACTACTATATGACCCTTCACCATGATGGCATATATTGGGATAGAAGAATAATCAGTGAAGACGAAGGAGTCGAAAGTACTATATAAAGACGGCCAGCAGGCTGGGAATTTGACAACCTTACTCATGACTGAGTCCTCCTTTTTCTAAAGGATTTCGGCCTATATGGCTGAGAACGAATCAAAGGCGGCCTTGGAGGCTGAAATGAATAAACTGGCTGTAAAGATGAACGAAATAAATGGGGGTAGCTCGAAAGGCTCACCCTTTGAAGAACTTGAAATAGATCAAAGGCTGGACGCCATCTATGATAAAGAACCCTTAGGCTTCGAAAGGGACCCCATAGACTCAGGTGCCAAAATGTTGGCGCAGGATCCACTCGAAGAAGTGAACTTAGGGGATGAGAACACGAAAAGAATAACCTATATAAGTGCAAAACTTAGCCCAAGCCTCAAGCAGGAAGTGATCGAAGTCCTCAAGAAAAACAAAGATTGCTTCGCATGGGATTATGACGAAATGTCTGGTTTAAAGAGGGAGTTAGTGGAACATAGACTTCCAATCAAGGATGGCAAGAAGCCCATCAAGCAAACTCCTAGAAGATTCACACCAGCGGTTCTCACAAAGATCAAAGCTGAGATCGAAAGGTTGCTGCGTTGCAGATTCATCAGAACCACAAGGTATGTCGAATGGTTAGCAAATATAGTGCCTGTTATTAAGAAAAATGGTTCTTTGAGAATCTGCATAGATTTTAGGGATTTAAATACTGCAACCCCTAAAGATGAGTACTCCATGCCTGTGGCAGAAATGTTAGTAGACTCTGCTGCAGGATTCGAATATTTAAGTATGTTAGATGGATACTCTGGATATAATCAGATTTTTATTGCTGAAGAAGACGTTGCCAAGACAGCATTTCGTTGCCCAGGAGCCTTAGGCACCTACGAATGGGTGGTGATGCCTTTTGGTTTAAAAAACGCTGGGGCAACTTATCAAAGGGCAATGAATTCGATTTTCCATGATTTCATTGAAACTTTTATGCAGGTGTATATTGATGATATAGTCATCAAATCTATATCTGCAGAAACCCATTTGCATCATTTGAGCCAATCATTTGAACGAATGAGAAAACATGGCTTAAAGATGAATCCCCTTAAATGTGCATTCTTTGTGCAGGCTGGAGATTTCCTTGGCTTTGTGGTTCACAAGAAAGGAATTGAGATCAACCAAAATAAAATCAAAGCCATAATGGAGACGAAAGCACCTACGTCAAAAAGGGAGCTGCAATCTTTGCTAGGGAAGATTAACTTTCTCAGAAGGTTCATTTCGAATCTGAGTGGAAGAACCCAAGCTTTCTATCCGTTGCTTCGTTTAAAGCAAGGCCAAGCCTTCGAGTGGAACGAAGCCCATCAGGAGGCATTTGACAAGATAAAAAGATATCTCTCTCAGCCTCCCATCTTGTCTCCACCTTCATGGGGAAAACCCATGAGATTGTACATATCTACCTCTGAAGTTAGTATAGGTAGTATGTTAGCACAAGAAGATAGCAATGGCATCGAAAGAGACATATACTATTTAAGTAGAGTATTGAATGATGCAGAGACCAGATATAGCAATTTAGAAAATCTATGTCTCTGTTTGTACTTCTCTTGTATGAAACTCAAGTATTATATAAAGCTTGTTGATGTTTATGTTTCATCTCATTTCGATGTCATTAAACACATGGTTTCAAAACCAATAATGCATAGCAGAGTTGGCAAATGGGCTTTAGCCTTAACAGAATATTCTTTGACTTTCATGCCTTTAAAAGCTGTGAAAGGCCAAGTGATTTCTGATTTCATTGTGGACCATTCATTGGTTGAACATACTGTCATGAGTTACGTCGAAATGCAACCATGGAAATTATACTTTGATGGTTCGACCCACAAGAATGGAAGTGGTGTTGGAGTCCTTATAATTTCTCCTGAAGGAATTCCAACAAAATTCAAGTATAAATTAGATGGTCCTCGTTGCTCGAACAACGAAGCTGAGTATGAAGCACTTATTGTTGGACTTGAAGCTTTGTTGGAATTGGGGGCAACTAGAGTCGAAATTAAAGGAGACTCAGAATTAGTAGTCAAGCAAATAACAAAGGAGTATAAATGCATAAAGGAAAACCTGATGATATACTTCGTCATAGTTAACAGGCTACTTAGAAAATTTGAATACATGGATATTCAACATATACCAAGAATAGAAAACCAAGAAGCAAATGACTTAGCACAGTTGGCTTCAGGTTATAAAGTTTCTGCCAGAAACTTTGAGGATTTAGTTGAATTAAGGGGTAGAGTTATGGCTACTAGATTCACACCATCAGATCTAGAGAGTATGAAATTGGGTTATGCTGAGAAACAGGGATTCGAAATATTAGCCATAAACACTTTATCAGATGCAGATTGGCGAAGTCCACTTGTGAGTTATTTAACAAACCCAACTCTTAATATTGATAGGAAGATAAAATATAGAGCATTGTCATATGTCCTCATGGGAAACGAATTGTTCAAAAAGACCCAAGAAGGCGTATTACTGAAATTCCTAGGAGAAAGTGAGGCATACTTAGCGTTGTCAGAAGTCCACAATGGGGCATGTGGGGCACATCAAGCAGGTCATAAAATGAAATGGCTGTTATTTCGATATGGCATGTATTGGCCCAGCATGCTCAAAGATTGTATAGACTTTGCTAAAGGTTGTGAAGAATGTCAAAAACATGCAGGGATTCAACATGCCCCTGCAAGTGAGTTGCATTCAATCATTAAACCGTGTCCATTTAGAGGATGGGCATTGGATTTAATAGGAGAAATAAATCCTGCTTCGTCTAAAGGACAAAAATATATCTTGGTAGGAATAGATTATTTTACCAAGTGGATCGAAGCAATACCATTAATAGTTGTTGATCAAGAGGCTATTATTGAGTTCATACAGAAACAAATTATCTATAGGTTCGGATTGCCAGAGAGCATAACCACAGACCAAGGTTCTGTGTTTACTGGTAGAAAGATGCAAGAATTTGCTCAAGAAATGGGGTTTAGATTACTAACATCAACACCATATTATGCTCAAGCAAATGGTCAAGTCGAAGCAACTAATAAAGTGATAATAGGGTTAATCAAGAAACATATTGGTAAAAAGCCAAGGAACTGGCACAAAACTTTGGACCAAATACTATGGGCCTGTAGAACATCTCCTAAAGAAGCTACTAACACCACGCCTTTCTAACTCACATTTGGTCATGATGTAGTTCTGCCAGTAGAAATTCATCTACAATCAGTTCGAATTCAAAGACAAAACGAAATTCCAACTACATTATATTGGGAGATGATGATGAATGAGTTAGTAGAATTGGACGAAGTTAGATTGCATGCATTGGAAATCCTGATGAGACAAAAGGAAAGAGTGGCCAGGGCATATAACAAAAGGGTGAAGGGAAAAACATTCACTATTAATGACTTAGTCTGGAAAGTCATATTGCCCATGGACAAGAAAAATAAAACGTTAGGTAAATGGTCACCTCATTGGGAAGGGCCTTTTCGAATAATAAAGGTATTCTCAAACAATGCATATGAAATCAAAGAGTTGATGGATGATAAACGTATCCTAAAGGTTAATGGGAAATATTTAAAGAAATATAAGCCACGCCTGCAGGAGATTCGAATAATAACAACATAATCAAAATATCATAAAAATGCCAAAATGGTAATATGGGATTGCCAAAATGGCGTTGTTCAGATGTTACATACAAAAAACCAAATTTCAACCAAATCAACACTAAGATTTAGAAATAGACATTATTCTTCAATCTGTTAAAGGTACTTCATAAAGACTCAAGCCTTTGTTGAGCAAAACGTCTTGCTCCCTCTAAGGTAGCCACTTCTCCTTTGAGTTGCTCTGCAGTTTCCATTTCTGCAAGCCCTTTGTTGAGGAGCTCTTCGAATTGGTTGCCAGCAGTATTGGTTTCGTAGGCTAATTGTTGTTCTTGAGCCTCTTTAACCTTCTGTTGAAATTCCTGAATTTTCCTTTCCCAGAGAAGGATGGACTCAGCTCGAGCCTCATAATCAGTTTTTGCTTGCTTTAGATGCATGGCTTGATCCTCAGCTTCTTGAGAGAGTTTCAAAGCATGCTCATAAGCAGCATCCATTGCAGTTCGTTTTTCTTGAACCTTTCTGGCAGCAAATTCATCTTGGAGAAGGTACCCAGTCACGTTGTCTAGCATAGATTGAAGATCGAACAAGATAGTGCTAACTGGCAAAGAGAAGGTAGCAAGGTTTACTTTTGTAAGTAACTCCTTCATAGTGTAGCAAGCTGTGCTATCCTGTTTGAGCACTTCGAAAAAATCCACATCAAGAATTTTTCTCCTAATCCTGTTAAGAAGTACAATTCTATCATCTGTGGGCAACGGATGGCTAGTCGAACTTGTCCCAGCCCTAGCAGGTGGAATATCCCTTTGAGCTAGCTTCGCCTTCATGTACCCAATAGGGTCATTTCATCTCAGGAGAGCAAGCTCCTCTTCAGTCATTCGGGATAGAGACGGTTGAGGGAGTTCCACGCGCAGGGGAGTCACATCCATTTCGACTTCCATGGGTTTATTGGTCGTGTCACCGTCACCTTCATTCGTTTCATGCTCATTGTCTTCTTCATTATCATCCAAATCCACTACTTCGATATCTTCGTTCTCGCTGCTATTTGCATCTGACTCTGTCCCAGCAGTCGAACCATCATTGGCATCTTCTTCCTCAGACCCTTCCTCTGCAGATTCTTCGTTTCTTTGATCAGAATCAGCTTTCTCTTCTTCAGCGTGAATGTCCTTTGGATCCTCTTGAAGGGTTTCAAGAGGGGACTTTTGGAGAGAAGTCTTTTGTAAAGTCTCTACAGATTCATGAAGCGTTGCTTCATTTGTTTCTTTTAGAGGAGGAGAAGTACTCAGGTCTCACTCCAGGTTTCCTTATCTATCTGCTGTTTATTTCAGTAGGATGGATCTCGAGCAAACAGTCAAAGACCTACAAGCCCAGAATGCACAGTTCCAGCAACTCTTGATGACCTTGGTCAAGAGTCAAGAGGACATCAAGGCTCATTTGGAGAATAAGGACCCAGTGAAGAAGAAAAAGAGGGTCGGAGTGGCTACTTTGGGGAGAATATTTGACAGAGAAGCTCGGAGAGTGCTTGAATTTCCTCCTACTTCTGATGAAGGGACTAGTAAAAGGGATCGAGTTGCGGTGCCTTCCGAATCTGATGCAGAGGAAGAAGAAGTTGAAGAGGACGAAGATTATTCTGACCAGCAATACCCTCCAGCTGATGATAAATACAAGGGTTTAGAAGACAGATTGGCTGCCATGGAATTGCAAAGAGTACCGGGTTTGGATTTTGAAGACATGGGCTTGGTGGCCGGAATTGTGATTCCCCCAAAATTCAAAGTGCCAGTGTTTGTAAGGTATGATGGGTTGTCCTGTCCCAAAATGCATCTCAGGTCCTACGTAAGAAAGATTCAACCTTATACGGCAGATAAAAATCTCTGGATTCATTTCTTTCAAGACAGCCTGTCGGGAGCTCAGTTGGAATGGTTTTATCAGATAGAAGGAACCAGTGTCATAAATTGGGAAGATTTGGCCACCGCTTTCTACAAACAATATCAGTATAATTCTGATCTTGCTCCTACTCGTACCCAACTTCAGGGTATGTCACTAGGAACAAGTGAGGGATTCAAAGAGTATGCACAAAAATGGAGGGATTTAGCTGGCAGGGTGCAGCCTCCTTTAACCGATCGTGAGCTCGTTGATATGTTTCTTGGGACCCTATCTGGGCCGTTTTTCAATCATTTAATTGGTAACTCTTCCGCGGGGTTTACCGATTTGATCTTAACAGGCGAAAGAATAGAAGCTGGCATCAAGTCAGGAAAGATTCAGAAGGGTGTTGCTGCAAGTGTTGAGAAGAAGCCGTTTAAGAAAGAGACAACTATGGTATATTCTCAGAGAAGAGCAGGGATGATGGAGCGTCGGCCAACTGTAGGGGCCGTAATGATTCAAAACACTCCGAGTGAGCAGCCTCGCTATAACCAGCCTAGACCAAATCAGCAACGGGTGGAAAGGCCACAACGGCAGTTCACCCGTATTAATATGACTCCAGCACAAGTGCTTCCCCATCTATTGAAATTGAATCTTGCCACTATCAAGGAGGCGCCAAAGAATGTGAATACGTCCTCCCCTCATTACCATGCCAATGCTAAATGCGCCTATCATTCAGACAGTGTTGGACATGACACCAATGATTGTTGGGCGTTCAAGCATAAGATCCAAGACCTGATAGAGGCTAAGGAGGTAGAGTTTGACGCTCCAGAGAAGCCCAATGTGATATCTGCGCCTATGCCGAAGCAAGGTCGAAATGTCAATGCCATTGAGGAGGATTTATATGTTGCTGATGTCAGTGATCTGACTACTCCACTGCTAACCATTAAGTTGAATTTGTTGAGGGCCGGGATCTTCCCGGGATGTAAAGAAGACTGCTACTGTTGCCACTCTCTGCCTTTTGATTGTCCGCTATTAAAGAAAGGCATCCAAGGCCTTATGGATAGCCGACAAATTTTGTTCGAAAAAGTTTCTGCCGTTCCAGTTCATGTTGAAAATGTCTCAATCATAACCATTCACGCCAATCTTTCCGAGGCCGTCAAAAAGCCTGTTAAGATTACACCAGCTGCAAAATCTATACCTTTGAAGATAACAATGTCGGGGCCTGTTCCCTATGTTTCTGAGAAGTCGATACCTTGGAACTATGGTGGCGACATCTACTACCATGGTATCAAGCAAGTCGAGGTAATTGAAGAAAATTCGGAGGACGAAGAAGTCAGCATTAGTAACATTGCGGGCACCAGCAAAATCACCAGGAGTGGGAGAATATTTTCTCCAGAGATTGCCCCTCCAAGAGCAGTCTTTGGACCCTCATCAGCTAAAGAAGTCACCCCTGCACCAGTAAAGCTCTCTGCCAGAACTCCTTTAATCGAAGAGGTTGTTGTTCCTAGTGCTGTCTTTCCTACCATTGCTGATAAAGGAAAGGGAATACAAGATGAGCCCGTCAGGACGAGGGCTCAACCTTTGGTGATTCCGGAAGCCTCCAAGAAAGAAATGGACAAGATTTTGAGGATAATCAAGAGAAGTGATTACGATGTGGTGGAACAGTTGGGGCAAACCCCCTCCAAAATCTCCATGCTGGAACTATTGCTTTGCTCAGAAGCGCACGCTCAAGCTTTGATTAAGTTTCTGAAGGCAGCTCATGTGCCCCAGGAAACCTCCGCAGACCAATTTCAACATTGCGTGGCTAGTCTGACTGCAGACAATGGATTAGGTTTTTCTGATGCCGACCTGACCCCTAAAGGCCGAAACCACAATGATGCTTTGCATATTTCAATCGAGTGCCGCAGAACCACCCTTGCACATGTTTTGGTTGATACCGGTTCATCGCTGAATGTTTTGCCTAAAAAGGCCTTGGACCGGCTAGATTGCGAAGGGTTGGAATTGAAGCCGAGTGATATTGTCGTCAGAGCTTTCGATGGGTCGAAGAGAATGGTCCATGGAGAAGTTGAAATTCCCGTCAAGATAGGTACTGAGGTGTTTAAATCCACTTTCTATGTAATGGACATCCGTCCATCATATTCTTTCCTGCTGGGTAGACCTTGGATACACCATGCTGGGGCAGTCACCTCCTCCTTGCATCAGATGCTGAAGTATCCTGTCAAAGGAAAGATTATCACTGTCCACGGCGAAGAAGAGTACATGATTAGCCATTTAAATTCTTTCCGGTATGTGGAGGTGGAAGGAGAGTTCATTGAGACGCCGTTTCAACATTTCGAAGAAGTTCTTCCTGAAGTAGCAGTGGCAAAGTTGGTAGCTGAGGCACCAAGACAGATGGCCAGGATGGCATCTCTGGAGGATGCAAGAGCCGCAATCAAAGAAGGGAAGAATTCAGCGTGGGGGCAGTTACCCGATTTTCCGCATAAAACTGATAAGTTTGGATTAGGTTTCACCACCGTTGGCCAGAAGGCTATGCGCCAGTCAAAGATTGAAAGAGCACCGATCAAAATTTCTCCTTACCGAATCAACGCCCTGGAAGATGAAGACAAGGAAAGCAACTTTGAAGAGTGGATTCATCCAACTGTCATGGGAGGATTGAGCAATTGGGAGGCTAAAGACTTTGTCCCCATCACTTTTATTCATTAGTAATTTATCTGTTAAACATTTCTTATTTGGTCTGTAATATTTTACTTTCAAACAATCCGTACACTATCTTTTCACCTCCTGCCTTGCCCGGGGCATGTAGGTCCACTTGTAAGGGTTTTGACTATTTTTCATATTCATATGCCATGTTTAATGATTCATTGGACGTTTCTCATTTGATAAACTGCTTATGTTCATTTTCTTTCCTTTTGCATTTTTTGTTTAAGGATGGCTATCCCTTACACACACCCACACTCACTAATGCAGGTACCCATCCACTCCGGATTCCATGGGTGACTATTCTGCTGTATCTTTCAATAACTCTGAAGATCTGGTCAATCTAGCCGAGTACGAAGATGACGAAGGTTGTGAAGTACCCGGGGAACTAGCCAGACTTCTGCAACAAGAGGAAAGGGCCATCTTACCGCATGAAGAGCCATTGGAAGCTGTTAACTTGGGAACCGAGGAGAATCGGAAGGAGGTGCAAGTGGGTGCCAGCCTGGAACCAAAAGTCAAGGAACGCTTGGTACAGTTACTGAACGAGTATGTTGAAATCTTCGCTTGGTCCTATGAAGACATGCCGGGTCTAGACACCGACATCGTGGTTCACCGTCTCCCCACAAGAGAAGACTGTCCACCAATCAAGCAAAAAGTTCGCCGAATGAGGCCTGACATGTCCGAAAAAATCAAAGCGGAAGTAATGAAGCAATTCGATGCTGGCTTCCTGGCTGTTACGTCCTACCCTCAATGGGTCGCTAACATCGTACCAGTACCAAAGAAAGATGGCAAAGTCAGAATGTGTGTGGACTACCGGGATTTGAATAGGGCCAGCCCTAAAGATGATTTCCCGCTACCTCATATTGACATCTTAATCGACAATACAGCTCAGCATAAAGTGTTTTCCTTCATGGATGGATTCTCGGGCTACAATCAAATCAAAATGGCCCCCGAGGATATGGAGAAAACTACATTTGTTACGCAATGGGGCACTTTTTGTTACAAAGTGATGTCGTTCGGGCTGAAGAACGCAGGGGCAACTTATCAACGCGCCATGGTAGCTTTATTTCATGACATGATACATCATGAGATCGAAGTCTACGTAGACGATATGATAGCTCGGTCGCAAACGGAGGAAGAGCATCTTGAGCATTTGGAGAAGCTGTTCGCCAGGTTAAAAGAGTACAAGCTCAGGCTGAATCCAAGTAAATGCACTTTTGGAGTTAGGTCTGGTAAACTCCTGGGATTCATTGTAAGCAACAAAGGCATTGAAGTCGATCCGGCAAAAGTAAAAGCAATACAAGAGATGCCTGCTCCCCGTACTGAAAAGGAGGTTAGAGGATTCTTGGGGCGCATAAACTATATTGCCAGATTCATCTCACATCTGACTTCTACCTGTGAGCCAATTTTCAAACTCTTGAAGAAAAATCAGGTAGTTGAATGGAACGACGACTGCCAAGCCGCTTTTGATAGAATCAAGGAGTATTTGTTAGAACATCCTATTCTGATGCCACCTGTCGAAGGAAGACCATTGATCATGTACTTAACTGTCTTGGATAACTCAATGGGGTGTGTTTTGGGCCAGCATGACGAGTCTGGTCGAAAAGAGCATGCTATTTATTACCTTAGTAAAAAGTTTACCGACTGTGAGACTCGCTACTCACTGCTCGAGAAAACTTGCTGCGCTTTGGTATGGGCTGCTCGCCGACTAAGACAGTATATGTTGACTCATACTACCTTGTTAATTTCCAAGATGGACCCTATCAAGTATATCTTCGAGAAGCCCGCTTTATCTGGAAGGATAGCTAGATGGCAAATGATCTTAACTGAGTATGACATCCAGTACACCACCCAAAAAGCTATAAAAGGGAGTGTACTAGCTGACCATCTGGCTCATCAGGCTATCGAAGACTATCAACCCATGAGATTTGACTTCCCAGACGAGGACATCATGAATTTGGACAACATTGAAAGTGACGGACCGTATGACGGACCCGAAAAGGGATCCCGATGGACCCTGTACTTTGATGGTGCTTCAAATGCCCTTGGAAATGGTATTGGCGCAGTACTCATTTCTCCGGAAGGTTGTCACACTCCTTTCACGGCCCGACTTTGTTTCAGCTGCACAAACAACATGGCTGAGTATGAAGCTTACATCTTTGGTCTCGAGGCTGCTATAGACTTAGGGATCAAATCTTTGGTCGTATTTGGGGACTCGGCTTTGGTCATCAGCCAAATCAAAGGAGACTGGGATACCAAGCATCCTAATCTTATCCCATACAAAGAACATGTCCTGACATTGTTGCCGCATTTCGAGCAAATTACCTTCGAGCATTTCCCGCGAGAAGAGAATCAGCTAGCCG
The DNA here is from genome assembly GCA_948472305.1 of Vicia faba. Lineage (NCBI taxonomy): Eukaryota > Viridiplantae > Streptophyta > Magnoliopsida > Fabales > Fabaceae > Vicia > Vicia faba. Next base: position 257,556,924 of record OX451738.1, on the reverse strand, counting down.
ATGCTCTGGCCACAATGTCCTCCATGTTTAAACTCAGCTGGGATAATGAGGCTCCCCAAATCACCATCAAGCGAATGGATGAACCGGCACATTGCCACGAGATTAATACTGAAGAAGTAGTGGAACAACCTTGGTTCCATGAAATCAAAAGGTATCTCGAGACTAGGGATTATCCTGAAGGAGCTTTCGTAAATGACAAGAGGTTCTTAAGGAAATTCGCTGCTAAGTTCTTCCTGAGAAACGGCATCCTTTACAAACGAAGCCATGATTGTGTATTACTCCGATGTGTGGATAAGGCTGAAGCAGAATTGATCATGATTGATATACACAGCGGCACATTTGGCACTCACTTGAGCGGGCATACAATGGTAAGAAGATCCTAAGGGCAGGCTATTACTGGTCTACCATGGAAGCTGACTGCCATCAACATTCCCGTACTTGTCACAAGTGTCAAGTCTATGCTGACAAAGTTCATATTCCTCCGGTTCCCCTCAACGTCCTGACTGCTCCGTGGCCCTTTGCAATGTGGGGCATTGATATGATTGGAGAGATCAAGCCCACGGCTTCCAATGGATATCGCTTCATCCTAGTTGCCATTGACTACTTCACTAAATGGGTCAAGGCAGCTTCCTTCGCCTCTGTCACCAAAAATGTGGTTGCCCGCTTCATCAAGCAAAATCTCATATGTCGGTATGGTGTTCCCGACAGGATCATCACGGACAACGGTACAAATCTAAATAATACAATGATCACTGCATTATGCGAACAGTTCAAGATTTATCATCACAATTCATCTCCCTATCGGCCGAAGATGAACGGTGTTGTTGAAGCTGCGAACAAAAACATTAAGAAGATCATTCAGAAAATGACAGTCACTTACAAAGACTGGCATGAGATGTTACCGTTTGCTCTGCATGGATACCGTACGACGACACGTACTTCAACTGGGGCAACCCCATTTTCTTTGGTTTATGGCATGGAAGCTGTCTTGCCTATGGAAGTCCAAATCCCCTCTCTGAGGATTATGAAGGATGCAGGTTTGAATGAAGATGATTGGATGCAGACCCGACTGGATCAACTCAATCTGATCGACGAGAAACGACTTGCTGCTATATGCCATGGTCAGACGTATCAAAAGCGGATGATCAAGGCCTTCAATAAGAAAGTCAGACGTCAAGTGTATCGAGTCGGGGATCTCGTAATCAAGCGGATTATCTTGCCGCAAAGTGATCCCAGGGGCAAATGGACTCCTACATATGAAGGACCATTTGTGATCAAGAGCATATTTTCTGGTGGTGCAATGATTCTGACCACCATGGACGGCGACGATTTGCCGCACCCTGCGAACGCAGACATAGTCAAAAGATACTACGCATAAAATAACCCGACAAGTCGAAAACCCGAAAGGGCGGCTTGGGCAAAAAAGGGCATCCCGGTGAACCGAAAACCCGAAAGGGCGGTTCAGGAAAAAATTAGGGATAAAAACGAAAAAATATGTACACCCGACAAGTCGAAAACCCGAAAGGGCAGCTTGGGCAAAAAGGGGTTTCCCGGTGGATCGAAAACCCGAAAGGGCGATTCAGGCAAAAGTTAGGGAATTGAAGCGTATGACTATGTCTCGTCGGACCACTTCAAAGACAATCTCTTCATCAACCGGTTCCAGACTTCTGATCAATCCAGTTATCGTCAAACGAAGCATTGAATGGATAGATATTCAGAGTTGTGAAAGCTATAGCGGAACAGAATCCCATGGAATTATTTCACATAGCCATCCTTTATTTTGTATAAAATCTTTCAATATTTACGACAAAGTCCTCTTACTAGGATGATTGTCTCCTTTGTACAAATATACTCAAAGAAAATCAATACAAATACTTTTCCCAGAAATTTGTGTCATTTCCCTTTTCTTTTTCTCTTGCACTATTTGTTTTATTTTGAGAAACGTCCAATGTTTTGTTAAATAGGCATATGCATTTGAAACATAATCACTTCCTAAATGAACCTAAGAAAAAGGATTACTGATAGGATGAAGGTACAGATGGATATCTTGACACCCTTTCGAAGGAAACCTCTCAAGAGATTTGGAATCCACATCCCTAGCAAACCCTGAGGCTTGTCTCCAGCAGACTCCCGAAGCTTACCCCCAGTAAGATTCTGGAAGGTATTCCCCCGCAGAGCACGAACGTCTCCCCCGAGTTTTATTCAAAGTTATTCCTCACAAAGGCTTATAACTGGGTTATCCTCAGCTAACAGCCACGGAAGATCGCACTCGCCAGAATTCTTCCTATCCCCGGCGGAGTTCATCAAAATTCCCCAGCCTAACTTATCAATATGATCCCCAGAGGAGCTTATCCTTGTTATCCCCAGCCGAGCTAAAATTTCAAATTATCAACCCCCAGCGGAGCCAGACTAATGAGCCTTCTCCCCACAGAGTCTTAGAAAGAGAAATCTTGAGTTCCCCAGTGAGATCACCAGAGTTGCTTCCCATCAAGCAGAAGATTCTCAGTCTTACCTCCTCAGAATGAGTCTACTAGATTGATACTCCCCAGTAGAGGCCATCAGGAATTCTCTTCCCCAGTAGTAGCCAAGGAATTATTTTCCAGAAGCAGTCAAGATGCTTTTATCTTCGGCCACCTCGAATTCATTTATCCTCAGCAAGATAGCTCGTCAGCTTACATGCGCATTCATCACATTCATGTCATAAACATTGATGTCACGTATATCGCATCATGCATCATAACATTGCATGCAACTAACTCTTTACCTTTTCAGGAAAGATCAGTCGACAGACTAAAATTATTCAACTTCAAGATTTCTGAAAACAGTTCACGGGTTCTCCAAGTAAACGGATGTTAACCTGTCACTTGTTCAGATTCTTCTTCAAGACTTCTGAAAACAGTTTATGGATTCTTCCCAACAACGGATGTTAATCTATCGACTTGTTCAGATGCAACTTTTGAAAACAGTTTACGGACGCTTCCCAACAACGGATGCTGCTCTGTTGCTTATTCAACTTCAAGATTTCTGAAAACAGTTCACGGGTTCTCCAAGTAAGCGGATGTTAACCTGTCACTTGTTCAGATTCTTCTTCAAGACTTCTGAAAACAGTTTATGGATTCTTCCCAACAACGGATGTTAATCTATCGACTTGTTCAGATGCAACTTTTGAAAACAGTTTACGGACGCTTCCCAACAACGGATGCTGCTCTATTGCTTATTCAACTTCAAGTTTTCTGAAAAAACAGTTCACGGGTTCTCCAAGTAAACGGGTGTTAACCTATCGCTTGTTCAGTTTCTTCTCCAAACCACTGAAAACAGTTTACAGATACCTCCCAACAACGGATGTCAATCTATTGCTTGTTCAGACCCCCCAGTTCAGAAATGGTCCAAAGCTTGGACACTTTCCTGATATTCCCTTCCAGATGGCATCTCTAAGCCCATCCCCGATAAGATTTCTGTCACTCTCCCAGATGGCATCGTTAAGCCCATCTCCAAATAGCATCTCTAAGCCCATTCCCGCATCCATTGCTTTGACGAGTGCAAATTTCCGGGAACTCTAGTGTCCAATCTCCTTTTACCCTCGAGTCACGAAAGGCAAGCTTGCCCATCTAACTCTTCGGATTCAAGAAGATTGAACAGGGGCAACTGTTGTACCCCAAAATTTGCCCTCCCATTTCTCATTGATTTCTCACCACAAAGCCTTTGAAGCTCAAGATCCAGTTAGGGTTTCATCTGCTCAAGACCTCTCCTTGCACTGTGGACTCAAAATTAGGGTTTGTGTTTGCACAAAGATATTTTGACCTAAAATGCCTATGATGACTTTCATGCTTCATATTGGACTCCCAGCCCTAGCAGGTGGAATATCCCTTTGAGCTAGCTTCGCCTTCATGTACCCAATAGGGTCATTTCATCTCAGGAGAGCAAGCTCCTCTTCAGTCATTCGGGATAGAGACGGTTGAGGGAGTTCCACGCGCAGGGGAGTCACATCCATTTCTACTTCCATGGGTTTATTGGTCGTGTCACCGTCACCTTCATTCGTTTCATGCTCATTGTCTTCTTCATTATCATCCAAATCCACTACTTCGATATCTTCGTTCTCGTTGCTATTTGCATCTGACTCTGTCCCAGCAGTCGAACCATCATTGGCATCTTCTTCCTCAGACCCTTCCTCTGCAGATTCTTCGTTTCTTTGATCAGAATCAGCTTTCTCTTCTTCAGCGTGAATGTCCTTTGGATCCTCTTGAAGGGTTTCAAGAGGGGACTTTTGGAGAGAAGTCTTTTGTAAAGTCTCTGCAGATTCATGAAGCGTTGCTTCATTTGTTTCTTTTAGAGGAGGAGAAGTACTCCGGTCATCTTGCTGCTCTGAAGCCCCAGCCAGAACCGCCATATTGGAGGAACCTTTGTTCTGCACAAGGTTGCTGGAATCCCCTTGAGGAGAAGAGTTGATCGGAGCAGCAGTTTTTGATGGTGAAGTCGAAGTGGTAAGAGCTGGATTCAAAATGTCCTGCAGAGGCAAAAGAATGTTGAGAGCATGCACCAAGGTAATTGTTGTACCCCAAAATTTGCCCTCCCATTTCTCATTGATTTCTCACCACAAAGCCTTTGAAGCTCAAGATCCAATTAGGGTTTCATCTGCTCAAGACCTCTCCTTGCACTGTGGACTCAAAATTAGGGTTTGTGTTTGCACAAAGATATTTTGACCTAAAATGCCTAAGATGACTTTCATGCTTCATATTGGACTCCCAAGTTTACCCATATCAAGTTTCAAGCCTTGATTCCAAGTTTTGCCCAGTCAATTGGACAGTTGACCTAGAAATCAACTGTATTGGGGAAAAAGTCAACTGTGGCCAATTGACAGTCAAACCTCGTGAAATTTGACCCACATCAACATTATGAATTCATATGAATCATTTGGTCAAGTTTGGATCACAATTCCCCAAGAAATTTGATCAGATCACCAAAAGGGCAAAATGGTCATTTTTAGAGTTTTGACTGCACAAAGGCAATTTTTGACTGTCTGACCTAGCCAATGGCAAACCAAGCTCACACATGGACTCAAGGACCCCATGGAATTATCTTGACATGATCAACAAACTCAAAAGATCCCAAGTACACAAGATTAACAGTTGAATTTCCTAGTCAATTGATCAATTTTGACTGTACACTGAAAAGTCAAACTTTGACTTTTTGGTCAAAATCAAGAGTCAAGATTCATTTTTCATCAAAACATGCCAAATCATGAAACTTGTTCACCAAGAAACCAAGAAATGCAAATTAGGGTTTAAAATGGAATTTTTCATAACTTAGAATTTTTCTAAGTTATGAAAAACCCTAATTTTTTCCCAACTTTGCCCCACTTTTTCACCATGATCCATTTGGATTCAAACAAAAGTCCAAACATGAAAGTTGTAGCTTGTTGCATAATCTACAACTTTTAATCACAAAGTTTTCTCATTTGAAGCTTGTATCTCAAGTTACAAATTTTTGAATAAGGGCACTAAGCCATTCTTAACTTAGTGAGATTTTAACCTATTTTGACAAGGTTTTCTACCCCACTTCAAGGCCATTTTCCATACACTTCCACTTGGAATTTCAATTTGCATTTCAAAGATGGATTGTAGTACACATTCCAAGCTTTCCAAAATGTCCAAGAACTCATCAAACAACCTCATAACTTGAGAGATTCGAATTTCACAAGTTGGCAAAAACTCACTTTGTTCATGACCAAGTTACATGTCCATAACCTTGCAATTTGAACTCAGCATGCCTTAAGATAGATTACAGGTCTTTTATCTCTTCTACACTCCATAATTTAATTCATATTCATTGTGTTAAGGTGTTGTTCTATGAGTTTGGACATTGTATGCAAGATTAATCCCAAATTAGATAAAGCTTTCTTTCCATTTTTGCAAAAGTTAACTTTATGTCCAATTGGAAATCATACAAGTACATTGCAAATCTGATTGGCACAAGATTATGGACAAATTACTCTGATCAAGGAGGGATTATGCAGCCCATTAGGGGGTCCTCTACTGACCTAGAAACACAAGTTGCATTTTGTTGCTTAAAGTTGAAGAAAAGTTCCATAACTAACTCCAACTCTCATATCAGCTAAAAGACACAAGAACAAACTTATCAAACATACTCAAGACACCCTAACCAAGCTAATACACGACCCCTGCACCTCTCAAACACCCTCCATCTCAGAATCACCTTGAAACTGCTCAAACAGAGCAACCCCTGCAGATTGAGGGCCATCTCCCATTTCTCTCAAGCTTTCTTGCCCAAACCAGTTCACACACCTTCTATACTACCTATGCAAGCTAACCAAAAGCAAAAGCACGATCTGTAACACCTCTAAGCCACTTCACCATTTTTGTTTTTCTGTTTTGCAGTGGAAGTTATCCAGCTCGATTCAGAAGCTCTCAAGACAAAGTAAGCATTGAAACAGCATCCCTGGACCTCAAGGAAGCTTTTCCAATCATCACCTTGCACTGAAAGTTCCTACATTGCAAGATAGAACTTCAGCTGAACAGGTATCTTGGTGAACTCGTATCTCTCTTATTATGCATCATTAGCTTTAAGTTTGTGAATAAACAAGGTTCTACTCATGCCACTGAACATGTACACATCTTTACTTTTCATTTCTTTTGCCTGAGTTAAGAGAATTTAAGGTTTAAAAATGGCAGAAAAATTAGGTCAGGATTTGGGGGAGAAGAAATTCTCTCTCATTTCTGAGAGTTAGTTTGACTTCTTTATATGTCTAGAACCGTGGCTTCAAGCTCTACAGGTTTCATGTTGGAAGATTTGGCAAAAGATCAAAGGATCAGGAGTTAGGAACTTGAGAAGCAGGCGCGCGTTTTTTTGAATTTTGTTGTCTGAAGGTTGAAGACAACAACTTCCTGGGCTGGGCTTGTTGTTATTTCTTTTTGCACCCTGATTTTGCTATTACACCCCCTGAGCCCATTTGCTTTATTTTTAATTCTTTTTGACTTTTTCTTTTTTTGTTTGACTTATTTATTTTTTCTCATGACATTAAAAATTTAAAAATATTTTTTTCCACCATTTTGGATTTTATTAGGTATTTATTTGATTTTCTTTTGATTTATACATAAATAGATATATATATTGTTATTTGGAATAAATAGGAAAAATAGTGTAAATACATGTTCATTTTCATTTTTATTTTTTTTTACCCTCTAAAAATATTTTATATAAAAAATACTATTTTCTAAAAAATATTGAATATTATTATTATTATTTATATATATGATACATATTTAAAATAATACATATATACATATATTCATTAATATACTTAGGAGAAAAATACCAAAAAATGTGCATACTTTGTTCTTTAATATTTAATACTAAAAAATACCCTTTTTTACAAATATACCATATTTTATTTTTATTTTTTTTTATAATAAATATTATGTGAATTAATTAATTAATGTCCCTTTGATTAAAAATTAGGGTTTTACCCTAAATGTGAAAATATTCCAAAAAATAATTCTTTTCTTATTTTTTATAAATAATACTTTTTTCTCATACATATAAAAAAAAACATTTTTTGCATACTTGCATATTTGTTTTATTTACCATTTAAAATTATACATTTTTATTTATCTTGTAAATATTCATAAAAATGATGTAATAGTTTTAGGTTTAATTTCTTGTCTAAATATCCCCATTTGAACATTGTACCCCCCTCCCTATATTATTGTGATGTAATAGCGTAGGAATTTAAATTTTGCACTTTATCGCCTTCTAAACATACCATGCTAGAATTAGGGTTTTGTATGCGAATAAAAATGAACAAAGTAATTGGACCTAATACAAGATAAATGAGCATGAAAAATGGACAACACATTTCACACTTGCACCCCCTAGGGTATTCCACTTATTGCCTTTTATTATTGGGCCATATTACATGTTGAACTTCTTTGGGCAAAACAAAACAATCAAATGATCATTGTCCCTCAAAATGTTGCTTAAATGAATGATCAAGTCCCTTTCAAAGAAAATTGCCCAAAGACATTTAACACTATTGCAACTATGGTCTAAACGATGACCCGCGCCCGTCCCTTTCACCTCCTAAGACAAGATTGTCCACCAAATGCAATGGTGGAACAAAATTGTCAAAATGTTTGAAACATAACAAAAATCTTTGAGAAAACTTTAGGGTAGATAAGCTCTCAAGTACTTGTCAACTTTCCAAGAAAACACTTGCCTAATTTCAAAAACCACTTCACAAACACTTTCAAACAAACTTTCAAAAAACCTTGAAACATCTTTTCAAAAAGACAAACACCTTTTGTAAAACATTCGAGTAAAGAATTGTTACAAGGGTAGCCTATACAAGGCATCTTTTTTTAAAACACTTTCAAAACCACACATAAAACACCATTTCAAACAATTGACAACCAAGGCAAGTTTATCTAAGCAAGTACCTAAGAGCCCATGGATAACCATGGATAGAAGGGGTGCTAATACCTTCCCCTTCTATAATCTACTCTCCGAACCCAAGAAAAATCTCAAAGGTTTTTTGCTGTGCTTTTTAAACCTTTCCTTAGGATAAAATAAAAAGTCGGTGGCGACTCTTGCTCAACCGAAACATTTGCGGAAACAAACGCAAAACCATAGTCAGTTCTCCCACCGTATCACAGTAATGAATAATTATTTTGTCAAAGATTTAAAGTTCAATTTACCTGTGGACTCTCAGAAGAGAGGTTTCTAGCTATGCGTTCCAACATTACGTTGGAGGTCGAAGGTGGAATTTTGTATTTAGTTCAGGGAGCAGCATCCCTGGAATCGAGTCCAGAGACACTATTTGGTACAGCACTTTTGGAAATTTCCTTCTTCTGCTTCTTTTTCGAAGTAGCTGGTAAATTCCCTCCAGCATTAGGGTCTTCCCCAATAGTGTTTGTTTTTCTTTTCTTTGGAGTGGTTGGCAGGAGTTTGTTAGTATGAAGAGATTTAAACAATGAGTTAGATACAAAGCATGAAAATATTAGTGTATTCGAAACAGCATGCTAATTGATTACCTGTGGAGTTGGAGCACTAGTTATTACTGGTGTTGTTGTTGTTGTTGCTGCAGCAGTTGTTGTTGGTTTGGATAGAGTCACATTATCAATGGTTTCGACAGATGCCTGAGAGGCGCTTCCCTCTTTTGACTTTGAAGCAGCAGTCTTTATCCTGATGGCTGAAAATCGAAACAATTAAGGCAAAAGTTAAAAATGTGGAAAGTAAGAAACATTTGGGATTTTCCCAAGCATTCGCACCTGCGCCTTGATCAGATTTAATCGACATGGCAGAAAGGTCATAGCGAAGATGTCCTGGGAAATCGTGGAGCCAATGTCGAGCCCATGTCACAGTCTCAGATGACTTTGGTTTCTTTTGAAGATATTTGAACATTTCTTTGCAAGTGAACCACCAAGGGTATGGAGGAAACCAAGCCAGAGCTAGTTCTGAGGTAGGTAATCTAGGAAATTTAGGTGGATGCATTTAGAATGCCAACCTATACCTATCCTCAGGTGACAACCCTGAAGGAAGTTTTAACTTAGAAACTTTTTCTTTAAATTTTTCCTTCAAGGTCTCAGCCACTTGATGCACAGTGGATTCCAAGTGTGTGGGATCATAAGTAGTTTCGAAATAATTTTGAAAAGCCCTAATCTCTTTGGAATGAGTGAACATACCTTTCTTGGATTGTACCTGCACATCGAACGCATCAGTTAGTTTCTGCTGAATAGTGAGGGTATCGAACATATTAGACTGATAGAACTTTGTCCACCATTCCAGAAACCCCTTTGCTGTAAGGTGTGTAGGTTCAAAAGATATTAGTTCAAAGTGGGCGAAGCCTTGGTATTGTTCCTACTGTAGTTTGGCTTCTCTTGCCTTGAAGGTTCGCCCAGAGGTGATGGCACTTTCTGTTTGGAATAGGGGTTCAGGGATTAGTTGGCACAAGCCAAATTGTCTCGAAAAGAAGTTGGGTTGATAAGCAAAAAGGAAGATTTGATTCTTAGCAGGAGTAATTCGTGAGGAGATTAGTCTGGGAAGCAAAAAGGCTTTCCATACATTTTGGATTTCTTTGCTTTTGATTGCTTCTGAGAGAGCCATGGTGAACCATGATGGTCCATGAGTCCTTGAAGCAAAAGGTGCCATGGTCTCTTCGAATTTATGCCTCTTGGAGAAAATCATGATATATTTTGAGAAGAGAAATTTGAAGTCATCCTTATCATCGTTTGGGGTAAGTCTTCGCAGCCTAGTGCCTTCGATGATTCTATCCGCTATTTCTGGATCTTGTTCAGCAATAGTATTGGTAGTTGATAGTGAAGGTTCGAACATGGCATTAAGCCATAACTGGAGTAACCAGAAAGGGCCAGCTAGCAGGATGTTTTTGGAGGTGTGGGATTTCAAACTTGAAACAGCTGATCTTAGACTTTCGTAAAGATCAACTAGTAGCAGTTCGCTTAAACACACCCTCTGATTCTCATGCAAATCTCTAGCTAGAGGAATAAACCTACTGGCTACCTGTAGGGATCTGCTGCAAAAGACATACCTTGACAACCATAAGGTGAGGAAAGCAATGTGTTCCACATCCGACACACTGTCACCTTCAGTGTGATAGTGGCTGATGAACTTTGAAAAGCTAGCTAGCTTGACTTCGAAGTCAATAATACTCTAATGCTCTTCATTGTCAGGAATATAGGTTTCTCCTTTTGGTGATAACCCAGTAATGGCTGCTATGTCAAAAAAGGTGGGTGTAATCATTCCACCAGGGAGATGGAAAGTATTGTAAGTACTGTCCCAAAAATATAAGGACGCGAATAATAATGGGTGGCTATAGGTAAAGCCTGGTTTTGATAGTTTAATCAAATTATAAATACCTAATTCTTCCCATTGCTGGGATTTCTTAGCTTCTACTTTAGTAAACTAGTTGTGATAAGCTGTGTCGGAGGTGGGGCAAGATCGAAATGGTTTGAAGTTACTCTTTACATAATCTAGCACAAAAGGGTCCTTAGGGGGAATGATTGGATTTTCCACGGTGGTCGAATCAGAAGACTCTATTGTCTTAGGGGTATCCATTTTATTAAACAGAGGTTTAAAGTTATAACAAACAGGGAAAATTTTCTGGTGTCTTTTAAGATTTCAAAGACTGTAAGAGGGCCCATTAAAGCTAACCTCTTGCCAGCGGCGTTAGTAGGAATTAGTACCTGGGATGCATAGAGCATTTCCTTCTCTTTTGAGATCATCTGAGGAATAAGAACAGATTGACCTTGGTAGGTGCCAACCTTGCTTTCCATTATGGTTCATGTGTTCTTTCCTTTCTTTTTGGAAGCTTTTTTCAGTTGAGATGAAGTTGAAGAAGACATTGTTGGAAGAATGTTGGAAGTTTAGGGTTTCGGTGAGAAGAGAGGAAGAAAAGATTCAGAATGTGGGAAGAAAAGGAAAAGACTAAGTTGATGGGTTTTTTATAGTATGGAAGTTTAAACATCCACTGAGTAAGATTGTGATACGTGGTAGTCGTGGGTTGGTTTGAGAAGGAGGTGGCGTAAAGTTAATATTGGTAATAGGCGTGATTAAATGATAATCATTGTTTTGTAATTGTACCATGCTGTGAAATGGTTCAAGGCGGTTAAGGAATCTGAAAAGCGTCATGATTGACGTGACTGGAGTCATATGCAATAAATGTTACGATGATTCGAAGGTCGCATCAAAATCTTGTGTATATGTTTAAAATAAGTATTTCTCAAAGGAATCGAAATACATATTTTAAAGGGGCATTTTGTTGGCTGAAGATTTTGATGATATTGTTCGAAGCAAAGCAAGTTGGATGTTTCGATTGGAATAAAGTAAGATGTCATGTTTCGAAATGGTAGAAGCAGTACTTCGAATGGGCATATCAAAGCTTGGAGCTTCGAGTGACAGTTATGAGGATATCTTTAAAAGAAGTCTCGAAGTGGTAACAAGGTTGTGTCCAAGAAATGCGTTCGAAGCGAAGAAGTGCCAAAACATTTGAAATTCAAATGCAAGCGGGATGTTCGAAATTTAAAATATATGCGCTGGAGCATTCGAAGACGCGTGGAAGCTAGAGAGAGGCATTGCTTTTCATGTTCTGAACGTGGCAGAATCTTATAGCAAGACCGTTATGGTCGAAGTAGTATAAATAGAAGTCTTAGCATTAGGATTTTGTGTGTCATATCTATTGTACAAAAAACTCAGTAAACATTCAAAATACCACATGACTAGGGAAACGAATGCACGAGCAATGTACATATGATAACACCAAGTGTTTATGATTTAATAAAACTCTTTATCATTTCCAGTATTTTCCTCTATCTTCATGTCAATACCATTCAAAAGCCTTTGCATTAAAATATTTTCATTCGAAGTCTTTTTACTGATGCCTTACATTTAAATGTTTTTCTTTCCATTTCAAATACTTTACATTTCAGAAACTTTGGTATATTTCATGCCTTTATCTTCATGCCTTTATCATTCGAACACCTTTTTTCATTTAAAGTCATTTTACTGTTTTCTTGCATTTAAACGCTTTTCTTCATATTTTGAATCTTTTACATTCCAGAGAATCTTTTACATTACATGTTTTTATGCTTCGAAGTCATTTACTTGTCTTTTCTACAGTTTTACATGTCTTTACAATTGAACTTTATTCATGCAATTTAGTTTCGCGCGCATTTACTTGATCACGCCTTTAGATCTTTAATAGAGTAATCGAAGTAAGTTAAATACCTACACAACATTCTAAATGCCAACCATGAATACCAGTTCTATAATGAGAGTTATCCAAATGACCAATACATCCTAGGATCAATCTAGTCGATCCTGCGAGTTACCAGAGAGATTGAATAACAGTCATTAAGATTATTCGATAGTTTGGAGGACTAGCGATTGTTTACCAGAAATAACTGTAAACACACACGTCATCTTTCGGACCACTTTCAGGTTCTGATCAACCAGTAAGATCAAATATTAAGGTTAAGCTAAAGATAGTATAATAAAGGGACTAGGGTTTTAGAGAATTGTGAGGAATTAAAGTTCACAGTACAAAAAAATTTTGAAATTGGAGGAAAATAAGAAAGAGTAGATAAAAGCAAGAGAAACTTAAGGAAAGCTCTCGGAAGGAGAAGCCATGACCAAAAGTTTGAATTTTGTCGGAGTTACAAGGTACGGGTCAAAATTTGGTTCAATAATAAGGGTATGATGGAAGGGTATAGTAGAGTTTAATGCAATGCATCAAAAATATTGAGTGCATTTCATTTTTGTTGCATTTCATATTTTATTGGTGTTATGTTGTTCGATGATTTATGATGATATGTTGATTCATGTTGATATTGTTGATGTGTGGTTGTGTGTGATGTGGACACTGAATAAAATGTTGATGTGTATGATGTTGATCATAATTGGGTGAGAGAATGTGTTATATTTTGGTGCATGATTGTGTAGATGTTGTGCTCTACCTTATATTTCATAATGTTATTATTGAAAAGAATTATCATCCCTTATGTTTGAATGTTGCCTTTACATGGGCACCGTGTAGATACTCGGGAGTAACATTGCTGAAGTAAATGGAAGCCAGCTCGTGGAGTTACTTCTTAGTTATCTCTTTATTTATAACGTCTTGCTCTGATTATGTAACATCGGATTGAGAACGATTGTTTTAATTTCATGATATGCTTATGTTGAAGTCATAAGACTAATTTTGTTCTTGAGCATTCTTATGTTGTTGAGTTGATTGATTACAAATCTCTTGTTTTGTTATTAAACTTGAAGGTTGAGACTAAATGTCATTACTTACTTTATCTTCCATACGTTGATGAGAATTTTGTTGCGATGATAATTTAAAATGGAAGTGAACATGGGATGACAAAGTATGAATGTTTTATTATATGAATATGTGATACCGATTAAATGCGTTGGATGTCATGTAAACACCCCAGGTATGATTCAAATGAGTTGGATGTCATGTAAACATTTAAGATATGATTCAAATGAGTTGGATGTCGTATAAACATCACAGGTATAATTCAGATGAAGTGGATGTCGCGTAAACATCTCAGGTATGATTGAGATGAATTGGATTTCATGTAAACATCCCAATTACAAATTAACGTCTTTGAAACTATTCTATTAAAACTTGTGTTACATAGTAGAATTTTATTTTAATGGGTGTGACACCTTATATGTTTGTATTTTATATTTAAGTTATGCGATTTTTTATGTGGGAGATTAAGATGTTAAAAAAAACGCCAATAATAAAAGCATGAATAATGTTGTTTTTCACTCACTAAAAATTGCTAACTACTATAATGTATTTTATTTAATACAGCTAATAAAATTTGATAATGTTAGATTGTATATTATCTGAATAATCCCATGTATCATAATGCAAGACTGTGAATTAATTGACATAATTATTGGTATTAAGTATATTAACTTTTTGAAGATAGAACAGAATTGATCTTAATTCACAAGTCCCACAGAAAACCTGAATAATCCCATGTATCATAATATTCTTGATGGGGATTATATTCATACATTGATCCATTGCTATTACAATCTTGTCCTAATTCCTTTTCCTTATCACCAAATCCATTTTGCAATTCTGCTATCCAATCCAATATCTTACTTTCATGGTAAGGTGAATTTCTCATTCCCCAATCTGATAAAGGAGATCTATCTATGGAGTTTTCCTTACTCTCTCCCTCACTGCTGCAAACCACTTCAATGCTTTTCTTGTTGAAATCATGAGCCACATTCTCTACTTTATATATGAACTCACCTGAAAATTTTCACAAGCATTTACCTATTAGTTTTAAATTATGGAAACGGTTGTTACATTACAGTTCTAAACCCTAGACCTTAAACCATAAATTCTAAACCCTAAACTATAAATTTGAAACCTCGACCTTACAACTAAAATCACATTTTCTTATAATATTATAAATATTCGCAGCATAACCATCGTAAATGAAATAATACAATTCACCTTTTTGTTGAACTTGTACTCTTTTCCGTAAATGAGTTCTCCAGTAATTCTTTATTTCATTATCTGTTCTTCCCGAAAGCCTGCGAGCAATCTTGGACCATCTAGTTTCGTTGTTGCAAATTTAACAAATAATTTAAGGTTATATAAATCTACCATTTCTTATACATGAGATGGTTATTACAAGGGAAGAAACTCACTTGTTACCCCATTGCAGTTGAAGTTGAACAATAAGCCTCTCTTCTTCAACACTAAAAGGGCCATGCTTGAGATTTGGTCGAAGATAGTTCAACCACCTTAACCTACAGCTTTTACCACTTCTCCTGAGTCCTGCATAAAAGAAAAACAACTTTTTTTTTACCATTCTTCACATGTAGCACTAACAGAAAAATTATTGTAAGTTTGTCAAAAACATGATCCATACATAATACATACCAGCTACTTTGGCAAGGGAATCCCACCTTCGTTCCCCAAGACGAGTCACAAAGCTAATCAATTGTTCATCTTCCTCTTGAAGCCAAGTTCCCTTATGTAAATTTTCTCCTTGCATGACTACTTGATATTTCTATCTTTCCACATTCATGAATAGGACTTTAAGGCCACAAACATATATATACTCTATAAAAGTGTAAGAGAATACAATTGATAAATCATAAAAGAGAATTTGAAAAGACGAAAAAGGAAATGTGACTAGAAAATATCACAAGATAATATTGTTAGTTGAAAAAGCAAAAAAGGAAATGTAACTAAAAAATATCATAAGATTGTTAGAAAATTAATTCAAATCAAATGGACTGAAGCTAAAATCGTGAACGAAATTATTTTTTTTATAAGTATTTCAAGCACTTTTAAATATGTCTTAGAGTTGTAACGCAGAAATATTCAGGATAATTCAATCTTTTATCGAGTTTGTACAAAATCGGCGAAAACTCGAATGTAGTGAAGGGTGTTTGAAATTTTAGTGAAAAATATGTATATTTTTGTTACTAGATTTCTGAATCCGAAATGAAGTATTTATAGGTCATATTTGTATTGTTTCACAAAATAGCGACTCTTGGTCAAACAATATCCTTTTACTAAAAGTTACAATATTTAGTCTGCAACAACCTATTTTAAGAATTGCATGTTTTCCTTCTATATTTTATAAAGTGTTGTCTTTTCGAATTCAAAAAACAACTTTACTAATATATTTTTCTTGTCATTTTAGAACATAGTCGTAATTGTTAATTATTGTTAATAATTTACAATAAAGATAACATTGCTAAATGTGTGTGGGAACTCCACCAACTATTGGCTTATTGGCTTAGCAATAATTAATTTACAAAGTATCAAACTATCTAATTAGGTCATTCTTTCCTTATAAGATTAGGTACGCTAATGATAAGTATTTTTGGCATAAGGTTTTCGGCACTTAGTGAAGAGATGAAATTTAGATGGCTTATAATATGGATGAATCTTTTTGTCATTTGTGTAGTTTTTGAACCAAGATATGGATGTTTATCATTTCATTTAAAAAGTAAAACGTGCCAAACGAAAAGAAAAAGTGGAATTATTAAATTAATGAACTGAATTGGTACATGTTTGAAGAGAAAAGTATAGGGATGTGATTGAACTTCAACTCTTAATGGGCTCAAATTGAAGATATTATTTAAGAGTTAATTTTGTGAATCTATGTGTTTGAATATAGGGGTGGCAAATGTCCACTCCGTTTAGATCCGTTCTATAAAAGTATGTAAAAAATGAAGCAGTGTGAGACGGGATTTATTGAAGGTGCGGACCTAAAATCTTTTTCTGTTATGCAAAAAAAAAATGAATGTGAAATAGAGAGGGCCCACATGCATTGAATCTTTTAAGTTTAAAAATTGAAAATTTTCTTGTTAATGATCGTGCCCGCAAATGCCTGTAAAAAAATGGAGCATGGAAGGACGGACAAATTAGAGGGTACGGGTCTAAAATCTTAGTTCGTCCTGCAAAAAAGTGCGGATAAAACAAACATGCCCAACGGGCCGGACCTATTTTTCACCCCTACATGCATGTACTAGCAAGGTGATTTAAAGTAATGGAGTTTGTTGATAACAAAGTAGCAATCAACTGTTTCGTTTTGATGATGACAACATCTGAAATACAACTAAAATTAGATTTTATCTTCTATTTAAAGAAGATCAAATCAGAGCATAGATAAAAAAACACGCATAAACTTTATATTTAATGGCTAATAATCGATTATTTCTCTAAGATGGTCAATTGTCACACTTGTTTTGGAAACTTTTGCTTCCAATCTTTTTTTGGTAGAATCATCGTGGATTTTATGGAGTTTTTGCATGCTCAAATGATCAAAACCATCGCTATAAATAGGTACACATATTCACTTCTTTTGCATCATCTCTTCTCCACTCTTCTCTTCCTCTTATGTTTTCTTTGTTCTTGCTTTTTTTCTGATTGTAAGAGTACTACTTTAGTACACAAAAATTATCATCATGGCACCCAGGAGAAATATAATCTCCATTCCTGCCTGCCTCTTTGATGATTTCTCATCTCAATAGCAAGAAAGAAGATTCTTTCAAGAGTTTGTAAATTGGGTGATTTTGTCCGTTCATTCCTTAGATGCAAGGGTGTTTCAAGAGTGTGAGTTTGTCAAGAATATTGAAGAATTAAACTTGAAAGATTTTATATGCAACTATCCAAGAAAGGATTATCCATCCTTGTTAAAAATGTTATGCTCAAATCTTTGCTTCATAGATGGGATCGTATCCTCTGAAGTCAGAAAGCATAAGATATATCTATCATTGGAAGAATTTGCTGAAGTTCTGGATCTACCATGTATCGGACCTCACTTAAGCCAGATGAACTAGAGAAAGGTGAGAACTACATGAATTAAAGTGTTTCTATATTCTTTTTGTTATATCCAAATTCTTGTATATCTTCTTTGTTTATCGCAGGCCATGTGTGCCCAGATGTTTGTCCCGTTCCCTATATGATAAACTACATTCTTTATTCAAGAAAATGCAACTTTAATCATTCAACCATATCTGATGTTGTTGCAGTATGGTGACTTGCTAATAAAGTTTAGACAAATTAGGAAAGTGTGATGATCTAACATGTATGGGGGAGGAAGATAAAAGGCTTATGTATGCCATATGGTAATTTGATAACGAAAATCTTGGAACATGTTGGTTTCAACCTTGAAGGGGGGGGGGGGATAGTACAAGATGTAAGAATAGTAGGAGAGGCGGCATTAGGGAAAATATGCTTCAAAATTGTCAATGGGGAGATATATATTTTAAAATCCTCCAAAAGGAAAGGAAACCCTAAAATCAACTATGAGATCCCTAAAAAACCCTTTGACGAAGTTATACTTAAGGATATCATTAAAAGGAAGAAGATGATTGATAAGAAAATCAATTTCTTGGCTTATCACTTTACTCAAGACATAGTGTATTTACGCCATGGGTTATTCACGGGTGATAATGAGGATACTGAGTAGTTGGCTCACCCATGTATTTACCTTTAGAAATTCAGTGTGTTTAAATTCCATTTTCCCACATTATATACTTCGAATACTCTTTCAATTAATTAAGTAATGTTTTGTCCCTTTTCTAGTAAATCATGTGTGAACTATGTCCTTTCTTGTTTATCATTCCTTTTTATCCTTTTTCCGCCTTTTTTATTATGCCAAAAAGAATAAGTATACTCTTATGAGGATTAGAGTATACTCTCTACTCATGAGATAGGGAGTTTAACCACTCCAATTTTTATCCTTTTGTTTTCTCTTTACCACTTACCTAAGAGATGCTTTTTTCTCTTGAAAATAGCTCAGCAGTCAAAGATGCTCAAGATATTTTATCCAAATATACTTTTGAAGATTCTTTTGAAGATTAAGTCATCTCTTTGAAATCAATACCTGATATCCAACAATGTTTAAGTGAAGACATTTGTTTTAATATTATTCAGTGATTTGGTCTTTCAACTCTTTGATGATGGTAATTAACTTGAAGACATCTCAAGCCTCATCTAGATATAAAGATTCAAGATTATTATATGATGTTGAAGTCAAAGATAATGATGCCAAGACTTGAAGCTTCACAGTTGTGAAAAAGAGGAAGTGTGAAAGCTCGTGTGGTTGTGTCTACCTGAGTGACCAATGTCTTGTAAAGGCACAGTGGCATTTCTGGAGTTACCATGGAAAAATCAAACACACACTAAAAACCTTTAAGAAGCCTTTCTTATTTTTTTAAAACCACCTAAAACTATTGTTAAGGCCTAGTTAATTGACTAAGGAAATCGTCTGATCAATTGAAAGCCTTTTTACAAACGATAATAGATTAACATTAGTGCTACAATGGATTATTTCAATTTGTAACACTCACAATCGATTAGAAGAAGTATCTTAATGATTAACAACGACTAGAAATCAAAATATTCCTTTTTTTAGATCAAATAACCGATTAGCTTAATCGATTATAAGACTTAAATTTTCCATAAAATGTTTTCAAATTTATACCATACATTGGCCTATAAATAGAGAGCACATATATCATTTTAAATCACTCAAAAAAGATCTTTGATCATACTTTATGACTCTGTCATATTTTTTCTATAAATCTCTCATTTTATCACTTATAATTTATCATTAGTGCTTCGAGAGTGTTCTTGTGCTTAGTGAGGATCATTGTTCTGGGTGAGGGCATAAATTTTAATTTAGCAAGAGTGTATCATCTCTTGAGATTTTTTTTTATAAGTTGTTTGATTTTGAGCTAAACCAATAAAAACTCTAGTTTGGCTTAGGGAATTGTCTTACGAAGTCTCCGCTTGGTTCGTGAGTTTCGCCAGTAGCAAAAATTTCTATTTTTATTCTTGAAGGTCAGCCATTAAAATCTCCACAATGGTTTATGGACTCATCCCATTGTAAAAGCTTTGTCTGTTCGAGATTATTCTGTGTAAAATATAATATTTGTTCCTGAGTTCACCCTGATGTAAAATCTATCTTTGTTCGAGATTATCCCGTGTAAAATTTAGGCTTGGTTGGAGATTAACATGTATAAAATCTCATATCGGTTTGGAGTTCATCTCGTGTAAAATCCCAGTTTGGTTAGGATGATAGCCAGTATAAAAGTCCATCTCAGTCCAGAGGATATCCAGTTAAAATGATGTTTCTTTGTTGGTTGGAAGTTAGACAATGAAAAAAACGTTAAATCCTTGTAAAGAGGGATTCATGGGCATATCCTATTGAAAAGTCTCAGGATAGTGGAAATTCTCGAAGAAATCTTTTGGACAGGAGTAGGCCAAATAGTTAGACCAAACCTGTATAAATCTCTAGTATTTTTCTCTTTCTGTTATCTCTTTTACTTTTTAATTATATTCTTTCCTCTGTTTTTCCAACTATCTTTTAATTTTGCTTCTTTTTTACTTATTTGTTTTACAAATATTTTCAAACTCTGATTTTACTAAAGACTTTGTTCTCAACCTTATTTTTCAAATATACACAATTCTCCCCCCCCCCCCCCCCCCCCCCCCCCCCCCCCCCGTCCCCTCTTATAGATATTAATTTCAATATATCTTTATTTTGATTCGTATTTGGATTTTTCATGTTTTAATGATGTTGATATCGTTAGAAGAATCATTAGGAACATTTAAAACATTGTCCATAAGGATTCTTATAGACTAGTGTGAACGATTGTTTGATTATGTTTCTTTTACGTGTAAAGAATATAGATATGGTGTACTTTGATGTTATCAACTCAGTCTCTGAGTTATTAGATGTTGTTGGTACGAAAGCTCTTAAGTTAAGTTTTGGGATAATTATCATATGGTCCAATTCTAGTTCAGATGGAAGACAAGTTTATGTTTTGATGGGTTGTCAAAGCGGTGGTGTGTAGAAAGAAACAAATCGAAAGTTGAAATTTGATAGAAACATATCAAATAAATGTGAATATCCTTTCAGGTTGCGCGTGTATTATTTAACCACAAACGTTTGGAAATTTAATATGTTATGTAGTGTACACAATCATGAATTGGATAGAAAGTTAGCCGACCATCCGATTATCTCTCATTTAAATGGTGAAGAGAGAATAATGTTTGCTAAGATGACAATAGACGTGGTTTTATCCAAAGACATGCTCATGACTTTGAAAAGAATGAGGTTTCATAGTGTAACAAATATTAAGCATGATTATAACATTTGACACATGAGCAAAAAGGCAAAAAGGGGGTCCACGAAATAAAATGCAACCATTGTTAAAATTGTTGGATAACATTATTATGTTTCTATATAATGTCTAGTAAATAAAAATTTGTTCAATATATAATTTGAGTTCATCCATAATTCATCAAGTTGTTTAGCACAATTTTCACCATATTGATAATAGATTCAATATATAAGACCAACAAATACAAATTATTTTTGCTTGATTTTTTAATCTACTTTTACCAATATGAATATTAAATTGCCTTTGTTTATATGAAATTTGAAAAGGAGCATAATATTACTTGAATTCTAGAAATGTGTCATAATTTGTTGAAGGACTCATATTATATATATATTACAGGTGATTGTCATTTATCGTAATATTTCATGTATGAAGTTGCAAGACTTTTTTCTACTTTATAAAAATATTAGGAATGATATAAGAACAATATTGAAATTTAAAATATTAAGATACATGAATATTACTTGAAGGAGATAGTTGTTTTCTTCCAACTATTTAGTCTTTTAACTTTTTTTCCCATTTGGGCATACAAGTTTATCAGACATTCAAATGCCTAGTGGTACTCATGAATAGGATATATACTCCCTTCATCCTAAAATACAAGAGAAAAAAATGTATTTTTTTTCCCAAAATATAAGAGAGAAAAATTAACTTTCATCGCTTTCAAACTAAAATTAAATGCAAATTGTGAAGATTTTCATCAATTATTTTAATTTAATTTTAATGAAGACAAAATCTTATCGAAAAAGACAAAATCTTATTAAAAAAGAAATATCAAAAAAGAAAAAAATTAGAATCAAGAATGTATAAGCTTATGGATATTTTGAAAGTAAAGGAAATTGATCTTGATGCTAAGGTAATCAATTTCAATTCTTTATGTATACACTTTAGATTTTCAAAATGTTTTATACGTTTTCATGTCTAAAGTTTATAAATTATCATGCATAAAAATCTTTGAAGCAAAGAAATAAAAAAGTTAATTTTTTAAATTAAAAAAAAAACTGCCATAACTTTTTAAGTCAGGTATGATTAACTGATTTAAAAAATCTGATGTTGTTTAAAATTTGAAAAATTATATGAAATTCGAAAATTATTCTGAACGTGTTAAATCAGGTATTCGTTAACCGACTTAAGAAGTCATGTACATAATTTTAAATTGTGTTTTTTTACTAACCATTGTCATTTTAAACAATTGCAAATCTTCATGGAACTTTCTCAAACTTTTGCAATAATTCATAGAGATTTATTATAATGTATTTAAGGTAAAATGAATTAATTTTTCAATAATTTCTTTCATACTTTATTTTTACATAATTCAAATATTTTTTTCAAGTGTGCATATTTCTATCAAAAATGAAATTTTATGCTTAACTTTCATTTCATTGAACATGGTTTCATTCATATTATTTTGAGCACTTAAGTATATATGTTTAGATTGTCATTAAGAGAAAAAGAAAATCAATTTGTCATATTCTTGCAATTCAAGTCAAGTCTTCAAATTACTCAAATTTTATACTTTGTTTTTATTGATTAGTTCACCAGTGTTGTTTGGTAAGATCATAGTGTTGTTGGTGATTATTGTAGAAAGATCCTTTGAAATAGTTTTATTCAAAGTCCACCATAATTGTTGGTGTTGTTGGAAATCAAGGAAGTATTGTACTTCTTTGTTGTTGTTAGAAGATAGTAGGAAAACTCTTAGTGTGAGACTTATACAAAGATCTAACAATAGTGAAAATCTCTCACGGGGTATGAAAGGAGTAGATGTATCCTTGGTTGGAATAGAAACTAGTATACATATTTGTGTTCTTTATTTTCTGCACTTTAATTTTCTGTTATTCATCATTCAAAATAGCCCCTACACTTTATTGTAAATCAGAATAATGAAGAAGAAAAGGAATCTGCATAGAAATCAAAAAAATCCAACAAGTCTAATTCACCCCTCTCTTAGATTGGGTACTCTCATTCTTACACAAATTGTATTTAATTTACATTCTCTCTCTCTTTTTTTATAACCAACAACCAATTAGAATTACTTTTACATCTTTCTAAGCACTTTATTTCAAGAAAATCACAAGTCAGATAAATATGTTTTTACTTTTATTATTAGTGTGTTTTTTATTTTCTCTTATATTTTGGGTCATAGGGAATATATAAGAAGTACTGCAAATATACAACATCAATGTTGTACTCTTATCCATAAAATTTATTGTTCCAACTAAGTACAAAAAATATATCTTAATGGCACACAATCTTTGATAATCTTTGAGTGAATCATCATCGTGATGAGTAACAACACTAGTCAAATGACCTATGTAAATATTCTCCATCCATCTAAAAAGTACATTGCATCCTCACATATGAGTAATCTTAGTTCAAGCCTCATCAGGTTTAACTAATAAGTATTGAATAAATCATTTTAATGATTCACATCTTTGAATCGTATAGTGGTGGTAGTCATCCTCTGATAGTCATATATATTATAGAAGAGACGTCGTTCAGGATGAGGTTCATCTACCAATAAGAAGATTAAATAATGATGTATTTAAATGTCATATTTTAATAAAAACCGACAAAAACGTATGGTCTATGTAGGTATATTTGATCCTCACAACATCCTTCAGACCAAATACAACTAATATATCTGAAAAGTCTGTCTTTTGTGACTGCAACAATATCAATCTTATTGTTATGACTAACACACTTTAGTGCCTCACAGAACTACAAAAACATAATATATATATATATATATATATATATATATATATATATATATATATATATATATATATATATATATATATATATATATGCATGCTTATTATAGATATAATAAATCATAATTATATTAAATTAAATTGAATTTATACCTTGTTATTTTAAATATGTTGGGAACCTTCAGTGTCCAACATTTGTCTAGCCTCAAACAGTGTATGTTAGATTATGACGACTTTCATTTCTCTCTAAGCACAAATATATTTTTATTGTTCTTCCATCATTTCTCTATAAATTTATTTTAATTTAAAGTAGTTAAGATTTAAATTGTGTATCTTATAGTGAGGTTTCTACAAATATCTAATAATAGTGGAAATCTCTCACGGTTACGAGGTGTAACAGGATTAGATGTACTCTTGGTTGAAAAAAGGAACTAGTATACATATTTGCATTCTTTATTTTAGCATTTTAATTTTCTCTTATATATCATTCAAAACACCCCCTACACTTTATTGTAAACCAGAAAATTGAAAAAGAAAAGGAACTTGCACAGAAACCAGAAAAATCCAACAAGTCTATTTCACCCCCTTTCTTAGATTATGCACTCTCATGCTTACACAAATTGCATTTAGTTTACATTCTCCTTCATATTTTTTATAACCAACAACCAATTGGAATTATTTTTACATCTTCCTAAGCACTTTATTTCAAGAAAATCATGAGTCAAATAATTATGTTTTTACTTTTCTTAATAAGTGTGTTTTTTTCTCTTATATTTTGGGACAGAGAGAGTATCTAAGAAATACTACAAGTAAACAACATCAATGTTGCACTCTTATCCACAAAATTTGTTGTGGCAACTAAATACAAAAATAATATCTTTATGGCACAAAATGTTTGTGACTCTCTGAGTGAATCATCATCGTGATGAGTAACAACACTAGTCAAATGGCATATGTATATATTCTCTGTCTATCTAAATAGTGCATTGCATCCTCACATATTAGTAATCTCAGTTCAAGCCTCATCAAGTTTAGTTAAGAAATATTGAATAATTCATTCTAATGATTCACATCTTTGAATCTTATAGAGATGGTAGTCATCCTCTGATAGTCATATATATTAGAGAAGAGACGTCGCCCAGGATGAGGTTGATCTCACCAATGAGAAGATGAAATAATGATGTATTTAAATGATTTATTTTAATAAACACTGACAAAAGTGTATTGTCTATGTAGGTATGTTTGGTCCTCACAGCATCCTTCAGACCAAATACAACTAATAAATCTTAAAATTATGCCTTTTCTTACTGCATCAATGTCAATATCTTATTGTTATGACAAATACACTTTAGTGACTCACAGAACTACTAAAATGCAATATATATATATATATATATATATATATATATATATATATATATATATATATATATATATATATATATATATATATATATATATATATGTGTGTGTGTGTGTGTGTGTGTATGTGTGTGTATGTGTGTGTGTGTGTGTGTGTGTGTTTATTATAATTATAGAGGTAATAAATCATTATTATATTAAAATAAATTTATAACTTTTTATTTTAATTATGTTGGGAACCTTTAGAGTCAAACATTTGTCTTGCCTCAAATTGTGTATGTTAGGTTGTGACGTCTCTCATTTATCACTACGCATAAATACATGATGAGATACTTTATTGTGCATACATCTTTATTGTTCATCCATCATTTCTCTATAAATTTAATTTAATTTAATTTAATTATGATTTAAACTGCGTATCTTAGTGTATGGCTTGTACAAAGAACTAATAATAGTGGAAATCTCTCACGAGGTGTGAGGGGACTAGATGTGCCCTTGATTGAAAAATGGAACATGTATACATATTTCTGTTATTTATTTTCTGCACTTTAATTTTCTATTATTCATCATTAGACATCCCTTACACTTTATTGTAAACCAGAAAGGAAAAGAAAAGGAACTTGCATAGAAACCAGAAAAATCCAACAAGTCTTGTTCACCCTTTCTCTTAGATTGTGTACTCTCATGCTTACACAAATTGCATTTAGTTTACATTCTCTCTCATCTTTTTTATAACAAACAACAAATTAGAATTATTTTTACATCTTCCTAAACAATTTATTTCAAGAAAACAACAAGTCAAATGATTATTATAACACCCTATTTACCCCATCATATATTTAATAAAATCGGAATAATTTAAAATTTAAATCAACGTCAAAATAGGATGTTAGATCATTCACAATCATAAGAATTGCTCAATCATTTCACAATAGACACATAACACAACTATTTCGGATGAACCGACAACATAATGAACATGGTATTCAACTTCGTTTTATTAATGCAACAGAAAATAATTAAGAATGTATTTAGTCATCAACTCCAATAATTCATAACAATGTCTTATCAAATAAAAGTGTTATAATACTCTCACAATCTTTCAAAGAAAACAAAGACTAAATAGGAAAAACAACGTTCATCCCCGGTGTTACATGTCAGAGCAAGACCCGGCTCAATCTACCCAATTATGAGGTGCAACTCCATACCTCAAGCAACTCTAATCCTTTTCACTTGCGCATTATCTATGTGGAGGTAACATTCAAACAAAAGAGGTGAAATATCATAACAATATAAACGAATATATGATAATGAACATGTAAAGTATGGCATACATAATTGTGATATGGTGGGAGAACTGACTTGAGGTTTTGCGTTTGTGTTCGCAAATGTTTCGGTTTAGCAAGAGTCGCCATCTACTTTTTATTTTATCCTAAGGAAAGGTCAAAAAGCACAGGAAAGACCTTTGAGATGTTTTCTTGGGTTCGGGGAGTAGATTATAAAAAGGGAAGGTGCAAGCACCATTTTCATCCATGGTTATCCATGGGCTCTTAGTTACTTGTTTAGATCACTTGCTTTTGCTTTTCAATTGTTTGAAATGGTGCTTTGTGTGTGGTTTTGAAAGATGTTTTGAAAAGAGGTCATCGTTGTAGCAACCTTTGTAATGATTTTTGTTTGAATGTATACAAAGGTGTATTTTCTTTTGAAAAGATGTTTCAATGTTTGAAAGTTTGATTTGGGAAATGTTTTAAAATTGTGTTGTGAAGTGTGTTTGAAAATAGCAAGGATGTTTTGCAAGCTTTTGATCAAGTAACTAAGAGTTATCTACCCTATTTTACTCAAATATCTTTCCTATATGTTTTTAACCCTTTTGACAGTGTTATTTCACCATTGCATTTGGTGAATAACCTTGTGTTAGGATGTTAAACGGGACAGGCGCGGGTCATCGTATAGACCATGATAGCAATTGTGTTAAGTATTTTTGGCAAATTTTTTGAGGGACTTGATCATTTTATTTAGGCAACCAAGATAGCGTCATCGAGGGACTATGATCTTTTGTTTATCTTTTGTTTTGCCAAAATACCCAACATGCATAACATGGCCCATTTGTTTAGGCAACCAAGTGGAGATACCTTAAGGGGTGTTTTATGTGCAAGTGTGTTTTATTGCATGCATGATTTTATCTTGAATTAGGATTTCCTATTTCATTGATTTTATCTTACCATACATATCCTAATTACTAGAATTTACATTTAAAAGCAATAAAATGCGGAAATGTAAAATCATACGCTATTACAATGTTTAGGGGATGGGGATACACATTTGTACATGGGGGGTGATTCAACGAGAAAAATAGATAAGAAAATAAAATAACAAGGGTAAGAAAAAGAGAAAGAGAGAAAGGGCTAGCGCGCTGCTGAGAGGAAGTCAGAAATTCGAACCCAGGCCTGCTGCAGGATTATCAACCTGTTAGTGAAAATGTATGAGTCGGAACTTCTGACTCTGGCACCTGCAAAACAGAAACCTATTAGTGGGAAGGTCAGAAGTTCTGACCCCCATGCGCTGCAAGACAAAAGTTTATTAATGGGGAAGTCAGAAGTTCTGACCCTGCTGGAAACACAATAATTTTCAGAAGTTATGATATTATTGACAACAAAACAGGCCTTAGGAGCACTGACGTCAAAGTCAGAGCTTGATTTCCCCCTGTGCTAGCCAGAACATCTGCAGTTTTATTATTTTTCCACAAAACATAAGGCGTGCCTAGGATGATCTCAGCAGGTGTCAAAGTGTTTCAAAAGGCAGAACCAACAAGGTCACAAACAGGTTCTACACTGATTCACTTCATACTTAAGCATTCAGAGGTATGAAAATCCTCAGAACGCATACAGCAGCAACATGATATTTACATTGTGTTTATTGAGCATGCAAAGCTGATGATGCTTAGCAGCGTAATGAAAGTCAGCAGGTGCTTACCTTGTTGTTGGAAGAAAATTTATGAGTTGGAGCTAACTTTAGCTCTTGTGGGGTTCTGGACATGTTCTTTTTTAGGATGGGTGGATGGAGAAGATATGTGTATGTATGGTCAGAAACTGTATGGGCGTTCTCTAGTTAGGAAACAAAACTGAGTATCAATGAAGTTTGGAGGCAGGAAATTCAAAGTTATGAAACACTGGGGATTTTGGCAAAGTTTCACAAGGTTTCCTTCACTAGAGTTTTTTGTTCCTCTTCTAGCAGATTTTTCTGGATGTTTCTTCACATTTTTTGTGATGGACAATGGTGTCCTATTTATAGGCAAGGCTTTGTGGATTTTTGAACGTTAAATGGCGCCAATATTATGCAGTAGAGGTTAACTTGTTTTTGAAGGAAGTTTATGAAAAGTTGTGATGATGGACAGCTTTTCAGCCTAGGTTGGAACAATAAGCGAGGATTAAGGAGAAGTGACACCTATAGGCGAAAAGTGGCGCATAGACCCATGCCTAAGCCTGCACAAAAGTTTTTAACAAGCCACACGTGGAGAGACCCCTTGGATGAATGCTCAGGAGTGGTTGTGAGCATTAATGAGCATTAAATAGTGATGAGATTTATCAAAATAAAAAAATCTTGTAATAGGAGATTTTGCATCATTACCTGAGCCAGCAGTTCTGCTTCACCAAAAACAGCATAAACCAAGCTCTGACCTTGGCCTCTTGCTGCCTCAGTAAGCTCTGAGAGTTTTCCAGTATGCTCCTTTTATCTGACTTTAAAGACTCTGGGCTTAGTGATCCTGCTTCAGTATTTACCCAATCTGCTGATCCCATTACCTTCTGATCCCAGTACATTCTGAAGGAGTTTCAGGCTTTGTTGCCTTCTTTACACTTTTCTAACAAACTCTGGCTAAACTTTTGCGTAACTGCTGAAAGAGTCATGTTCTGTTTAAAGATCACGTGCTGAACCACTTTTACAATATCTGACTGAGTTGGTGTAGTTGTTGAAGAGCCACCTTCTGACTGGATGTTATGTGCTGAGCCAAATTTGCAACTTCTGACTGAGTTGGTATAGCTGCTGAAGAGCCACCTTCTGACTGGATGTTATGTGTTGAGCCAAATTTGCAACTTCTGACTGTTTCTGCCTGGAGGTTAGTTCAGAAGCTCTGAGGTGCCATTAAACACTCTCCCCGTTTTTTAGAACAATTCTTAAGTATTTAGAATTTAACTTTTCCTAGGTAAAATTTTTAACCTTTGAGCTTGCAAACGACCATTTTGCTCTTGTGAATTGTTTACTTGGAAAGGAATGATAATAAAGGGCTTGACTTTGTTTAAGAGGAAATTTGAGAGTTCAGGATGAATTTCTGAAGGATGGGAAGGAAAATTTTAGGGTGCAACAGTTGCCCCTGTTCAATCTTCTTAGACCCGAAGAGTTAGATTGGCAAATCTGCCTTTCGTGACTCGAAGGTAAAAGAGGATTGGACACTAGAGTGCCTGTAAATTTGCACTCATCAAAATGTAGCTGAGGGAATGGGCTTAAAGATTTCATTTGGAGATGGTAGAATCTTTCTGGAGATGGGCTTAGAGATGCCATCCAAAGTGTTTATTGAATATCAGTAGAATGAACATCAGAATGGTATTCGTATCTGGAACGTATCTGAGTTGTACCTGGAGATTGAATCTGTATGAGCAGAGGAATGGTGTCCGTGTCTGGAGCGTATCCAAGTTGTAACTGTATTTGATTCTCGAACGAATATCAGAATGATTGTCGTGTCTGGAATGTATCTGTATTGTATTCGAAATCTGAAATCTGAATAAGTGACAGAAATACATCCGTGTCTGGAGTATCTCTGGGCTGGGGGAATAGGTTTGAATGAGTGGCAGAATGGCAACCGTGTCTGGAGCGTATCCGGACCGTATCCGAAGTTGATAGTCTGAATGAGTAGTAGAATGACCGCCGTGTCTGGGGTGTATCCATACGGTATCTTGACTTTGAAATTCTGAATGAGTAACAGAATGATCGTCGTGTCTGGGGTGTATCCATACTGTATCTGAAATTGATAGTTGAACCTGAATGAGAAATAGAATGGCTTTCGTGTCTGGAGAGTATCTAGTCTGTATATGATTGCTGAAGTCTGAATGAGTAATAGAATGACCGTCGTGTCTGGGGTGTATCCATACTATATCTGACTTTGAAATTCTGAATAAGTAATAGAATGACCTCCGTGTCTGGGGTGTATCCATACTGTATTCGAAATTGATAGTTGAACATGAATGAGAAATAGAATGGCTTCCGTGTCTGGAGCGTATCTAGTCTGTATCTGATTGCTGAAGTTTGAATGAGTAATAGAATGACGGCCGTGTCTGGGGTGTATCCATACTGTATATTGACTTTGAAATTCTGAATGAGTAATAGAATGACCGCCGTGTCTGGGGTGTATCCATATTGTATTTGAAATTGATAGTTGAACCTGAATGAGAAATAGAATGGCTTCCGTGTCTGGAGCGTATCTAGTCTGTATCTGATTGCTGAAGTCTGAATGAGTAATACAATGACCATCGTGTCTGGGGTGTATCCATACTGTATCTTGACTTTGAAATTCTGAATGAGTAATAGAATGACCGCCGTGTCTGGGGTGTATCCATATTGTATCTGAAATTTGAATATTTGTTAAAGGTAGCTTTCAATCTTATCCTGAAAAGGGTAAAATGTTAGCTAAAGCATAAAGTTATGTTGTATGACATGTATGACACAATAAAATGTGTTCTATCAATGTTTATGATATATACATGTAATATATGCGCATGTAAGCTGATTAGCTATCTTGCTGAGGAAAATAAATCCTTGATAGCTAAAGATAATGAAATCTTTGACTACTGCTGGGGAAAGTAAATCCTTGACCGATGCTGGGGATTCCAAAAATCTTTGATTGCTGAAGATGAGAATCCTTTGGACTATTGCTGATGATTGAAGATCCTTGGTGACTTATGGGGAATTGAGAATCCTTCATGACTTTCCTGGGGAAATAAGGAAAAATACGTCGACTTCTACTGGGGAATTAAAACCTAGGAGGCTTCAAATGGAGAAATGGGAACAAGAATCTTCGTTCTGTCGGGAAATAACTCTGTGGGGAGAATGTTTATCCTGCCGGGGAAATCAGGAGCTTGGGTTGTATGCCAATCTACTGGGGAATCGGAGGAAGCTGGATAGTATTCCACTGGGGTTTAAGATTTTGAAATTTTGGACTCTGTTGGGGAAGAAAGTTTAAGGTATTCTGGCTCCGTCGGGGATTGGGAGTTTTAGAACCTTAGTCCTGAGGACGATATGCTTTTAACTCTGCTGGGGATGTTGAACTTTAACTCCGCTGGGGATGTGTATTTCAAAGTTTTAGCCCTGTTGAGGATCTGAATGACATATTGTAGGGGATTTCTTCCGGAATAGCCTAAAGACGTTTTCCTATACTTTCGACCTATTAGTAATTATCCTTTCTTATTTCGTTTTATTTGTAAGCAGTGATTATATTCAAATGCATATGCTCATTTAACAAACCATTGGACATTTTCAGAAAAAACATAAGTGTAGAAAGAAAGGAAAGGCAAGCAAATTTCTGCATTTTGAAATATCTTTGTATTAACTTTTGTAAGTATCTTTGTACAAAGGAGACAGACATCATAGTAAGAGAATGTTGTCGAAAAATTGAGAAAAATTTTAACAAAGAAGGATGGCTATGTGCAACAATTCCATGGGGTTCCCATTCTGCTATAGCCTTCACCACTCTGAGTATCTTGTCCATTTGTTGCTTCTCCGCGGATGATTGGATTGATCAGAAGCTTGGAGTATTAGTCGTGAAGAGATTGTCCTTAAAATGATCCGACGAGACATAGTCATACGCTTTAATTCCCTAACTTTTTCTTGGACCGCCCTTTCGGGTTTTCGATCCACCGGGAAACCCTTTTTTGCCCAAGTCGCCCTTTCGGGTTTTCAACTTGTCGGGTGTACAGATTTTTTTATTTATCTCTAATTTTTGCCTGAACCGCCCTTTCGGGTTTTCGATTCACCGGGATGCCTATTTTTGCCCAAGTCGCCCTTTTGGGTTTTCAACTTGTCGGGTCGTTTATGCGTAGTATCTTTTGACTATGTTTACGTTCGCAGGGTGCGGCAGGTCGTCGCCGTCCATGGTGGTCAGAATCATTGCCCCACCAGAAAAGATGTTCTTGATCACAAACGGTCCTTCATAAGTAGGAGTCCATTTGCCCCTGGGATCACTTTGCGGTAAGATGATCCACTTGATTACAAGATCTCTGACTTGATATACCTGACGCCTAACTTTCTTGTTGAAAGCCTTGATCATCCGTTTTTGATATGTCTGACCATGACAAACAACAGTAAGTCGTTTCTCATCGATCAAGTTAAGTTGATCAATCCGGGTCTGAATCCAATCGTCTTCATTTAAACCAATATCCTTCATAATCCTTAAAGAAGGAATCCGAACTTCCATAGATAAAACAGCCTTCATGCCATACACCAAAGAAAAGGGAGTTTCCCCAGTTGAAGTACGCGTCGTGGTACGATATCCGTGCAGAGCAAACGGTAACATCCCATGCCAGTCTTTGTAGGTGACTGCTATCTTTTGAATGATCTTCTTGATATTTTTGTTTGCAGCTTCAACAACACCATTCATCTTGGGCTGATAGGGAGATGAATTGTGATGTTGGATCTTGAACTGCTCGCACAGAGCGGTGATCACAGTGTTGTTCAAATTTGTACCGTTCGTGATGATTCTGTCGGGGATACCATACCGGCATATGAGGTTCTGCTTAATGAAGCGAGCAACCACATTCTTTGTAACAGAGGCAAAGGAAGCCGCTTCAACCCACTTGGTAAAATAATCAATAGCCACCAAGATGAAGCGATGTCCATTGGATGTCGTAGGCTTGATCTCTCCAATCATGTCGATTCCCCACATCGCGAATGGCCAAGGAGCTGTTAGAACGTTGAGAGGAACTGGAGGAATATGTACCTTGTCAGCATAAACTTGGCATTTGTGACGAGTACGGGAATGTTGATGACAGTCAGCTTCCATAGTAGACCAGTAGTAGCCCGCTCTTAGAATCTTCTTAGCCATCGTATGTCCGCTTAAGTGGGTGCCAAATGTGCCGCTATGTATTTTGGTCATGATCAACTCAGCTTCAACCTTGTCTACACAACGAAGTAGAACACAATCATGGTTGCGCTTATATAGGATACCATTGCTCAGGAAGAACTTGGCAGCAAATCTCCTTAAGAACTTTTTGTCGTTGACTGAAGCTCCTTCAGGGTATTCTCGAGTCTTGAGATACCTTTTGATTTCATGAAACCAGGGTTGTTCCACTACTTCTTCGGTATTAATCTCATGACAGTGTGCAGGTTCGTCCATTCGCTCGATGGTGATTTGGGGAGCCTCATTATCCCAGTTGAGTTTAAACATGGAAGACATTGTGGCCAGAGCATCCGCTAGCTGATTTTCTTCTCGCGGGAAGTGCTCAAAGGTAATCTGCTCGAAATGTGGTAACAATGTTAGGACATGTTTTTTGTATGGGATAAGATTAGGATGTTTAGTGTCCCATTCTCCTTTGATTTGACTGATAACCAAAGCTGAGTCCCCAAACACAATCAGATATTTGATTCCCCAGTCAATTGCAGCCTTGAGACCAAAGATACAAGCTTCATACTCGGCCATGTTGTTGGTACAGCTGAAACAGAGTCTAGCAGTGAAAGGTGTATGGAAACCTTCTGGGGAAATAAGTACTGCACCGATATCGTTGCCAAGTGAATTTGAAGCACCATCAAAGTACAGGGTCCATCGGGATCCTTGTTCAGGTCCGCCATATGGTTTGTTACCTTTAATGTTGTCCAGAATCATAATATCCTTATCAGGGAAGTCGAACCTCATAGATTGATAATCTTCGACGGCTTGGTGAGTTAGATGGTCAGCTAGTACACTCCCCTTTATAGCTTTTTGGGTTGTGTACTGGATATCATACTCAGTCAGGATCATCTTCCATCTAGCGATTCTTCTGGATAAAGCAGTCTTCTCGAAGATATACTTAATCGGATCCATTTTAGAAATCAGCAAAGTGGTATGTGTCAACATATACTGCCTTAGCCGGCGAGCAGCCCATACCAAAGCACAGCAAGTTTTCTCGAGCAGTGAGTAGCGAGTCTCACAGTCAGTAAACTTTTTGCTAAGGTAATAAATGGCATGCTTTTTTCGGCCAGACTCGTCATGTTGGCCCAGTACGCACCCCATTGAATTATCCAAAACAGTCAGATACATTATTAAAGGCCTTCCTTCGACGGGTGGCGTCAAGATAGGAGGTTCCAGCAAATACTCCTTGATCTTATCAAAAGAAACTTGACAATCATTATTCCATTCAACCACCTGATCTTTCTTCAACAGCTTGAAGATTGGCTCACAGGTAGATGTTAGGTGAGAGATGAACCTTGCAATATAGTTTAAGCGTCTCAAGAAACCTCTAACCTCCTTTTCAGCGCGGGGGCATGCATTTCTTGTATAGCTTTGACTTTAGCAGGATCAACTTCAATTCCTTTGTTACTGACGATGAATCCCAAAAGTTTACCGGATCTGACTCCGAAAGTGCATTTGCTAGGGTTCAGTCTGAGCTTATATTCTTTTAACCTGACAAACAGCTTTTGTAGATGGTCGAGGTGTTCTTCTTCTGTCTGTGAATGGGCTATCATGTCGTCTACGTAGACTTCAATCTCATAATGTATCATGTCATGAAACAAAGCTATCGTGGCTCGCTGATAGGTTGCCCCGGCATTCTTCAGTCTGAATGGCATCACTTTATAGTAGAAGGTACCCCACTGCGTAACAAAAGTAGTCTTCTCCATGTCTTCGGGGGCCATTTTGATCTGGTTGTATCCCGAGAATCCATCCATGAAGGAAAATACCTTGTGTTGAGCTGTGTTATCAACCAAGATGTCAATGTGTGGTAGTGGAAAATCATCTTTAGGGCTAGCCCTGTTTAGGTCTCTGTAGTCCATACACATCCTGACTTTTCCGTCCTTCTTAGGCACGGGCACAATGTTAGCAACCCATTGTGGATAGGAAGTAACAGCCATAAAGCCAGCATTGAACTGCTTCATCACTTCAGCTTTGATCTTTTCGGACATGTCGGGCCTCATTCGGCGGACTTTTTGTTTGATTGGTGGACAGTCTTATCTTGTAGGGAGACGGTGAACCACAATATATGTATCTAGTCCCGGCATGTCTTCATAGGACCAGGCGAAGATCTCAACATATTCATTCAACAGCTGAACTACACGCTCTTTGACGCTTGGCTCCAGGTTTGCACCCACTTTAACCTCTTTCTTGTCTTCCTCTGTTCCCAAATTGATAGTCTCTAGCAACTCTTCATGGGGCAGAATATCCCTTTCCTCTTGTTGCAAAAGTCTAGCTAACTCTCCAAGAACTTCACAATCTTCATCACCTTCGTACTCGACATGATTGACCAAATCTTCAGAGTCACCGAAGGCCAAAGTAGAATAGTCACCCATGGAATCTGGAGTGGATGGGTACCTGCATTTTGTGAGTGTGGGTGTGTGTAAGGGATAGCCATCCTTAAACAAAATAAAATGTAAAAGGAAAGAAAATGAACACGACAGTTTATAGATGAAAACGTCCATGATTCATTAAAAATGGCATATGAAAATGAAGAATCAAAACCCTTACAAATGGACCTATATGCCCCGGGTAAGGCATAAGGCGAAAAGAGTGTACGAATTGTTTAATTATTACAGACTGAACAGGAAATGTTCAAAGATAAATTACTGATTGATGAAAGTAATGGGAACGAAGTCTTTCGCCTCCCAGTTGCTTAATCCTCCTTCAATGGTTGGAAAGATCCAATCTTCAAAGTTGTCTTCTTCATCATCGTCTTCTAAGGCATGAATTCCATGGTGAGTGATTTTTAAGGGCGGTCCTCCAGCCCGGGAGCGACGCACAACTTTCTGGCCAGCGGCAGTGAAACCTAATCCAAACTTGTCCGTCTTGTGAGAAAAATCTGGTAGTTGACCCCACACCGTACTTCCTCCTTCCTTGACTACAGCCTTCACGTCTTTAAGGGATGCCATCCGAGACATAGGCTTGGAAATGATAGGCACATCAGTCATTGTCTTTGCTACTGCGACTTCAGGAGAAACCTCTTCAAAGTGTTGGAAAGGTGTTTCTATGAATTCGCCATCTAACTCCACATAGCAGAAAGAGTTAAGGTGACTTATCATATACTCCTCCTCACCATGAACCGTTATGATCTTACCCTGGACCGGATACTTTAGCATTTGGTGTAGAGAAGAAGTGACTGCCCCAGTGTTGTGGATCCATGGCCTTCCCAACAAGCATGAGTATGAAGGACGGATGTCCATCACATAAAATGTAGAGTTGAAAATTTATGTACCCACTTTGATTGGAATGTCCACTTCTCCGTGAACCATTCTCTTAGAACCTTCGAAGGCTCTAACAACAATGTTACTGGGCTTTAGGGTCAAACCTTCATAGTCCAATCTATCCAACGCCTTCTTTGGTAGAACATTTAAAGATGAACCAGTATCCACCAGAACATGAGCAAGTGTGGTCCCTCTGCACTCTACCGAGACATGTAACGCATCATTATGCTTTCTTCCCTTAGGGGTCAAATCAGCATCAGAAAAACCAAGACCATTGTCGGTTAAAAGGATAGCCACGCACTCTTGAAATTGATTCGCAGAAGTTTCTTGAGGCACGTGTGTCGTCTTTAAGAATTTGATCAAGGCTTTGGCATGAGCCTCAGAGCAGAGTAAGAGAGCCAGCATAGAGATTTTGGAAGGGGTTTTCCCCAGCTGCTCTACGACATCAAAGTCGCTCTTCTTAATTATCTTTAAGATTTCTTCCATCTCTTTTTGGGTGGTCTCGGAGATAACCACAGTCTGAGCCTTCGTCCTGACAGGCGCTTCTTGGATCCCATTACCTTTATTGGTAGTAACAACAGAGGGTCTAGCTTCGGGAGCATTAATTTCTTCAATTACCGGACTTTGCACAGATGGCTTGACAGACACAGAAGCTCTTGAGGGTCCGAAGACTGCCCGTGGAGGAGCAATCTCCGGAGAGAAGATCCTTCCGCTACGAGTTATCTTGCTCGTTCCCGCAATATTCCCTATATCAGGGGTTTCTTTCTCAGAATTCTCTTGGACTGATTCGATCTGTTTGACACCATGGTAGAAGATCTCTCCTCCGTAATTCCATGGTATCGTCTTATTGGACTTATACGGGATAGGCCCCGGCATGGTAATTTTCAGCGGTACAAACTTAGGATCAGGCGTAATCTTAACAGGCCTTTTGCAGGTCTTGGAAAGATCGTCGAAGATGGTGATTCTAGCAATGTCATTGATTGAAGCAACAAAGGTAGTAGGAGTAACATGAGGGATAGTATCAACAGGAGTCTTTTGAAAGAGGATCTCTTGGGTATCCATCAGGCGTTGGATGCCTGATTTCAACAGTGGGCAGTCGGTTTGCATGGTTGAATAGAAGTAACAGTCTTTTTCACAGCCTGGGAATATCCCGGCTTTCAACAGATTCACTTTAATCATTGGCAACGGGGTCAATAGGTCATCGATAGCGGTAACATGAAGATCTTCCACAATGGCATGAACATTATGACCATGCTTTGGCATAGGAGCGGATATCACATTAGGTTTTTCGGAAGCATCAAACTCTACTTCCTTGGCATCTATCAGATCTTGGATCTTGTTTTTAAGAGCCCGGCAGTTGTTGGTATCATGCCCTACACTGTCCGAGTGGTATGCACATTTTGCATTGGAATGATAATAAGGAGAAGAGGTATTGGGGTTTTTCGGCGCTTCTTTCAAGTTGGTAAGGTTCAACTTTAACAGATGAGGAAGGACTTGAGTCGGTGTCATATTGATTCGGGTGAATTGTCGTTGCGGCCTTTCTACCCTTTGCTGATTAGCTCTTGGTTGATTGCTGCGAGGTTGATCGGCTGAGGAGTTTTGGATCATCACAACCCCCACTGTTGGTCGGCGCTCTGTTCTCCCTTGGTTTCTTTGAGCATGAACAACATAAACTTCCTTCTTGGCTGGGAAGGTCTTCTTAATAGCAGTGGGAGCAGAGGCATCCTTCTGAATTTTACCACTCTTAATGCCAGCTTTGACCCTTTCACCGGTCAGAATTAATTCGGTGAATCTGGCAGATGAACTCCCAATTAAATGATTGAAGAATGGACCTGACAGAGTCCCTAAAAACATGTCAACCAGCTCTCTATCCGACAAAGGTGGCTGCACCCTTCCAGCCAAATCCCGCCACTTCTGGGCATACTCCTTAAATCCCTCGTTAGAGGCCATACCCATACTCTGTAGTTGAGTACGAGTAGGCGCTAAATCTGCATTGTATTGGTATTGCCGGTAGAAAGCAGCAGCCAAATCTTCCCAATTATGAACATCAAATCTCTCAAGTTAATAGAACCAGTCCAATTGCGTACCCGACAAACTATCTTGAAAAAAGTGGATCCATAGATCCTTATCGGAAGAGTGGGGTTGGATCTTTCTGACATAGGATCTCAGATGCAGCTTTGGACAGGACAAACCGTCATACTTAGAAAATGTAGGTACTTTGAACTTAGGAGGAATGACGATCCCAGCAACCAACCCTAGGTCTTCGAAATCCAGCCCAGGTACCATTTGCAACTCCATGGCTGCCAACCGATCCTCAAGATTTTTATACTTATCATCCGCCGGAGGGTATTGCTGTTCGGAGTAATCTTCATCCTCTTCCTTTTCTTCTTCTTCAGCTTCAGATTCGGAGGGCATTGCAACTCCTTTTCCTTTACCAACCCCTTTGTCAGACGTCGAGGGGAATTCCATAACTCTCCTAGCCTGATGCTCAAATCTTCTTCCCATAGTGGCTATCCCAACTCTTTTCTTTTTCTTCCTTTCTGGTTCCTTCTCTTTCTCTAACAGTGCTTTAAGATCCTCTTGACCCTTTGCTAAAGTCATGAGGAGTTGTTGGAATTGCGAATTCTGTGCTTGCAGATCTTTAACCGTCTGCTCTATATCCATCTTGCTGAAATAAACAGCAGAAAGATAAGGAAACCTGGTGTGAAGACCTGTTTATGCATATGATGAATGATATGTTATTCATGTAATGCATTCAAGGATTTTAGAAATTCAAATTTGTTGTAAACAAAAAGAACACACGTCATTTTAATAAGAAGAAATTTGTTAGTACATAAATGCCCCATGGGCAAAATATTACAAAATTCTTAATGTAAAAAGACATTGCGCATCCTCTTTGGCGCGATGTAAGTGTTGAGAGTCTCCTCTTCGTGAAGTCGGCGGGTAAGTTCCGAAACCTTCTTCTCACTGGCATAGAAGCTGGCTTCAAAAGCGTTCCGCTCTTCCTTGAGCTGTATCCAACTCCTTTGCAATTCTTCCAATGATGTTGGCATGTCTGGATGTAGGAGGGTGTATGGAACCTCTCCTTCTATAACAGGCACTTTGATCACGGGGAGAATGTGAGGGTAAGGCATCATAAGATTCTGGGCGCGGATTCGTACCCACTTAAGATAAGGCTCAAGGGGGATGGAATTCTTGTGCCCCAGTGTCTTACTATCCACTTTGTTGGGCATCCTCCAAGCTCGGATAAACCTTTGCCGAAGTCCTTGAGCGTTGTTGTCGAAGTCAAAAACTGTCAGGAATTAGCATGTCATGAGGGCCATCCCTTCGGGCATACCCAAATTGCCTCAAAGCTAAACAGGGATTGTAGGTAATGCCTCCCCTAATGCCAAGTAGTGGGACATTAGGGAATTCTCCACAACGATCAATGATGATGACATTTTCTCTGGACCGAGAACACCAATGAACATCAGAATGTGCGAGGGTCATCAACCGTTGTGACCACCTTAAACCCTGCTCATTCTTCAAAACTGATTGGGGAAGGTGAGAAATAAACCACCTTGCTAGAAGAGGAGTACAACACGTGAGAACACCTCTTCTCCTCATTGTTCATGTGTAAAATGAGTGTAGGATGTCCCCAAGCAATGTAGGCACAGGATTCTGAGATATGAAAATCTTGACAGCATTCACATCTATAAGCTGATCAGGGTTTGGGAACAAGACCAACCCATAGATGAGTAGTGCTACAATCTCCTCAAAGGCTTGCAGATCTAGAGAGTTCCAACAGTCTTGTGCCTTCTCAAACAGAAACTTTTCCAAGAAACCCTTGACACCACTTCTGGTTTCCCAATGTCCTTTGATATCAGATGGTTGCAAGTGTAATGTTTGAGTAACATCTTTAGGCTTTAGTTCTTTTTCCGTATCGTTGTAGGGTAGTTGATGAAGAATAGGAATCCTCAGGAGTTGAGAAAATTCCTCCAAAGTAGGTACTAGTTGGTAATCAGGGAATGTGAAACAGTGGTGTAGGGGGTCAAAGAACTGGAAGAGAACTTTCACCATGTCTTCTTCAATGTTGGAGTTGACCAAGTTGAGAAGTCTACCATGTCTTTCACTGAAGGGAGAATTCTCTGGAATCTTGGAAGCAAGCTCCTTGAGTTGAGGAGGGATTCTCACAAGGTTGACTTGAATTGTTTTCCTGCGAAGAGATTCCATGACCTACAAAACAAGAACAAAGATGAAGATCCAAACCCTTGAAATAGTTAGTGGATGCATATGATGCTTTATGATGTTCATGATGTATGCACAAGCATATGTACAAACAAGTCACACAAGATCCTAGTTTCAGGCTTGCATGGGGTTTCATAGGTAGGTACCATCTTGAAGTTAGTTGGCTCAACCTCTCCTATAAATAGTAACCGGGTTCTAAGGAGCTCAATATCACCGGATTATTTTCTGTGTTCATTGTTTCAGTTTAGCCACTTAACTGGCGACCGAAATATTCCAAGAAAACAACCCTCAATGAGTGTAGTATCGAGTATCTACCAACTTCGGACTGTACCAAAGCCGGTCATCTCACTACCCCTAAAAAGGCCAAGATGGTCAAGTAAGGTTCTAAGAGTTCATTAGTGCTTCATGACATCACTCAGCGGCCCCGTATTCTCTTTGATTAACTCAAAGGCTACCGGTACTCACAAATATGTCGCACTAACATAGCTATTGCTTCAACCATGTTGGTATACCCCGCACAGTTTCCACAACGTATTGCTATTTACCTATGAATGTTTCCCAAATCCGGGTGGAGGATTTCAAACCCAAACAATAGAACCAAATGTAAAGCAATCAAGGTAAGCATGTAAAGGTGATCTAAACCCTAAGGTTACTCCACTTTTAAAAAATCTCCCCAGCAGAGTAGCCAGTTCTGTGATACGGTGGGAGAACTGACTTGAGGTTTTGCGTTTGTGTTCGCAGATGTTTCAGTTTAGCAAGAGTCGCCACCGACTTTTTATTTTATACTAAGGAAAGGTCAAAAAGCACAGGAAAGACCTTTGCGATGTTTTCTTGGGTTCGGGGAGTAGATTATGAAAAGGGAAGGTGCAATCACCCTTTTCATCCATGGTTATCCATGGGCTCTTAGTTACTTGTTTAGATCACTTCTTTTTCTTTTCAATTGTTTGAAATGGTGCTTTGTGTGTGGTTTTGAAAGATGTTTTGAAAAGAGGTCATCGTTGTGGCAACCTTTGTAATGATTCTTGTTTGAATGTATACAAAGGTGTATTGTCTTTTGAAAAGATGTTTCAATGTTTGAAAGTTTGATTTGGGAAATGTTTTGAAATTGTGTTGTGAAGTGTGTTTGAAAATAGCAAGGATGTTTTGCAAGCTTTTGATCAAGTAACTAAGAGTTATCTACCCTATTTTACTCAAAGATCTTTCCTATATGTTTTTAACCCTTTTGACAGTGTTATTTCACCATTGAATTTGGTGAGTAACCTTGTGTTAGGATGTTAAACGGAACAGGCACGGGTCATCGTATAGACCATGATAGAAATTGTGTTAAGTATTTTTTGCAAATTTTTTGAGGGACTTGATCATTTTATTTAGGCAACCAAGATAGCGTCATCGAGGGACTATGATCTTTTGTTTAGCTTTTGTTTTTTCAAAATACCCAACATGCATAACATGGCCCATTTGTTTAGGCAACCAAGTGGAGATACCTTAAGGGGTGTTTTGTGTGCAAGTGTGTTTTATTGCATGCATGATTTTATCTTGAATTAGGATTTCCTATTTCATTGATTTTATCTTACCATACATATCCTAATTACTAGCATTTACATTTAAAAGCAATAAAATACGGAAATGTAAAATCCTACGCTATTACAACGTTTAGGGGATAGGGGATACACATTTGTACATGGGAGGTGATTCAACGAGAAAAATAGATAAGAAAAGAAAATAACAAGGGGAAGAAAAATAGAAAGAGAGAGAGGGCTAGCGCGCTGCTGAGAGGAAGTCAGAAGTTCTGACCCAGGCCTACTGCAGGATTATCAACCTGTTAGTGAAAATGTATGAGTCAGAACTTCTGACTCTGGCACCTGTAAAACAGAAACCTGATAGTGGGAAGGTCAGAAGTTATGACCCCCATGCGCTGCAAGACAAAAGTTTGTTAGTGGGGAAGTCAGAAGTTCTGACCCTGCTGGAAACACAATAATTTTCAGAAGTTCTGATATTATTGACAGCAAAACAGGCCTTAGGAGCACTGACATCAAAGTCAGAGCTTGATTTCCCCCTGTGCTAGCCAGAATATCTGCAGTTTTATTATTTTTCCAAAAAACAGAAGGCATGCCTAGGATGATCTCAGCAGGTGTCAAAGTGTTTCAGAAGGCAGAACCAACAAGGTCACAAACAGGTTCTACATTGATTCACTTCCTACTTAAGCATTCAGAGGTATGAAAATCCTCAGAACACATACAGCAGCAACATGATATTTACATTGTGTTTATTGAGCATGCAAAGCTGATGATGCTTAGCAGCGTAATGAAAGTCAGCAGGTGCTTACCTTGCTGTTGGAAGAAAATTTGTGAGTTGGAGCTAACTTTAGCTCTTGTGGGGTTCTGGACAGGTTCTTTTTTAGGATGGGTGGATGGAGAAGATATGTGTATGTATGGTCAGAAACTGTATGGGCGTTCTCTAGTCAGGAAACAAAACTGAGTATCAATGAAGTTTGGAGGCAGGAAATTTAAAGTTATGAAACACTGGGGATTTTGGCAGAGTTTCACAAGGTTTCCTTCACTAGAGTTTTCTGTTCCTCTTCTAGCAATTTTTTATGGATGTTTCTTCACGTTTTTTGTGCTGGACAATGGTGTCCTATTTATAGGCAAGGCTTTGTGGATTTTTGAACGTTAAATGGCGCCAATATTATGCAGTAGAGGTTAACTTGTTTTTGAAGGAAGTTTATGAAAAGTTATGATGATGGACAGCTTTTCAGCCTAGGTTGGAACAGTAAGCGAGGATTAAGGAGAAGTGACACCTATAGGCGAAAAGTGGCGCATAGACCCATGCCTAAGCCTGAACAAAGGTGTTTAACAAGCCACACGTGGAGAGACCCCTTGGATGAATGCTCAGGAGTGGTTGTGAGCATTAATGAGCATTAAATGGTGATGAGATTTATCAAAATCAAAAAATATTGTAATAGGAGATTTTGCATCATTACCTGAGCCAGCAGTTATGCTTCACCAAAAACAGCGTAAGCCAAGCTCTGACCTTGGCCTCTTGCTGCCTCAGCAAGATCTGAGAGTTTTCCAGTATGCTCCTTTGATCTGCCTTTAAAGACTCTGAGCTTAGTGATCCTGCTTCAGTATTTACCCAATCTGCTGATCCCATTACCTTCTGATCCCAGTACATTCTGAAGGAGTTTCAGGCTTTGTTGCCTTCTTTACACTTTTCTAACAAACTCTGGCTGAACTTTTGCGTAACTGCTGAAAGAGTCATGTTCTGTTTAAAGATCATGTGCTGAACCACTTTTACAATCTCTGACTGAGTTGGTGTAGCTGTTGAAGAGCCACCTTCTGACTGGATGTTATGTGTTGAGCCAAATTTGCAACTTCTGACTGAGTTGGTGTAGCTGCTGAAGAGCCACCTTCTGACTGGATGTTATGTGTTGAGCCAAATTTGCAACTTCTGACTGTTTCTGCCTGGAGGTTGGTTCAGAAGCTCTGAGGTGCCATTAAACACTTTTCCCCTTTTTTAGAACAATTCTTAAGTATTTAGAATTTAACTTTTCCAAGGTAAAAGTTTTGACCTTTGAGCTTGCAAACGACCATTTTGCTCTTGTGAATTGTTTACTTGGAAAGGAATGATAATAAAGGGCTTGACTTTGTTTAAGAGGAAATCTGAGAGTTCAGGATGAATTTCTGAAGGATGGGAGGGCAAATTTTGGGGTGCAACAATAATCATAATGTTCATACTTCATGCATCCACACCAATACACGACACTGTCTCAACAATGACACCCAACAATCAAACCAATAACATTTTATTCATCAACAACATCATAATTAATCATACTTCATGCATTAACACCAATACACGTCGCAGTTTCAACAATCACATCCAACAATCAATTAAATCACATCTTATTCATCAACAATGTCATAAATACAATGAGACCAACTTCACTAATTATATGCATGTGGTACCATAACAACGTCTCTTTTCTATTTAGTCTACACTGTCACTTTCCATTAAGACTACACTGTCACTTGCT
The DNA here is from genome assembly GCA_948472305.1 of Vicia faba. Classification (NCBI taxonomy): domain Eukaryota; kingdom Viridiplantae; phylum Streptophyta; class Magnoliopsida; order Fabales; family Fabaceae; genus Vicia; species Vicia faba. Next base: position 257,511,960 of record OX451738.1, on the reverse strand, counting down.
GTTAAGGCTACACCGTCACTTGCCATTAAGGCTACACTGTCACTTATGAACATGCATGCAACACTAACATGGTATGACAACAAATGCAATGGCACAAAACATGTCAAAAAACCAAGCCAATACAGCTCATTAATCACACATCAATGTTCATACATCGTCACAACATCACTACATCAGGAAATTTCTTCATATTCATCGTCATATTCACAACTTCACAATTACAGTAAAACATCGAAATAAAACAAAATCTATAAAATTATCTCGTATTGTGTTCAAATCATTTTTATTTAGTATAAAATATTTTTATCTTTTCATAGGTTCGAACGACGCGTCAAACGGATGCCCGAGTAAAAAGTTATGAGTTTTCAAAGATTTTCATAAAAAAATGTCATTCTGACTCAGTGGTAACCGGTTACTGCAGGACAGTAGCCGGCTACTGCATGTAAATTTTCCAAGAAATCCCAAAAATTGATCCTGTAACCAGTTACTAAAAATCGGGTAACCGGTTACCACTGTTATAGTAGCAATTTTCTACTATTTTTCAAAATACGAGATTTGCCCCTTTTTACCCCAAAACTCCAAATTTCATTGATTAAAACTCATAATTAGTTTGCACAATATTACCACACATCAACATACAATCTAATACCAATTTACATGTCAATTTCATGATTCAATCATCATTATAATCCACAATTTCATCACATATATAATTCACACCAAACACCAAATTCACATAAAGATGAAGATACAATCACATACCTAACCCTACCATAATCCATCATCATACAATCACTTATAGAGTTAGAACCCCATCCTTGACTTAGGTTTGATGATTCTAAGCTCTCTTCCAGAAATTCATTGCCCTAGTGTTGGCTGAAGATTTTGATAATGTTATTTAGAAGCCAAAAGAGTTAAAAGTTCTGATCGAAATGGAATTAAACGCCATATTTCGAAGTTGCAGAAGCAGTGTTTCGAATAAGTGTGTCAAAGCTTGAAGCTTCGAACGGTAATTATGGGAACATATCCAAAGGAGTCTCGAAACAACAGTGAGGCTATGTTTGGGAAGAACGCTCGAAATAGAGAGACACCAAAAGCATTTAAGATTCAAATGGAAGCGGGACTTTCAAAGTTTGAAAGTTATGTGTTGAAGCATTTGGGGACACGTGGAAAGATGAAAGAAGCATTGTCTTGCATGTTCGAAACGTGGCATAATCCTGTAGCGAGACCGTTAGGGTCGAATTAGTATAAATAGAAGTCTTAGTATTAGGATTTCGGTGTGTCATATCTGTTATACAAAATACTCAATAACATTCAAACTACCACATGGCAAGGGAAACGAATGCAAGAGAAATGTATGTATGATAGCACCATGTATTTCTAACTTAATGAAAGCCTTTTACCATTTCCAGTACTTTCCTCTTTTCTTTTTGTCAAATAACATTTGCAAGTTTTTCTTATTTACAACCTTTTCGTTTTGAAGTCTTTTCCATAAAGTTTTACGTTTTACTGCTTTCTTTATATTTCGAGCACTTTATATTTCAGAGAACTGTCACATTTTCAATACCTTTACTTTCAAGTATTTTCCTTCAAGCGCATACTTTTACTTAAAATCCTTTACAGATTTCTTGCATTAAACGCTTTCTTCACATTTTAAACTTCTACATTCCAGAAACCTTTTATGTTAAACGTTTTGTAAGTCGAAACCATTTACTTCATTATTCATGCAGTTTTATATGTCTCTACAATCAGCATTACAATTAGCATTTATTCGTGTAACTTAGTTTTCATATACATTTTAGCCACATTTTTAGAGAGAGAGATCGAAGTAAGCCAAACACTTATACAATAGCAATCATGAATAATTGTTCGATTGTGAGAGTAACCTTAATATCCAAGGAGTCCTAGGATCAATCTAGTCGATCCTGTGAGTTACCAGAGAGATTGAATAACAGTAGGAAAGATTATTCGATAGTTTGGAAGACTAGCGGTTGTTTACCAGAAATCACTGGAAACAAATTGGCACACCTGGTGGGACCAATAATTGGATATCAGAATTAAGGATTGTCGAGACGTAGCCATTACAAAACGTAGGAACCTAAGAAGTTTGCTGTTTTATGAACCTGAGAAGTGGTAAGATAACCAACAGCAACCAACCTTTATCCAGAAGAAAACGTTTGGACAAAATGTCTAATTCAGACAATCAAGAAGGAGACCAAGGTGGCCCACATGCAACGGGCACTAACGCGTCCACTTCGAGCGGAACATCTAATGTAATCCCTTCGAATGCACAGTTTGTTGCATCTTCAACCAGTAACATAGCCACCAATGGAGTAAGTGGCATATCAACTAATAGTTCGATCTTAGGAAATACTGGAACTATGGGCTACCCTGGGGGATTCGTTCCACCATCAGGGACACAATCCCATTTCGCCACACCATTGACTAGACCACCCGGTTTCGATGGGAATAGAATTAGAAGTTCTTCTTACGGAATGCCAACATCTTTTATGACAGGTTTACACAATTCCACATCGAATTCATCTCCCCAACTAGGATCTGGGTCTGGGGCGAATCAGTACATGACAAATAACCAAGGGTCAGTGGGTTATAGCACGTTGCCTATCCTAACCACAGATAACCAGTTGGCTTTCAGGCAATTGATGGATGACAGCAACCACAATATGATAGGGGTGTTAGCGCAAACCATGCAGGAAATATTTGCCCCAATAGTTCAGAATGTGACTGTGACGAACAGGGAAAACGCTGACAATATGAGTCGAATAGCAGATTTCTTTGCTCCCACAGAAAGGCGTAGGCAGAATCAGGCGGGATTTCGAACAAACATGCCTGTTATAGAACAAATTACTAACGACCCAATTCATAGGCCACCCAGAGAAGAAGTTAACTTAGGGGCCAGAGCACCAAGGCTAGAAGCCCCAATAATCCCGGGTCCACAAAGGGAAGTTATGGAACCAGGGGCAAGGATCGAAAGGCCAGAAGCCCCAGAATTTCGAGAAGAACAACCTAGGGGAGTTGTTTTGGTTGGTCGAAATCAAGATGCCGATGCCGTCGTTCATAGGATTCGAAACGATAACATCTTGGCAGAAAATAACCTAACCACCATGATAGAGAGGATCATGGCCCAGAATGGCCTCAACACGGGAATGAGGAGGCCAAATTACGCTTCTCCTATACTGGATTGTATAATGCATACTGATTTACCAAGGGGATATAAAGTCCCTAAATTTACAAAGTTCGCTGGGGATACCAATGAGTCAACAGTCGAACACATAGCGAGATATCTAACCGAAGCGAGAGATATAGCTAATAATGAAGATCTCATGATCAAATACTTCCCAAGTTCCTTGACAAAAAACGCCTTCACTTGGTTTACCACGTTGCCTCCTGGGTCTATCGACACTTGGACTCTTTTAGAGAGATTATTCCATGAACAATTTTACATGGGACAATCGAAAATAAGTTTGAAAGAATTGGCGAGTGTTAAGAGAAAATTCACTGAACCCATAGATGATTATTTGAATAGATTTAGGCTGTTGAAATCCAGATGTTACACAGTAGTGCCTGAACATGAGTTAGTCGAAATGGCCGCTGGGGGCTTGGATTATTCTATTCGAAAGAAATTAGACACTCAGTATTTGAGGGATATGGCTCAGTTAGCCGATAGGGTTCGACAGGTCGAAAGACTAAAGGCCGAAAAAGCCAGAGTCTTTAAGAATAGTAAGAAAGAAAGGATTTCCTATGTTGGGACTGAGGAAGTGGAAGAATATCCTGAATTCGAATTCGAAGAGGTCGAAATCGACTTCGCTGAATTAAAACAGGCCCCTCCTTACTCCTGCAAAATGTTAATTCCCACAAAAGGGAAAGATATTGTTGAAAATGAGAAAAGTGACAAGTTTCCAAAGAAGGTTTATACCTTCGACGTCACTAAGTGTGACGAAATTTTTGACTTGCTTGTCAAGGATGGCCAATTAATTGTGCCATCAAATGTCAAAATACCTCCTTTGGATCAGAGGAAGAAGAGGGGATTTTGCAAATATCATAGTTTCCTAGGCCACAAGACCTCACAATGTTTTCTTTTCAGGGACTTGATTCAAAACACGATCAAAGATGGCAGACTAAAGTTTGCTGATAAGGTGAAGATGAAAGTAGACGAGGATCCTTTGGACGTCGCAGACACCAACTACTCCGAGCCTGCATGCATTGGAGAGGTCAACATGGTGGAAACTGATCGAAGCGACGCCCTAACAGAAGAGAAGGACACTGGAGTCGAAAACTGGGTGATGGTCGAAGTCAGCGAGGAAGTCACTGAAGACATCCAGAATACGCTAGACACTTCGATTGCCGCACCTGTGGCTGTTGCAAGAGAAACCCAGGCTACTGAAGGCCAAGGGAATCAAAACGAAGGATTAACACAAGTCACTGAGGGCTTGAGGCTGGAGTTGGAGAAAGTCCAAATTACGCAGCCAATTCCCCCTCAGAAGGAAATATGGGACACTCTAGGGGAACCCAGTGGAAAATTTGACTATCTGGTCAAATATTCTGCCCCAGAGAGTTCGAAGGTCCAGATTGAAGATATAAAGCCCACAGGATGGGGCGATGACGAAACTAAAGAGGGGGATGTGGAAATAAATATGGTGGATATGGAAAGACCCCGCTCTGAGATGGAGGAAGTGAAAAAATACTTAGAAAAAGAAAAGTACAGAATGGGGGATAATCACATTGGAGATGCTAGTCTCAAAGACTATCTCATGACATGCCACAAAGGAGATCCAGGCATGATATTGTGCCCTAGGTGCAGCATCCTCTGCAACCAAAGAATTGCTGCAAATTTCGAAAGGGTACAGAGGGCTCGAACTGGCAACAATTGGCGCCAGGATAACCAGCTTTTTAGGTGCTATCCCAAGGCTGGAGAGAGTTTGCTGGAGTTTGTCTTTCGCTGCTACAAAGGGGCAACTAAGTGTTTGATTTGCCCAAGGTGTTCTGCTGTGTATGACCAAAGCATGGCCAGGGCCTTCGAAACGATTCCCTTCGCCCCTTGCTGGAACCATCAAGAGGCTGCCCAGATGGGCCCACATTTCGACAGCAGACACAAACAGCGAAGGCCTGATAGCCCTCACCCCAAAGCTGCTCGAAGAGTGACTTTCAAACTCCCTGCTGAAGTGCCAACCGATAGATGGCTACAAGTCAGAAATGACAAAGGCAAAGACAGATGGAGGAGTGCTGAACGAAGTGCACGCCATGTTGTGACATACAGGAGGCAATTCAACACACAAAAAAGGGAGGAAGTGAGATTAGAGAATTACAAAGGAAGGAACCCCATGTCAAGATCCCAGTGGCGTAGACAGCAAAGGATTCGAAAGGCTGAGAGAGAAGCTGTGGCAAACAAAGGGGATACTTCAACAAAAAACCAAGGTGAAACCAGCACCAACAAACCAAAAAATCAAACTGAAGATAAACCTCCAGTCAATAGGAGGCTCTTCTCTGAAGAACAATGCAATGAACCAAAGGAATACACTCCAGGCCCGGAAGAGGACGAAGATATGATAACAGATAACTTCGAATCAGAGGGGGAGTCGTCATTCAACTTAAACTGTAACGTGGTGTCTGTGCTTCCCTGCGAATTTGGGCAGGAAACCGAAATCAATGAATATGAGGAGGAAGATACCACAGATTTAATGAAACATAGGCCCGTGTGCTACTACGTGATGGACAATGGGGCTGTTGAGGAACAAAATGCATTCTTCGAACGTCCAGAACCTGCAATGAAGAATCATCTCAAGCCACTTTTCATTCGGGCGAAAGTGGGTGTCCATGGTGTGAACAAAGTTCTAGTGGATGGGGGTGCTGCAGTCAATCTGATACCCCATTTCATGCTAAAAAGGTTAGAAATCCGCGAAGGAGATATCAAGCCCCATAATATGGTTCTGTCCAATTATGAGGGAAAAGTGGGCAAAACACTGGGGGTGGTCCAGTTGGAATTGACAATAGGCTCAAGTTGCAGGCCCACCATGTTTATGGTGATCGAAGCCAAGGCCAACTATAACCTGCTGCTAGGAAGAGAGTGGATCCATGGCGTGGGGGCAGTTCCTTCGTCTATGCATCAACGACTAGTTCTGTGGAGAGATGATGGAATCGTGGAAAACATCGAAGCAGATCAGAGTTACTTTATGTCAACTGTCAATTTAGTTGACAAAAGGGATTATGATAAAAATCTGGCAAAGATTGCTCCATGTGTTCCAAATGATGAGATGAATGAAACTAGAAACGCCCACTACTACATGACACTTCGTCATGATGGCCTTTACTGGGATAGAACAATAATCAGTGAAGAAGAGGAAGTTGAAGGTGCTATACAAAAACGGCCAGCAGGCTGGGACTTCGACAACCTTAACCATGACTGAGTCTACCTTCTTCGAAAGGATTTCGGCCTATATGGCTGAGAATGAATCAAAAGCGGCCTTAGAGGCCGAAATAAATGAATCAACTATAAAGACGAATGAAGTTAGTGGGGAGGATTCGAAATGCTCACCCAGCAAGGAATATGAGATGGATCAGAGGTTGGATGCCATCTATGATAAAGAACCCTTAGGCTTCGAAAGGGACCCCATAAACTCAGGTGTCAAAATGTTGGCACAGGACCCGCTCGAAGAAGTCAACTTAGGGGATGAAAAAACGAAAAGAGTAACCTACATAAGTGCTAAACTTAACCCATGCCTCAAGAAGAAAGTGATCGAAGTCCTTAAGGAAAACAAAGATTGCTTCGCTTGGGATTATGATGAGATGCCTGGTTTAAAGAGGGAATTGGTCGAACACAGACTGCCAATCAAAGATGGCAAGAGGCCCATCAAACAAACTCCCAGAAGATTCGCACCAGCGGTTCTTACAAAAATTAAAGCTGAGATCGAAAGGTTGCTGCGCTGCAAATTCATCAGAACAACAAGGTACGTTGAATGGTTAGCAAACATAGTACCTGTTATTAAGAAAAATGGTTCTTTAAGAATTTGCATAGATTTTAGGGATTTAAACACTGCAACCCCTAAGGATGAATATTCCATGCTCGTGGCAGAAATGCTAGTAGATTCTGCTGCAGGATTCGAATACTTGAGCATGTTAGATGGATACTCTGGATATAACCAGATTTTCATTGCTGAAGAAGATGTTGCAAAAACAGCATTTCGTTGCCCAGGAGCCTTAGGCACCTACGAATGGGTGGTGATGCCTTTTGGTTTAAAAAATGCTGGGGCAACTTATCAAAGGGCGATGAATTCAATTTTTCATGACTTCATCGAAACCTTCATGCAGGTGTATATTGATGATATAGTCATCAAATCTATATCTGCAGAAGCACATTTGCATCATTTAAGCCAATCATTCGAACGAATGAGAAAACATGGCTTAAAAATGAATCCCCTTAAATGTGCATTTTTTGTGCAGGCTGGAGATTTTCTTGGTTTTGTGGTCCACAAGAAAGGAATCGAAATCAACCAGAACAAAACCAAAGCCATAATGGAGACGAAAGCACCTGCGTCAAAAAGGGAGTTGCAATCTCTACTAGGGAAAATTAACTTCCTCAGAAGATTCATTTCGAACCTGAGTGGAAGGACCCAAGCTTTCTCTCTGTTACTTCGTCTGAAACAAGGTCAAGCCTTCGATTGGAACGAAGCTCACCAGGAGGCGTTTGACAAAATAAAAGAATATCTTTCTCAGCCTCCTATTTTGTCTCCACCATCATGGGGGAAGCCCATGAGATTGTACATATCTGCCTCTGAAGTTAATATAGGTAGTATGTTAGCACAAGAGGATAACAATGGCGTCGAAAGAGCCATATACTATTTAAGTAGAGTGCTAAATGATGCAGAGACCAGATATAGCAATTTAGAAAAGCTATGTCTCTGTTTATATTTCTCTTGTATGAAACTCAAGTATTATATAAAACCTGTTGATGTTTACGTTTCATCTCACTTCGATGTCATTAAACATATGCTTTCAAAACCAATAATGCATAGTAGAGTTGGAAAGTGGGCTTTAGCCTTAACAGAATATTCATTGACTTTCATGCCTTTAAAAGCTATGAAAGGCCAAGTGATTTCCGACTTCATTATGGATCATTCTTTGGTTGAGCAGACAAGCATGAGTTATGTCGAAATGCAACCATGGAAACTGTACTTTGATGGTTCAACCCACAGGAATGGAAGTGGTGTTGGAGTCCTTCTAATTTCTCCTGAAGGAATTCCAACAAAATTCAAGTATAAATTGGATGGTCCTCGTTGTTCGAACAACGAAGCCGAGTATGAAGCGCTCATTGTTGGACTTGAAGCTTTGTTGGAATTGGGGGCAACCAGAGTCGAAATTAAAGGAGACTCTGAGTTGGTGGTCAAATAAATCACAAAGGAATACAAGTGCATAAAGGAAAATTTAATGGTATACTTCGTTATAGTCAATAGGCTATTAAGGAAATTTGAATACATGGATATTCAACACATACCAAGACTAGAGAACCAAGAAGCAAATGACTTAGCGCAGTTGGCTTCAGGTTATAAAGTATCTACCAAGAATTTTAAGGATTTGGTCGAAATAAGGGGAAGAGTTATGGCTACTAGATTCACACCATCGGATCTGGAAAGTATGAGATTGGGATATGCTGAGAAACAGGGATTCGAAATTCTAGCCATAAATACTTTGTCAGATACAGATTGGCGAAGTCCATTAAAGAGTTATTTAGCAGACCCAACTCTAAAGGTGGATAGAAAAACAAAATATAGAGCATTGTCATATCTTCTCATGGGGAACGAATTGTTCAAAAAGACCCAAGAAGGTGTATTATTGAAATGCCTAGGAGAAAGTGAGGCATATTTAGCATTGTCTGAGGTCCATAATGGGGCATGTGGGGCACACCAAGCAGGCCACAAAATGAAATGGTTGCTATTTCGATATGGTTTGTATTGGCCTAGCATGCTCAAAGATTGCATAGACTTTGCTAAAGGATGTGAGGAATGTCAGAAACATGCAGGAATTCAACACGCCCCTGCAAGTGAGTTGCATTCGATCATCAAACCATGGCCATTCAGAGGATGGGCATTGGATTTGATAGGAGAGATAAATCCTGCTTCGTCCAAAGGACAGAAATATATCTTGGTGGGAGTAGATTATTTTACCAAATGGATTGAAGCTATACCTTTGGTAGTTGCTGATCAAGAGGCAATTATTGAATTTATACAAAAGCACATTATCTATAGGTTTGGATTGCCAGAAAGTATAACTACAGACCAAGGCTCTGTATTTACTGGTAGAAAGATGCAAGGATTTGCCCAAGAAATGGGGTTTAGATTGCTAACATCAACACCATATTATGCTCAAGCAAACGGACAAGTCGAAGAAGCAAATAAAGTAATAATAGGATTAATCAAGAAGCATATTGGCAAGAAGCCAAGAAATTGGCACAAAACTCTGGACCAAGTGTTATGGGCTTGTAGAACATCTCCTAAGGAAGCCACTAACACTACGTCTTTCCAACTTACATTTGGCCATGATGCAGTGTTACCAGTAGAAATTCATCTGCAATCAGTTCGAATTCAGAAACAAAACGAAATTCCAGCTGCATTATATTGGGAAATGATGATGAATGAATTAGTTGAGTTGGACGAAATTAGATTACATGCGTTGGAAATTTTGATAAGGCAAAAAGAAAGAGTGGCCAGAACATACAATAAAAGGGTGAAGAAAAAAGTATTCGTTATTAATGACTTGGTTTGGAGAGTCATATTGCCTATGGATAAGAAGAACAAAGCATTAGGTAAATGGTCACCTCATTGGGAAGGACCTTTTCGAATATTAAAAGTATTCTCAAACAATGCATACGAAGTCGAAGAACTCTTGGATGATAAACGTGTCCTAAAGGTTAATGGGAAATATTTAAAGAAATATAAGCCAAGCCTGCGGGAGATTCGAATAGTAACAACGTAAACAAAATATTATAAAAGCCAAGATGGCAAGATAGAATGCCAAAATGGCGTTGTTCGAATATTACATGTAAAAAACCAAAGTTATGGTCAGATAAACATCAAAATCTAGAAATAAACATTATTTTTCAATCGATTAAAGGTGCTTCGAAATGTTTCAAGTTTCTGCTGAGCGAACCGCCTGGCACCTTCCAAGGTTGCCACTTCTCCTTTAAGTTGTTCCGCAGTCTCCATTTCTGCAAGCCCCTGATTGAGAAGCTCTTCAAATTGGTTACCTGCAGGATTAGTTTCGAAGGATAGTTGTTGTTCCTTAGCCTCCTTAACTTTCTGCTAAAGTTCCAGAATCTGCCTTTCCCAAATAAGAATGGACTCAGCTCGAGCCTCATATTCAGTTTTCGCCTGCTTCAGATGCATAGCTTGATCCTCAGCTTCTTGAGAAAGTTTTGAAGCTTGTTCATAAGCAGCATCCATGGCAATGCGTTTCTCGTGAGCCTTCTTGGCAGCAGATTCGTCTTGGAGAAGGTAGCCAGTTACGTTGTCCAGCAAATTCTGAAGATCAAAAAGGAGAGTACTAACTGGCAAGGAGCAGTTGGAAAGATTGACCTTTGTGAGCAGCTCCTTCATACTATAGCAAGCAGTACTATCTTGCTTAAGCACTTCGAATATATCCACATTGAGAATAGTTCTCCTAATTTTGTTGAGAAGAACAACTCTTTCATCTGTGGGAAGAGGATAGCTGGTTGAACTTGTGCCAGCCCTAGCGAGTGGAACGTCCCTCTGAGCCAACTTTGCCTTCATATACCCAATGGGGTCATTTCGCCTCAGAAGTGCCAGTTCCTCGTCAGTCATTCGAGACGGAGAGGATTGGGGAAATTCCACGCGTAGGGGAACCACGTTTGTTTCAACCTCTAGGGTTTCGTTGATTGCATCACTGTTGTACCCCAAAATTTGCCCTCGCGCTTTTCCACAAGAAATCTCAGCTTCAAACATTTCCTGACTTCCCAAACTGGCTCAAGAATCGGACAAACGGACTTTTTGACAGTCAAGCAAAATTAGGATTTTTTACTGATTTTCAGAGCTTTGAATTGTTGCATACAGTGGGCTTAGGGCTTGATTGATTTGTGGTTCAATTTTGATCAAGCGAGCGCGATTTGGCATTTAATCGGGAATTAGGGTTTCATGGGCATGTTCTCAGAAGAATTTAATTTCCACAGCACTTTGCGGTTCATCTCAAGATTCAGATTAAAATTCGCGTTATCTTGGTTTAATCAGCAAAAGAGACATTGGTTTTGAATTCAGTATGTTTTGATTGGGCCAGTCAGATACAAGATGCAGTTTTGAATTCACAGTACTTTTGCATTTGATCAGTCCATTTAAGTTAATTGCTGCTTTGCTTTGGATGTGGGATAAGACAGGTTTACTGGACCAATGTTGTTTTATTTTAGTTATTTATTATTCTGAAACTAAAATGATTGAATTTATTTGTCAATTGTTTTAACTCTAAGAATTTTAAATAAATAAATAAACAATAAGGAAATTAGAATTAATTGGATAACTTGAATTTTTATTGATATTTAAATTATTTACAAATTGTTGTTACAAACAATGATTTACATTTAATTTAAATATTACAATAGAATGAAAAAAAACTATCTTATTTTCTAAATGCTCTTCATTCTTTACTCCGCTCCGGCATTCCATCTTTCATCTGCAAAAAGAACAAGAAAAGTCAGAAAACATTTAATTAAAAAAACAGTTAAAAGTTGCTCATCATTAGGGGCCACTGACTGGGATCAGTTGCCCTCTCTGCAAATCACGGGATTTCTCCCGGTTCACAGAGAGGGAAGATTATTTTTACTTCATGAAATGCAAAATGTCAAAAAATGCATAAGTTACAAATTCAAGCTGCATAGAAATTCAAGATTCAAAATCCAAACTAAACTGAAAAAGTTCAATCCAAACTTTCAAATCCAAAACAAAGTCCACTCGAAGAAAATCAGGAAAGTGCTCAAAGCTGTCATGGAAAGACTTTTGCCAAGATATCAAAAAGCAGAAAATCTACACAAACTGTCAAAAGGAGATGCAGTAGTGTATTATGCAAGTGATAAACTCATCATTTCCCATAGGGCCCCTTCAGAACAGTACAGATAAAAAAAAACATATAAAATTCTTGAACTGTACTTTAAGAAAGAGAAGGAAAAGAAAGATAAAGCAGGCAGGGTTAGGCAAGACAGTTCAGCAGATAGACAGGAGAAAAGATTATGCAAATCAAATCCAAGCCTAGTTCAGTAGCAGGCAGCAAGACAAGAGGGATATACAAAATCAAAGAAACATAGCAGTTCAGCAGGGGAAATAGAATTTCAGGATAGAAAGAGTTCAGCTCAGTTCAGAAGGGCAAGATAGCAGTTCACAAGATAAAGGACAAAATATACAACACAGAAGGATATCAGTTCAGTAGAGGGAGCAGCATAGCAGGTTAGAGAGAAGAGAAAGTATACTCACAACTCTGCATAAGAAAAATAAGAAATACCCAAAAACCTGCATAAAACAATAACTCTGCAACAGAAATTCAGAACGAGGATACCAACATCCTCAAACCCAAAATTCAAAGGCTACAACTTGCCTAAGTCAAAGGAACACCACTGCTACCATACCAAAAAAAACTCATCAAAACCATACTTGCAAACTGATCAAGCTAAGGCCATCAAACACACAAACTTCACTAACAAAGAACCAATACCCTGCCTCAACCTTCAACAACACCATAACCTGAACAACCTCAAGCTTAAGCATCAGTGATAACCAAAACCAACCCAAGCCACAAAGCCAAGTTCCAACACTGAACATTCAAACACCAAGCCTCAGAAAGGGGACTTCATCATAGGCATCTCAGAAGGCAACATCAAGGCAATATTTGTTCAAAATCACTCAAGGCATCATGGGGCAAACTCAAAGGCAAAACATTTGAGACCACAGTTCTAAGCGGAACCAAATCAAGCACACATAGGCAAGCACACAAGCAAATACTCAGACATATCATACTCAGGCAACAAGAACCCTCAGAAGCTCATCATAGGTAAAGTTCAGAAGCGCATTTATCTCAAGGCAAAAAGGAAAACTATCAACCTCAACAATTTTCAAAGAGGCAAAATCATAAGCAACAAGAGAAGAAGAGGGCAAATCATAGGCAAAGGGACATAAAGAAGAAGAGGTAAAGAAGTGCACATTAGGGTTTCTCAGTGAATCTCATCATCAAAAACCTAAGCAAAAGATAAAAGAACGAAAGTACCAGAAAGCATCAAAAGCAAGCTCTCTTCGCCGCTCCGGCCTCCTGAGCGCTACTTCTCCGCCTTCCCTCCACCTCCAAATATCAGGTAGTATAATCCTTGCCCCCTATCTCTTCTCCTTCGCCTCATAATGAAAACGAAAAATAAAGAACTCTAATTAACAGATGCGTATTGTTCACAAAGAAAACATAAAACGTTGTCATCATACCTTAAATCAAAGACACTAGGCTCATGCCTTGGAGGGAGGAAAGGCGTTGAAACGCGCTGGTGGCCGGAGGAAGCTCAGGGAAGACTAGAACGAAGAAGACGAAATGCAAGTGAATACGGCGCCGCTGCAAACCCTAATTTTCGTTCTGGAACCATGCCTAACCCTAAATCTCATTCTTGGATCAGCTTGGGCTTAACCCGTTTTTAATTCCTCTAAGCCCAATAAGAAAATCACTTCATCAAACATTAAACCTTTCTTTTCTGTATTTTATATTTACTCTTTTACAACACTAACCATTTTTTTTCTATTTTTCTTAACAAAATTAAACTCTAATCTCATTTTCTATACATAAACAATACATACCTTTTTTATATATAAAACATTAGCCATTCTTTTATTTTATAAAAGCAATATTTTTATATATAAAACACTAGCCATTCTTTTATTTTATAAAAGCAATATTTTATTCCTTGAAAAAATACTAACTTAATAAAAATGTTTTTTTATTATCAAAAGGTTAAGACATTTTTTAGACAATATATCTTGTGCATACATTTTAAAACATTGATTTGTACATATTATACATTTTTATACATAAACTTTTTTTAATTAACATTCTTTTTTCATACATAACCATTTAAATACATTTTTCTCTAATATTTAAATTCACAAACATTTTGACTAAAATACTCTTGTAATTAAAACTTAAACACTTAATCAAAACCCTTCTTTTCATTTGTACATAAACATACAAAAAATCAAGATTCATCTAAAAAACATTATCTAGGTCAAAACCCTAATACGCTCAATTTCACATTTCGCACTTATACATAGTTACATTTACACAATACATATACACTTGTACACTTACACAAATACATTCACATTACCTTATACACATGTTTATCTTACATTTATATTTGATATTCATTCGATTACGACATTCGATTTGGTTGTAAATTATTGGGTACTATAAGTCTCATCCCCTTGTACATTTATACCCCCACTCCCGGACATTATTTTGTAATAGCGTAGATTTACATTCCGCAATTTACAGCTTTTCAATTATACCATGGTTAGACCTAGGGTTTGTATGTACATAAAATCAAACGCTAGATAACCTAATACAAGACAAATGCATGTAATCAATACACAATCACACTTGCACCCCCTAGGGTAATCCCACATGTTGCCTTCCAAATGGGCCATATTGTATGTTGAACATCTTTGGGCAAAGCAAACAGTTTGAATGATCATAGTCCCTCGATAAAACTTTTCAAAACAAACAAAACAAATGATCAAGTCCCTTAAAGAAATTGCCCAAAGACATTTAACGTCGTTACAATTATGGTCTAAACGATGACCCGCGCCTGTCCCTTTCACATCCTAACACAAGGTTGCCCACCAAATACAATGGTGGTGCAAACTTGTTAAAAGGGTTAAAGTATAGCAATAGTCTTTTGAGAAACTTAGGAGTAGATAACCTCTTAGTTACTTGAATCAACTTGTAAAACAAAACACTTGCCTAATTTCAAAATCACACATCACAACACTTTCAAAACAAAAACTTTCAAAAAACAAATGAAAACCTTTTCAAAAGACATACATCTTTGTATACATCCCCACATGGATCATTGCAAAGGTTGCCACCACATTGGCCTCTTTTCAAAACATTTTTAAAACCCACACACTCAAGCACCATTTAAAACAATTGAAAACAAAAGGCAAGTGATCTAAGCAAGTAACTAAGAGCCCATGGATAACCATGGATAGAAAGGGTGCTAATACCTTCCCTTTCTATAATCTACTCCCCGAACCCAAGAAAACATCTCAAAAGGTTTTTGCTGTGCTTTTTAACCTTTCCTTAGGATAAAATAAAAAGTCGGTGGCGACTCTTGCTAACCGCAACATTTGCGAATACAAACGCAAACCTCAAGTCAGTTCTCCCACCGTATCACAGAACTGGCGACTCTGCTGGGGAAAATCTAAAAGTGGGGTTACCTTAGGGCTTAGATCACCTTTACTTTCAATTGATTGCTTTGTTTGCTTTACATTTATGGGCTTTGTATCGGAGTTCTATAGATCCTAACCCGGATCTGGGGAAACCCTTTTTAGGTAGCATAATCTGTGAGGGACCTGTCCGGCGTATACCGACATGGGTGAAGCAGTGGCTACGTTGGTGTGGCGTCTTGGTCTGTACCGATATCCCTCGTGTTCAGACGGGGAGAATATGGGTCTTCCAAGGAGTCATTAAGCACCAACCGACCTTAGAACCCTAATTGACCAACTTGGCCATTAGAACAGTAGCAGTATGCTACACTCATTGAGGCTAAACTCTCGAGATGGTTCCGGCCGCGAGAAAAGGTTGCGATGTTGGAGTTATGACCGATTGAGGGTAGCCAATGATATGAGATCCTCTAGAACCCGGTTACTTTTGATAGGACAGGTTTTAACCAACAAACTGAAAGAGGGTAGTACCTGAACCTCATGCAAGCCTAAACCTAAGGCTTTGTGTGCTTTGTGTGAATATTGTTTGCCTGTATATACACCTACTTGCTTGTGCATACATGCACATAACATCATGACATCATACCATAGCATTTTAGCATTTTCAATAACCATTTCAAGGAGCTCGAGGGTTCTTTTGATGCAGGGTTACGTTGAACCAGACGTCTATCAAGGGGCAAGGGGGTTTCTCCTCTAACCAATCCAGTCAAAAATTCAAGTACAACAACTTGAATCAGTGGCCATGACCCACTCGACATGGTGAGCTTGATTCTCGTGGAAGGACGTCCACCGGTGCAGAGATCTCCAATCCAAGAGCAGAGTTCAACCTCTAACATTTTCTTGTGTTTACCCCAAGAGATCCTTGAAAGCATGCATCCACATATCATGCATTTCATTTTGACAATCTTTCCTTTTTCAGGTTTCCTTACTCTCCTGCTGTTTATTTCAGCAAGAGATGGCTCTAGAACGGTCTGTCAAAGACATCCAAGACCAGACTGCTCAGCTGCAGGAGATGTTCCTGAACTTGTCCTTGGGGCAAGAAGAGATGAAAGCTCTCCTCACCAACGGCTTGGGGAATTCCAACAATGCCAGGAATGATCAGATTGCGGAGCTGCAGTTTAATCTGACAACACTGAGGACCCAAATGATGGGATATTTGGTGGGCCAGATGGCTCTCCTCCAAGACCTATCTCAAAGACAAGAGGAACTCGGAGTTCTGGTCCGCCAACTGCTTCCAAACAACCAACTGGGGCGAATATCCGAGGTCGAAGAGCAAGTCACCGCTCAGCCTCCATCCACTCGAGAAGACAAGGGGAAAGCTCCTTTGCTAGCTTCAGGGTCACAGACCCATCAACAACCTCGCCCGCGTCAACGGGGCAATCGGCGTAAACAAGAAAAGCCGGGAAGACAGTTTACGGAGACTGAAATACCATCATTCTTCATACTGAAGCGCCTGTTGGAGGTCAATTTGCTTACTGTAAAGGACCCTCCTCAGAAGCTCAATATCTTCTCTCCTCGCTTTAATCCCGACGAATTTTGTGTTTACCACTCCTGTAGCCCGGGGCACAGTACCAACGACTGTTGGGCCTTGAAGAACAAGATTCAAGATCTGATTGACATAGGGGTGCTGGAATTCATGCCAGACGGCGAGATGAAGATCTTCCGTTGAAGGGTTCCCCGCTTGAAGTGACGAAGCTCAAATTGAAAGACTTTTGCTTCTTTTTGAATTTTTCAAAGTTGTAATTTCTTTTGCTGTCAAACAATTATCTGTTGATGTTAAACTCTGTTTTCATTAATGCATTGCATATGTTTGTCTTGATTTCATCCATTCGTTTCACTACTCTTATGCTTTTCTTTATGATATTTGACTCTTGATAAAAAGCTGCAAGCCTTTAGAGGGAGGATGACGAAACAATACCATGATCTTATACAGTATGCTTTTGAACAGACCTTGCTGATGATGTACAGGCATTTCTTTCAATTCCCAAACACTGGAGTTATAAGGAAGTTAATCCCTAGTCAACCCCTTCGAGCCAAAGAAGTAGGAGTTTCCTGTTCTAAACAATCAAAACCTTTGATATAAACCTGGGGCAGGGTAGTATCTCAGTTAATTCAAAAGAAAATGCGCATTAAAGTCGCAAACTCTCAGTTCGTAACACAACGAACGACGTCTAAAAAAGAGAAAGCATTCCTTCAGAATCAAAAGACAAGGGTGGTTCACTATCACATAGACAGTCAATCTCTCAAAAGAGAAAAGCCCACCGAGCCAAAACCTATGAAGGAGGCTTAAGAAAGCTGGGGCATCCCGCTGACAGTAATCCCGAAAACGGTAACAGTCAGGCAAAAGTTAGGGATAACAAATCAAAATCAAAATAGTGAGGTCATTACAAAATCCTCAACAACATGAAAAATGTTGGAAAAGAAAACAGAGATAATGACTGTCTCCCAAATTCAAACCGGTGAACCATCGCCCAAAAGTCGTTCCAAACTCAAAACAGAGTGCGACGCACAATTAACTGAGCTTAGGTTGAAAAACATCACGAAGAGCGGGTGGGTACAAATACACTTTGAGCCTTTATCCTTTGTTTCTTAAACCGTGAACCAGGCCACGTTACAACCCTTCAAAAGTCCTAATTGAAGCATGGGTTAGTTCGAAAGCATACTGTTACAAAAGGTATCCTGACTCCTGTAGGGCTTTGCTCTAAATCTTGTGTTAACTTGTCTTGTGAAAAGTTTTCTGTTAAAAAATGCATTTTTCAAATTTCAAAGACAAACATAAACTTTGCATTATTCGAATATCACTGTCTGCATTTGACCCTTTTGTTTGACAGCGAAGAAGTTCATACAGCGAATGTTCGGAGGAACGAAAACTCTCTCAGTAAGTCTAAATCACTTCAAGAGGATAACACTTCCATCAATTCCCTTATCAATAAAGGGGCGTGACATGTCACAATTCAATTAACTTGGGGCATTCGAATGTCAAAAGTATTCAACAAATCAACTACAACATTTCCAGACTCGACTCCTGTATCTAGCCAGGGCACGTCTGAAGAGTTCGAAGATTCGATTCCTGTATCCAGCCAGGGCATATCTGTTGACTACATTTCCAGACTCGACTCCTGGGCACGTCTGAAGAGTTCGAAGATTCGATTCCTGTATCCAGCCAGGGCATATCTGTTGACTACATTTCCAGACTCGACTCCTGTATCTAGCCAGGGCACGTCTGAAGAGTTCGAAGATCCGATTCCTGTATCCAGCCAGGGCATATCTGTTGACGACTATTTCCAGATCCGATTCCTGTATCCAGCCAGGGCATATCTGTGGACCACATTTCCAGATTCGACTCCTGTATCTAGCCAGGGCACGTCTGAAGAGTTCGAAGATTCGATTCCTGTATCCAGCCAGGGCACATCTATCAACTACAACATCTCCAGATTCGACCCCTGTATCCAGCCAGGGCATATCTGTTGACGACTATTTCCAGACTCGACTCCTGTATCTAGCCAGGGCATGTCTGAAGAGTTTGAAGATTCGATTCCTGTATCCAGCCAGGGCATATCTATCAACTATCACCTTTCCAGATTCGATTCCTGTATCCAGCCAGGGCATGTCTGAAGAATTCCGGATCAACACCTGCAACAACCCAGGAAACATCTGTGAACGACCGATTGTAGACCAACACCTGTATTAAATCAGGATTTTATCTACATCACCACTTGGGGCATTCGGATGTCAAAAGTGTTCAAAACCCGATGCAGTTTTACACAAGCTCATCATCAGGAAACCCTACACCGGTTCCCCTTCAAGACTTCTGAAAACAGTTCATGGATTCATCCCAACAACGGATGTTAATCTATCAACTTGTTCAGATGCAACCTTTGAATTCAGTTTACGGACGCTTCCCAACAACGGATGTTGTTCTATTGCTGATTCAACTTCAAGATTTCTGAAAACAGTTCACGGGTTCTCCAAGTAAACGGATGTTAACCTAACGCTTGTTCAGATTCTTCTCAAAGCTAACCACCACGGAAGATCGCACTCGTCCAAAATTCTTTCAATTCCCAGCGGAGTCAGACTTTCAAACCTTCTCCCTACAGAGTTTTAAGGAAGCAATCTTGAGTTCCCCAGTGAAGTCTCCAGGGTTACCTCCCATCAAGCCAAAGATTCTCAATCTGGTCTCCCCGGCATGAGTCTACTAGTTGGAGCTCCCCAGTAGAGGTCATCAGGAATCCTCTTCCCCAGCGACAGCCAAGGATTTATTTTCCCCGGCAGCAGTCAAGACGCTTTTATCTTCAGCCATCTCGGAATCATGTATCCTTGGCAAGATTAGCTCATCAGCTTACATGTGCACTCATTACATTCATATCATAAACATTAAGTGTCACATGCATTGCATCATGCATCATAACATTGCATACAACTAACCCTTTACCTTTTCAGGTAATATCAGTCGACAGACACAAATCATCTCCTGAGATTTATCCAAAATAGTTCAGATATGACCCAGACACGGAGACTTTCTGATACTTATTCCAGATTCATTCAGACGCATCAGCAGAAACCTTACACCGTTTCCTCTTCAATTTCTCAACTTCTGAAACAAGTTCACGGATTCTTCCCTACAACGGACGCCAATCTACCGATTTGTTCAGGCACTTCTCAACTTCTGAAACAAGTTTACGGATTCTTCCTTACAACGGATGTCAAGCTACCGATTTGTTCAGACTCTTCTCAAACTTTTGAAGACAGTTTACGGATTCTTCCCTACAACGGATGTCAACCCACCAACTGATTCAGACTCTTCTCAATTTTTGAAAATAGGTTACGGACGCTTCCCAACAACGGATGCTACTCCATTGCTTGTTCAGTCCCAATTCCTGAAAATAGTTTACAGATTCTCCAGACACGGACATCAATCTGTTGTTTGTTCAGACCCCAATTCAGAGATATTCCGAAAAACAGGGATGCCCTTCTGATACTCGTCCACTTACCATTGACGTACAGTTCAACATCACCAAATGGCATCCTTAAGCCCATCCTCCTACCAGCAGTCGCCAGATGGCATCCTTAAGCCCATCACCAAATGGCATCTTTAAGCCCATTCACCTCCACCGACACATCGACGAGCGCAAATTTTCTGGGCACATTAGTGTTCAATCTCCTTTTACCTTCAAGTCGCGAAAGGCAAACTTGCCAATCTAACTCTTCAGGTCAAAGAAGATTGAACAGGGGCAACTGTTGTACCCCAAAATTTGCCCTCGCGCTTTTCCACAAGAAATCTCAGCTTCAAACATTTCCTGACTTCCCAAACTGGCTCAAGAATCGGACAAACGGACTTTTTGACAGTCAAGCAAAATTAGGATTTTTTACTGATTTTCAGAGCTTTGAATTGTTGCATACAGTGGGCTTAGGGCTTGATTGATTTGTGGTTCAATTTTGATCAAGCGAGCGCGATTTGGCATTTAATCGGGAATTAGGGTTTCATGGGCATGTTCTCAGAAGAATTTAATTTCCACAGCACTTTGCGGTTCATCTCAAGATTCAGATTAAAATTCGCGTTATCTTGGTTTAATCAGCAAAAGAGACATTGGTTTTGAATTCAGTACGTTTTGATTGGGCCAGTCAGATACAAGATGCAGTTTTGAATTCACAGTACTTTTGCATTTGATCAGTCCATTTAAGTTAATTGCTGCTTTGCTTTGGATGTGGGATAAGACAGGTTTACTGGACCAATGTTGTTTTATTTTAGTTATTTATTATTCTGAAACTAAAATGATTGAATTTATTTGTCAATTGTTTTAACTCTAAGAATTTTAAATAAATAAATAAACAATAAGGAAATTAGAATTAATTGGATAACTTGAATTTTTATTGATATTTAAATTATTTACAAATTGTTGTTACAAACAATGATTTACATTTAATTTAAATATTACAATAGAATGAAAAAAAACTATCTTATTTTCTAAATGCTCTTCATTCTTTACTCCGCTCCGGCATTCCATCTTTCATCTGCAAAAAGAACAAGAAAAGTCAGAAAACATTTAATTAAAAAAACAGTTAAAAGTTGCTCATCATTAGGGGCCACTGACTGGGATCAGTTGCCCTCTCTGCAAATCACGGGATTTCTCCCGGTTCACAGAGAGGGAAGATTATTTTTACTTCATGAAATGCAAAATGTCAAAAAATGCATAAGTTACAAATTCAAGCTGCATAGAAATTCAAGATTCAAAATCCAAACTAAACTGAAAAAGTTCAATCCAAACTTTCAAATCCAAAACAAAGTCCACTCGAAGAAAATCAGGAAAGTGCTCAAAGCTGTCATGGAAAGACTTTTGCCAAGATATCAAAAAGCAGAAAATCTACACAAACTGTCAAAAGGAGATGCAGTAGTGTATTATGCAAGTGATAAACTCATCATTTCCCATAGGGCCCCTTCAGAACAGTACAGATAAAAAAAAACATATAAAATTCTTGAACTGTACTTTAAGAAAGAGAAGGAAAAGAAAGATAAAGCAGGCAGGGTTAGGCAAGACAGTTCAGCAGATAGACAGGAGAAAAGATTATGCAAATCAAATCCAAGCCTAGTTCAGTAGCAGGCAGCAAGACAAGAGGGATATACAAAATCAAAGAAACATAGCAGTTCAGCAGGGGAAATAGAATTTCAGGATAGAAAGAGTTCAGCTCAGTTCAGAAGGGCAAGATAGCAGTTCACAAGATAAAGGACAAAATATACAACACAGAAGGATATCAGTTCAGTAGAGGGAGCAGCATAGCAGGTTAGAGAGAAGAGAAAGTATACTCACAACTCTGCATAAGAAAAAGAAGAAATACCCAAAAACCTGCATAAAACAATAACTCTGCAACAGAAATTCAGAACGAGGATACCAACATCCTCAAACCCAAAATTCAAAGGCTACAACTTGCCTAAGTCAAAGGAACACCACTGCTACCATACCAAAAAAAACTCATCAAAACCATACTTGCAAACTGATCAAGCTAAGGCCATCAAACACACAAACTTCACTAACAAAGAACCAATACCCTGCCTCAACCTTCAACAACACCATAACCTGAACAACCTCAAGCTTAAGCATCAGTGATAACCAAAACCAACCCAAGCCACAAAGCCAAGTTCCAACACTGAACATTCAAACACCAAGCCTCAGAAAGGGGACTTCATCATAGGCATCTCAGAAGGCAACATCAAGGCAATATTTGTTCAAAATCACTCAAGGCATCATGGGGCAAACTCAAAGGCAAAACATTTGAGACCACAGTTCTAAGCGGAACCAAATCAAGCACACATAGGCAAGCACACAAGCAAATACTCAGACATATCATACTCAGGCAACAAGAACCCTCAGAAGCTCATCATAGGTAAAGTTCAGAAGCGCATTTATCTCAAGGCAAAAAGGAAAACTATCAACCTCAACAATTTTCAAAGAGGCAAAATCATAAGCAACAAGAGAAGAAGAGGGCAAATCATAGGCAAAGGGACATAAAGAAGAAGAGGTAAAGAAGTGCACATTAGGGTTTCTCAGTGAATCTCATCATCAAAAACCTAAGCAAAAGATAAAAGAACGAAAGTACCAGAAAGCATCAAAAGCAAGCTCTCTTCGCCGCTCCGGCCTCCTGAGCGCTACTTCTCCGCCTTCCCTCCACCTCCAAATATCAGGTAGTATAATCCTTGCCCCCTATCTCTTCTCCTTCGCCTCATAATGAAAACGAAAAATAAAGAACTCTAATTAACAGATGCGTATTGTTCACAAAGAAAACATAAAACGTTGTCATCATACCTTAAATCAAAGACACTAGGCTCATGCCTTGGAGGGAGGAAAGGCGTTGAAACGCGCTGGTGGCCGGAGGAAGCTCAGGGAAGACTAGAACGAAGAAGACGAAATGCAAGTGAATACGGCGCCGCTGCAAACCCTAATTTTCGTTCTGGAACCATGCCTAACCCTAAATCTCATTCTTGGATCAGCTTGGGCTTAACCCGTTTTTAATTCCTCTAAGCCCAATAAGAAAATCACTTCATCAAACATTAAACCTTTCTTTTCTGTATTTTATATTTACTCTTTTACAACACTAACCATTTTTTTTCTATTTTTCTTAACAAAATTAAACTCTAATCTCATTTTCTATACATAAACAATACATACCTTTTTTATATATAAAACATTAGCCATTCTTTTATTTTATAAAAGCAATATTTTTATATATAAAACACTAGCCATTCTTTTATTTTATAAAAGCAATATTTTATTCCTTGAAAAAATACTAACTTAATAAAAATGTTTTTTTATTATCAAAAGGTTAAGACATTTTTTAGACAATATATCTTGTGCATACATTTTAAAACATTGATTTGTACATATTATACATTTTTATACATAAACTTTTTTTAATTAACATTCTTTTTTCATACATAACCATTTAAATACATTTTTCTCTAATATTTAAATTCACAAACATTTTGACTAAAATACTCTTGTAATTAAAACTTAAACACTTAATCAAAACCCTTCTTTTCATTTGTACATAAACATACAAAAAATCAAGATTCATCTAAAAAACATTATCTAGGTCAAAACCCTAATACGCTCAATTTCACATTTCGCACTTATACATAGTTACATTTACACAATACATATACACTTGTACACTTACACAAATACATTCACATTACCTTATACACATGTTTATCTTACATTTATATTTGATATTCATTCGATTACGACATTCGATTTGGTTGTAAATTATTGGGTACTATAAGTCTCATCCCCTTGTACATTTATACCCCCACTCCCGGACATTATTTTGTAATAGCGTAGATTTACATTCCGCAATTTACAGCTTTTCAATTATACCATGGTTAGACCTAGGGTTTGTATGTACATAAAATCAAACGCTAGATAACCTAATACAAGACAAATGCATGTAATCAATACACAATCACACTTGCACCCCCTAGGGTAATCCCACATGTTGCCTTCCAAATGGGCCATATTGTATGTTGAACATCTTTGGGCAAAGCAAACAGTTTGAATGATCATAGTCCCTCGATAAAACTTTTCAAAACAAACAAAACAAATGATCAAGTCCCTTAAAGAAATTGCCCAAAGACATTTAACGTCGTTACAATTATGGTCTAAACGATGACCCGCGCCTGTCCCTTTCACATCCTAACACAAGGTTGCCCACCAAATACAATGGTGGTGCAAACTTGTTAAAAGGGTTAAAGTATAGCAATAGTCTTTTGAGAAACTTAGGAGTAGATAACCTCTTAGTTACTTGAATCAACTTGTAAAACAAAACACTTGCCTAATTTCAAAATCACACATCACAACACTTTCAAAACAAAAACTTTCAAAAAACAAATGAAAACCTTTTCAAAAGACATACATCTTTGTATACATCCCCACATGGATCATTGCAAAGGTTGCCACCACATTGGCCTCTTTTCAAAACATTTTTAAAACCCACACACTCAAGCACCATTTAAAACAATTGAAAACAAAAGGCAAGTGATCTAAGCAAGTAACTAAGAGCCCATGGATAACCATGGATAGAAAGGGTGCTAATACCTTCCCTTTCTATAATCTACTCCCCGAACCCAAGAAAACATCTCAAAAGGTTTTTGCTGTGCTTTTTAACCTTTCCTTAGGATAAAATAAAAAGTCGGTGGCGACTCTTGCTAACCGCAACATTTGCGAATACAAACGCAAACCTCAAGTCAGTTCTCCCACCGTATCACAATCACCATCCCCTTCATTTGCTTCGTGCTCTTGGTCTTCTTCATCCTCGTCCAAATCTACCACTTCGATACCATCCCTTTCGCCGCTATTTGCGTTAGACTCCGTCCCGGCAGTCGAACCATCATTGACGTTTGCCTCGTCATTTGCGTTTTCCTCCTCAGATTCTTTGTCTGCAGATTCTTCGGTTCCTTGCCCAGAATCAGCTTTTTCTTCTTCAGTCTGAGTATCCTTTGGGTCCTCTTGAAGAGTTTCAAGAAGGGACTTTTGAAGAACCCTTTGTGAATCCTCTGCAGACGTTTGAATTATCGTTTCGTTCACCTCTTTCAGAGGAATGGAGGTACCTTGGTCATCTGGCTGTTCAGAAGTTCCAGCCAGAACCGCCACATTGGAAGAACCTTTGTTTTGGACCAAGTTGCTGGAATCTCCTTGAGGAGAGGAGTTAAGCGGAGCAGCAGCTCTGGATGGTGAGGTCGAAATGGTAGAAGTGGGATTCAAAATGTTCTGCAAAGAGCAGCAGAATGTTAAAGAAAAACATTCACCAAGGTAATAAGAAGTTAAACATTTTTAGACGAAGTTCGATTTACCTGTGGACCCTCAGAGGAGAGGTTACTAGCTATGCGTTCCAACGGTGGGTTGGAGGTCGAAGGTGGATTTTTGGATTTAGGTAAGGGAGCAGCATCCCTGGAATCGAGTCCAGAGACACTAGTCGGAACAGTGCTTTTAGGAGTATCTTTCTTTAGCTTCTTCTTCGAAGCAGTATTTGGGTTTCCTCCAGCCTTGGGGTCTTCCCCAGTAATGCTTAATTTCCGCTTCTTGGGAGTAGTAGGAGGAAGCTTGTTGGTCTGAAGGAATTGGAACGAAGTTAGATAAACCACAAAGCTTGAGTGAATTCGAAACATCAAAAACTAAGTGATTACCGTTGGAATTGGGGCACTTGTTGTTGTTGGCGTTGTTGTTGTCGTTGTAGTTGCAGCAGTAGTGGTTGTTTCGGGTGGATTAGCTTTTTCGGTAGTTTCGATGGAGGCTTGAGAGGCACTCCCTTCCTTCGATTTCGAGGCAGCTGTCTTTATCCTGATAGCTGAAAATCAAAACAATTAAAGCAAAGGTTAAAGATATGGAAAATAAAAGACATTTGGGATTTTTCCCAAGCATTCGCACCTGTGCCTTGATCAGATTTAATTGACATGGCAGAAAGGTCGTATCGAAGGTGTCCTGGGAAATCATGAAGCCAGTATCGAGCCCATGTCACAATCTCAGATGGCTTTGGTTTCCTTTGAAGATATTTGAACATCTCTTTGCAAGTAAACCACCATGGATATGGGGGAAACCAAGCCAGAGCCAGTTCTGAGGTAGGTAATCTGGGAAATTTAGGTGGATGCATTTCGAATGCCAACCTATACCTATCCTCAGGTGACAGCCCTGAAGGAAGTTTTAGCTTAGAAAATTTTTATTTAAATTTTTCCTTCAAGGTCTCAGCTGCTTGATGCACAGTGGAGTCCAAGCGCGTGGGGTCGTAAGTAGTTTCAAAATAATTTTGAAAAGCTTTTATCTCTTTGGCATGAGTAAACATACCTTTCTTTGCTGGTACCTGCACATCGAAGGCATCAATTAGTTTCTGTCGAATTGTAAGTGTATCGAACATACAAGTTTGATAAAACTTAATCCACCACTCCAGAAATCCTTTAGCCGCGAGATGGGTAGGTTCGAAGGCTATCAGCTCAAATTGGGCAAAGCCTTGATATTGTTCTTGCTGGATCTTGGCTTCCCTTGCCTTGAAAGTTCGACCAGAAGTGATGGCGCTCTCAGTTTGGAACAAAGGTTCGGGAATCAGTTGGCATAAGCCAAACTGCCTCGAAACAAAGTTTGGTTGGTAGGCAAAGAGAAGAATTTGGTTCTTGGCTGGGGTTATCCTTGAAGAGATGAGTCTAGGAAGCAAGAAAGCT
This sequence comes from Vicia faba, assembly GCA_948472305.1. Classification (NCBI taxonomy): domain Eukaryota; kingdom Viridiplantae; phylum Streptophyta; class Magnoliopsida; order Fabales; family Fabaceae; genus Vicia; species Vicia faba. The sequence goes on along the minus strand of OX451738.1, from coordinate 257,484,774 downwards.
CTCCATACATCTTGAATCTCCTTGCTCTTGATAGCTTCTGAGAGAGCCATGGTGAACCAAGAAGGTCCATGAGCCCTCGAAGCAAAAGGCGCCATGCTCTCTTCGAACTTGTGCCTCTTGGAGAATATCATGATGTACTTCGAGAATTGAACCTTGAAGTCATCCTTGTCATCATTAGGAGTTAGTATTCGAAGCCTAGTGCCTTCGACTATCCTATCACTTATTTCAGAATCTTGCTCATCTATGGTGTTGGCGGTTGATAAAGAAGGTTCGAACATGGCATTTAGCCATAGTTGGAGTAACCAAAATGGGCCAGCTAATAGAATGTTTTTGGAGGTGTGGGATTTGAGGCTCGAAACGGCTGACCTCAGGCTCTCATAGAGGTCAACTAAGAGTAATTCACTTAGGCACACCTTGCGATTTTCATGTAAATCCCTAGCTAGAGGAATGAACCTACTAGCTACCTGCAGGGATCTACTGCAGAAAACGTATCTAGACAGCCACAGGGTTAAGAAAGCAATGTGCTCTATGTCAGACACATTGTCCCCTTCAGCATGATAATGGCTGATAAATTTGGAAAAGCTGGCTAACTTGACTTCGAAGTCAATTATGCTTGAGTGCTCTTCATTGTCAGGAACATAAGTTTCTCCCACTGGCGACAACCCAGTAATGGCCGCTATATCAAAGAAGGTTGGGGTAATCATTCCACCTGGGAGATGGAAAGTGTTGTAGGTACTATCCCATAAATAAAGGGACGCAAACAGCAGAGGATGGCTATAGGTGAATCCAGGTTTCGATAGCTTAATGAGGTTATAAATGCCTAATTCTTCCCATTGCTGGGATTTCTTGGCTTCTACTTTTGTGAACCAATTTTGGTAAGCAATATCAGAAGTAGGGCAAGATCGAAATGGCTTAAAATTGCTTTTTACATAATCCAAAACAAATGGGTCCTTGGGAGGAACAGTTGGGGTTTCTACGGTATTCGAACTAAGAGATTCTACTGCCCTAGGGGCATCCATTTTGTTGAATAAAGGTTTGAAGCTATAACAGACGGGAAAAATTGTCCTGGTGTCCTTTAATATTTCAAAAACTGTAAGAGGGCCATTTAAGGCTAGTCTCTTACCAGCAACATGGGTAGGGATGAGTACCTGTGATGCGTACAGCATTTCTTTTTCTTTGGAAATCATTTGAGGAGCAAGAGCAGATTGGCCTTGAATGGTGATGATTTTACTCTCCATGGTTGCTCCTGCAGTTTTTCCTTTCTTCTTGGAGACTTTCTTGAGTTGGGATGAGGTGGAAGAAGACATTTTGTTGTGTGAAAGCTTAGATTGTTTTATGAGAGAAGAAAGGTAAAAATCCAGAGTATGAAAGGTTTAGAGTGTAAAAAAGGAAAAGGAAGATTAAGTTGATGTTTTATAGTGAGAAGATTAAGCACCCACCGAGTAAAGGTGTGATACGTGGAGATCATGGGTTGGTGTGATGAAGAGGTGGCGTGAAGTTGATATAGGTAATAGGCGTGATTTAAAAATAATCATTACTTATAACTGCACCACGCTGTGAAGTGACTCTGGGCGGTTAAGGAACCCAAAAGGTGCTATGATTGATGTGACTGGAGTCAAATGCATTAAATGTTATGATGATTCGAAAATCCTATCAAAATCTTGTATAAATGTTTAAAATAGGTATTTCTCAAAGAGATCGAAATACATATTTTAAAGGGGCAATTTGTTGGCTGAAGATTTTGATAATGTTATTTAGAAGCCAAAAGAGTTAAAAGTTCTGATCGAAATGGAATTAAACGCCATATTTCGAAGTTGCAGAAGCAGTGTTTCGAATAAGTGTGTCAAAGCTTGAAGCTTCGAACGGTAATTATAGGAACATATCCAAAGGAGTCTCGAAACAATAGTGAGGCTATGTTTGGGAAGAACGCTCGAAATAGAGAGACACCAAAAGCATTTAAGATTCAAATGGAAGCGGGACTTTCAAAGTTTGAAAGTTATGTGTTGAAGCATTTGGGGACACGTGGAAAGATGAAAGAAGCATTGTCTTGCATGTTCGAAACGTGGCATAATCTTGTAGCGAGACCGTTAGGGTCGAATTAGTATAAATAGAAGTCTTAGTATTAGGATTTCGGTGTGTCATATCTGTTATACAAAATACTCAATAACATTCAAACTACCACATGGCAAGGGAAACGAATGCAAGAGAAATGTATGTATGATAGCACCATGTATTTCTAACTTAATGAAAGCCTTTTACCATTTCCAGTACTTTCCTCTTTTCTTTTTGTCAAATAACATTTGCAAGTTTTTCTTATTTACAACCTTTTCGTTTTGAAATCTTTTCCATAAAGTTTTACGTTTTACTGCTTTCTTTATATTTCGAGCACTTTATATTTCAGAGAACTGTCACATTTGCAATACCTTTACTTTCAAGTATTTTCCTTCAAGCGCATACTTTTACTTAAAATCCTTTACAGATTTCTTGCATTAAACGCTTTCTTCACATTTTAAACTTCTACATTCCAGAAACCTTTTATGTTAAACGTTTTGTAAGTCGAAACCATTTACTTCATTATTCATGCAGTTTTATATGTCTCTACAATCAGCATTACAATTAGCATTTATTCGTGTAACTTAGTTTTCATATACATTTTAGCCACATTTTTAGAGAGAGAGATCGAAGTAAGCCAAACACTTATACAATAGCAATCATGAATAATTGTTCGATTGTGAGAGTAACCTTAATATCCAAGGAGTCCTAGGATCAATCTAGTCGATCCTGTGAGTTACCAGAGAGATTGAATAACAGTAGGAAAGATTATTCGATAGTTTGGAAGACTAGCGGTTGTTTACCAGAAATCACTGGAAACACCTAGCTTATACGTTCTTCTCTTCTCTTTGTTCATCTCTTTTTTCTCTGCTTCTCACTTCTACGATCCATTCATCGTGTTTTCACTTCTTGCTTTTCTAATAACAAAGATTAGACCCCTAAATCTATATTTCCATCTTGCCCTTCCTTGTTTTTAAGTAAATAATTAATCACTAATATTATAAATAACTTTATATCTATAATAATAATAATAATAATAATAATAATAATAATAATAAAAATAATAATAATAATAATAATAATAATAATAATAATAATAATAATAATAATTTCAATAATGCTCATATTTTCTATTCACCTCATGTTCTCTAGCTTTTAGTCATACACCCCCAATATCTCAACCTCTAATTTTCCAATTGTATCACATCACATCGTAAAATATATCAACACCAGCAAACACATCATCTCATCTAATTATTTTTAATTAAGAATAATCCTAATTAAATTGAGACGTTACAATTATGGTTTTACTTTTCTTAATAAGTGTATTTTTTTATTTTATTTTGTCTTATATTTTGAGATAGAGGGAATATCTAAGAAGTATTGCCAATATACAACATCAACGTTGCACTCTTATCCACAAAATTTGTTGTTCCAACTAAGTACAAAAAATATATCTTAATGGCACATAATCTTTGATACTCTCCGAGAGAATCATCATCGAGATGAGTAACAACACTAGTCAAATGGCCTATGTAAATGTTCTCCACCCATCTAAGTAGTGCATTGCATCCTCACATATGAGAAATCTCAGTTTAGACCTCATCGGGTTTAATTAATATGTATTGTATAATTCATTCTAATGATTCACATCTTTGAATCTTATAGTGATGGTAGTCATCCTCTAATAGTCATATATATTAGAGAAGAGATGTCGTCTAGTATGAGGTTCATCTCACAATAGAAAAGATGAAATAATGATTTCTTTAAATGTAATACTTTAATAAACACCGACAGAAGTGTATGGTCTATGTTGGTATATATGGTCCTCACAATATCCTTCATACCAAATACAACTAATATATCTTAAAAGTTTGCTTCCGTGACTGCATCAATCTCAATATCTTATTGTTATGACTAATACACTTTAGTGTCTCACAGAACTACAAAAACATATATACATATATATATATATATATATATATATATATATATATATATATATATATATATATATATATATATATATATATATATATATATATATATATATATATATATATATATATATATATATATATATATATATATATATATATATATATATTTGTGTGTGTGTGTGTGCGCGTGTGTGTGTTTATTTTGATTTATAGAGGTAAGAAATCATGATTATATTAAATTATATTAAATTAAACTTATACCTTGTTATTTTAATTATGCTGGGAACCTTTAGCGTCAGACATTTGTCTTGCCTAAAACTATGTATGTTAGGTTGTGACGACTCTCATTTCTCTCTACGCACAAATATATGATGGGATAGTTTATTGCACCTACATCTTTATTGTTCATCCATCTTTTCTCTATAAATTAAATTAAATTTAATATAATTATAATTTGAACTGTCTATCTTAGTGTGAGGATTGTACAAACATCTAAAAATAGTGGAAATCTCTCACGGGTGTTAGGGGACTAGATATGGCCTTGATTGAAAAAAGGAACTAGTATACGTATTTCTGTTATTTATTTTCCTGCATTTTTATTTTTTTTGTTATTCATCATTAAAACAGCTCTTACACTTTATTGTAAACCTTAAAAATGGAAAAGAAAAGGAACTTGCATAGAAATTAATAAAATCCAACAAGTGTAATTCACCCTCTCTCTTAGATTGCGCACTCTCATGCTTACACAAATTGCATTTAATTTACATTATTTCTTTTCTTTTTTTAAATAACAACCAATAAAAAAAATTTACATCTTCCTAAGCACTTTATTTCAAGAAAACCACAAGTTAAATGATTATGTTTTTACTTTTCTTAATAAGTGTGTTTTTTTTCTTATATTTTTGGACGGAGGGAGTATCTAAGAAATACTGCAAGTATACAACATCAACGTTGCACTCTTATCCATAAAATTTGTTGTGCCAACTAAATACAAAAAAATATATTCTAATGGAACACAATGTTTGATATTCGTCGAGTGAATCATCATCGTGATGAGTAACAACACTAGTCAAATGGCCTATGTATATATTCTTTATCCATCTAAATAGTGCATTGCATCCTCACATATGAGTAATCTCAATTCAAGCCTCATCAGGTTTAATTAATAATTATTGAATAATTCATTCTAATAATTCACATATTTGAATCTTATAATGATGGTAGTCATCCTCTGATAATTATATATATTAGAGAAGAGAACGTCGCCCAAGATGAGGTTTATCTCACCAATGAGAAGATGAAATAATGATGTCTTTAAATGTCATATTTTAATAAACACCGACAAAGGTGTATTGTGTATGTAGGTATATTTGGTCCTCACGGCATCCTTCAGACCAAATACAACTAATATATCTTAAAAGTGTGCCTTTTTTGACTGCATCAATGTCAATATCTTAATGTTATGACAAATACACTTTAGTGTCTCATAGAACTGCAAAAATGTATATATATATATATATATATATTTATATATATATATATATATATATTATATATATATATATATATATATATATATATATATATATAATATATATATATATATATATATATATATATATATATATATATATATATATATATATATATATATATATATATATATATATATATATATATATATATATGCGCTTATTATAATTATAGAGGTAATAAATCAAATTATATTAAATTAAATTAAATTTATAACCTTTTTATTTTAATTATGCTGAGAACCTTTAGCGTCAGAGCTTTGTCTTGCTTCAAACTGTGTATGTTAGGTTGTGACGACTCTCATTTATTTTTATGCACAAATACATGATGGGATACTTTATTGTGCCTACTTCTTTATTGTTCATCCATCATTTCTCTAAAAAAAATATTTTATTTTATTTAATTATGATTTAAACTGTGTATTTTAGTGTGAAGCTTGTACAAATATCTAACAATAGTGGAAATCTCTTACGGGGTATGAAGGGACTAGATGTACCCTTGATTGGAAAGAGGAACAAGTATACATATTTCAGTAATTTATCTTTTGCACTTTAATTTTCTATTATTCATCATTAAAACAGCCCCAACACTTTATTGTAAACCATAACATTGGAAAAGAAAAGGTACTTGCATACAAACCAGAAAAATCCAACAAGTCTAATTCATCATCTCTCTTAGATTGCGCACTCTCATGCTTTCACAGCTTGCATTTAGTTTACAAACTCTCTTATATTTTTTATAACAAACAACCAATTAGAATTATTTTTACATCTTCCTAAACACTTTATTTTAAGAAAACCACAAGTCAAATGATTATGTTTTTCCTTTTCTTAATAATTGTGTTTTTTTATTTTTTTTTCTCCTATATTTTGGGACCTAGGGAATATCTCAGAAGTACTGCAAATATACAACATCAATGTTGCACTCTTATCCATACAAAAAATTTGTTCCAACTATGTACAAAAAAATATATCTTAATGGCATATAATATTTGATACTCTCCAAGTATATCATCATCATGATGAGTAACAACACTATTCAATTGGCCTATGTAAATATTCTCCATCCATCTAAATAGTTCATTGCTTCCTCACATATGAGTAATCTCAGTCCAGGCCTCATCAGGTTTAATTAGTAAGTATTGAATAATTCATTCTAATGATTCATATCTTTGAATCCTATAGTGATGGTAGTCATCCTCTGATAGTCATATATATTAGAGAAGATTACGTCGTCCAGTATGAGGTTTATCTCACTAATGAGAAGATGAAATAATGATGTCTTTAAATGTCATACTTTAATAAACATCGACAAAAGTTTATGGTCTATGTAGGTATATCTGGTCCTCACAACAATATCCTTCAGGCCAAATACAACTAATATATCTTAAAAGTGTTCCTTGTGTGACTGCATCAATGTCTATATCTTATTGTTATGACTAATATCTTATTATTGTGATTGCATCAATGTATATATATGTGTGTTTGTGTGCTTATTATAATTATAGAGGTAATAAATTATATTTAATATTAAATTAAATTAAATTTATACCTTTTTATTATAATTATGCTGGGAACCTTTAGCGTCAGACATTTGTCTTGCCTAAAACTATGTATGTTAGGTTGTGTAACTCTCATTTCTCTCTTTGCACAAATACATGATGGGATACTTTATTGTGCCTACATCTTTATTGTTCATCCATCATTTCTCTATAAATTAAATTAAATTTAATATATTTATGTTTTAAACTGTGTATCTTAGTGTGACGCTTGTACAAAGATCTAACAATAGTGGAAATCTCTCATGGGGTGTTAGGGGACTAGATGTGCCCTTGATTGGAAAAAGAAACTAGTATACATATTTCTGTTATTTATTTTCTGCACATTAATTTTTTCTTATTCATCATTAAAACAGCTCCTACACTTTATTGTAAACCAGGAAATTTGAAAAGAAAAGGAACTTGCATAGAAATCAGAAAAAATTCAACAAGTCTAATTTACCCTCTCTCTTAGATTATGCACTCTCGTGCTTACACAAATTGCATTTAGTTTACATTCGTTCTCATCTTTTTTGATAAATAACAACCAATTAAAATTATTTTTACATCTTCCTAAGCACTTTATTTCAAGAAAAACACAAGTCAAATGATTTTGTTTTTGCTTTTCTTACTAAGTGTGTATTTTTTCTCTCTTTAATTTTGGAAGGGAGAGAGTACCTAAGAAATACTACAAGTATACAACATCAATGTTGAACTCTTATCCATAAAATTTGTTGTGCCAACTAAATACAAAAAATATATCCTAATGGCACACAATATGTGATATTCTCCGAGTGAATTATCATCGTGATGAGTAACAACACTAGTCAAATGGCCTATATATATTTTTCATCCATTTAAATAGTGCATTGCATCCTCACATATGAGTAATCTCAGTTCAGGCCTCATCAGGTTTAATTAATAAGTATTGAATAATTCATTCTAATGATTCACATCTTTGAATCTTATAGTGATACTAATCATCCTCTGATAGTCTTATATATTAGAGAAGAGACATCGCCAAGGATGAGGTTCATCTCACCAATGAGAAGATGAAATAATGATGTCTTAAAAATGTCATATTTTAATAAATACCGACAAAGGTGTATTGTCTATGTAGGTATGTTTGGTCCTCACAGCATGCTTCAAACCAAATACAACTAATATATCTTAAAAGTGTGCCTTCTGTGACTGCATCAATGTTAATATCTTATTGTTATGACAAATACACTTTAGTGTCTCACAGAACTACAAAAATGTATATATATATATATATATGTGTGTGTGTGTGTGTGTGTGTGTGTGTGTGTGTGTGTGTGTGTGTGTGTGTGTGTGTGTGTGTGTGTGTGTGTGTGTGTGTGTGTGTGTGTGTGTGTGTGTGTGTGTGTGTGTGTATGTGTGTGTGTATGTGTGTGTGTGTGTGTGTGTGTGTGTGTGTGTGTGTTTATAATTATAGAGGTAATAAATCATAATTAAATTAAATTAAATTAAATGTATACCTTTTTATTTTAATTATGTTGGGAACCTTTAGTGTCAGACATTTGTCTTGTCTCAAACCATGTATGTTAGGTTGTGACGTCTCTCATTTCACTCTATGCACAAATACATAATGGAATACTTTATTGTTCCTACTTCATTATTGTTCATCCATCATTTATCTATAAATTTAATTTAATTTTTTATAATTATGATTTAAACTGTGTATCTTTGTGTGTGGCTTGAATAAAGATCTAACAATAGTGGAAATCTCTCATGGGGTGTGAAGGGACTAGATGTAACCCTTGATTGGAAAGAGAAACAAATATACATATTTCAGTTATTTATTTTATGCACTTTAATTTTATATTACTCATCATTAAAACATCCCCTACACATTATTGTAAACCATAAAATTGGAAAAGAAAAACAACTTGCATAAAACCCAAAAAAATCCAACAAGTCTAATTTACCTTCTCTCTTTGATTTGGCACTCTCATGCTTACACAAACTGCATTTAGTTTACATTCTCTCTCAACTTTTTTATAACAAACAACCAATTACAGTTATTTTTACATCTTTCTAAGCATTTATTTCAAGAAAACCACAAGTCAAATGATTATGCTTTTACTTTTCTTAATAAGTGTATTTTTTCTCTCTCTTATATTTTAGAATAGAGGGATTATCTAAAAAGTACTGCAAATATACAACATCAATGTTTCACTCTTATCTATAAAATTTGTTATTCTAACTTAGTGCAAAAAATATATCTTAATGGCACATAATCTTTGATTCTCTCTGAGTGAATCATCATCGTGATGAGTAATAACACTAGTCCAATGGCCTCTTTAAATATTCTCCATCCTAACGTATGAGAAATCTCAGTTCAGGATATATCAGGTTTAATTAATAGGTATTGAATAATTCATTCTAATGATTCATATCTTTGAATATTATAGTGATGGTAGTCATCCTCTTATAGTCATAAATTAGAGAAGAGATGTCATCTAAAATGATGTCCATATCACCAATGAAAAGATGAAGTAATAATGTCTTTAAATATCATATTTTAATAAACACCGACAAAAGTGTATGGTCTATGTAGGTATACTTGGTCCTAAATACATCCTATAGACCAAATACAACTAATATATCTTAAAAGTGTGTCTTATGTGACTGCATCAATGTCAATATCTTATTGCCTCAAGTTGTGTGTGTTAGGTTGTGACGACTCTCATTTATCTATAAGCACAAATACATGATGGGATACTTTATTGTTCCTACATCTTTATTGTTCATCCATCATTTCTCTATAATTAAAATTTATATTACCTTAGTTATGATTTAAACTACGTATCCTAGTTTGAGGCTTGTACAAAGATCTAACAATAGTGAAAATCTCTCACGGTCACGGGGTGTAAAAGGACTAGATATACTCTTGGTTGGAAAAAGGGAACTAGTATACATATTTGTGTTCTTTATTTTATGCATTTTATTTTCTGTTATTAAGCATTCAAAATAGTGCCTAATCTTTATTGTAAACCAGGAAATTGAAAAAGAAAAGGAACTTGCATAGAAACCCCTCTCTTAGATTGGGCACTCTCATGCTTACACAAATTTCATTTCATTTACATTTTCTCGCATCTTTTTTATAACTAACAATCAATTAGATATAATTTTACATCTTCCTAAGCACGTTATTTCAAGAAAACCACAAGTCAAATGATTAGGTTTTTATTTTTCTTAATAAGTGTGTTTTTTTTTCTCTTATATTTTGGGACGAGGAAAATATCTAAGAAGTACAACAAATATACAACATCAATGTTTCACTCTTAACCATAAAATTAGTTGTGCAAACTTAATACAAAAAAAATATCTTAATGGCACACAATCTTTGATACTCTCTGAGTGAATCATCATCGTGATGAGTAACAACACTAGTCAAATGGCCTATGTATATATTTTTCATCCATCTAAATAGTTCATTGCATCCTCACATATGAGTATTATTTGTTCATGCCTTGTCAAGTTTAATTAATAAGAATTGAATATTCATTATAATGATTTATATATTTGAATCTTATAGTGATGGTAGTCATCCTCTGATAGTCATATATATTAGAGAAGAGACGTCGTCCAGTATGAGGTTTATCCCACCAATGAGAATATGAAATAATGATGTCTTTAAATGTCATACTTTAATAACATCGACAAAAGTGTATTGTCTATGTAGGTATATTTGGTCTTTACAACATCCTGCAGACCAAATATAACTAATATATTTGAAAAGTGTGTCTTATGTGACTGCATCAATGTCAATATCTTATTTTATGACTAATACACTTTAGTGTCTCATTGAACTACAAAAATTTAATATATATATATATATATATATATATATATATATATATATATATATATATATTAATTATATATATATATATATATTAATTATAGAGGTAATAAATTATAATTGTATTAAATTAAATTTATACCTTGTTATTTAAATTATGTTGGGAACCTTCCGCGTCAAACATATGTCTTGCCTCAAATTGTGTATGTTAGGTTGTGACAACTCTCATTTTTCTCTAAGCGTGAATATATGATGGGATACTTTATTATGTCTATATCTTTATTGATCTTCCATAATTTCTCTATAAATTAATTTAATTAATCATGATTTAAATTGTGTATCTTATAGTGAGACTTGTACAAAGATCTTATAATAGTTGAAATCTCTCACGGTCACGGGGGTGTAACAGGACTAGATGTACCCTTGATTGAAAAATGAACTAGTATACATATTTGTGTTCTTTATTTTATGCATTTTATTTTTTCTGTTATTCACCATTCAAAACAGCATCTACACTTTATTGTAAACCAAAAAATTGAAAAAGAAAAGGAACTTGCTTAGAAACCAGAAAAATCCAACAAGTCTAATTGACCCCCTCTCTTAGAGTGCGCACTCTCATGCTTACATAAATTTCATTTAGTTTACATTCTCTCTCATTCTTTTTATAATCAACAATCAATTAGAATTATTTTTACATCTTCCTAAGCACGTTATTTCAAGAAATCCACAAGTCAAATGATTAGGTTTTTACTTTTTTAATAAGTGTGTTTTTTATTTTTTTTCCCTCTTATATTTTTGGACGGAGATAGTATCTAATAAGTCCTGTAAATATACAATATCAACGTTACACTCTTATCCACAAAATTTGTTATGCAACTAAATATAAAAAATATATCTTAATGGCACACAATCTTTGATACTCTCCGAGTGAATCATCAACGTGATGAGTAACAACACTAGTCAAATGGCCTATGTATATATTCTCCATCCATCTAAATAGTGTATTGCATCCTCACATATGAGTATTCTCCGTTCATGTCTCATCAAGTTTAATTAATAAGTATTGAATAATTCATTCTAATGATTCACATCATTAAATCTAATAGTGAAGGTAGTCATCCTCTAATAGTCATATATATATATTAGAGAAGAGACGTCGTCCAAGATGAGATTCATCCTGTAATACTCCAAATTTGTCCGCCTTGACGCTACGGTCAAAATTAATTTCAAACTTTGAATTTTTATAAAATTCTTTTTGATTTACATTATTATTTTGGGGTTTTATAAATATTCATTCTCAAGTCCAATTAAAAAATAATAATTTATTTCAAATTATTCTTTATTTTTAAAATAGCAAATATCTGCAGATCTTTCATATACTTTCAATTGGGTTTATTTACAAATTAGTAACATAGTACAATGGTAAGGAAGCATAGCTTGGAAGCATAAGGTCATGGGTATTTTTTCTGTTTTATTTGTTATTAACTTTATTCTCCATTTTTAATTGTTTTAAAAATCACAAAAATCATGTTTTTTAATTATTTTAAATAGTATTTAGTATATTTTAAAATGTTATTTTTATTAAAAATCATTATTTTATGTAAAAAATAGTCAAAAATCTTAAAAATTAAATAAAATCTTTTCAAATCAAATTCTTGTCAAATCAAATCTCACTAGCACATATTTTGACATTTTTTTCCCATTTTTATTGTTACTAACTTTATTTTTATTTTCTATTTTATTCAAAAAAATTATATTTTATTTAAATTTTCGTTTTTTATTTAATCATTTTTTTAAAATATTATTTTTTCACTTTTATGTATTTTTAGTCAATAAATCAAAAAAGGAAAGTTTTAATTCAATTTGTTCTTGTTTTGACATGTTTTAACATTCTTCAGGAGAAAGTAAAAGAAATTAGGAAATATTGATTAATTAATTAAATATAATTACAAATCACAATAAAATGGCATTTTTTTTATTTGAACTTTTAAAATTCATTGATCAATATTTAATTTTTTTCTATATTTGTTTAACCTAATTTTGGTTATAAATAGATGACATTTTCTCAAAATAAGAGAAGAGGATGAGAAGAAAGAAGGAGAAGAAGGAGTAGATAGAGAAATTTCACGGCTCCAAATCTTTGATCAAGGCGATCTCATCTGAGATCTGGGTTTCTACTCTGAAACCCTAGACCTGTTGACCCACGCATCTGTCGCTGCCGCACCTCCACCATCATTCCACCGCTCAGAAATTCATCACAAACCTTCCAACAATTTTCAATCAAAGCAAAATCTTTTAACCTGCAAATTTATTCATAACCATTCAAATATCAACAATAACATTTACATCATCTAAGCTTTCATGTAATACAATCTTACAACATATATGCTTTAAATAACTTTTACCAAGATTTTTGTAGGCAAAAGAGAAAGGAAGAAGCAGAACAAACACCACGTCCAGATCCTAACGCCCGTCGCGAGCGCCTCCATCCAGAACCACCACGTATGCAACGACTGCACACCACTACTAACGAGCCGCCAAAGATATGTGAAAGGAATTAGAGTGGAGAAATTTATTTTTGTTGTAAATAAAGAGGATGATGTAGTCCGTCAAGAGAAAGAGGAGATTGGGAATTTTGCTTTTGCTTTTCATTACTGGTGCTTTTGCATTCTATTTGATTGTTATTTTTTTTCTTTATCAACTTGCAATGTGTCCTTTGCTTATTAGTGGGAATATAATATTGAAAAGTCAAGTGGATGGCTTTATATTTTTTTCTTCTGATTTACTATACCGTAAGGAGTGAAGCGCCTCCCTTGGAGGTTGGGTTTTATTTTTTAATACAATTCTTATTATTAATAAGATTAGGGATGTTTTCATTTATTTAGCTTTTAGATTAAACATTGAAATAATAATAATAATAATAATAATAATAATAATAATAATAATAATAATCATAATAATAATAATAATAATAATAATAATAATAATAAAAATAATAGTAGGTATAATGATAACTTATAGTCCCTCGTGTGGTCACGTTTTTACCTGTTTAGTTTTCTTTTATAATTTTTTTCTTAGTTAAAATTATCTAAGTTAATTTTATTTAATCACTATTATTCAAAATACAAAAACATCAAAATACAAAAACATCAAAATACTAAAAGTAAATTAAATGCTATAAAATCAAACACTTTTCACAATTTAATTAATTCAATAATTTAGAAAGATATTAAAACTCACGTAACTCACTAATTACTCCATCTGTGAGCGACACGTGGCCAATTTCTGGCCACGTGATGAGGAGACTTTATTAGACTCCTCCCGCTCTACGTCCTACCATACTCGATCAATCAAAATTTGAAACAGCTAACCAACAACATCAAATCATTTTCTACTAACATGATCAAAATCAAGATAATTTCAAAAAAGAATTAAGGAGAATTACTTTCAAAATTAACTACAAATTGCGTCTATGATCACTCTTTTACAAAACCCAGACAAGGTTCAAGGATAAATTCGAAAGCAATTCTACGCAATCCTATAAAAAACATCAACCAACATTGTGAACTATGAATTGTGACTCTGATTCCTCCTAAGAGGATACATAAACATACGACTAAAATAGTGGTGAGTTCCCCTAATAAAAATTAAAATCCTATTTCCTAAAGATTGGGCTTCTAAACCCTAGTATCCTTATGAACAAGGTAGATGAGGGGTATCTAACACCTTCCCTTCGTCAAAGAACGAGTCCAACAACTTAGAATCTCTGACCATATTAGGGTTATCCTTTATATTCCCTTCCCTAGGGTAAAAATTAAGGTGGTGACTCTCAATTTAAAAACCGGTTACAACACATCCACCAATAAGAAGATGAAATAATAATGTCTTTGAATGTCATATTTTAATAAACATCGACAAAAGTGTATGTGTATGTAGGTATATTTGGTCCTTACGACATCCTTCAGACCAAATACAACAGCTATATCTTAAAAGTGTGCCTTATGTGACTGAATGTCAATACTCAATATCTTTGTTATGACTAATACACTTTAGTGTCTTATATATATATATATATATATATATATATATATATATATATATATATATATATATATATATATATATATATATATATATATATATATATATATATATATATATATATATATATATATATATATATATATATATATATATATATATATATATATATATATATATATATATATATATATATATATATATATATATATATATATATATATATATATATATATATATATATATATATATATATATATATATATATATATATATATATATAATGTTTTTTAAATAATAAAATTATATTTAATAATAATAAATTTAGTTTTTAATAAAAATTTGTTTCCTCTCAATTTTAAACTATTTTTTTCTATTTTTTTGTTTTTATTAAAATCAAATGATATTCTATTCACTTAAAATACACTATGAAATTTATAAGTTTCGAAATATATATTACAAAATCATATTAAAAAAATATTCAAGAAAAATCAAATAATGAGTTGTAAATAAAATAATGTATATAAAGTAATCATTTTATTACAATTGATTTAAATTATTTTATCTAATTTATTAAAAAAAACTAAATTATTATATACTCTTTACTCATTATTTAATTTTCTTTTTTTATACATCTTTTGAATATTATTTTGTACTATTGTTTTAAAAGTATTAGTTTCAATATTTACTTTAAGTTAATATAATAGAACTTGATTTAAAGAAAATATTAAAAAAAATTAAATTTCTTTAAAATTTAAAATAAACTTTTTTATTGAGAATTATGGCATTTTTATGAAATATTTAGCATCATAATTTATTATTTGCCTTAATTGAATACCAAAAGTAAGATTATTTTAAAAATAAGAAATAAACTATTTTTTCTTAAGAATCTTGAGAAATATTTATTAACTCCTATGATTCACATAATTGATTATATATATATATATATATATATATATATATATATATATATATATATATATATATATATATATATATATATATATATATATATATATATATATATTATAGAGAAGAGACGTCATTCAGGATAAGGTTTATCCCATCAATGAGAAGATGAAATAATGATATTTTTAAATGTCATATTTTAATAAACACCGATAAAAGTGTATGATCTATGTAGATATATTTGGTCCTTGTAATATCCTTCTGGCCAAATACAACTAATATATCTTAAAAAGTGTGCCTTTTGTGACAGCATCAATGTCAATATCTTATTGTTATGACTAATACACTTTAGTGTCTTACAAAACTGGAAAAAAAAAAGTAATATATATATATATATATATATATATATATATATGCTTATTATAATTATAAAGGTAATAAATCATAATTATATTAAATTAAATTTATACCTTGTTATTTTGATTATGCTAGGAATTTTCAGCGTCAGACATTTGTCTAACCTTAAACTGTGTATGTTAGGTTGTGATGACTCTCATTTCTCTCTAGACGCAAATACATAATGGAATACTTTATTGTGCCTAGATCTTTATCGTTCATCCATCATTTCTCTATAATTTTAAACAATGGAAAAAAGTTAAAAAAATATAAAAGTTATTTTTAAACTATGTTAACCAATTCATATTCAGAACTAAAGAAAAAAATAGTAATTTTCACAAATAAACATGCAAAATGAGAAATATGAAAAACGAGTAAATGCCTCATTAGTAAGTTTTACTGATAAACATGCAAAACTAAGAGGAAGAGTGTCTGATGAGTTTTTAGAGAGAGTGTGTCAGAGAGAGAGAGGAGTGTTTATGTCATTCTGTCATAGGTCGGAAAGAAGCTTCTGGGGAGCATTCTACATGGCTACAAAAGGATCAATCAAGAGGGTGATTCAAGAAAATATCTTGTGGATGTGTGATGATATCATTGGCCTCTAAGTTAGAATTTTTAATATCCTATGAAATTATATAAATAATAAATACATTATAAGTTAAAGCATACCTTGTTAGATCATCTCTTTGTAATTCTGTTTTTAATAATTCATATGAACTATGGTATTCCAGGTTAGGACATATATCAAATACAAGATTAAAATTTGTTTCTACAATTTTTCCTTTTATTCATTGTAAGCCAACTTTGGCACCTTATGATTCTTGCCATAATGCAAAACAAAAAACACTTTCTTCTCCTTCTAGCAATATTAATTCTACTGCTCCATTTGAATTGTTGCATGCCTATCTATGGGGATCGTGACATACAAACATAAGCTTTGGGGAAGAAATCTTTTGAACATGGTGCGTCTGAAAAGATTTTCCTTGATAAGATCAAAATAAAGTTTTTATGTGGTCTCTAAAAATTTATGAGGTGTATTAAAAATTTATCTTCTAAAAGCCGCATAGGACTTCGATAATACACTTTGAAATTTACATTCCAAATATGTGATGATAGCATTGGCCTCTAACTTAGGACTATCAATATCTTAAGAAAACATATGAATAACAAATACATTCAAAATTCAATCATACTTCATAGTTTGTAAGGTGATTTGTAAGAAGTTGTAATTCTTACAACTTTATTTGGATGAAAAATGGGAGGTTTGAGATTTTAGAATTTTTATGTTTTTTTAAATGGGAAATTAGAAATGGGAGAAGAGAAGTGTTAGAATATTCACTTACTTGCAATGCAAGTTTTTTTTATTTTCCTCTTGTCTTGTCTTTAATTAGTTAGTTAGCATGTTGGTTACTTGTTAGTTAAGTTTATTAACCAAATTCTCTTCATGTACTATATATAAACAACTTCTCTATTGTATTCATTATGCAAGCATTACCTTGATTCCTTCAATGAGAATGAGTACCTTATCCTTCAAGTTATCATGTTAACATGGTATCACGAGCAATTTGCGCTTCTTCCCTCCTTTTACCTTTATTCTGATATTTCTTTTTCTCTTTTTCTCCCTCCTCTCCTTAAATAGCTCCTGTCAAATTTTCCGATTTCCCAACAAATTATTCAAACCCCTATTTTTCTTGCGTAAAAATAATAAACAAGTAGCTTCCCTATAGGTATAGGGAGAGCCACAACGGGTAGATTTATGTAGATTATTTGGGAGATTTGGAAACTGTGACAGTGATGCGTATTGTCCTAAGATAAATGTCTTGTTTATCCCTCTGATGGAACCCCTATTTATAGTCTTTCTTTTGCGCCATTAAGAGCCCCAATCAAGGGGTGACTCTTGGACTTCATAATTGTATAACTGCCGATGTCACCATGAATGAAAGCGTTCAAATCTTATGTAACGTTGGTTTTAATGCGTCGACACACTAGTGCAGAAATGACGTTTTACATCGGTTCTGGGTCTGATGTAAAGTCAGGCGATATAGTAAATCAGGTACTTTTTACATCGATTCTGGGTCCGATGTAAAAAGTCCCTTTTTTACATTGGTTATAATATAAGAATGATGTAAGAAACAGTTATAATATTATTTTAAAAAAATTGATGCAATTTTTTACATCGGTTGGAAGTAATAACCGATGTAAAAAGTCTCTTTTTTACATCGATTATAATATAAGAATGATGTAAGAAACAGTTATAACATTATTTTTAAAAAAATTGATGCAATTTTTTACATCGGTTAGAAGTAATAACCGATGTAAAAAGTCCCTTTTTTACATCGGTTATAATATAAAAATGATGTAAGAAACAGTTATATAATCATTTTAAAAAAAGTGACACAACTTTTTACATCGGTTGGGAGTAATAACCGATGTAAAAAGTCCCTTTTTGAAAGTTTTTACATCAGTTTGGAGTAATAACCGATGTAAAATGTATGAAATTTTTTGAGAATAAATTATTTATTTTCTGGATGTTTCCCTGTACAAAAATAGTTTGTACCCATTTTTTCATATTTTTCCAATATCACACAGACTATATTTATGTCGCTATATGGATTTCATAGCTTTCCAACATCACATAGACCACATCTAGGTCGATGTTTTCATATTTTTCACAACAAACTTACAAATTGAACAATTGTATTGCAAACTTGTATTGTATCACAACAAACAAACTCACAACAAACTTACAATTACATATTCTTCACAAAATATACAAAAATATTCAACTATTTATAAGTCTTTTTCCAAACTTGAATTACCAATATAAAATCCACAAGTAGATGAGTTATAACTTTGGTAGACAACACCAAAATCACATTGCCTGACAATAAATAATAACAATTAACATCAGCAAAAAAAATCAAGAAACTCAATGCATGTGCAAAAACCGCATGTATTGTGCAAAAACTCAATAATAACAATTATGTGCAAAAACCACAACTTAGACAATTCTATAAAACTCACCAAGATAAACTTAATTTTCATATAACTCAAAGAAACATTTTTCCCAACGGAGTCGCAAATCATACAAACCATCTTGTGTTAATTATGTTGGGTCATCAAATACCTATAATACATAAATATAACAATATAGAGTTATTTTTTAAAAATTCATATTAAGTCGAAAAACAAAAAGTAAATAACAAAGTAAATTTATTTTTAGTACCTGCATCCAATTCTCGGTTATATTAGCAGAGACAATATCCAACATATTTTTCATCACATAGTATCCACAATCATTAGAGTTATGTTGTTGCCTTGTCTACAATTGAATGACATAATTAGTGAATATTTATCATAAATTTAACTATAGAATTACAATTTACATCACACTTACATTGGGATGAAGCCATGTAGCCTTTTTTCTATTTCCATTTGCCATTTGATGAATCCCAAAAGAACTAATACAGAAAGATAAACACCACATAACTAAATTTACTCGCCAATGAAAAATCACATAACTATTAGTTGTCAATGAAAGTCACATGAAAGATAAACTTACTTTGTAATAATTTTCTTCGTGTTCTGGTCAATTTCCCGATGAAGTGAACAAAATACGACAACTAAATTGTCTCTTGGACACATGACTATTAATTGCCAATGTCTCCTGTACGTGTGTGTGGAAACAGAAAAGTCAAATAAAATATATATGTTATCAAAATTAAATAATATAAAACACAATTTCAT
This sequence comes from Vicia faba, assembly GCA_948472305.1. NCBI lineage: Eukaryota > Viridiplantae > Streptophyta > Magnoliopsida > Fabales > Fabaceae > Vicia > Vicia faba. The sequence goes on along the minus strand of OX451738.1, from coordinate 257,464,790 downwards.
AAAAATTCTTACCCATGAATTAATGGTAGTAAGTGGCACACTCTGTTTTCATCACGTAACTTTTCTAGTACGTAATTTTTAACATCCTCTTGAGATTTCGCTACATTATCATTATAAATACACCTAGCAGGGTCCATAAATCCATATAATTCTGAAATGGAATTCTCAAGACATACACGATGAATATACCTGAATAATTTTAAAATAAACATTAGAATTAAAGTGATGAGAGATATAATATATTAATAGAGATTGACTTTAATAAAACAATAAAATGTACTTACGTGCACCAAATTTGCAGAATAGACATGTCAAGCCAATGACCTAAACCCACCAATAACTCTCTGATACACTTAGCTGAAACATAAAAATTAGAGACACTCGCACAATGACTTAGTTGTATTTCTAAATGGTTATCATCCATTTTCAAAACCATGAGTAACAATATTTGAACATCATCAACTTCCACGTCTTTTATGCTCTCTTTTGTGCTTCCTTTTGCAGCTGAACAACTTCCTTTTCCGCTTCCATCGATAATTTCCATTTTTTCAATGCATTTAATATCACTTGTGCTTTGTGATAAACACATAGACTTAAGTGTCTCCATTAATGATTGTTGAAACATCTTACGCTCTTCAACCAACTTTTCTTCAAGTTCAGCTCTAAGTTGTGTTTCCAATATTGCAAGTTGTTCATTTACGTCAATATGTTGACGTGACCTTCCAAAGTAAGTGCTTTGTTTATGGTGTTTTCCAATACCACGAACACGACCTCCATGCTCAAATGTTCCAATGACTAATGTTAAGATATCGTTACGTCCATCCGGAACAATTGCACCTTTTTCAGCTTCTTGAACTAGAGAATCCTACAAAATGCAAAAACAACAATTAATCAATCACAAATATAATGATACTTGAATAATTTTTCGTTGTTTACTTACAATTTTTTTAGCAACCTCTTGTGTAGATTTTGATGTGTATTCTCCTCCTTTCTTTTGTCGTGCTCTCTTCCATAACTCATGGCGTGACGGTGGAGATGGACTACCATTATCATCTAATGTGGAATTATCTCTCGATGATGACTTTTATTTCATAATTTTCTCCTCAAGCAAGCGATACCCTCCACGAGACAATACATGTGGGTATACATTCTTAGCCACATTATCCTTACCCTTTTGACTTTTTTCCTATTATAAACTCAAACAAGTAATTAATCACTAAATATAATAAAAATGTTATGCACACAAAAACATATAACTCCTACTAACCTTAAATTCAGGGGTATCTCAAATCTTGAGAAACTCTTTCCATGCGTCTTCCGTAATAAAGTTATACTTGACATATGGAGGAGGATCATTTTCTATGGGATGATTAATATATCTATATGTGAGTTGTGTCTTAAAACCTCTCCATCACTTTCCCGCATATTTAATCCATTCTTTCTTCAACCTATCCTTCTTTGGATCTTTACATTCTGGAATAGTAAAATAAGCCTACAAATATAGTATATGTCATATGTTGTTAATTAGTATATGATTATAAAATATAATAAAGTATTGTATTTAAAATACTTGAATATCAGTCCAAATATCATCTTTTACGCCTTCATCTACTTCTTTCCAATCATTTTTCACAATACTACAGTACTGCCGAGCAAGAGATGTTATATAACTCTTGAAATGTGTAGCATTTTTACCAACACCAATACATTCATAGGTTCTTGCATTAAACTCGACCTTTATCTTTTCACCTGTTTGATGAACTTTGTCAATTTGTGTCATGAAAGTGGAACCTCTAACTCTTCTTTTATTGGGGTTACTAGATGAAGAAGGATTGTCGTTTGAATCACCCATGTATCTGTTTACACAAAACAAAAATAATTAGAAATAATATTAAGCACAAAATAAAAACAATTAGAAATAAAATTAAGTACAAAATAGAAACAATTAGAAAATAAAGTAACGTGGAATTAACTTATACAAAAAATCTTACTAGTCCTCCCATATCCCTTCTTCATGGTCTATGCGAATAGCATGCACATCATCCCCTTCATTTTCTTCAATGAATGTAGTCACATTTGTTGAGAAAGGATGAGTTTCAGAAATATCAAGATTCTCATCATGATTTTCATCACTATCATGTACCTTTCCTTGTAAAACCACTGACCACCTTTTATTAGAAGGATATATGACATAAAACACTTGTTTTGCTTGAGATGCCATGATGAATGGTTCGTTCGCATAAGCTAACTTGCTAAGATTAACCAGTGTAACTCCAAATTCATCGATTCTTACATCACTGTTGATATCAATCCATTTGCATTTAAATACAGGAACTTTAAACACAACATAATTAACTTCCCAAATCTCTTCAATCACCCCAAAGTACGGTGTAGATGCCATAACCGGGTTTTTATCTTTAGCACTAGATAAGTGCATGGACTCGGCCACAATCATTACCCCACTATTTTGCTTGGTACTACGGTCATCCTTTGGCTTTGTATAAAAAGAGGTTTTATTAATATCATATCCACTCCAAGTTATTATGTTACATTTAGGCCCATAAGACAACCACTTAATTGTATTAGAAACACTATATTCATTAGCAATTATTTCTTTAAACCACTCAGAGAAACTCTTATTATGCTCTTTTAACAACCCTTTTTCATTTATCTTGGGGTACTTTTTCTTTATGATGCTTTTGTGAGCAGATAAGTAAGGTTGAACTTCATCTATGTTATTCAATATATACAACTGCGCTTGAACAACCACATCAATACTTAATCTCTTGACTTTTAAACCTTGTGTACCAACACCCTCATATCTTCCATCATGACGAGACTTGGGAACCCCTACAACATCCACTCCTGACAAATAGTTAGAACAAAACTCAATTGCTTCTTCTGCAATGTACCTCTCAATAATCTATGCTTTTGGACAGTGTGGGTTTTTTGTATACCCTTTTAGAATCTTCATGTATCGCTCTATTGGATACATCCACCGTAAAAAAACTGGACCACATAATCTAATCTCCCTTACTAGATGAACAATCAAGTGAACCATAATGTCAAAAAATGAAGGAGGAAAATACATCTCTAATTGGCACAAGATAACTGCAGCCTCATTTTTCAAATCGTCTAACTTTAGTGGATCAATGTCTTTACAACAAATTGCATTGAAAAATAAGCACAACCTAGTTATAGTCTTCCTAACATTGTTAGGCAATATCTCACGAATATCCAATGGTAGTAGTTGTTACATTAAGACATGACAGTCGTGAGATTTTAAGCCAACTAATTTAAAATCTTTAACTGATACAAGCCTCTTGACATTTGATGAGTAACCATGTGGCACTTTGATACTTTGTAAACACTCACAAAAACTTGTTTTCTCTTTTTTAGACAAAGTGTAGCAGGCAGGAGGCAAATATGTCTTGTTACCTATATATTGTGGAGTTAACTCTTCTCGTATACCCATCAAACCCAAATCCAGACGAGCATTAATACCATCTTTTATCTTGCCTTGAATGTTGAGAAGTGTTCCGATTAGACTATCACATACATTTTTCTCTACGTGCATCACATCAATACAATGTCTTACATCAAGACTAGACCAATATGGAAGATCGGAGAAAATCAATCTCTTTTTCCATACATTTTTCACAGTAGATAGTTTTTGGTACTTTCCAAAGACAACATCAAGTCCTTGTTGTTGCTGATAAACTTCCTCTCCAGACAAGGGCTTTGGAGAAACACCATGCTCTTGTTCCCCATTGAAAGCTTTCCGCAATCTATGATATGGATCATAACGTTTTAGAAATTTTCGATGCCCGAGATAAACGGTCTTCTTTCCTTTTTCAAGCTGATGGTAACAAGTGTCTTTTTCACATATAGGACACGCATTATGCCCTTTAACTTTATACCCTGACAAATTACCATATGCTGGAAAATCGTTGATGGTGTAAAACAACATGGCACGCATATTGAACTATTCTCCAGAATACGCATCAAAAACATCCACCCCTTCCTCCCACAACACTCTTAAATCATCAATCAGTGGACTTAGATAAACGTCTATGTCATTTCCTGGTTGTTTTGGGCCCGATATCATCATCGATAACATAATATATTTACGCTTCATGCACAGCCTAGGAGATAGGTTGTAAATCATCAGGAGAACAGGTCAAGAACTATGGTTAGTACTCAGATTACCAAACGGATTCATTCCATCAGTAGCAAGTCCAAGTCTAAGGTTTCTCGACTCTTTGCCAAAATTTGGAAACAAAGAATCTATTTTCTTCCATTGCAAAGAATCAGCTACATGACGAATTTTTCCATCATATTTTCTTTCTTCTGCATGCCATCTAAGATTCTTTGCGTCATCTACATTGGCGAATAATCTCTTGAACCTTGAAATTATTGGTAGGTACCATACCATTTTCACAGGAGGACCCTTTTAGACCACCTCATCATCAATTGATTCACCATCTTTCTTTTTGTAGCGTGAAGCCTTGCACTTCGGACAATGATTATAGTTTACATACTCTTTTCTGTATAATATGCAATTATTAGGGCATGCATGTATCTTCTCATACTCCAAACCATCGGACACAATATTTTCTTCGCCTCGTAATAACGACTTGGCATTACATTACCTTCTGGAAGCATTTCGGTCAACAATTCAAGCAACTCGGTAAAACTTTTGTCAATCCACCCATTCTTTGCCTTCAGATTAAATAATTTTAACACGGTTGACAAACGTATACATTTTTTGCATCCCGGGTACAATGGTTTATCCTTGTCACTGCATATAGTATCATACGTATGTGCCCTCTTAAACGAATCTTGTCCAATATCATGCATCATGTCTTCTAGACGATCATCCATTTCTACACTAACATCATCTCTTTGAGACACGTTTGACTTTGCTACTACTTCACCGTGTCGTATCCATTTTGTATAACTTTTATAAATCCCTACACAAATTAGATGATCCATTATTTCTTTCTTACTATGTTTTGGTTCTTTATTTGCACAACGAACACATGGACAGAGAAAAAGCGTAGGAAGACTTTTTTCAGCATTACTTTCAGCAAACTGTAGAAATTCCATCACTCCATGTTCGTACTTGTCACTTAATCGATTAGCTCTCATCCAACTACGATCCATAACTATGTTCACACGGAGGAAGGTATGACGAACGGTGTGCCCGCGGCTGCGCTACTTCACGGAGATTCCGAGATTGCAAGTTGCGCTGCTTCGCGGAGAAAGAAAAATAGAATCAAATTTCAATGGCAAGGTGATAACTCTATTAAGTTTGATAGGTTAAAGATAAACTGTGTGTTTCTGAGAGGACCATTAACGCTTTTTTCGGAGGTTTCTAAATAGACAATTTCTCTAATGAAAAAGAATGACTAATTATACAAAACATGTACTACATTCTTAACTTTATATAAAATATATATTATTTATAACTAATTATACTTAATTAACCTCTCTAATAATAATAATTTGTTTAGTAATTAAAAAACATATATGAACAAAGTAATGGATTCATAGTATAATCTTCTAAGGTAAGATATGACAGTACTTTGTTTAGATAATATTTTAAAGAATAAATTTATGCTGAATACGCTTATTTTGTTAATTCAAACTGACTTCCTCAAGGTCAGCAAGAGATACAGCAGAGGAAGCTGCTATATATGAGCTTGTATCTTCTCATATGGGGTGAAGCATCCAATCTTCGCTTCATTCCAGAGTGCCTATGCTACATATTTCACAATGTGAGTAGTGTTTTTATATGTTTCACAATATCTTGGGCTAGAGATAGACTATCTTTGCATATAAAATGCAACTTTTACTTTACTAACAAAAATAGTACTCCATATGGCATATGAACTTCATGGTTTATTGGCTGGAAATGTCAGCATTGTTACAGGAAGCTGAGAATAGCAAAACCGGGACGGCTCCAACCATAACCAAAATTTTATTTAACTTAAAGTGTAGTGAGAGTAATAAACTTGCCTGTAGATAGTATTTCCTCTGCTCGAAACGGCCGGCGAGGAGTCGTGAAGGGCATGAATCGGCGGCGAGGAGTCGTGAAGAGCGTGAATCGGCGGCGAGGAAGTCGTGAAGGGCGTGAATCGACGGCGAGGAGACGTGAAGGGGGCGTGAATCGGCGGCGAGGAGACATGAAGGGCATGAAATGACGGCGAGGAGACGTGAACAGTGAGGCGTAACAGGGGCGGCGTATGCATGAGAGAAGTTGTACAGTGGAAATAATGTGCATTTAGGAAATAATGTGAATAATATATATACCTTTTTACATCGGTGGGAACAACAGACCGATGTAAGGGTTTGGGCCTTAGCCATTTTCACATCGGGTTTAACATTGGGCCGATGCAAGCGTGTTTTTCTGATGTTTTTTACATCGGTTGATAGAAGGCCCGATGTAAGGGGTTTTTTACATCGGTTAAACGTTGTGATACGGTGGGAGAACTGACTTGGGTTTTTGCGTTTTTTGTTCGCAAATGTTTCGGTTTAGCAAGAGTCGCCACCGACTTTTTATTTATCCTAAGGAAAGGTCAAAAAGCACAGGAAAGACCTTTGAGATGTTTTCGTGGGTTTGGGGAGTAGATTATAGAAAGGGAAGGTATTAGCACCCTTTCTATCCATGGTTATCCATGGGCTCTTAGTTACTTGCTTAGATCACTTGCTTTGTATTTTCAATTGTTTGAAATGGTGCTTTGTGTGTGGTTTTGAAAGATGTTTTAAAAAGAGGCCATTGTTGTGGCAACCTTTGTAATGACTCGTGTTTGAGTATATACAAAGGTGTTTTTGTCTTTTGAAAAGTTTTCAATGTTTTGAAAGTTGTTTGGAAATTGTGTTGTGATGTGTGTTTTTGAAAAGTAGCAAGGATGTTTTCTTTGCAAGTTTGATCAAGTAACTAAGAGTTGTCTACCCTATTTTTACTCAAAGATCTTTCCTTATGTTTTTAACCCTTCTAATAGTGTTATTTCACCATTGTATTTGGTGAACAACCTTGTGTTAGGATGTTAACGGGACGGACGCGGGTCGTCGTAAAGACCATGAAAGCAATAGTGTCAAGTATTTTGGCAATTTTCTTGAGGGACTTGATCATTTTTTGTTTAGGCAACAAGATAGCGCCATCGAGGGACTATGATCTTTTTGTTTGTTTTTGTTTTGCCAAAGTACTCTACATGCAACCATGGCCCATTTTTGAAGGCAACAAGTGGATGAAACTCTAGGGGTACAAGTGTGCATTGTGTTTGTTTTTCATACATGTTTATCTTGAATTAGGTCAACCTATTTGTTGATTGATTTTTGCATACAAACCCTAAGTCTAAGCATGGCATAATTTGGAAACTTTTAAATGTGCGAGAATTTAAAGTCCTAAATTATTACAACATGATTATGGGGATGGGGATACAAGTTTGAATTGGGGGATATTTGACAAGGAAATAAATGCTAAATTATTACAATCATATCGAATATACAAATTAATATTTAACATTTAAATAAATACAAATAAATAAATATCAAAATGCAATGTATTATGCAAAAAAAAAAAGATGGTTTATGTATGTGAAAATGGTTTTCATGTTTGAAGTATAAACAAAATAAAATAAAAAAGTTATATTTTTGATTATTTTTGTCATTTTAGGGTTAAACCCTAGTTTTTGAATAAATAGTATTATTTATTGATTATGTACAATATATATTAATTTATACAAAAAATAATAAAAGAGGAAGTATATTGTAGAAAAAGTGTTTTTGATGTCAAATATTAACTAGAAATAAAAAGTATTATTTTTGTATTTTTTTGCCCTAATAAAATAAAATATACAAGTATTTATATATTATATATTAAATATGCTAAATATGTACAAAAATAAAATATTGATTATTTACAAAAATGTATATTTTAGAAATGTTTTCAAAATGTAAAATAAAAAATAATAACTAAAAAATAAATATTTTTGTATTATTTTTTAGGTTTTTTAAATGAAAAGGATTTATATTTATTTACATACATATGCTTGAAAGTAAATAAATGTCAAATAAATATGAAAAAAAATGTGGAAAAATATTTTTGGTGTTTTTTATGTTTGAGTCAAAAATATAAAGTCAGAATCAAAAAGAAAAAATGCCAAAATGTCAAATATTTAGCAAAATGGGCCAGGGGGTGCAAATGGAAAAAAGGGGTGCAAAAGCCAACTGACTCAGGCCCAAGCCAACCTTCTTCAACCTCCAGCACTGTCAAGCGCGCGCATCCTTGTTTAAAATACAAACTCCTGATTCTTTGATTTTTAGCCAAAACTCATAACACAAACATTGTAGAGCATGAAGTCACGATTTCAAACATATAAAGCATTAAATCTAACTCTAAGAAACCAGGGAGAATTTCATCACCCCCAATTTCTGACCTAGCTTTTTTTAAATGTTCATGGCTAAAATTCTCACAGCATGCTTAACATAAATGAAAAGTGACCACTTGTATGGCTTCAGGGCTATGAGTAGGACATGTTTCATTCACAAACCTAAGCCTAACTCTTCCTAGATAGAGAGATAGAGGTCCATGGATTACCTGTTTCAGCTTGAATCGTGTAGAACAATATAGCAACCTTCAATGGAGTTTGTGCTTCTGTAGAGCTTGCCTGAGGTCCAAGGATGCTTCCCAAGTATCTAGCTTGCTTTTAAACAACCTGTATCGTGCTATGGAAGTTCACCTGCAAAACTTGAAAGTGAAAATGGCAAATGAGGTTAGAGGTGTTACAGCTGGTGCTTAGGGCTTGGAATAGTTTAGGTGGATGGAATGGAATGTGTTTGAACTGTTTTTAGCCAAAGTGCACGAGCCAAATGAGTTGTGGACTTCAATCTGCAGCAGGTGCCCTGTTTTTGCAGCAAGATGGTGTTTTTGTGTATTAGGAGGTATGAGGGGTGGTTGAGTCGTGTTTTAGGTCAGTTGGGATGTGTGGAAGATGAGTACCAAGTTTGTTCTGGCTTGTGCTTGCAGGAAATGAAAGTTGTATATGTTTTGCAAAGTTGCTTGTTTTTTAAGTAAGAGAGTTCAAGTTGGGAATGCAGGCCTGTGAACTCTATCCTCTATGTTGCAGCATTTGCTCTTGGTAAATAGGAATTGTGTACAAAGTTTTGCCTCAAAGATCTGGCCTATGTCTCAAAGATTTGGAACTTGACATAAAGTGTTACTTTTCCAAAATGGCAATTTTGCTTTTTCTAATTAAGGATTAATTTAGCATGTATTGTCCAAATGAATGAAATAACACCTTAACACAATGGTCAGGCATTAAATTATTGAGTGTGAAGGGGTTTAGAGGCCTGCAAGCTAGCATAAACCATGCTGATTTGAAAAATGCAAATGTTATGAACATGCCTTGGCCATGAACAAAAGTGAGTTTTGGCCAACTTTGTGAATTCGATTCTCTCTACAAGGGTGTTTGAGAGGTTCTTGGACAATTTGGAAATCTTGGAACATGTACTACAATCCATATTTGTAATTCAAATTGAAACTCCAAGTGGAACCATGTGAAAAATGGCCAAGAAGATGGGCCAAAATCCTGCCTAGAATAGGGCAAATTTCTTCTAAGTTAAAAGTGTTTTGCACCCTTGTTCCAAAAATCATAACTTGAGATACAAGCTTCCTTTGAGAAAACTTTGTGAATCAAAGTTGTATATTTTGCAATGGACTACAACTTTCATGTTTCAAGTTTTGTTTGAATCCATTTTCATCTTGGTGAAAAAAAGGGACAAAGTTAGGAAAAAATAAGAAACTTTCATAACTTAGAAAATTTATAAGTTATGAAATTTTTTCATTTTAAACCCTAATTTGCAATTTTGGGTTTCTTGATGAACAAGTTTCATAATTTGACATGTCTTGATGAAAAATGAATCTTGGCACTTGATTTTGACCAAAAAGTCAAAGTTTGACTTTTCAATATACAGTCAAATTTTGATCAGTTGACTGAAAAATTCATCTGTCAATCCTATGCACTTGAGATCTTTTGAACTTGTTGAATGGGTCAAGATAATTCCATTGAGTCCTTGAGTCCATATGTGAGCTTGGTTTACCATTGGTTAGGTCAAACAGTCAAAAATTGCCTTTGTGCAGTCAAAACCCTAAAAATGACCATTTTGCCCTTTTGGTGATCTGATCAAATTTCTTGTGGAATTGTGATCCAAACTTGACCAAATAGTTCATACGAGTTTATTATGTTGATATGGATCAAAATTCATGAGGTTTGACTGTCAATTGGCCATAGTTGACTTTTTCCCCAATACAGCTGATTTTCAGGTCAACTGTCCAATTGACTGGGCAAAGATTGGAATCAAGGCTTGAAACTTGGTATGGATAAACTTGTGAGTCCAACATGAAGCATGAAAGTCACTTTGGGCATTTTAGGTTAAAACATCCTTGTGCAAACTCAAACCCTAATTTGGGTCAACGGTGCAAGGAGGGGTCTTGAGCAGAGCAAACCCTAACTTGATCTTGAGTTCCAAGAGTCTTGTGGTGAGAAAATGTTGATGAAATGAGAGGGCAAATTTTGGGGTACAACAAACGTATGCCCCGATGTAAGTGTTTGGGCCTCTAATTTTTTTACATCGGTTTTCATTATTCCCCGATGTAAGGTTTTTAATATATTTTATATATTACCAATCTGCTTGTGAACTTTTTACATCGGTTTTTAGTTACCCCGATGTAATATCTTGCTTGTTTTTCATTTACAATTCTGCCACCTTGTTTCTTATTTACAAAAATGCCACCGTATTTTTTTCAGAAAACCTTTTACATCGGTGGATGACATTGCCCGATGTAATAGATAGCGAAAAATATTTTTTTCTTAGAATTTATATCATTGCAAATAAATACCTGATGTAAAATGTTTTTAATGGTATTTTTTACATCATATATTTTGATACCTGATGTAAAAACCTTTTCTCAAATGTCATTTTTTTAGTAGTGACAAGTGTTACAGCCTTTAATGCACTGGGTTTCTAGTCGGCCACGAGCAGATGGACTCTAGTTACGTGCCATATTCGGGATGGTAGCATAGATGGGCTCCTACCCGACTATGATAACAGCCATTATCGACCCTTCGTTTGAGTTACTCCTAAACATGGGTATTATTCGTTCTTTGCATATTTAGACACTCGCTTTGTTCTCTTTCCATACGACTTCATAAATCGGTCAGGCTGATATTTTCAGGATGTACATAAACCCCCCAAGCACGAGTCCTGCTGCGGGGATGAGGTGTTTGGTCAAGAATGATCTGGAGCATATTTCAAGCCGGAAGCGGGTAATGAACACTTATGTCTACGTGGCCAATAAATGAATAGTTGTGACCTCTAAGTGTATTTCTCTCTCTTGGCGTAATGATGACTTTTTATGGGGAATTGATTATAGGTGATTGTTCCTTCCCATGCGCTACTGTTCCACTGGGTCCCTATTTAAAACCCAACTTCCCTTTTTCCTTTTTCATCTCAACTCAGCATTTGGAACGTTCTTTCTTCCCAACAACTCTTCTTCAACCAAAGAGTACATTTTTCTCAAGTATTTCCATATTTTATCTCATTATTTTTTATTCCAATTTTTCTTCTTTCTTTATAGAATGGTTATCATTAGAGAACGTGGTAGTGAGGGTAATATCATAAAACCCAGAAGTGCTGAGGAAAGAAAAGAGTTGTGGGATCAATGCATGCGTGAGATAACGGGGGCTTTAGGTCAGGAAGAGTATGATCGAGTCATATAAGAAGTTTATGGCGATATATATGCCTATTTAAGTGATTATGATTCCACCTCTTCCTCCTCAGATTCTGTGGAGATGCAGATGGATATGGCCGCTCCTTTTGATGAAGTGATGGGTTACAAGAATAGTTCCTTCAACAACATGGAGATCGGAAAGCTCCATTCTTTAAGGAACGTTTCCTCTACTTGGAATGAAGTTGGTTTCATTCAGAAAGCTTGCGGTCCCGGAGAACGTGTGCGTATTCTCTATCCTAAGAGCTCGAAAGAAGAGTTCTTTTATTTTTACCCCAAAGTTTTGGAGGATTTTCAGGTATGTATACCATTCTCAGACTTCAAGACGAACATTTTGAAAACCGTGAACGTGGCCCCTTCACAACTTTGCCCTAATAGCCAGGGTTTTGTGAAATCCTTTGAAACGGTTTGTAAGGTCATGCATATTGTACCCATTGTAGGTCTGTTCTTCTCCTTTTTTAAGGTGAAAGCAGTTGAGAAGCGTAGCTGGATTCAGATTAGTGGAATCTCTTAAAAGAGATTTCTTCAGATATATACTAGCAACTACAAAGGATTTAAAGACTGCTTTGTGCAAGTTAAGTGTGGGCCAAGGTTCCCTCAAGTGCTACATGCTTCGGATGGGCACCCTTTTTTTCCCCACTATTGGACCTAGGACTCGCTTTCGATCTTCGGCTTTACGTATGGGAATTTAAGTGAATCAGAGACCCGCGCTTTAGAAGATCTCTATTCCAACCAGATGATGAGGGTTAAGGAACAAGTGCCTTTAATCGATAAGAAGCTTCCAGCCTTCCTTGGTAAATGATTATAATCTATTTATTAGTAGTCATGATTAAGTTCTCATTTAGGTAATTATGTTTGTTTTATCCTTATCTTTTGCAGACAGGATGACTGGCCTATCTGTTGCCGAGCAAAGGAAATTGATGCTAGAGGCCCGTGCTGCCAGAAAGGGAGCCAGAGGTCCCTCTATGGCCAAATCTATCCTTGTCGGGCTTGAGACTCGACAACAGAAGAGGAATAAAATGAAGGGTACGAAGGTAGTTTCTAGTGCAGTCGAGCCTCAGTCTTTATATCCTTCTGCTCAGGAGGAGATCCATCAGGGAACTCCGAAGAAGTTAAAAACTCTTATGAGCAGTGACATCTATCGGGAAGATATGGAGATTACCTCTCTGATGCAAGACACCTAGGAAGGAAATCGCAATCCTACTGAGGAGTGCAAGATTTGGTCCAACAACTTTGATGGAATCAAATTCTTCTATGACCATCTCAACGCCAATGAGGATGTCAATAAAGTGAAGACCATAGGTTGCCAAAAAATATTTCAAAACAGCAGCTCCTACCTTATGAGGTGCACCATTTTGTCATGATGTCTTTTTGAGTCCGAAGAGGATCACGAGAAGGCCGACTTACAGCTCAAAAAGAAGATTACTCAGTTGAAGCATGATCATAAGACCAAGTCTGAGAAGATATCAGACTTGGAAAAGAGCTTATCCGCGGAGAAGAAGCGGAGGGAGACCTTGGAGTCATAGAGTAGGGATTCCCTTTCCTAGCTTAATGACAAGCTAAAGTCGACCAAGATTACCAACAAAGAACTTAAGGAATCCCTTAAGAAATTCCATTTGGATGTCCTCTCCACCGGTGACTTGGCTTTTGATAGGGATAAAGACCATATGTTGTATCTTCATCCCAGCTTTGATTTATCTGAGGTGGATTTCTTTAAGGTGGTGCAAGATGGCCGCCTTGTAGACCTCGAAGAAGTGGAAAAAAATCCTTCTCTTCAGCCAAATTCTGGAGATCCTTCACGCGAGGAGAACAACAACAACAACAATGATGGTGACAGGAAGGAGAACCCAACTGCATGATGTTATTTTCTAGTTATGTTTCTGTTATCCATCTGATAAGGATGCAACTATGTAATTTTGTTTAGGGATTTTAGTTCCCCCTCCCCCTCCCTCCCCCCTTTGTTATGACTATGACTTCTTCCTACGGGTTTTGTATTTGAACTACCCTTCGTGGCTTTATAATCGTATTTTCATTTTATTTATTTGTTTTCTTAGTTTTTTAGCTTTTAACACATCTTAAAATAATTATGTGTATGTATCTAAGCCCCTCGGGTATAAAGTCCCTTGGTTTATATGTGTCTGATCATGTAGTATCGGGTATTGTTTTAAGCATAAGAGCTCCGACGAATTTCATGTCTTTTGTTTGGGATTTTTCCGAACCTATCACAGCCCTAAGTGGGTAATAGGCTTGGTTGTATCCCTGATAAGTCTAAAGGCCTCCCAATTATCCGGGTTGCATGCAGATGAGAAACTACGTTCTTTTGAGACACAAGTGTACCCGCAGTGCAGATTCTTCTATTAATTCCAGGATTTACATCACCTTCGTTTGTTTTATAAAATCAACCATGGTGCCTCTTTTAAGAGCCCCAATCTTGTTTGAGGTTGGGTGATCATTCACTTGTTCATTTTTTGGGATAATGAGCCCCAAGAAAACTTATCGCATCCTTGGAATCGCATCAGTGTGCTTTATCCGTTTGGTTGAAATTACTCTTCACTGAGAAGATAAGTTTGAACCTACATCGTGATTGAGATATGTCTTTGTATTATTTGCTGGGAACCAACAAAGTCCCTGGTTTTCAGTGGTTTATTTAGCTTGATTTAGCACGAGGCATGTTAATATAGCCGAGGTATCCTGCTATTTGACCATTTATTTATGTTAGAGGCTGTGAGCAATGTTTATCTGAGACGTTTAGTTGTTTTAAGGAATGTCTGCTTTGTCCAGGGAACATGGCTATTTGGACCTTGATTTCACTTTGATGTTGTACTCAACACTTTTGAGGAGGAGTGTAAAGTTTTAGTAATTGACCCATGAATGGGGAGTGTTTATTATGGAACTCGAATCTTAACAAGGAGTCTCATTAGTGGCATACTGAGGCTCTAAGGCGTAATCGGCTTAGTGGTGGACATAGGCCCTAAGAAGTAACCGTCTGAGTGGTAGGAAGAGGCCCTAAGGTGTAACCGGCTTAGTTCCATACAATGGACCTAAGGCATAACCGGCTAAGTGGCGGATAGAGTGCCTAAGGTGTAACCGGCTTAGTGGCGGACAGAGGCTCTAAGGCATAACCGGCTCAGTGGAGTACAGAGGCCCTAAGGCGTTACCGACTTAGTGGTAGACATAGGTCTTAAGGCGTAACCGGCTTAGTTTCACTTTTCCATATAGTGTTACAAAGGATTTCTTTTCAGTTTGTGTGCCTCATCAAAAAATCATGCCCTTGCAAGGGAAAAGAGTGCATCCTGTACATTTTATTTATGATGACGTTACATGATTTTAACTGAAATAAAACCTAAGATTGGATATATTCAATGTCCTAGGTACTTCTATTCCATCTAAAGTTTCTAATTTATAGGCTCCATTATTCAGATTTTGTAGGACCCAGAACGAGCCTTCCTAGTTTGGAGACAGTTTTCCCTTTCTCTTCAGATCAGTAACTCTTTTTAGAACTAGGTCTCCCTCATGGAACCCTCTTTGCCTGACCTTCAGGTTAAATCTCTTAGCCAATTTTTCATTAGCTGCAAATTCTCTGGTCTGGGCCGTTTCTATTACTTCGTCAAGCAAGTAGGCTAAATTGTCTAGGTCGTCCTTATTGATATCTTCACTAAAGTGTTCTCGCCTCCACTGGGGGTGTTGATCTCCACTAGTATCATTGTGTCGACCCTATATACCATCTGGAAGGGTGTTTCTTGGGTATTGGAGTGAGGCGTTGTATGATATGACCAAAGGATTTCGTGTAGGCATTCGGACCACATACCTTTTTTTTCGTCCAGCTTCTTCTTCATCCCGGTTAGGATTATCTTGTTTGCCTCTTCTGCTTGTCCGAGTAATAACTGGCAAAAAATATAGATTCGCCACCATTAATTTTTATCCTAAGACAAGAATATAACGAAATAACCCTAATTGATGATGCATAGATTCTAAGTTATTGACTCGCTTTAGACGAAGGGAAGGTGTTAGGCACCCTTCATCTACCTTGTTCACAAGGATACTAGGGTTTAAGTTTAAGGTTTAGGAATAGGGTTTTAATTTTTTAGTTAGGGAAACTCGCCACGATTTTTAAGTCGTATGTCTATGTATGCTCTTATGAGGAATCAGAGTCTCAATTCGTAATTCATAGTGTTTGGTTAATTTTTTTTATGGAATATGGAAATATTTTGAATAAATCCTTGAACCAAGTCTGGGTTTGTAAATTGCGGAGTTGTAGACGCATTTTGCAGTTGATAAGAAATATCTTCATAATCCCTTTTGAAAATATATATGAGTTTGAATTATGTTAGTAAAAATCATTTCTATTTGGTTGGTTAGATGTTTTCTAATATAGTATGTAATATGAGAAAATATATTTTTAATGCATGAGAAAAAATAATTTAATGCAATTGAAGTATTAAAAAATGAGTTAGTATTTAAAAAAAAAGAATTTGAATTAATAAATAACAATTTTAGAATCTACTTAAAAAAATATGCATTAAATGTTATTAATATATTCATTATGTAAAATGATAAAAATAAGCAAATAAATAAATATATAAAAATTAATTAATTTTATTAAAAATGCAAAGGGGGGTGCAAAGTTAGTTGATTAGCAAATTGCTAGGGGTGTGAATAACAGGTCCTAAATCCAGATATTGGATTTAGGCCAGTTGCGTGGGGGTGTCGTTTTGAACTGGGTAGTAAAGTTGTAGGGTGCTGATTGCATGGGCCTAAGTTCAGAAGTTGAACTTGGCCCAAAATGCAGGACGGGTGTTAACTGACGTTGGGTAGTAAAACAAAAAGCGATGGGGGGTGTTGATAGTGAAGGCCTAGGCCCAAACACCTTGTTTGAGTTCATTAGTCAATATGCGAGAGGGTGTATGGTATTATCATGGTCATGCAGTTTAGAGCATTTGATTTAAATCAAATGGTGGAGGTTGAGGGTGCATGATAAGAGCGTTGCACTGGAATGAAAGGGTGTGTTTACACAATAGCCATCAGGGCCTGAGGCCCATTTTCTCCTTTCCTTTCTATGTATTTGCTTCTTCTCTCAAACATCAAAATTCTTAGAGAGAGAAGCTCTTCCTTATCTCTAGGCGATCGAAAATCGCCATGCCGGCCAGAAATTGCTTTCATCGGCGGTTCCACCTTTAGCTACTGTAGAAATCCTCATTCACCATGGATCTTTCGTTGAAGCTCAACTGGGATCTTCATGTGTTCATATGCTCCATCATGAGGAACCCATAAACACCTTTAATTCTCATCTGGGTTCTTATGAACCCTAAGAACCCTAGGCTAACCCCAAGAACCCTAACCTAAATTCATCAAAATCCTACGAACCCTAAGAACCCTAGGGTTCTGAGATTAACCCTAAGTCAAACCTAACCCTACCTCCTAAACCCTAATCAGATCAAATAACCATAACTTATTTATCTCTAACCCTAACCCTGGATTATCAAACCCTAACTCCAACAACCTAGAAACCTTTATCCAAATCAAAAAATGATTTCATGCATTAACTGAGAGCAACAATTTATACACTCTAAGCTGAGTGTTAGGCTTACCTTTCCAGTGATTATGGTCGTATTAATTCTTTTCTGGTTTTTTGATTCTCCCTTCTAATCTCCTTCTCCTTCTTTTCTGTTTTGCAGGTGCGTCAGATGATGGTGTGACGACGGTGGTGGCTTGAAGGCGATGATGATGTAACACAAATCTAGGGTTTCAGAAATTGAAACTTAGATCTCTCCTCTTCTACTCCTTATTTTCTTTGTTCGCCAATTTTCTTCTCCTTTAGGTCTTAGATTATAGGTATTTAGAGGTTTAGTTTAGAGATTAGTTTAGGAAATTTGTTATGATTGTCGTTACGTTTAGGTTGATTTAGAAATTAGGAATTAGATCAAGATTTGTAAAAATTTAGGGTTAGAATTGATTGTAATTGATTCTGTTGTAAATTAGATTATGACTTTGTGTACTTATATGATTTTGTATTGTAGATTCAATTAAAATTTGATTTATTTTATGAAGATTTGATTCTGTTTTGATTTTCTAAACTTGGTTATACTATGCTTGAGTTTGCTTAGTGATGAGGATGATAGAGGCTACCGCTGGGAATTCTAGGGTTTCAACCCTTGTGTTGACCTTCGGTCAACTCTCATAATAATAAAAATTAATAATAAACTATTTATAATACTAATAATAATTAAAATAAAAAATGTTAGTAATAGTATAATATTAATAATAATAATATTTTTTATTTCTTTAATGATTATAATCAGTATAATAAAAATAATTACTAAATTGGTAACAATAATAAAAAAAAGAATAACAATGTAATTTGTTGAATAGTCCGATGAAGAGATTTAAATGAGGCTAATGGGATCTCCAAAAAATAATTTGATACGGGCCTGCTGAATTCTTCTAAACATGCCTCCCTCTTGTTATTATTTGTTCGAAATAAACCGCAAACCCTTAATGGGCCTGAGAAAAAATGTTAAAGGGCCATCGATATTCCACACACACACCCTTTTTTGTAACCAACACAACCCTCTTTCAATTGTTTTAAAGAAACCTTTAATGGGCTAAAATCGAAACAACAAATACACCCCCTCTCTAATTATAAGAAAAAACTTAATGGGCCATCAAATTTTGATGGTCCATTTTGAGACAATACACCCCGTTTATGTGTTTAAACCCCCCTTACCAATAAGGCCCAAGAGTACACCAATTGAAACAAGAGAATATTTGTAATTTTGTAACATAGTAATAAAATTGAAATATAAGTAAAATGAACATTGAAATCGATAGGGAAAATTTGGGGTATAACAGTTGCCCATATTTAATCTCTTCGATCGAATAGTGCGAGAATACGCATGTCTCGCACATTTGAATCAGAGGTTTATTAAATAATGTAAGGCCCCTAAATTTGACCAAAAGATTATAAGGTTACGATGTACAGCATTCCTAAGAGTACTGAGAAAGTAGGCACAGATGATGACGTATCGTCTTACCTAAGTTTGAACAAAAGTTTAGATTGACTTAAATATGACGATGCGAATAACTCGTCAATATTTTAAAGAGATCATAGATTTGTCGCGTATTCACTGTAACCTAGGAGGTAAACACAAGTTTGAAAATTGACTGACTAATACTTCGAGACTAACATAGTAAGCTTAAGATACAGATTTTGTCTATCCATCATAGCCTAGAGGATGAATAAAATAGAGCTTGATAATGCATTGTTGCATGGAGACTAACACAATGAATTATATCGCATATTTCGTTATGTTTACTACAACTTAGAGAGTAAACAATACGAGGATGAACATGTGCATTTATCACGACCTAGAGGATGAATGGCACAGGGATAGGCTTATGTATTCATCACGACCTAGAGGGTCAATAGTATAACCCCAACAATTCGCATATCCATCACAACCTAGGGGATAGATAATTGAAAAAGTTTGTGTGTTTATCTTAACCTAGAGGATAAATGACACGAAGATAGACTTATGTATTTATTACGACCTAGAGAATGAATAACATAAACCTGGTAATTCGTACATCTACCACAACCTAGAGGATAGATGATTGAAAATTTTATGTGTTTATCATGACCTAGAGGATAAACGACATGAGGGTAGTCTTACATATTCATCACGACCTAGAGGATGAACAATGTAATCCTGAGAATTCATATACCTACCACAATATAGAGGATAGATAATATGAGAAAGAACTTTTGTATTTATCATGACCTAGAGGATAAATGACACGGGAATAGACTTACTTATTCATTACGACCCATGGAATGAATAACATAAACCTGATAATTTGCATATCTACCACAACCTAGAGGATATATGTTTGAAATTTTATTGGTAATCGAATCTTAGATAATTAGACCAAAGATAAGATCAGAGTTTATCGATTGTGTCTGTTCTCAACCAAGGTGTTTGTTCATTTTGCGGACAAGATAATTCAACAATGGGGTCCAAGAAAAGTTCTGGTTTAACCAAAGTGGAATTGAAAAAAGTGACATGTATGATATATATGCATAATTCCCTAGATTGATATGGAACCCAAATTGTATATGTACTGAGTATTTTGTATATGCCCCAAATGCTTGTATGCACCAAATGTTTGTATATGCTCCAAATGTTTGTGCATGCCCCAAATGTTTGTGTATTCACCAAATGTTTGTTGTAAATGCTTTAATATCCTCTCTTTTAAAACCAATGGTTTTGTGTCACCAATTTCCTAACGTTGTATCTTGTGATGTCGTGGTGTTTTTGAGTTAATTTGAACAAGATGAATAAGTGTTAGCAAGATTTTGATATCTGTATTTTAGGCGCAAGCGTGGGCATGGATGTAGTTGCGGATGTAGGCATGGATATGGCTATAATTGCAGGTGCGGACGTGGTCGTGAATGTGGTTATAACTGCAGGCGTGGATGTAGTCTAGGGTTTTCTTTCGATGTTTTTCTAACCAAAATGCTTTTTGATGCTTTATCAAATGCTTCTTTTTGTTTTTTCAAATCCCCTAAATGATTTCAATGTAGTATCCACAAGAAATAATCATATTATTTTGCAAACAAGTCCAAAAATAAAAGGAAAAACATAAATTTAAAAGATTGAAAAAGTAAATGTTTTATTGATAAATATGCCTTTGAATAGGCGAGAGAAAATGCAATTCCTAGAAAGAGGTAATCACAGAAAGTTTTGACAAAAACTGAAAATGGCAGTGAAAATGATAATTGCTACTGTTGTTTCTCCAATGTCCTTTTGATAGCTCAAATCTCCTTTTATTCCGAGTTATATGATTTGGATTAATCCCTTTCCTTCATAGTCGTGGTCGTGGTTCTTAGATCGTAGTCTTTTTGTTCTTTATTTCTTAGTAAGATCCATAACTTTTGCCTGGACTACCCTTTCGGGTTTTCAATCCACCGGGATAATTTTTTGTTTATGTTCCTAATTTTTTCCTGGATCGCTCTTTAGGGTTTTCAATCCACCGGGATGCACCTTTTTACCTAAGTTGTCTGTTTAGGTTTTGAACTTAGCGAGCTTTCTATACATAGTATTTTTTGACTGCATCTGAATTTGTTGGATGTGGCAGTTCTTCCCCATCCATTGTTGTGAGGATAAGACCACTACCCAAGATTGTTGTTTTTACCATATATGGACCTTCATAGTTGGGTGTCCATTTACCACGTGAATCAAGGTGAGGTAGTAGAATCTTCTTGAGCACCAAATCTCCTTTTTTAAACACTCGAGGATGAACCTTCTTGTCAAATTCTTTCTTCATTCGCTTTTTGTATAATTAACAGTGGCACAAAGCTGTCAATCGTTTATCTTCAATGAGATTAAGCTGATCAAGTCATGTCTGCATCCATTTTGATTCTTCAAGTTTTGATTCCATTAGAAATTATAGTGATGGAATCTCTACTTTAACAGGGAGTATTGCCTACATGCCATATACTAGAGAGAAGGGAGTTGCAAATGTTGATGTACATACGGAAGTACGATAGCCATGTAGAGCGAGGGGAAGCATTTCATGCCAATATTTGTATGTCTTCACCATTTTATGAATGATTTTCTTGATATTCTTATTGGCAACTTCAACGGCCCCGTTCATCTTGGGTCGATATGGTGAGGAGTTGTGATGCTCTATCTTTAAGTCTTCGCATAAATCCTTCATCATTTTGTTGTTCAAATTGGACCCGTTGTCTGTAATGATCCTTCAAGCGACCCGATATCTGCATATAGGATTTTGCTTGATGAACTCAGTAACCACTTGTCTTGTCACATTTGCGTAAGACGCATTTTCCACCCATTTGGTGAAGTAATCGATGGTAACTAGTATGAACTGATGGCCATTAGAGGATTTCGGCTCGATAATTCCTATCATATCAATTCCCCACATTGAAAATGGCCAATGAGGAGTTAGGAAATTCAAAGGAGTCAGTGACACATGCATTTTGTCGGTGTAGATTTGGCATTTGTGACATGTGTTTGTATAAGGGTAGCAATTTTCTTCCATTGTCAACCAATAATAACAGGCTCGCAAGATCTTTCTAGCCATGGAATGTCTATTTGTATGAATTCCAAAGGTGCCTTCATGAATTTCTCTCATAAGTATATCTGCTTCATGTTTCTGCACGCACCTGAGTAACCCCATATCGTAGTTTCTTTTGTATAATACATCACCATTCAAAAAGAACTTTGAATCTAGCTTCCGTAGAGTTTTCTTGTCAATCACAGAGGTATTTTCTATATATTCTTGTTTTTTGAGATACCTTTTGATGTCATAGAACCAAGGCTTGTTATCCGGTCCTTCTTCAATGGTAAGGCAAGGTGCATGTTCTTCAAAATATCTTATTGTAATGCGCGGTTTGTGATTTGTCCATGTCACTTTTAACATGGCTGATAAAGTTTCCAAGGCATCTGCCATCTGATTTTCTTCTCGCGGAATATGACTGAATGTCGTCTCAGTAAATTTTGTAGCTAGCTTCAAAACATGATCCAAATATGGGATCAATTTGGGATGTTTAGTGTCCCATTCACCGTTGACTTGGTATATTACTAACGTTGAGTCTCCATACACCTCAAGGTGTTTAATTCTTAGATTGATAGCAACTTCTAGTCCTAAGATACAAGCTTCGTATTCAGCAATATTATTGGTGCAGTCAAAACATAACCTTGCAATATAGCATTTATGAAAATTCTTCAGAGAAGTCAACACTGCCTCAATACCATGCCCTAATGCGTTTGAAGCACCATCAAACATGAGTTTCCAACGTACCCCTGTTTCAGGTCCTTTTTCGGGTCTTGGTATTTCGTAGTCACCTATAACCATGACATCTTCGTCTGGAAAGTCGAACTTCATTGGTTTATATTCAAGCAACAGCTGATGATCCAGATGATCAACTAGTACACTACCCTTGATGGCCTTTTTAGTAACATATTGGATGTTGTACTCAGATAATAACATCTTCCACCGGGCTATCCTTCCTATAAGAGCTGGTTTTTAAAACACATACTTCAAAGGATCCATTATTTCTTTTAACCAAGTGGTGTGAGTTACCATATTCTGGATCTTTTTCTAAGAAACCCCGGACCTCTTTTTATGTTCTTGGAGCTGGAATTTCTTGTATGGCCTTCACCTTGTCGGGATCCACCTTAATACCACGCTGACTTACAATAAAATCCAATAACTTGCCTGACTTGACACCAAATGTACATTTGTTCGAATTCAACCTTAGTTTGAACTTTCGCAAACGTTTGAATAACTTTTGTAAATGTATGGTGTGATCCTCTTTTGTATGATATTTGGAAATCATATCATCTATGTATACCTCAACTTCTTTGTGGATTCTATCGTGAAATAGTGTGACCATAGCTCATTGATAAGTTGCCTCTGTGTTCTTTAGACTGAAAGGCATCACTTTGTAACAGAAAGTGCCCCAGGGAGTCATGAAAGTAGTCTTTTCCATATCCTCGGGTGCCATTTTGATTTAATTATAACCTGAGAAACCATCCATGAATGAGAATACTGAAGCTTGAGTTGTATTATCCATCAAAACATCTATGTGAGGTAATGGGAAATTGTCTTTGGGACTTGCTTTGTTTAGATCCCAGTAATCTACGCACATGTGTAATTTTCCATCCTTCTTGGGCACTGGTACGATTTTAGCTATCCAAGTTGTTTAAGGACCTCTTATCGAATCTTGCTAGGCATGTCTGGATGAGTTCTTTTGAGCTTCTGTCTAACTGGATAACAACCTTCCTTGAGAGGTAGTCTATGCACCACAATATCTATATCCAACCCTGGTATGTCTCTGTAAGACCAGACAAATATATTCACATATTCATGTAACAACTTCATCAGTCTTTCTTTGACACTTATCTCCAATGTTTCCCCTAGCTTGATCTCTTTTGGATCTTTCTTTGTGCCAAGGTTAATGGTCTCAATGGCCTCTTGGTATGGTTGTATATTTCCAGCCTTTCGCTCTAATTCCCTCGCTAATTCTTCGGAGAGTTCAAGATCTTCATCATCTTCCTTTTCCACTTGGTTAATGGGTGCATCAAAATTATATCGGATAGAAGTAGTAATGTTATCGGTGATTTTAGGCATGGATCTGCATATTTATCATGTTTTG
Source organism: Vicia faba (assembly GCA_948472305.1). NCBI lineage: Eukaryota > Viridiplantae > Streptophyta > Magnoliopsida > Fabales > Fabaceae > Vicia > Vicia faba. The sequence continues at coordinate 257,440,818 of OX451738.1, read as the reverse complement.
GTGTAGGTTTAGTATGTGAATTTGGAAAATGCATATGAAGAAAAATATTGCCATTTTAAAATATAAGAGATAAAATGCAAGAGAAAGACAGAGATCTTAATTGAATGCGAAATATAACTTTTATTAATTGCGAATACTTTTTTAAGCAAATTGGGGGACCCTTAAAAGCTACCCTTATGCCTCGGGCTTGACATAGGTTCTTTCAAAAACAAGAAAAATTACTTTGGAAAGAAACAGATCACTCGAATCTCTACGGTTGTCCAATTATTGAGCTCTTTTCCTAGATCACATTCACGGATGAAGTCACTTTTGGCGATGCTCTTGCTAGATATCATTGCCACTTGTCCACCATGCTTTATCCCTTTGTTGATGAAGGTATCTTGGATAGGAGGAAATTTATCCTTGCCTTTCAGGGTAGCCTTTGATGATTCGTAGCCTAAACCAAAACAATTTTTCTTCTCAGGTATCTCGACAAGTTTAACCCAAATTTTGGAGGTACCATCCTCCACTGCTGTTTTTAAATCTCTCCATGAAGTCACAATAGGTTTCTTGATTTTCACCATCGGTAGGGTTACCATTGAAGCAACCTCTAAGACTTGAAATGGTGTTTCTATGCAGTCTTCATCAACATTGATATATCTGTAGGACTCTATGTGAATTACAAAGATGTCATCTTCACCTTCGATTATGACCAATCTTCCTTCAAAGAGAAACTTCAATTTCTGATGTAGAGTTGAAGTAGCGGCCCCCGCTGCATAAATCCAAGGTCATTCGAGTAAACATGTATATGTTAGTTCTATATCCATTACTTGAAAAGTGATATAAAACATATGCAGGTCGATCTTGACAGGAAGATCCACTTCTCCAAACACTGTACTTTGAGAACCATCAAAAGCTTTGACTATCGTAGAACTTGGCCTTATAAAAACATCGTCTAGTGTTAACTTCATCAGGATGGATTTTGGTAAAACATTGAGGATATAACTAGTATCAGTGAGTACCTTAGACAAATTAGTTGTACCTATCTTAATGGAAATGCACAACACCTTGTTATGAGCTCTACCTTGTTGAGGCAACTCACTGTTATTGAATCCTAGGCATGATCCAGATGTTAGGTTTTCTACAACATTTTCAAACTGATTCACTGTAATCTCCTTTGCAACATGAGCTGAACTTAAAAACTTTATTAGAGAGTCTCGGTGTGCTTCTGAATTGAGGAGCACCGGGAGTATTGAAATATTGGTTGGGGTATGGTGTAGTTGATCCACCACCCTATAATCACTTTTCTTGATTATTTTCAGGAATTCTTCCGCCTCTGGTTTAGTAAAATTCTTGCTTGGAGGTTCTTGTTCTTGGCTTTCTTCTATTACAGATTTTCCCTTATCCTTAACCATAACACCTTTCTTCTTTTCTGGTTTGGGACCGTAGATTCAACCACTACGAGTCATGCCCCCTGTTCCTGCTATATTTGTGATTGCAGGTCTTAACTTGTTAATGGCTCACATTCTTACTTTAAACCATTGACATAGACAGTAGAATCATAACTCCAGGGTACCACTTTATTACTTTCGTAAGGAGTGGGAGATGGCCCCCTAATCACCATTGTAGTCTTTTGAATTATTGTAATTCTTAGAGTCTGACATAGTATCATCATTGGTGCTTCTATTGACTCTCCCCATGGAATCACAAGAGTCTTATTATTATAGTTTGGCCCTTGGCAAGGAATTACCAATGGCTTCTTTGCACTTCGATCGATCACATCTACGTACTCTTATATAGGGTATTGCCCAAATTGGACTATCCTCTGATCCACCCATTTTTGTAACGTCTTCTCAAAAGCTTCATTATGTTCCAAGAGGAACCCACACTCCAACAAATATTCTTTCAAAATGTTTATCAAGGCCTTTACTTGTCTGGCTTCCCCAAAGTCAGTGACCACCTCAATTGTATTCACCGCTGGTCCACCATGCGGAGGCATGAGGTTTGTTTTGGTGTTTGGTTTATCAAAAGTGATATCCTAAGAATCCAACAAATCATGAACATTGGGTCTAAAGTCCCAAAATATTTCTATAGTATTCCCTGGATAATTGACATGATACTCACACTTAGCATTTGCATTATACTTTGGTGGAAGTGTCCCAATTGGAGGAGCTAGTGGTTTCTGCTCTACCAAAGACGCCTTGAGTAGATGTTGCAGTAATTAACTATGAGGCATGGGAAGAGGATAAAATATTCTTTGAGGCCTTTCAAACGTGTTATGTTGTTGTTGTTCCCGTGGAATTACCAATGGCGATTGTGCCCTTGGATGTGATGCGACAGTATTAATTTCTCCTTCGTTTTTTTCGAGAAGTTAGGAACATGTCTTTTTGAATTATAATGGGTACTAGATGATGCCCCTTGTATCTTCCCACTATTTATACCTATTTAAATTCTTTCACCAATAGTCACCAAATTAGAAAATCCTAAAGAGATGCTCCCTAGCATCTTATCATAGTACAACCCGTGTAAAATGCCCTGAACATATCGATTAATTATTTCTCCAAGAGTGGTGATTGTACACGGGCTGCAATTTATCTCCACCTCTGAGCATATTCTTTGAAGGACTCATCCTTCTTCTGAGATAATTTTTTGAGTTGAATTCGGTTAGGCTCCATGTCCAAATTGTACTTGTATTGTCTTAGGAAAGTGTTGGCAAGATCTTCCCATGTCTAGATATGAATTTGTTCCAATTGCATGTACCAATCTAAGGATACCCCACTCAAACTGTCTTGGAAGCAATGGATCATCAACTTCTGATCTTGAGCATAGGTGTTGTACCCCAAAATTTTCCCTCTCATTTATCAAATATTTTCTCACAAAAATCTCTCTTGGTTCAAGACTGCACTAGGGTTGATCAGCTCAAGACACCTCCTTAAGCACTGATGACCAAAATTAGGGTTTGAGATTGTACAAGGATAATTGAACTTTCAATGCTTCATATGACTTTCATGGATCATTATGGACCCTCAATATTACTCATGTCAAGTTTCAATCCTTGAATCACATTTTTCTTAGTCAATTGAGCAGTTGACCTAAAAATCAATTGTATTGGAGAAAATTTCAACTATGGCCAATTTACAGTCAAACTTCATAATTTTTTATCCACATCAAAATTATAAACTAATATGTATCATTTGATCAAGTTTGGACCATAATTCCTCAAGAATTTTGATCAAATCATCAAAAAGGCAAAATGGTCAAAATTAGGGTTTTGACTGAGAAAGGGTAATTTCTGATTTTTGACCTAGCAAGTGATCAATTAGTTTGAAGCATGATCTCAAGAGTTCAATTGCATCATTTTTACCTAATGGCATGACCTAAAATATTGCTCAATATCAATTGGATTGATAGTAAATTCTCAGTCAACTGATCAAAAGTCAACTGTACACTGAAAAGTCAAACTTTTACTTTTTGGTCAAAATCCAATGTCAAAGATCACAATTCATCAAAACATGTCAAAATATGAAACTTTATTCATCAAGAAATCAAAAATTCAATATTTAATTTTGAAAAGTCAAAGTTTTCTAACTTAGAAATGTTTCTAAGTGTTTAAAACTTCATGTTTTTTCATAACTTTGAGCCAATTTTTCACCATGATGCAAGAGGATTCAGAAGAAACTTTCAACATGAAAGTTGTAGATCTCCATGATATCTACAACATTTATTTACACAACTTCTTCTAAAAATGTTTGGATCTCAAGTTATTAATTCATAAAGTCATGGTCATGAAATTGAACACTTAGTGGAATTTTGCCCTAGTTTTGGTCAGGATTTTGACCTAACTTCATGGCACTTTTTCATATAGTTCCAAGGGGAATTTTCAAAAGTGATTCAAAGAGGGGTTGTAGAGCACATTACAAGTCATTTTATGATGAACAAGAATTCCATTTCAAACCTATGTTGCACAATCTTGCTTTGCAGGCCTATAAACCTCAAGATCTCTCCATAGTCAGAAGATTACACTTGCTTTTGAGCTATTATCCACTTGATTCAAGCTTTATCCAAGTAATGTTTTCATTTATGGCACAAAGTAACCATTCCATTCTTGTAAAGAAGTTTTATTCACAAAGTCAATGCATAGAGCTTTGCACTTGTTTCTTCTGATCACAAGCAAGGTCAAAGGCAAAAGCAACATGTCTAGAGCCTCCCATAAACTCAGGACATGCTTGTACTATGCCTTGAAACCATATTGTCACTTTTCTTCAAAATCAAGTAACATAGCCATAAGGATATATCTTGTGTTTCTGACCTCCTCAAGTGGATCAACCTTTTCCATATAATTATACAAGTGTATTGCAACATAACACGCGATTGAAAAAGCTCCCAAACTCCCTGAAAACTCAGATTACACAAAACCTCCATTTTTGTGTCATTTCTGGCTTTGAACTTCAATCTTCAAAACCACTCGTGCGTTTCTTGGCTTAACACTTCCAAAATCTTCCTAGCATCATACGCAAACCATTACAATACCTGTTTGCAAACTGTAACACCATTTATACCATCCTCCATAACCAAAAACAGAGGTCTGCATCTTGACTTCTCCAGACCATTCCAGCCACCCTCAACTTAAGCAAGCCATTGCATTAGCTTCCTAGAGGTCAAAGGAAGCTAACCTGATCATCACCACTGCCTGAAACAAGCTCAAATCCATTTCACAATTTCCAGCTTTGAGGTATTTTTCTTGAACTTCTATCTTCATATTCAGGCATGACTTCAGTTTGATTTGTGAAGATAAAATGTAGATACCATTATCACGAAGTTGTACATATCTATAGTTTGCATTTATATGGCCTGAGCTTAGAGAATTTTAGAGTTGAAGTTTTCTGAGATTTTTAGGTTTTAAATTAGGGCCAGAAAAATTCTCATTCATCTTTGAGTGTTAGCTAAGTTATTTACATGGTTGGATTCGTGGGAAGAAATGCCATAACTTTCATGTTTGAACTTTTCATTTTTGTTGAGAGATGAAGGAGATACAGCTCCTTTGGCTGGAGGTTGAAGATGAAGTGTAATCAGGGCGCATTTTGTGTTATGTATTTATCCTTTCACATAATTTAACGGGTGTATCACCACCCCAGTGGTTAAAGCGCGCGCTTGTTCACCCTTAGGTCCTAGGTTCAAGCCCCAACGTGATCTTTTGCTATTTTTCACTATTTTCTGACCTTTTTTTTGTGTTTTTGGCAGCGCTTGGGCTTTCATTGGGCCTAATCATTTTTTTCTCATAATACTCCTTGCATTACTGATCCACCCCCCTGACTTATTTTTATATTTTTATTTTTATTTTATTTTTCTTCATTATTATTATTATTATTATTATTATTAATATTATTATTATTACTTTTTTTCATAAATCATAAAAAATCCGAAAAAAATATTTTTATTTATTAATCATACTTATATATTTATTTTCTCTATAAAACAAAAAGATAAAAAAAGCATTTTCTAAAAACAAATAAATTTCTTTTTTCTTAAATAATTAATTCTTAGACTTAGGACAAATTAATATTTTATTTTATTTTTTTAGATAAAATTAATTTAGAACTTAGGTTATTATAATTAATCTTCATTTTATTTTCATTAATTTAAAACCTTTGCATAAAAAACCCTAAAAACCTTTTCAAATTAATTTCTTTTCTTAATTAGTTTAAGTTAATTTTATTTAATTTTAATTAACCTTTTTTTAATTAGGTCAAGACAAAACCCCTTTCATATAAAAACAACAAAAATCATCCTTTTTTTCATTTATATTCTTGCATTTTATTTTCAATTTTGTACAATGTTCAATATGGTTGTAATAGATAACTAGGTTTAATTTTCTTGCAATCCCCATTTGTAAATTTGTACACCCCCTCCCCTAATGATGTAATAGCGTAGTAATTTTACTTTTTGCAATTTATGGCTTTATATAAATGCTAGTAATTAGGGTTTGTATGAGAAGGTAAAATCAACAAGTAGCAAACCCTAATCAAAGATTAAACAAAGCATGAAAATTAATACACTTGCACACAAGCACCCCTAGGGTGAAATCCACTTGGTTGCCTTATGAAAATGGCCATATTATGCATGTGAGGTATCTTAGCAAAAACAAGCAAAAATACAAGATCATAGTCCCTCGATGGCGCTATCAAAAGTTGCCTTTTCAAAATGATCTTAGTCCCTAAGGAAAGATGCTAAGATACCTTGAAACATTGCTAATCTTGGTTATACGATGACTCACGCCCGTCCCGTTTACATCCAAAGATAGGGTTACTTACCAAATCAATGGTAAGATGACAATATCAAAGGAAAGAGGTAATAAACGTGAAAGACTTTTGAGTAGGTAGATTGTTCCTAGTTACTTGCTTAAATTCAAAACAAAACATCCTTTCTTTTTTTCAAAACAAACACCAACACTTTCAAAAACATCTTTCAAACTTGAAAACATTTTCAAAAGATCAACACTTTGTATACATTCTTACGAACGAGAATCATACAAAGTTTTCCTAAACAATGGAGCCTTTTCAAAATACTTTCCAAAACCACATAAAGCACAATTTCAAACAAAAGCAAGTGATCTAGGAAGTAGCTAAGAGCCCATGGAAAACCATGGATGAAAAGGGTGCTAATACCTTCCCTTTTCATAATATACCCCCCGAACTCAAGAAACAATCTCAAAGGTCTTTCCTGTGCTTTTTCACCTTTCCTTTTGGATAAAAGAAAAGTCGGTGGCGACTCTTGCTAACCGCAACAATTGCGATAAAACATAAAGCATACAAGTCAGTTCTCCCACCGTATCACAGAATTGGCGACTCTGCTGGGGAATTTTTTAAAAGTGGGGTTACCTTAGGGCTAGATCACATTTACTTGCTTTCATTGTTTGATTTGTTTGCTTTACATTTTGGTTCTTTGTATGGGTTTGAATCCTCTGCCCGTATTTGGGATATCTTATAGGTAAGTAGCATTACATTGTGGAAATTGTGCGAGGTATACCGACACGGTCTAAGAAATAGCTGCGTTAGTGTGACATATTTGTGGGTACCGGTAGCCCTTGAGTAGTCAAGGAGAATACGGGGCCGCTGAGTGATGTCATGAAGCACTAATGAACTTTTAGAACCTTTACTTGACCAACTTGGCCTTTAGGACGTAGTGAGATGACCGGCTTTGGTGCAGTCCGAAGTTGGTAGATACTCGATACTACACTCATTGAGGTTTGGTTTTATTGGGATATTTCGGTCTCCATTAAAGAGGCTTACGCTGAAACAATGTCCAAGGAAACAAACCAGGGATATTGAGCTACTTAGAACCTAGTTACTATTACTAGGACAGGTTTGAGCCAACTAAACATCAAGAGGGTACTTACCTATGAGACTCCATGCAAGCCTAAACCTAAGGACTTGTTTGGTTTGTTTGTATATATATACTCATAAACATCATTACATCATACTCATACTCACTAACCATTTCAAGGATTTTTGGGATTTATCTTTGTTCTGTTTTGTAGGACATGGATTATATTCGCAGGAAAACCATTCAAGTCAATCTCGTAAGGATCCCTCCTTAACTCAAAGAGTTAGCATCAAGGATTCCTGGAAATTCTCCATTTACCGAAAGACATGGTCGCCTACTAAACTTGGTTACATCCAACACTGATGAAGACATGATGAAGGTGCTCTTTCAGTTCTTTGATCCCTTACACCATTGCTTCACATTTCCCGATTATCAACTTGTGCCAACTTTGGAGGAATTCTCCAAACTCTTAAGAATTCCTATTCTCAATCAACTACCCTTCAACGGTACGGAAAGAGATCCAAAGCCAGAAGAGATTGCTCAAGCTCTACACTTGCAACCATCTGATATCACAACTAATTGGGAAATAAGGAGTGGTGTCCAAGGTTTCCTAGCAAAGTTCTTGTTTGAGAAAGCCCAAAACTGTTGGGACTCTTTGGATTTGAAAGCCTTTGAGGAAATTGTGGCTCTCCTCATCTATGGGATGGTTTTGTTTCCAAATCTTGACCAACTCATAGATGTGAACACCGTCAAAATCTTCATGTCTCGTAACCCGATGCCTACTTTGCTAGGGGGCATCCTACATTCCTTTCACACTCACACTATGAGGAAAAGAGGTTTCCTTATATGTTGTACTCCTCTCTTGGAAAGATGGTTTATTTCGCATCTTCCCCAATCTGTATTGAAGAACGAGCATGGTTCAAGGTGGTCACATAGGTTGATGACGCTCAGACATTCAGATATTCATTGGTGTTCCCGCTCTTTGGAGAATGTTACTATTATTGACCGTTGTGGAGAATTCCCTAATGTCCCTTTACTTGGCATTAGAGGAGGTATCACCTACAACCCTTGCTTAGCCTTGAGACAGTTTGGTTACGCCCAAACGGATGGTCCACACGAGATGCTTATTAAAGGTTTTGTATTTGACTATGAGAGCGACGATCAAGGTCACCGCCAGAGATTTATCCGAGCTTGGAGGATGTTGAACAAGGTAGGTAGCAAGACGCTAGGACACAAGAATTCCATTCCCCTCGAGCCTTACCTTAAATGGGTATGAGCTCGTGCTTAGAAACTTGTGATGCCTTATTCCTCCATCTTAGCAGTCATTGTGGAGCATGTGATTAAAGGAGATGCTCTACACACTATCCTCCATCCTGACATGCCTACCTCTCTCGAAGACCTACAAAAGGGTTGGATCCAGCTGAAGGAAGAACGAGATACTTTCGAGGCTCAATTCTATGCTAGTGAAAAGAGGGTCTTAGAGCTTACAAAGTAGCTACAAGAAGAGCAAAGTGTGAACGCTTATCTCACGCCAAATAGGATGCATTCGGTCTTTTTATCTTAGAAAGTTATTTTGTAAGCCCAAGAGGCATGATGTAATCTTTCTTGTTTTGTCTAATGAGAATTAACGTTTGTTCATTCTTTTGTCTATACAAATTTAAATTTCATTAATCCTTGAAATCATTTGCATGTACATATCCCATGCATCATAACATGATAGGTTTTTCACATAAGAGGTTTCCTTATCTTTCTGCTGTTTATTTCAGCAAGATGGATCTAGAGAAAACTGTGACGGATCTCCAAGCCCATAATTCTCAATTTCAGGAAGCTCTACTAGCCCTAGCCAAGGGGCAGCAAGATATGATGGCTTTGCTGGTTGTTAAGAAGAAGCCAAAGAAGAAAGCTCTACTCAACATGGGTAGAAGGTTCAAGGAGATAATCCGTCAAATCCCAGTAGGAGGAGACTCATCTGAAGAGGACGAGAACCAGGTCGGTGAGGTCAAGAGTACTCAAGTTGAATGTGCTAATGATCAAGAATCTGATGATGATTATTCCAACGAGCAGTATCCACCCGTTGATATCAAATACAAGCAGTTGGAAGACAGATTGAAAGATGTTGAAATCTAAGTCGTCCCCAGTTTATATTTGATGATTTGGGTTTGATCTCTGGGGTAGTCATTCCCCAAAAATTCAAAATACCAATATTTGTAAAGTACGATGGGGTTTCTTGTCCAAAACTCCATTTGAAATCTTATGTGCGCAAGATACAGCCGCACACTGCTGATAAGAAGCTCTGGGTTCACTTTTTCCAAAAGAGCTTGGCTGGAACACAACTTGAATTGTTTTATCAATTAGATGGTTCTCGTATCAATACTTGGAAGGATTTAGCTACTGCCTTCTACCATCAGTATCAGTTCAACACCGACTTGGCACCAACGAGGGTTCAATTACAAGATATGACCATGGGGAAGAATGAAGGATTCAAGGAATATGCGCAAAAGTGGAGAGACCTTGCTAGATGGGTCCAGCCTCCCTTGACTGATAGGGAGCACATCGACATGTTCATGGGCACTTTATCTGGTCCTTTCTTTAATCTGTTGGTTGGCTGCTCTTCTTCTGGTTTCACCGAATTAATCTTAACCGGCGAAAGAGTTGAAAGTGGCATCAAAAGCGGGAAGATCTATGTGGCATCTACCTCCACTCCCAATCCTATCAAAAAACCTTTTGCTGCAAAGAAGGAAGTCAATGCTGTGTATGGGGCAAGGGCCTATATCAAGAAGAACGATCACCCGTCTGTCAATGATGTCTGAATCTCCAATCCAACTCCTACTCCAAGACCATCTGAAAATCATCAATGTTTTGAAACTCCAAGAAGACAATTTACGAGGTTAGGCATATTTTTATCTCAAGCCCTTCAACATTTTCTCAAGGATAATTTAGTGATGTTGTGCGGTCCTCCCGCCAACCCTGACACCTCGTCACCAAAGTATAATCTGAATGCTAAGTGTGCTTACCATTCAAGCAGCCCTGGGCACGAGACTGACCAGTGCTGGGCCTTGAAGAATAAAATCCAGGATCTGATTGAAAATAAGACTATTGAGTTTGATCCTCCTCCAACGCCGAATATAATTATCGCTCGGATGCCAAAGCATGACAAGAGTGTTAATGTTGTTGAAGATACAATTTTTGTTGCCTCTGTTGAAGAATTGACTACTCCGCTGAATGTAATCAAGAACAATTTGTTGAAAGCTGGGATCTTCCTTGGCTGTGTAAAAGACTGCGTGTGTTGTACAAGACAACTCAATAGGTGTGAAGGGCTGAAGAAAGGCATACAACGCCTGATGGATAGCCACGAAATTCTATTTGAAAAAACTCCACTTGCCAATAGTTTGATTAACAAATGTGAAGACCTCTCCATTATTACCATCTCAAACAAGCCTCTTAGGATCACCTCCAAAGGTCCTATTAGGATTTTAAATGAACCCATTATTTCTCCCTTAATAATTACCAATCCCGGACCGATTCCCTACTCTTCAAACAAAGCGGTACCATGGAATTATGGTGCTAGGGTGTTCTATCATAGGGATAAACAAGATGCCTGGATCAAATAAGAAAAAGATGACAATATTGGCAACATAGCTGGCTCAAGCAAAGTAACTAGAACTGGGAGAATATTTTCACCCAATATCTCACCACCAGTTGTTACAAGGACGCCCATCTGCATTACTGATGCCAAGCCAAGTACCAATACAAGAGGGAAGGAGAAGGTTGTTAAGCCTTATGTGATTAAAGTACCCTCCAAGGACGTAGATGATGAAGAACCCTCCGCTTGCGAGATGGACGAGATTTTAAAGATCATAAAAAGAAGAGACTTCAAGATTGTAGAACAGTTGGGGCAAACACCTTCTAAAATTTCAATGTTGTCATTGCTGCTTTGCTACGATGCCCATGCTCGAACATTAATCAAGTTCCTGAAAAAGGATCATGTCCCCCATGAGACAACAACAGACTAATTTGAGAATTGCATGGCTAGCCTGGCAACTGATAATGGCTTGGGATTTTAAGATGTTGACTTAACACCTCTCGGGAAGAATCACAATAAAGCTTTACATGTTTCTGTCGAGTGCAAAGGGACTACCTTAGCACATGTGCTAGTCGACACTGGTTCTTCTCTGATTGTATTACCCAAGGGGGCATTAGACCGTCTAGATTGTGAGGGTTTGGTCTTGAGGCCAATGATATCATTGTAAGGGCATTTGACGGATCAAAGAGGACTGTTAATGGGGAGGTAGATCTTCCAATCAAGTGGGCTCCCAAATCTTCAACTCCACCTTCTATATTATGGATATTCGTCCTGCCTATTCTTGTCTGTTAGGTCGCCCGTGGATCCATAAAGTTGGGGCAGTAACCTCAACCCTCCACCAGAAACTCAGATATCCAATCAAGGGCAGAATAGTCACCGGCTGTGGAGAAGAAGAGTTCATGGTGAGCCACCTTAAAGCCTCCAGGTACGTATAGATGGATGGAGAATACATTGAGACCCCGTGTCAAGCCTTTGAGGTTATACCACCGATGATTGCTGCTACCAAATGTTCTTCTGATGAGTCTAAAGTTGTTAAGGCCACGCCAAAGATGGTTTCATTCAAGGATGCCCGCGCGAAAATTGAAGTAGGAAACTATGATACTTGGGGGCAACTCCTTGATATCCCATTTAAAGCAGACAAGTTTGGTTTGGGCTTCACCGTCAAAGCTCAGAAGGAAGTGAGGCGTGCTCATGCTGGAAAGCCACCTCTCCGCATTGGAAACCATGAAGTCAACGTCGTGGGTGATTATGAAGAAGGAGTTGCATTTGAAGAGTGGGTGTATCCAACTACAATGGAGCTTAAGAATTGGCATACAAAGGACTTTGTGCTCATCTCCTTCATTGAGGAGTAATCTACTTGTTATTGCGTTTCTTTCAATTCAAGAACATATTGTCTGTAATATTTTAACAATGACTTTTCAGCCATTTGCCTGGCCCGGGGCACTTTGGTCCATTTGTCAAGGGTTTTATTTATGTTCATCTAATCATATGATAATTCAGTACATTGGACTCTTTTGCATTCAAATATTTGTGTTCATTGTCTTTCCTTTCTTGTAAATACATTTTTCAAAAAAAATAGCCATGTATCTTACATGCACACACACACACACTCTTGCAGGTCCACATCCACTCTAGATCTTATTTCCAATGACTCTACTATTGCCGACTATGACTTTGAATGTCCTATCAACTAAGCCGAAGACGAAGGAAAGGAATATTGTGACATACAGGGAGGACTAGCCAGACTTCTATTACAAGAGGAAAAAACTATTCAACCGCACAAAGAGTCAGTTGAAGTTATAAACCTGGGTACTGAGTCAGATAAGAAGGAAATCAAGATCGGTGCTAACTTGGAAAACAGTATCAAGAGGAGGTTGGTTCAGATGTTGCATGATTATGTGAAAGTATTTGCTTGGTCTTATGAAGATATGCCTGGGTTGGATCCCGACATCGTAGTTCGTCGTCTGCCGACAAGAGAAGGTTGCCCTCCTGTCAAACAAAAGGTTTGTCACATGAGGCCTGATATGTCTGAAAAGATCAAAGTTGAAGTGATGAAACAATTTGATGCAGGGTTCCTAGTCGTGACGTCCTATCCCCAATGGGTTGCCAATGTGGTTCCAGTACCAAAGAAAGACGGGAAAGTTTGCATGTGCGTAGACTATAGGGATCTGAATAGGGAAAGCCCCAAGGAAGACTTCCCTCTACCATACATTGACGTCTTAGTTGACAATACTGCTCAGCATAAAGTCTTCTCTTTCATGGATGGCTTCTCAGGCTATAATCAAATAAGTATGGCTCCCGAAGACATGGAGAAGACTACTTTCGTTACGCAATGGGGCACCTTCTGCTACAAGGTCATGCCGTTCGGATTAAAGAATGCAGGGGCAACATATCAAAGGGCTATGGTAGCTTTATTTCATGACATGATTCATCATGAGATAGAGGTATATGTGGATGATATGATTGCCATATTACAAACCGAAGAAGAACATCTCGATCACCTGTACAAATTATTCGAGAGGCTGAAGAAGTACAAGTTGAGGTTAAACCCTAACAAGTGCATGTTCGGAGTACAATCTGGAAAGCTTCTAGGTTTTGTTGTTAGTAATAAAGGCATTGAAGTTGATCCTGCCAAGGTAAAGGCCATCCAAGAAATTCCAGTTCCTCATTCTGAAAAGGAAGTTAAAGGATTCTTGGGTTATCTCAATTACATCGCCCGCTTCATATCACACTTGACTGCTACTTGTGAGCCACTCTTCAAACTCTTGAAGAAAGATCAGGTAGTCAGATGGAATGATGAATGCCAAGCTGCCTTTGACAAAATCAAATAATACCTATAAGAACCTTCTATTCTCATGCCTCTAGTTGAAGGAAGACCCTTGATCATGTACTTGACAGTACTAGAGAATTCTATGGGGTGTGTTTTGGGCCAACATGACGAGTCTGGTTAAAAAGAGCATGTTATTTATTACCTGAGCAAAAAGTTTACCGACTGTGAAACCAGATATTCACTGCTCGAGAAAACTTGTTGCGCTCTGGCATGGGATGCTCGCCTGCTAAGATAGTATATGTTGACTCATACCACTCTGTTTATTTCTAAGATGGACCCAATCAAGTACATCTTCGAGAAACCTTCCCTTTCCGGAAGGATAGCCAGATGGAAAATGATCTTGACTGAGTACGACATTCAATACATGACTCAAAAGGCCATCAAAGGAAGTGTACTAGAAGATCCTTTGGCCCATCAGGCTATGGATGATTATCAGGCAGTGAAATTCGACTTCCCTGATTAGAACATCATGCTGGTAACCGACTGTGCGAAACTTGGACCGTATGACGAATCTGAACAAGGATCCCAATGGACTATGGTATTCGATGGGGCTTCCAACGCCTTAGGTAACATAATTGGTGTTGTGATCATCTCTCCTGAATGTTGCCACACTCCTTTCACTGCTAGAATATGCTTCGATTGCACAAACAATATGGTCGAGTATGAAGCATGTATCTTAGGTCTGAAAGCTACTATTGACTTAAGGATCAAGCATTTGGATGTGTTCGGAGATTCTGCCCTAGTGATCAGCCAAGTAAAAGGAGATTGGGACACTAAACACCCTAATCTTATCCCTTACAATGAGCTTGTGTTATTCTTGATTCCTTACTTCGAAGAGATTACTTTTGAGCACTTCCCTAGAGAAGAAAACCAGTTGGCTGACGCTTTGGCAACCATGTCTTCAATGTTCAAGGTCATATGGGACAACAAAGCCCATATGATAACAATTGAAAGATTCGATGAACCTGCACATTGCTATGAGCTTGAAACCTATGCGGAAAAGCCATGGTACCACGAGGTGATGAGATACCTTGAAGCACAAGAGTATCTCGAGGGGGCATCTATCAATGACAGAAAGTTCTTGCGAAGATTTGCAGCCAAATTCTTCCTAAGTAATGGGATATTATACAAGCGCAACCATGATTCAACTCTACTCCGATGTATGGACAAGAAGGAGGCAGAGGAAATCATGGAAGACATGCACGGTGGTCTCTTCGGTACTCACTTAAGTGGAGATACGATGGCTAAGAAAATCTTAAGAGTCGGTTACTATTGGTCAACGATGAAGACTGATTGCCATCAACATTTAAGAACTTGTCACAAATGCTAAATCTATGCTGACAAGGTCCATGTGCCTCTTATCCCTCTGAATGTCATGACCGCTCTGTGGCCATTTGCAATGTGGGGAATTGACATGATTGGAGAGATCAAGCCCACCGCTTCCAGCGGACATCGCTTCATTCTTGTTGCTATCGACTATTTTACGAAATGGGTCAAAGCCGCCTCATTCGCCTCAATCACCAAGAATGTGGTAGCCAGATTCATCAGACACAACCTTATTTTCTGTTATGGTATCCCCGAAAGGATCATCATCGACAATGGGATTAACCTCAACAATGCTATGATCATTGAGCTTTGCACTCAGTTTAAGATCAAGCATCACAATTCTTCTTCGTATAGACCAAAAATGAATGGCACAGTCGAAGCAGCCAACAAAAATATCAAGAAGATTATGCAGCAAATGGTAGTAACCTATAAGGATTGGCATGAGATGTTGCCTTTTGCTCTACATGGCTACCGCACTTCAGCTAGAACATCAACTGAGGCAACTCCCTTTTCTCTAGTCTATGGCATGGAAGCTGTTCTGCCAATGGAAGTTCATATTCCCTTGCTGAGAATTATGAATGAGGCCGGCCTAGGCGAAGACGAGTGGATTCAAACGAGATTGGATCAGCTGAACTTGATTGATGAAAAACGGTTAGTTGTTGTTTTCCATGGTCAGACGTACCAAAAACGGATGATCAAGGCTTTCAACAAAAAGATAAAGCCTCGGGTATATCAAGTTGGTGACTTGGTGATAAAATGCATCATTCTACCACAAGGCGACCCCAGAGGCAAATGGACTCTCACATATGAAGGGCCATTTATTGTCAAGAGAGTTTTCTCTGGCAGTGCCATGATGCTGACTACCATGGATGGTAAAGATTTCCTACATCCTATAAACGCGGACATAGTTAAAAAATACTATGCATAAGAGACCCGCTAGGTTGACACACCTAGGAAAAATAAGGGCATCCTGGAAAACCAAAAGGTTTGGGAAAAATTAGGGATATATGCAAAAGATTGTACACCCAACAAATTGAAAACCCGAAAGGGTGACTTGGGCAAAAAAAGGGTATCCTGGTGGGCTGAAAACCCGAAAGGGCGGTCCAGGCAAAAGTTAAGGATTAAAAGTGTATGACTATGTCCCGTGGAATCAACACAGCCAATTTTATCACCAAGGTCCAAGTTCAAACGGTCCAATATCAATCCAGTCAACTTCTATTAACAGCAAGGGACATTCGAAGACATTGGGGCAATAGTAGAGTTGGAAGGCAATGAGATCATTTCACATGGCTATTTATTTTCATTCTCAATTTTTGTTTTCCTTTCGACGATTTCCTCTTACTAGGATCTCTGTCTCACTGTACAAAAACACCTATTCATGGGCAAAATATCAATACAAATATACTTTGAAGTGCAAAGTTCTGGTCCTTGTTTTGAATGCAAATTTGTCCAATGACTAAAATTGAATGAACATATGCATATGAACATAATTAAAACTATTTGGCACATGTGTCATGCTAAGCAGCAGTAAGCATCTCTTTAATGTATATGAAATATCCTCATAGAGTTATCTCATTATCATTATCCCCACAAGGACAGCTACAATAAACCTTTCACCGAAGGAGTTGGCCACAAAATCTCTTTGCATAGGATAATCCCCGACCAGAGTCTCAATCTCTTGGCAACTCTCTCTACAGCTAAGTCGATTTTTACAAGTTGAAGCCTCGTGGATCTCTTCCTAAAAAAAAGTTCACCTCCTCAACAGGGTTTATTTCCCCAACAGATTTTATTTCCCTAACAATCATCTAGGAATCACAAAAATTCCCCAGCTGAGTACATCTTCCCCAATCGAGTATGTATTCCCCTGGTATAGTCTATCTTCTCCAACAAACGACGAGATAGCATAACTCCCCAGTTGAGTTAAAATTTCCCCAACATACAACAATCAAGACACCACGGAGTTCCCCAGCTGAGCCTGTATCCCCCAGCTGAGTATATCTTCCCCAGCCAAGGCTATTATCCCCAAGCAGAGTCTATCCTCCCCAGTTGAGTGTATCCTCCCCAAGCTGAGTCTGTCCTACCCGACTGAGTCCACACTCTCCAGTTTGAATTTTCCTTTCAGATTATTGCGAGTCATAGAGCCACAACCCCTGATCCCTAGTAAAGCCGTCAGTAAAGCCTTTACTATTTCCAAAAAGATACTATGAAGCCTGGACCCGATCAGATATTAGCACAATTTTCAAGTTATTACTGAAGCCTGGATCCGACCAGATAACAGTGTGAATTCTTCAATTGCCGAAGCCTGGGCCCGACTAGATAGCAGTTTAATTCCTACAAAATCATTAGCAAAACTCCTCTTCTCCAATAGAGTTTGCCACTATCCCTAGTAAATCACTGAAACCTGGACCCGACCAGATAACAGTTTGAGTATCTGAAACCTGGACCCGACCAGATAACAGTTTGAGTATTTGAAACCTGGACCCGACCAGATAACAGTTGATCTCAATTTCAAGATACTATGAAACCTGGACCCAACCGGATAATAGTCTAACTCTTCAAAGATATAGAAAAACCTGGACTCAACCCGACCAAGGTTTAACTTCTTTCCCCTAATAGAGTTTTCCTCTACCCCAACAAATTACTGTGAAACCTGGATCCGACCAGATATCAGTTTTCAATTTCATCTTCTCAAAGCAAGTTGTTGTGAAGCCTGGATCCGATCAAATAGCAATTACCCTCAGAGATTCATTGTGAAACCTGGACCCGACCAGATAGAAATTAACCTCATCAACCTCAGAAGTCTTCAAAGCCTGGACCCGACCAGATAACAGTTTTTCAAACAGTTTATTGTGAAACATGGAGCCCGACCAAATTACAACTAACTATGATCCCCATAGAGACACTATGAAGCCTGGACTCGACCAGATCATAATACAACTTTCCAAAAACCATGAAACCTGGACCCGACCAGATAATAGTTACCACTTCAAGTTATTGCGAAGCCTGGATCCGACCAGATAACAGTTAAACTTCTGTATCCCAAGCAAGTTATTGAGAAGTCTGGATCCGACCAGATAACTATTCAATTTCAAGAAAAAAATTTGCAAAGCTTGGAATCCGACCAGATAATAGTTAATTTGTCTCTTCCTCTAGTAAGTTGTCGTGAAGCCTGGATCTGACCAGATAGCAGTTGACTACTTCATCCTCAGAAAATTGTGAAGCCTGGATCCGACCAGATAACAGTTGACATTCAAGAGATATTCTCCAGTAAAAGCATACTTTCAACAAAGTTTGAAGATATGCATATTCTTTATCACCAAAGGCAATCAGGGATTCAATCACCCAGAATTTCCTCAGAAGCAGTCAGGGATTTATTTTCTCGGACAAAAACATACATCTCACATTTATACACCATAGCATGTACATACCATATGCATTTAATATAATACCACATCCGGTGAACATCATGCAGGCATCTACATTTTACTAACTCTTTTTCTCACAGGTAAAACATCAAGTTTTAGTATAAATTAACAAGTTATTTGTGCTGATACTTCTTCCAGTGTTTACCAGCATTCCTCTAAATGGCATCTATAAGCCCATTCACCATCCATCTTCGAGTGCAAATTTCTGGGCACTCTAGTATTCAATCATCTTTCACCTTCAAGTCACGAATGGCGAATCCGCCAATCTAACTCTTCAGGTTTAAGAAGATTGAACAGGGGCAGTTGTTGTACCCCAAAAATTTTCCCTCTCATTTATCAAATATTTTCTCATAAAGATCTCTCTTGGTTCAAGACTGCACTAGGGTTGATCAGCTCAAGACACCTTCATAAGCACTGATGACCAAAATTAGGGTTTGAGATTGTACAAGGATAATTGAACTTTGAATGCTTCATATGACTTTCATGGATCATTTGGACCCTCAAGATTACTCATGTCAAGTTTCAAGCCTTGGATCACATTTTTACTCAGTCAATTGAGCAGTTGACCTAAAAATCAGTTGTATTGGGGAAAAAGTCAACTACGGCCAATTTACAGTCGAACTTCATAATTTTTGATCCACAACAACATTATAAACTCATATGTATCATTTGATCAATTTTGGACCACAATTCCTCAAGAAATTTGATCAAATCAACAAAAAAGGCAAAATGGTCAAAATTAGGGTTTTGACTGAGAAAGGGCAATTTCTGATTTTTGACCTAGCAAGTGATTAATTGGTTTGAAGCATGATCTCAAGAGTTCAATTGAATAATTTTGACCTAATGTAATGACCTAAAACATTTCTCAAGATCAATTGGATTGATAGTAAATTCTCAATCAACTGATCAAAATACAACTATACACTGAAAAGTCAAACTTTGACTTTTTGGTCAAAATCCAATGTCAAAGATCACAATTCATCAAAACATGTCAAAATATGAAACTTATTCATCAAGAAATCAAAAATTCAAGATTTCGTTTTGAAAAGTCAAAGTTTTCTAACTTAGAAATTTTTCGAAATGTTTAAAACTTCATGTTTTTTCATAATTTTGAGCCAATTTTTCACCATGATGCAAGAGGATTTAGAAGAAACTTACAACATGAAAGTTGTAGATCTCCATGATATCTACAACATTTACACAACTTCTTCTAAAAATTCTTGGATCTCAAGTTATTAATTCATAAAGTCATGGTCTTGAAATTGAACACTTAGTGAAATTTTGACCTAGTTTTGGTCAGGATTTTGACCTAACTTCATGGCACTTTTTCATATAGTTCCAAGGGTAATTTTCAAAAGGATTCAAAGAGGGGTTGTAGATCACATTACAAGCTTTCCAAAATTTCCAAGAACTCCTTGAGATCATTCTTGAGCAGGGAGAATCGAAGAGAGGAAGTTAGGGTTTTCAAACTTGAAATACATGTCATTTTGTGATGAACAAGAATTCAATTTCAAACCTATGCTGCACAATATTGCTTTGCAGGCCTCTAAACCTCAAGATCTCACCATAATCAGAAGATTACACTTGCTTTTGAGCTATTATCCACTTGATTCAATCTTTATCCAAGTAAATTTTTCATTTATGGCACAAAGTAACCATTCCATTCTTGTAAAGAAGCTTTAATCACAAAGTCAATGCATAGAGCTTTGCACTTATTCCTTATAATAACAAGCAATGTAAAAGGCAAAAGCAACATCTCTAGATCCTCCCATAAACTCAGGCCATGCTTGTACTATGCCTTGAAACCATATTGTCACTTTTCTTCAAAATCAAGTAACATAGCCATAAGGCTATATCTTGTGTTTCTGACCTCCTCAAGTGGACCAACCTTTTCCATATAATTATACAAGTGTATTGCAACATAACACACAATTGAAAAAGCTCCCAAACTCCCTGAAAACTCATATTGCACAAAACCTCCATTTTTGTGTCATTTCTGACTTTGAACTTCAATCTTCAAAACCACTCGTGTGTTTCTTGGCTTAACACTTCCAAAAGCTTCCTAGCATTATACACAAACCATTCCAATACCTGTTTGCAAACTGTAACACCATTTATACCATCCTCCATAACCAAAAACAGAGGTATGCATCTTGACTTCTCCAGACCATTCCATCCACCTCAGCTCAAGCCAGACATTGCATTAGCTTCCTAGAAGTCCAAGGAAGCTAACCTGATCATCACCATTGCCTGAAACAAGCTCAAATCCATTTCACGATTTCCAGTTTTGAGGTATTTTTCTTGAACTTCTATCTTCATATTCAGGCATCATTTGAGTTTGATTTGTGAAGATAAAATGTAGATACCATTGCCACGAAGCTGTACATATCCATAGTTTACATTTATATGGCATGAGCTTAGAGAATTTTAGAGTTGAAGTTTTTTGAAATTTTTAGGTTTTAGATTAGGGCCAAAAAAATTCCCATTCATCTTTGACTGTTAGCTTAAGTTATTTACATGGTTAGATTCGTGAGAAGAAATGCCATAACTTTCATGTTTGAACTTTTCATTTTTGTTGAGAAATGAAGGAGATACAGGTCCTTTGGCTGGAGGTTGAAGATGAAGTGTAATCAAGGCGCGTTTTGTGTTATGTATTTTTCCTTTCACATAAGTTAACGGATGTATCACCACCCTAGTGGTTAAAGCACGCGCCTGTTCAACCTTAGGTCCTGGGTTCAAGCCCCAGCGTGACCTTTTGTTATTTTTCACTATTTTCTGACCTTTTTTTGTGTTTTTGGCAGCGCTTGAGCTTTCATTGGGCTTAATCATTTTTTTCTCATAATACTCCTTGCATTACTGATCCACCCCCTGACTTACTTTTATATTTTTATTTTTATTTTATTTTTTTCATTATTATTATTATTATTATTATTATTACTTTTATTTTTTCATAAATCATAAAAAATTCAAAAAAATATTTTTATTTATTAATCATACTTATATATTTATTTTCTCTATAAAACAAAAAGATAAAAAAAAACATTTTCTTAAAACAAATAAATTTCTTTTTTCTTAAATAATTAATTCTTAGACTTAGGAAAAATTAATATTTTATTTTATTTTTTTAGATAAAATTAATTTAGAACTTAGGTTATTATAATTAATCTTCATTTTATTTTCATTGATTTAAAACCTTTGCATAAAAAACCCTTTTCAAATTAATTTCTTTTCTTAATTAGTTTAAGTTAATTTTATTTAATTTTAATTAATCTATTTTTTAATTAGGTCAAGACAAAACCCCTTTCATATAAAAACAACAAAAATCATCCTTTTTTTTCATTTATATTCTTGCATTTTATTTTAAATTTTGTACAATGTTCAATATGGTTGTAATAGATAATTAGGTTTAATTTTCTTGCAATCCCCATTTGTAAATTTGTACACCCCCTCCCATAATGATGTAATAGCATAGTAATGTTACTTTTCGCAATTTATCTCTTTATATAAATGCTAGTAATTAGGGTTTATATGAGAAGATAAAATCAACAAGTAGCAAACCCTAATCAAAGATTAAAAAAAGCATGAAAACCAATACACTTGCACACAAGCACCCCTAGGATAAAATCCACTTGGTTGCCTTATGAAAATGGCCATATTATGCATGTGAGGTATCTTAGCAAAAACAAGCAAAAATACAAGATCATAGTCCCTCGATGACGCTATCAAAAGTTTCCTTTTTAAAATGATCTTAGTCCCTAAAGAAATATGCTAAGATACCTTGCAACATTGATAATCATGATTATACGATGACCCACACCCGTCCCGTTTACATCCAAAGATAGGGTTACTTACCAAATCAATGGTAAGATGACAATATCAAAGGAAAGAGGAAATAAACATGAAATACTTTTGAGTAGGTATATTGTTCCTAGTTACTTGCTCAAATTCATAATAAAAGAACCTTTCTATTTTTCAAAACAAACACCAACACTTTCAAAAACATCTTTCAAACTTGAAAACATTTTCAAAATATCAACACTTTGTATACATTCTTACGAACAAGAATCATTACAAAGTTTTCCTAAACAATTACGCCTTTTCAAAATACTTTCCAAAACCACACAAAGCACAATTTCAAACAAAAGCAAGTGATCTAGCAAGTAACTAAGAGCCCATGGAAAACCATGGATGAAAAGGGTGCTAATACCTTCCCTTTTCATAATCTACCCCCGAACTCAAGAAACAATCTCAAAGGTCTTTCTTGTGCTTTTTCACCTTTCCTTTTGGATAAAAGAAAAGTCGGTGGCGACTTTTGCTAACCGCAATATTTGTGATAAAACGCAAAACACTCAAGTCAGTTCTCCCACTGTATCACAATAGGCATGCATTTTTCTGCAATACATGCGTAGATGGTTTCTCGGGAATGCGAGCCCCTTGTATTTTCCAAAGTCAGGTACTTTGAATTTGGGAGGGATCACTACATCCAGTATTAGACCCATTTTGAGAGCATCGACATCGAAAGCATCGTAACCCTCTACAACCTTCAACCTTTCTTCAAGAGCTTTATACTAGTTGAGCACCAAGGGATTTTCAGGGAAATGGGTATGGGTTTTCCTTTTAGATATTTGATTGACGTCTTCTAAGTCATGGTCTCCATACTGCAAGTCTATGTAGTTGTCCTTGTTGTGGACTAGAATATGCAAAGTATGGGATGCCCATACCTTCGATGGAGGTGGGACAAACCATTCATTATTAGCCTCTCTGGCCTCTTGTTGAGCTATAATTAACTTTAGAGGTCCTGATTCTGGCTCTCTTCTTCGCTTGTGACCGCTTGATGTACCAATAGTTTGGGTTACTTCTTTATAGGTTTCCCTAGGAATTTATTCTTGCCTTTTGATGATGTTCTTCAAGGCTAGAAGAACTTGGCTCATATCTCCCTTCATCGAGTCTATGTTGCCTTTCGCTTGCTCTAAATCTTCCTTGAAGGAAGCTTGATTCTCTTCGATCTGCTCCATCACTTTCTTTTGATGGGATCTTGTTTGATATGGCGGTCGGAGAGGTGGTTTTTTATACCAATGGTTTAAGTAGAGATGCTTTTGAAAAATAATGAGTTTTTTTACGAAGTAATGAAATGCAATGTTTGTGAATGCATGAATGAGTATGAATATGCTAAGAGTTTCGTTTTTGAATGTCTTATTCACTTAGATTTTCCATATATATATATATATATATATATATATATATATATATATATATATATATATATATATATATATATATATATATATATATATATATATATATATATATATATATATATATATATATATATATATATATATTCTTAGGTTTTGCTTTTTTATTGGCGAGCATCTCAAGAACAAATACACAACGAGATACAGAAACAAAAATTTTATTGATATAATAATTATCCTTAAAACGGGAGTACAATTCATATATTGTAAAATATTTGAACCAAAAAGCAACTATTGGAAGCACTAACATCTTCATGGCTATTCAGGAAATTTCTCCTTAATGATCATTATCTTTGTCATATCTAGCTTAAACAGTATTAACACGGACAAGTTGTTTCCCTCTAGAATTCATTTTTAAGACACTTCACCAAAAACCGTTGATTATTTTTTTTAATCCTGTGAATAAGACAGACAAAAAAGAATGGAGAATAATGAATATGTGAAATGCAAGATGTATGAATTCGTGGTTGTGTGGCATAGTAATGGGATTTATGAAAGGTATCCTTAGTTGGTAGGTTCCTAACTTTGGCCTACGGATATTCTAACCTCCCCATAAGGTGGTTTCCTTACGGGTGTCATGGATAACACTAAAGGGAAAGGTACAAGGGCCTTCCTTAAGCGGAGTCTCTTTGCAGACCAAAAATGCGTCTCTAAGTTCGTGAAAGGTCTCACTATGAGGTTTTAGTTTAGGATTTATACAAAAAGTCATAGGTTTCATTCCAAAGTCCTAACCCCAAGAGGATATCTCTTGAGACATATTTCTTTTTTGGAATTCCACCGACTCTAGGTGAAATCGTCACAAAAATGCATAGGGATGATGTATCCCCTTGACCAATAGATGAACCTTCTTTCTAATGTTTTTTGAAAATAATTTTTAAAATAAAATCCCGCTAACAAATGATGAACATATGATAATATAATAATAAACAAAAGTAAATAAATAAATAAATAAATAAGGCAAATGTAGAAGAATAAGAAAAATCCTAAAAAACCCTAAACCAAATGAAAAGGCTTCTAAACCCTGGGGTTGAATCCCCAGTAGAGTCGTCAGTTGTAATAAGCGGCAAAGGAATATAGAGTCGCCGCCATTAATTTTTATCCTAAGACGAAAATATAAAGGAATAACCTAATTGATGATACAGATGTTCTAAGTTCTTGACTCACTTTAGATGAAGGGAATGTGTTAGGCACCCTTCATCTACCTTGTTCACAAGGATACTAGGGTTTAGGTTTAAGGTTTAGGAATAGGGTTTTAATTTTTTAGTTAGGGAAACTCACCATGATTTTTAAGTCGTATGCGTACATATCCTCTTATGATGAATCATAGTCTCAATTCATAGTTTATAGTGTTTGGTTAATTTTTTTTATGAACTGTAGAAATATTTTTGAATTAATCCTTGAACCAAGTCTAGGTTTGTAAATTGCGGAGTTGTAGACGCAGTTCACAGTTAATAAGAAATATCTCCATAATCCCTTTTGAAAATATATATGAGTTTGAATTATGTTAGTAAAAACTGTTAGTATTTGATTGGTTAGATGTTTTCAATTATAGTATGTAATATGAGAAAATATATTTTTAATGTATGAGAAAAAAAGAATTTAATGCAATTGAAGTATTAAAAAAATGAGTTAGTATTTAAAAAAAAAGGAATTTGAATTAATAAATAACAATTTTAGATTCTATTAAAAAAATATGCATTAAATATTATTAATATATTATTTATTTAAAATGATAAAAAAAAATAAGCAAATAAATATATAAATAAAAATATAAAAATTAATTAATTTTATTAAAAACGCAAAAGGGGTGCAAAATTAGTTGATTAGCAAATTGCTAGGTGTGTGAATAACAGTGCCCTCAATCTAGACATTGGATTTAGGCCTAGTTGCATGGGGGTATTGTTTTGAACTGGGTAGTAAAGTTATATGGTGCAGATAGCATGGGCCTAAGTTTAGAAGCTGAACTTGGCCCAAAACACAAGAGGGGTGCTGGCATTGGCCCAAACACCTTGTTCGAGTCTATTAGTCAATATGCGAGAGGGTGTGTGGTATTATAGTAAGAACAAGATTTGGTTCAGCAATATTATCTCTGAATTTTGATGATAACAAATGAGTATGTTTGTATGAACAATTTTGATACTCTAATGTTTGTTATTGTTGAGTACTTAACAAACAGGTTCTGCTTCTGATGGATGGCGTGGCCAAAACATTAGAAGAGAATTAATTCCACTTCTATGCTACACAATTTATGTTGAGTAGTAGCTAGACACTCCAGAAGGCTCTAAAGTGTAAGCTCTGATGTTTGTCTAAAGAAACTAGTTAGAAGATCTAAAGGCGGAAGTTTCTACTTACGTCCAAATGCTAAAGACTCAAGCTTCTAAAGACAACATGTTCTAAAGAAACAAAGTTAGAAGATCTGAAGATAGTTTCTACTGAATTCTAGATGTTGGAGACTTATGTTTCTAATAACAAGGTTCTAAAGATAAGGGTTTTGAAGACCAAGTGTTGAAGACTCTAAAGACATAAGTTCTAAATATTCTAAAGACTTGAAGCTCTAAATACCCAAGGTTCCAAGAAAAGGTTCTCACAACCAAGTGCTAAAGACTCTGAAGATGCAGTTTTGATGACTCTAAAGACTTAAAGTTCTGATGACCTTGTATTATGTTCTCACTTCTAAACTCATGCTCACATAAGCCTCTGAAGGGCATAAGAAAAGAAGATAATGTTAACTTGGTACAAATAATACATGGTACAATCAACGTTTCATTCCACTACCATGAAAGGACGGACGCGTTGCACGATCTTGTCCCTCGCGTTACTGTTCAAGCTGTCAATGTTTCTAGAAATCCCAAGAGTACCCCTCAATGGATATATTATTTTATTTTCTATATAAAGGCTTGAAGACTAAGAGAGAAAGTTGCCAATTCACTAAATATTCATGTGCAAACGTTGTTCATAGATTTCACATTCTTAAGTCATTGTTCATAAAATAGTTTACATATTCAGCTTATGTAGAAACAATACTCTTGTAAATAAAACTTGTATTCAAATAGTTATTTGATTTTCCTTAAGAGATCAGGTAGGTCTGTATTCTTAAGAAGTATATAACTTGCGAGTTTTAGAAGTTGTTAGTCACTTGCGGGTAGCTTATACATTGTAATAATCAGGTTGATCATTATTTGATATTCCTTAAGGGATCGGGTAGGTCTAAATCCTTAAGAAGTCTAGGGCTTTCGAGTCTTAGAGGTTATTAGTCACTTGCGGGTAGCTTATACAAATTGTAATAAGTTTGGTTATAGTGAATTAAGTCCTCGATTGAGTGAGGCAAAATCACCTTAGCATGTGGACTAGACTAGCTTGATAATTTTCAAGTGAACTAGTATAAACATACATTGTTCTTTACTTCCTGTTCTTACTTATTTTTATTATTAAGAGTGAAGGAAAAAGAATTTTAACTTAAAGGGGAATATTTTTAAAGAAAAGTTTTTGTTTTAAAAAAACCCAATTCAACCCTCCCCCCTTTCTTGCGTTTTTCACACATTCAATTGGCATCAGAGCTCCGGTTCCGAGGAGATAAAAAGTTTGAATTTTTATCAACACTTAACAGTATCCAGTACCGATCCAGTGTGTGTGAAAAACCAATGGCTACATCTACTTCCACTGTTGATAATAGGGATAATGATAGAGATCACTATAGTTCAAAACCTCATATGTTTGATGGGGAGAAATTTAACTATTGGAATGATAGAATAGAAAGTTATTTTATGGCATATGACTTGGGTCTATGGGACTTGATAGTTGATGGTTAAACTTACCCAGTAGATGATAAAGGTCATAAGATTGTAAGAAGTGAAATGAAAGAAGCACAGAAGAAAGTATGTAGAAATCACTACAAAGCAAGAACCATTCTTCTAAGTGCTATTTCATATAATGAATGTGATAAAATCACAGATTGAGAGACTGCAAAGTCTATTTTTTATTCTCTTCAAATGACACATGAAGGCAACGCACAGGTAAAAGAAACAAAGGTTCTGGCCTTAATTCAAAAGTATGAAGCCTTCAAGATGGAAGACGACAAGTCTGTGGAAATGATGTTTTCAAGATTTCAGACTCTTGTGGAAGGACTTAAGGTTTTAAATAAAGGTTACTCCACTACAGATCCTGTTAAAAATATTATCAAAAGTATGCATGTCAAATAGAGACCAACGGTAACTGCTTTAGAATTAGCAAAGGATCTGAACAACACCTCTCATGAGGAGCTGATTAGCTCTTTAAGGAGTCATGAAATAGAATTGGAACAAGATGAACCTCAGAAGAGGGTAAAATCAATTTCTCTAAAGTCTACTTCTGGAAAAACCAAGGCTTTTCAAGCTAAGGAAGAATCATAAAAATCTGAATTCACATGACATTTTTGTTTCCATACATGTAATCTTTTATGAGACAACTTTTCCTTTCAAAACATATACTCATACCACTTTACCTTCTAATATTGAACCATCCACCTCTAATATCACTTCTCCTTTAAATGATCATCATGTACATGCCCTTATGACTTCTTCACCTGACCTTACAGTTGAATCCACACCTGACCAACCAAGTTCCCCTTCCTCTGATAGTAATTCCCCAACTGTTCTTCTTGAACTTCACAATTCTCATATCTTACCTACTCCTCCTCCTTTAGACTACTCTACCAATGAAGTTCCTACTTCCACAATGCCTTTGAGAAAATATGTTAGAACTATAAAACCACCCTCTTATTTACAATATTTTCATTGTAACTTTATCATGAATCATAATCATGTTTCTCATAATCTTGTTACATGCCCCTTATCACATGTCTTATCATATCAACATTGCACACCTTCTTACCAGGCTTTTTATTGTTCTATTTCCACTAACATTTAACCTAAAACTTATAAACAAGCCTCTCAACATGATTGTTAGACACAACCATGGAAATTGAGTTACTTGCTCTTGATCAGAATCATACCTAGAGTTATTGTTGGCTGCAGGTGGGTATACAAAATCAAGCATAGAGATTATGGCACTATTGAAAGGCATAAATCAAGAATTATAGCCAAAGGCTACACACAATTAGTGGGAGTTTATTTTTTTTATGCATTCTTTCATGTTGCTAAACTTACAACAGTTTGTGTTCTTCTTACTTTGGCTGCAATAAAAAATTGACATCTTCCAATTAAATGTCAATAATGTATTTTTACATGGAGACTTAAATAAAGAAGTATACATGGAATCACCTTAGAGTAACCCTATTTCTCATTCCCCACCTCCTCAAGTCTGCAAACTACATAAATCCATATACGGTTTGAAATAATCCAATTGACAATGGTACTGGAAACTGTCTCAATCTCTTATCACCCTGAGATACACCCAATCTCAAGCGGATCATTCCCTCTATATTAAGTCTAAAAACAGTTCATTCATAACACTTTTGGTTTATGTAGATGACATAGTGCTTACAGGTGATTGCCTTATTGAGATTTTTCAATTAAAAACTTTCCCTGGTGACTAGTTTCGCATTAAAGATCTTGGCTCACTAAGATTTTTCCTTGGCCTTGAGATTTCTTGATCAGATGAAGGTATTATTGTCAACCAGAGAAAGTATACCCTTGAACTTCTTCAAGACACAGGTTACTTAACACCCAAGCCATCCCTCATTCCCTTTAATCCCACAACCAAACTTTCTCTAAATAAAGGTTCCCCTCTTTCATACCCTATATCATATCGTCGCCTCATTGGTAGACTCATATATCTCACCGATACTCGACTAGATATTTCATTTTTGTCTAACACTTGAGCCAATTTATTTCAAAACCTCTCACACCTCATTCCAATGCAGCCTTAACTATTCTCAGATACCTCAAATCCTCATAAAACCAAGGTATCTTCTTTTCTACTACTGCTCCCATAAAACTCCATGGTTTTGCTGACTCGGATTGGACATATGATGTCCTGACTTCCGCAAATCAATCACTGGCTAGTGTGTTTTCCTTGGAACTTCTCTCATCTATTGGAAATCAAAGAAGCAAAACACCGTCTCCAGATCCTCCACTAAGGCAGAATATCGGGCCCTTGCTTCTCGGACTTGTGAACTTCAATGGTTGCATAACCTCATCTCTGATTTTCATATCACATTACATATGCCTTCATCCATCTATTGTTATAACAAGCCAACCATCTACTTAGCACACAACCCCACCTTTCATAAGAAAAGTAAACACATAGAGATTAATTGTCATGTCATTCGCGAGAAAATTCAAAACAAGCTTATTCAACTTCTTCTAGTCTCCAGCTCCAATCAACTTGCAGATGGCTTCACTAAGCCTCTTCATCAAGGCCTTTTTTCTTTTTAACATGTCCAAGTTGAGTCTATGTAATCTACATAATCCAACTTGAGGGGATGTTAAAATACTCACTTACTTGTTATGTAAGTTTTATGTATTTTCCTCTTGCCTTGTTTTCAATTAGTTAGTTAGCATGTTGGTTACTTGTTAGTTAAATTTGTTAACCAACTTCTCTTGATGTACTCTATATAAACAACTTCTCTATTGTATTCATTATGCAAGTTTTACCTGGATTTCTTCAATGAGAATGAGTACCTTAACTTATAAGTTATCATGTTAACAAGAAGTCTGAGACGTGACACATATAAACATACTCTCCAAAAAAATGCTTTCAGACATTGTGTGTTAGGAAGAATCTTTCCAAACAAGGTCAAAATAAAAATTTATGAAATCCCTAAAAAAAATAGTCAATTGAAAATTTCCCTTAAAATAACCATAGTGTTACAAACAATACACAATCGAGAGGTAAAAAATCATATTCAAGTTTAAAATACACATTTAGATAATATAAAAGTTAAGATTAAATATATTTTTATCTTTTTCAATGTACTAACTTTTAATTTAATCGTTTTAACTTTGATCTCTCTAAATTGTATTCTCTATTTTTTTAGAGAGAGTGGCTCGGAGGTTTTTCGAAGACTATTGATATTTGTAGTGCATATGTAACTGAGTTGTGGGACGTTTTTGAAGGACTTCAACATGCGCATAGAATAGGATTCCAAAAAATTACTTTGACATTGATTCTCAACAACCCTAGTAAGAATATGGGCAGGAATTTGATTTCCAGAATTAAAGCTTTTCAATATCAAGGCAAAGAGTTAGTTTTCAAGCACCTCTATCGTGAAGCTAATATGTATAGAGATGCATTAGATAAACATATAATTCTTCTCTAGGAAATTATTTATAATTTTGATACGTGTCCACCTTTCATTCAACATCTTTTAGATATCGATTTGTAAGAAAATCCTGTTTCCCGCTTAGTCCATGTTATCAAAAAAAAAATTATATTAACTTAGTAATATTTTAAGGCGTTAACAATGACATGTCTTCTAAAAAAAGTCACATGAAATGTGCGATTTGAAATTTTGAAGAAGATTTTTAAAATAACTAAAACTGAAAATTTGTATATTTAAAAGCATAAACATAATTAATGAAAATTCCTAATGATAATGACTATTGAAATTTGTATAAACATATTCTAATAGTACTTTAAACTTTATATTAGTTATATATTGTTGACTAAAGATTATTTATGATCTTGAGTTATCCATGAGAATTGCTCCCACATATATCATCATATTTTTCTTGTTATTATGACTCTCTTTTATATATTTTCTATACCTTACCTACTAGTGCAACTTGACTCCTTCTAGTGCCTGATTTATTTATGTATTTAATGTTTTGGTATAACCAAACAGAAGAGTAAAGGACACAGCCAACCTAACACCTTACTAGAAGAAGCTTGAACAAGATAAATATAACTATCAATTTCATCGAATTAAATCTTGATATGTAATATTTGATATTTAAAAGTTGAAAGAACATGATCATTAAGCATACAATAATTGAAACACTGAATTTAGTTTTAAAAACTAACAGTGTCTGAATTGAACAAACAAAAAGAATGATTTTATGTTGATGAGGGAAAAATACAACACAGTAAAAGAAATCTTCCGTATTTATCTTCTCTAAAAGGGACAAATACAAAAGAGTATTTCACAGAATATTCACAGAATATTTCTTAATCACCAGGCATGGCTAACAACTTCAATAATTAACATTAATCACTGCTTTCTTCAAAATGCTAATCATCCAACTGATATATAATAAGGAGATGAAAGAGGAGAAAAGAATTAGGCTGGAAATTAAAAATAAGAAGAAAAAAAACCAATAAATAATGGCACCAGAATAAAAAAAGAGGAGCATATTCATCATCCTCCATCTATTTAATTCACACTTCCAGAGCTAAGGCAGTAAAACTAGCAGAGACTAATCTGTGACCATGTCGGCCACGCCGTTCTGTGCAGCAGCTTCTGCAAGCCTCTTCCAGGTCAATTCCCTCTGCTCTGCCTCATCTTTGGCTTTTGCCTGTTTCTCTGCATATTGCCTCTGGCACTCTTCGAATAATTCTGCATCCATTTCGATAAACATTTTGCGAACATTCATGGTCAGCCCGTGAACTGCCTGGTTCCAGTGACCCTCAATATTTCTCTCAAATGCTTCGAATATTATTGGTAATATTACAGTCCTGTTTTGAGCAATTAAGGTCACAATACGCTCGTTATTCCATAAAAAGAGGGCTCGCTCTGCAACCTGCATATCAAGTTTGCCAAAGCAAAAACTTATGAGAGAACATTTTAACAGTGAAATGCTATTAACTGAAAAAACAAAGTTCAGTTCCAACTGATAATTTCAACACAGCACAGGTAAAAGACATATATAACACCTTAGTGATTTGACCTGTAGATTTTATTGGTCATCCTCTACCCCTAACCAATGAACTACCATCCCCACTCGCATAACTAGTGCTTCTACAAGTCTTCTCCAAACATGATCACATCACTTGATGTGAGACTCATTCTATCAATTTCTTCCATAATAGGTTCAACTCAAACTATCTCTCAACAAATCTACTTCCAATCTTATCTAGTCTTCTAGTAATGAAGCCTAATAAATCTACTTCCAATCCTATCTAGTCTTCTAGTAATGAAGCCTAATAATTTCCAGACGGGTCTAAGCCTTCCTGCAAAATGTATCATTACACGTCTACTTTGTTTACAGTTTTACAATACTCACTACGTTTGTAGATAAATATCTCATATATCACTTTTAAGTCCCTCAAAAAGTTTCCTTCAAAGAATGGTGTCCTCCTAAAAATTCGCATCCACATTTTTGGTCCCTCTTGCTAAAATCATCGCTAAAACCGTCGCTAATTCAGTCTCTAAGTTGTAAAAACCGTCGCTAAATTGCAAGAAGGACCAAAAGTGTAGATAAAAAGTTTTAGGAGGACCATTATTTAAAGAAAATTTTTTAAGGGACTAAAAACAAATATAAAATATTTAATAGGACCAGAAATATATTTAACCCATTATACTTTTATAGTTTAGAGACCAAATTGAAGAAGAGAATGGTAGTTTAGGGATGGATCATATTGATGGTTTATTCATTTAAGATTACATAAAATAAAACAGTATTCGAAATCCCCTCGTTTTGGACGGGAGTTAAAATTGGCTTAAGAGTGATTTCGCTCCCTTCCCCTCAAACCAAAGAAACCCTAAATGCTAGCTGTTAAGGGGAAAGAACCAAACCGCAAACCACAAATGTATTCCACAAAGCATTGCATAATATTCAATGTCGGACCTAGGCACCCCATTATACACAAGAATTCGGAGAGGAAGATTGAAAGTACTAGAGAATGAAATGGTCTTTTACAACATGGATAAGTAATAATAGTCATTTAATAACTCTATTCCTCTTCTTCCTCTTTTATTTGTTTGGTTTTACATTAAATATATGCTTTATAGATTATTCATATAATTAGTCTAGAAAATAGTCAAATAACAATTATCCCATTTTTGAAGTCTGCTGCTCCGCTATCTCGAATTGATAACTCCGCTTTTCTGTTTTATCTAATTCATTCAGATGTGTGGAGTTCATTAAATATTTCAATTATATAAGGTGTTCATTGGTTTTGTAACCTTCATTGATTATTGTACTCGAGTTAATCATGTCTACTTAATTAAACAAAAAATTTGAAAACAGTTGTGTTTCCTCAATTTTTCCCCTTGATTAAAAATCAGTTTGGCACTAATAGACTTCGGTATAATAACGACTTACTTTAATCATAATCTTAATTCTTTCTGCCAAAATAAAGGTATCATTCACGAGTCTTTGAGTTAAAACACCCCTACAAAATAGCATTGGTGAGAGAAAAAATGGGTATTTGTTAGACCAAACGTGTACTATTATTATATTTCAAAATAAAGTTCCCATTTTAACTGCAATGTCGTATCTCATAAATCGTTTGCCTTCTATTGTCCTTGCCTCCAAACTCCTATGGAAGTTTTATCCCCATTCTATCCTAACGTATTCACTTAGTAATCTCACCACTCTAGGAGTCTTATCACCATTCTATCCTAAGTGTACATCGTTCCTCCATATCCATAGTAATGGTAGAGCAAAATTTGATCCTAGAGCGTCAAAATGTGTCTTTATAGGATATTCTTCCACCCAAAAGGGTTACAAATGTTATCATCCACCATCTCATAAATTTTGACTTTCGAGATGTCACTTTTCATGAACAAGAAAGTTAATTCACTCAAACTCATCTTCAAGGGGAGAATATAAGAATGGAAGATGAATCCCTACTACATCCTGATCTTACTCTTGAATCAGAAGTTGAGGTTGAAACTAGTAGTGACAATGTTGAAACTGAACTTTATTCTGAAAAAGATGAAAATGTTGAAGTTGATATAAGATATGAGAAGAATTTAATATATACAAGGAAGACCATTCCTAAATCTACTCATATCCAAGAGACGAATCCAACATTACATGAGGTAAATTTTGTTGGCCCTTAAAATCCAGGATTCAATTTTTGAATTTTCTCATGAACAAGAACCAAAATCCAACTCAATTCCAACACCACTACCATCACACTACAAAGATTTACAACTTCCAATTGCCCTTAGGAATCCGACATTACATGAGGAAAATTTCATTGGCCCTTAAAATCTAGGATTCAATTTTTGAATTTTCTCATGAACAAGAACCAAAATCCAACTCAATTCCACCACCACTACCATCACACTACAAAGATTTACATCTTCCAATTGCCCTTAGGAATCCGACATTACATGAGGAAAATTTCGTTGGCCCTTAAAATCTAGGATTCAATTTTTGAATTTTCTCATGAACAAGAACCAAAATCCAACTCAATTCCACCACCACTACCATCACACTACAAAGGTTTACATCTTCCAATTGCCCTTAGGAATCCGACATTACATGAGGTAAATTTCGTTGGCCCTTAAAATCTAGGATTCAATTTTTGAATTTTCTCATGAACAAGAACCAAAATCCAACTCAGCTCCACCACCACTACCACCACACTACAAAGATTTACATCTTTCAATTGCCCGTAGGAAAGATACCAGAACATGTACCAAAAAGTCACTTTACCCCTATCCAACTACCCATGCTTCAAACACTTCTCACCTACCTATAAAGTATTTCTCACAAATATAAACACTATAACACTACCTACCTCTCTATCTAAGGCATTGTCTGACAGTAAATAGAAACAAGCATTGGATTTGGAGATGAAGGCATTAGATAAGAACAAATACTTGAGAATTGATTTCTCTACCAAATGAAAAGAAATTTATAGGGTGCAAAT
The DNA here is from genome assembly GCA_948472305.1 of Vicia faba. NCBI lineage: Eukaryota > Viridiplantae > Streptophyta > Magnoliopsida > Fabales > Fabaceae > Vicia > Vicia faba. The sequence continues at coordinate 257,405,334 of OX451738.1, read as the reverse complement.
GGGTATACACTGTTCAATACTAGGCGGGGGGATCTATTGAGAGGTACAAAACAAGATTGGTAGCCAAAAGATTCTCTCAAACCTATGGAGTACATTATTTAAAGACTTTTACTTTTCAATTGCAAAAATGAATATTGTCAGGGTGATATTATCTTTAACAGCTAATTACAATTGGAATTTATCCCAATTTAATGGTGTATGTGAATGACATTATAGTCGCATGTAGTGATGAGGAAGGGTAACAACTATTGGGCAAACACTTAACCAAAGAATTTAAGATTAAGACCTTGAGAAAATTGAAATATTTTCTAAGAATTGAAGTTTCTCACTCTAAGAAATGAATTTTCATATCTCAATAGAAATACATTATTGATCTTCTACAAGAGATTGGCAGGACAGCATACAAGCCTGTAAATACACCAATTGATCCAAGCGTAAAACTGAAAAACACAGAAGAACATGTTGCGGTTCATAAGAAAATGTATCAGAGATCAATCGGAAAACTTATGTATCTCTCACATATTAAACTTGATGTTGCTTTTGGTATTAGCTTAGTCAGTCAATTCACGCACCGACCAGCAGAGATTCGTTTAAAAGTTGCACTCCGAATTGTACAATATTTGAAAGGAACACTTGGTAGAGAAGTTTTGTTTGAAAGAATTGAGAGTGTGGGTCTTGAAGCATAGACAGATGCTTACTATGCATGGTCAATTGTGAATAGGAGATCAACTACAGGGTATTACACTTTTCTAGGTGGAAATCTTGTGACTTGGAAGAGAAAAAACCAAAGTGTGTTATCAAGATTTATTGCTAAATCAGAGTTCACGACAATGGCACAAGGCATGTGTGGATTACTGTGGCTAAAAATAGCCCATAACCCAGTGCAACATGATAGACCCATACATATTGAAGTTGACACTTGACAGACACTTTATTAAAGAAAAAATAGATAGTGGTCTTATTTGTACTCCATATATATCCTCCCAAGGCAACCTTGCAAATCTTCTAACGAAAGGGTTGAAAAACAATAACATTAAAAGAATTGTTTCCAAACTGAAAAATGATAGATATTTATTCACCAGCTTGAAAGAGTGTTCTAAATAATTTATTTTAATGTTGTTATTTTTACTTTTATTAATAGTAATTTATGTTTGGACCTTTAGTTAGACCCATTAGGTAAGAATACTCTAAATAAAGGGGTTAGAGGTTGAATATTCCATGTATCAAAATAATATTCATTTCTTAACAATTACCATCCAAAACCACCAACTGAGTTATATAACTTATACGGAAGGAAACGGGTTAAATAAAGGAATATTGGATCTCTATACATAGAATGTGATATATCAATAGTCAGTAGATTTTTAGGAGAAATTACACTCATCTCCTCTAAGGTCTATTAGAATGACACAGACACCCCCTCTAGTTTTAAAACATACACTAACCTCCCATAAGTTCTCATCAAATAGACAAACACTTTGCATCCTCATTAACATACCATAATAAATTTGACATATACCAACGAAATCGTATGTAAGTATTAACTATACCTACGATTTTTTGACTGCCCCTAAAAACTTTTGTAGGTATATGTCAATTTTCTTTTGGTGAAGAGAGTTGTTTGTCTATTTGATGAGAACTTAGGGGAGGTTAGTGTAGAGAGGGGAGTTAGAGTCATTTTAATAAACCTTAGGGGAGGTGAATGTGATTTCCCCTAGATTTTAATATATTTAAAGACAAGATCACAACACATGGGATTTCCAAAAGTAGGAAGTAATATGCTTAGTTTGAGTAGTACTTCTCTCATAAAGGAGCAACACTCTTTATAAATGTTTAATGGGGGATCTTGGAGAGAAGCATGTTCAATTATGCTGGAAGTTTAGAGCACCAATTATCTGCAGTAGAAATATTCCCTATTTCTCTTTCATTGAGAGAAAAACATAGGTCATCCACTCTGATGATGAAACTTGAGTTTCCTAGAGAACGAGATCATGGGTGTTTCTTATGTTTTTTTTCAAGCTATTTGTTTTTATTTCAAGAACATAGGTTGTATGACAAGCATGTCACGGCATAGTTTAAAAAGGATAAAGGAAATAGTAAGAAAGAAAGAAACCTACAACTCTGAGATTTCTTAAATAATTTGAAAGAAAAATCACAAACATCTCATTAGAGTTATTAAACAGAAAATTATAACTATAACCCAAACCTAAGTTGGCACCCATATAATTTTTGTTTCACGTCGATGTCTTTTTCACAATTTTAACAAGATACAAACTATCGCACTTAAATTTCCATAATTGATGCAACAACCAAAGCCAAAACAAAAGCCTTTTCTTACTAGGTGGAGTTGCTAAGTCAGCTACATGGATAAAATCATAATGTCCCATAATGAATTAAGTCAAGAAATGCATCATTAAATTTAGATTCCTCTTTAAGATTTGGTCCGAGTTAACTTGGTCTCCCTCAATATCTAATTATTGGACTACTCATCTAATCTACCTCACTCCAGAATTAACCCCCTTAAGATGAGATTCTAACAAAAAAAATTCTATAACGGGAGCTATAATTCCATAATTAATAAGCAAACCAATAACCAGCAATTGAATTTCAGGTCCAGTTAACTTTGCAACTCTAGTACTCAGTTTTGAAGCAGAAGATGAACAATAATGACTTCAAAAACCCTGACCATGCAAAAAAGTATGTGCATGGGCCTAATTAAGTTTCCAATTTTATGTGAGAATTAATGGAAAGAAGCAAATTAAGTCAGACGGGAATTTAAAGCATCTTCTCACTTCGATAGGTAATGACATAAACAGAAACTAAATACTACAAATGTACACAACATAAAAGAAAGGAGAAGCAGAAAAGGAATGTGACAATTAAAGCTAATAAAAAGACATAGATTAGGTGCATAATTTATCATAACATAGAAAGTAACAGTTCAACAAACAACATTGCAAATTCATAACCAAAAATAATGAAAGAAAGCAAGTCAAAATTAAACAAGTCCCAACTATCACAACTATAAAAGGCAAAAAATCCACCAACCTGAAAGGAACTGTTGAGGCAGCGAGAAATCTGTTTGAAAAGTTGAACCATGCAGCGTTGGAATTCAGCAGCCTGTGTAGCCTCCAACACTTCCTCAAGTTCTCCAAGGAAAAGAATTTCCTTCTGACAATTCGTGAGAGGCCAATACTTCAACAAGCCCCTAATAACCGTATCAGCCAGCTTGAAATCTTTCTCCACAAACTGAGTTATGCAGTAAGACAACTGCGGGTGGTACATAACAACCGATTTAGGTTTATGCAGAGGTAATAGCGCCCTAACAAGAAACAACTTATGCTCCTCTTTCATGGGCAAAGCAAACCCATTAATGATGCTACCAAGAATCTCCAAAAGCTCCCCAATACCACAGTGTCTCTCAGTCTCATATATAAACCGATAAAAAATATTGTTAATTGCTTTCCTAATAAATGGCCTATGAACCATGAATTTCCCATATATACGGTGGAGAATGGTTTTCAAATATTCGCGCTCACGCGGGTCTTCAGAATCAAACAAATCAAGCAACTTGAGCACAAAGGAATGATCAATGTAACGTTTGGCAACCTTGGTGTCAGTATCAGAAGAAACCACATATCTAAGGAGAAGCTCATAAACAAGCTGCAAGTGAGGCCAAGCTGGCTCCAAGCTCGGCTCATCCTCTTCCGGATCAGTAGGCTCTTGACCGGTGTTCTCGTGAGACGCCGGAGGCAAGCATCGGAAAATATTGATAGATATCATTCTAATCATCTCTTCCTGACTACTCTCAGATATCTTCCCAGAACCTGATTGAATAAACTCCACTAGCTCCATCAAAGCTTGCCGCTTGATCTCTTTCTCCCGAACATTCTTCATTGTATCCGTAAAGTCAAGCGAGAAGCAGCATATGTGAAGCTTCTTGAGGAAGAGATTCTGCTTATCCGAAACCGGCACGTCACGGAACAAAGGAGCGGGTTCCATTGTACCGGAAGCTGGAGTCATAGCCATCGCGGCGGAATTAGCAGCAGAGGTTCCTCCAGCACCGCCACGTGAGGCGTGGTTAACGACAACAGGCGCCGAGTTGCGGTTGTTCGGAGCAGGATCATGGGAGTCCGATTTGGAGGGCTTCTTATGCCCTCCTTTCATGATTTTCTTGAACATTTTATCAAAACAACCTAAGAAACCCTAAACCTAGAATTCGATTCACAAATAGTGCTCAATTGTTGCAGCGAGTGGTTCTGTAAGATGCATGGAGAAACACGATTCATCGGAAGCTGTTAATCCATGGATAATTTCCTCGATTTTCGAACCAATTTTCGAATCGACGGAAACGGATCTGAAAGCGAAAACCGCTATGAGGAAGGTGAAGATGGCGCTTGATTGGTAGAGATGGAAAGCTATGGATCATAGTGAGGAATCATCGGAGAGGGATCGCCGGAGGAAAAAGATCGGTCGGAGATGTTCCGGCAGGGAAAAACCTGAGATAGAATTAGAAAGACGGAGAAACACACAGTAACACCAATAGAAAGAGAACGATAATTAAGGAATTGAGATTAGACAACAAAAAATGTGATTGCAGATTACAGTAATCACCTTTTAGATTAATTTTCTTTTTTCTTCAATTTAAGAACTAGTTGTGTGTATGAGACATAGATTAGAGATAAATCTGAATATTTTATTTATTTTAGTCATTAAATTGAAGAGAAAAAAAATATTGATTTTTTAAAATTTTTCTAATGATATAATTATGATGAATGAATTGGATAATGGGGAAATGGATTAAGTAAGAGGGATGATTGAAAACCACAAGTGTCATGGAGTTGGTGTGAGGGTATACGTGGCTTATAAGTCAAAAGATTGAAGTTAGGATGCCATGTGGCATATTATTGTGTGTGGTATCAGTGTGAGACATGTTATGTGAGTTTTTGGTCCAACCAAAATTTATGTCATAATTTTATGAGGTGAGACTGAAAAGGTTTTTGTGAAAAAGGAAACAGGTTGGATTCTGCTTCACTTGTCTGTCAGCGAAAAATTAAATGGAGTTTTTAATTAGGAAACTTTGGTTTGGTATGGTTTTTATAGCTGAAATTTGGGTCGAGAAAATGAAGTTAAACTCAACTCTATCCGGAGGAGGAGATTCAGGACTCTAAATTAGGATATGCAGATCTTTTTAATAAACAAATGTAAAATTTCATTTCAGATAGATTTGTTACAGTGAATTGAATTGTATAATATATGTTTTTTCTTATTTATAAATATTTATTATTGATTTCATTTTATAAATATATTGGTATAATGATAAAAATATATCAATAAAAAAAAAGCAGATTTGATAGATATGTTTCATTGTATTAGAATAATTATAAAAATCAATATTTGTTTATGCATATCAATTTATACAGGGTGTTAATATAGATTTATTTTTTCATGAAAAATTGAAATATTATTTTTTTTGGAAAAAGAAAAACTTTTATTATCCAAAAATTAAGGAAGTATAGCGCGATCCTAAGATCCAACTGAAACCAAAACAATCAAGGGGATAAAGGAAAGAGTAAAACCTATTACATCATAAAATTAATAATATGCAGCTTTAGAACTTTATTAAACCAGTTCCTAAACACTATCTTGTAAATAATATCAAGAGTGGCACTCTCAATATCTATTTGTCTGCCAAAGGTAATATCATTACGAAAAGCCCACACTCCATAAACAGTTTCAGCCGCAGCAAGTTTAAGAAGAGAGGCCCTCAACCTTTTCCTCTACTATGCAAAGTAAGCCGATTAAGAATCTGGTCCCAACTGTTTAGAACATTATTCAAATTCTTCTGTAATGAGAAAGGAAACAACTATGAATACAACATTGGAATCAGCTCAAATGAGGTTTCCTCTTATTATGAAATTGCTGATTGGGAACTATGAGAGTTGTATTCACCATAGGGGTGACAGAAAAAACATGTTGTTGTTGGTGATGATAATCTTCCCTTCTTCGGGGTCTCCTTGGTTCTCGCTGTGGTTGTGGCTGATTTGTAGGACTTGGGTTAACCGATGGCATAACAGAAGCAACTTGTGGATGTGGGTAACTCCTTTTTCTACATATGAGTTCCCTTTGTCTTTCTTGTGAAGTATCAATGGAGTCTTGCTCTCTTTTCTTGGCGAAGTTATCACCATACTTCTTCGTATTATCGGTCAAGTTACCATTCTCAGACAAATGTTCCTCTCGGACATCTTTTTTTTTAGAAACGCTTCCACATTTGCCTCTTCAGAGAAATCATTAGGTGTATTGACGACCACCTTCTCATGAAAGAAGGACTTAGGAGTGTTTATGAAGACCATTCCCATCTCTTCTTTCCTTATAGGAGGATTGACTTAGGCAACGACTAAAGTTTCAACCAAAACAGTTAGATGCTCCATACTAGATTTCAAAGTAATTATCACCTTACGAAGTTCAGAAATCTCTTGCTTGATATTTTCCATCATTCTTTTAGCGCGAGTGTTGTACTACTGGACCAAAGGGAAAATAAGACTCGGGAATGACTTTCGAGAGTGAAACAAAAATATAGAATGATGCATGATATATGCAAATGGCAAGTTCAATTCATTTCTAAGGACCTCAAATTTTGATTCAAGCTTCAAGCGAGAAATAATTAACAACAAAATATGACAAATGAGTTCAGTACAAAGTTAAGAGCCTAAAGGCTACAAAATACAAAGCCAAGAGATCCCAATCAATAGACCTGGTGGTGATCATCAAAAACACAAATCATAAAGCCTAAGATGTTTACCCAAATTCTACATCAGCCAGGGTACCCCAAACTAGATTCTCATCATTCCACTCTTAGGCCTTTTTTTTAAAGAGATCCTTCATTGCTTTGCTCTTTGGTCTCTCAATTAGCTCCTTGATAAGTACATTCATTCTATTGATAATGTTTTCTAGATGATCAATCTCTTCTTAAAGCTGAAGGCCGTAAAAATCTTCTTCCTGATCTTCATCTTCAGACTTCGTGTCCTCAACTTGAACTGACATTCAAACATTGTAATTGATGGTATTCCTCTTTCTAGTGTCCATTTATGAGTAATGAGCTTGATACGAGAATCAAAGATAAGGTTCCACGGAAATGAAATGATCATGTATGTCACAAGCATGTCATATTGTTTATGAGTGCATGAATGTACGGCTATGCAACAAACACATACATGGTTCAAAGGTTTAACATCACGAGCATGGAGTCAAAGGGTGAGAATCAACCCACAAGGTATGTACTAAGGGTTTATCACCTTCCAAACAAGGTTCTATGGAAATCCCAGAGTCTACGCTCTTCCTTTGGATATTACCAACGTCCCAATTACTCGATAATTAGTAATATTCGTAGGAAAAACTCGTCGAAGTGCAGCATCGCGTGACAACTACTTATGGATTACTCTCTCATAGAGTCCGCACTACATCTAAAAAGGCCAAGATGGGTTAAGGGTTTTATGTATTCTCAGCTTCGCAGGCTCCCAGGTCGAAAGCAGCAATGTCTTCCCAATTACTCGGTAAACATATACTGCAGTCAAATGGGCCTCCACTGAGTAGGGGATCTCATGCCTCATTTTTCTGGATTACTCCCTCAAAGTTAACATGACTATACCGCCCGTCCTAATCTTAAGTGTAACTTAGTCCGGGTATAGGACTTGTCCTTTGTAATCAACACCCAAAGAAACCACAAAATAACACATATAAGCACACAAGCAATAATAACGAAAACATATATAACAAATTAGGTTTAACCCACTTAGAGTATTTATAATTCCCTAGCAGAGTCGCCAATTCTATAGCAGTTAAAATCAGAGATCAAGCTATTTAATTAACTTGACTCGCAAAAGCAAGAGTCTCCACCACGCTTTATTGTTTCCAAGGTAAATGGGAAAAGTGCGAAATAAAATTCATAAATATGCAAAGTAAGTGCAATACCAAAAGTAAAGAAAAATACAATGCATTTGAAAGAGATCGAAGGTTCGGGGGTTGGTTATACAAAGGGAAGGTACTAGCATCATATGTATCTATAGTATCCTATGGGAACCTTTTGAAATATTTGTTTTTGGCTAAAGGGTTTGTTTGCAAAAGAGTGTGGAGATGAGAAAAAGAATTTTTGAAAATACAACAATATAATGTCGAGGTTTTGGTTTTAAAGAGGTGAACGTTTGAAAAAGGTTTTGAAAGGTTTTAACTAAAGGAAGAAAAATATGATAGACAAAAATGTAAAGACGCACAATGACATAAAGTCAACGAGAGGATCCTTTCCCTTGGATTTAATCAAAATCAAAATATAAAGATCGAATAGTCGAAAGGAAATTAAATGACTAACAATTAAATGATTGAACGATTAGTACACAAAAATTAATTAAATCAATTGAAAATATTTAATAAAACTAATAGATTAATATTATTTAATTTAGGTAAAATCAATTGATCAAATTAATTGTCATTATAAAGTAAAAACAAATAAAAACTAAACAATTAATAATATAAAAAAAACTGATTAAAAGAAATAATAACAAGAAAACAAGTAGACATGAGTTAGAAAATAAATAGCGATAAGGGGGGTGTGTATGGAAAATCGGTGGGTGTAAGCAGGCCCAAGATATGAGTAATATATATAAAAAAAATTAAAAACACACACAAAATTGCAGTTGGGCCGAATCGGGTCAGGCCCAGACCTGTTGCCCTGTAACACTCAAATTGGGTTAGAAAAACCCTAAAGGAAAAAAAAAAATCCAGGTTCCAGAATCATCAACTTTCTCTCTATTCTAAAGTGATATCCATTGATTTCTTCTACTTCTCTCGACTCAACTCTCATGTTTGAATAACAATATCAACAACTTCTCATCTCTCGCTCCCAACCTATTTCTCTTTCTCTCTCAAAATCGAACAACAACAACAATCCTGCTCAAACGATTTACACGGTTTCTCTTAGGATCCATTTTCACGTCTTCACCCTCTTTTCAAGGTTCTACCAACAACAACAACAAAATCTTGGTGCTCTCTCTCATTTTCAAACCACAATTCGAAATATCAGACAAAAAATAACTTACACACACATCAATTGATTCAAGACACAAATCCAAGCAACGATATTATGAGAATAGGATACCAACCGGAAATAATGGTAACGCTAAATAAATACGTTGTGCTTCATCAGCGTGTTGAGTCGAATAATGACGTATGAAAGGATCTTCGGACATAGCTTGTCTAGTGGTGAAGAAAATAACAAATTTGATCGGCTTATGTTGTTACATGAAGGTGATTAAAACATGGTGTTTGGAGTGAATCCGGCACAAATATTGTTTGTGGATCAATTGAAGGTGGGGTTTATAACAGTGTTTGAAGGTTGGAGGGAAGAGATTGCAGTGCGGTATGAACAAAAGTTTTGGAGGTATTTTTCTCTAAGTTTCAAAAATGATTTTTGTGCCTTTGGAAGTTGTTGTGTATTTTTGTATGCAGGTAAGATTGAGAAGATGTATTTTTTGAGAATGTTGAGGTTTAAGGGTTGAAGTTATGAAGGATGTTGCATTATGAAGTTTATGCAGAAGTTTTTGTAAGTGATTTTTTTTTAGTGTATTGCTTTTTATTTTGATTTTCTCTGTGTGTTTCTGTTGAACAAACCTCTCCTGTGTATTGAACAAATTTGTAGGGTATCCTCTGTGAAATTTCCGGTCCCTTTTTTATGTTATGAATTGGTTATTTTATAGTGAAAGTATATGGGATTTTAGTGGGGAAAGGAATAACATTTTGAATAATTGTAGTGTTTTGTTACATTGCCTTTCCATAGAATTTTTTTTGTTGCCAATTTAGTGTAAATATTTGGACAACAAGAGAGCAGGACAACAGGATTTACATTGTTGTATTTGGCCATTTTGCAGACTGGTTTTGATGCAGGTTTGGGACAGCAATAACACAGTAGTAGCTGCATGTTTTTGGACTATTGGAGCAGTAACAATGGACAACAACAAGGGCCAAAATAGTAGCAGGTTTATGTAAGGTTTATGGACTGGTTGGTGCAGAATTTTTGGACTATAATGTTTGGTCACTTTGTGGACAACGTGTTTTTTTTTTGTTTTGCTTGGCAGAATTGTGGATAGATTTTGGTTTTGGACTGCAAGGTTTTTTGCTTTAAGTAGAATAGGTTTAACATAATATCCCTTTTATAAAATACTTGAAAACCTCTTTGTAAATCTTCTTGAAGAAGTTAAGATCAAATGATATTTCTACGAATTTCTTTTGAAATCAAATAAATGAAATTTCATATGCTTCCGCACAAACTTTATCTAAGATTCATGTTCTTTACTTCTAACCTTGAAATGATGTTGGTGATGCAATGCATTAGAAATTGAATGAACTTGTAACCTTGTAAAATTTTGACATTTCAAGTTCCCTTACCAAACTTAACCTTTTCTTCTGACCTTTCGATAAATTGGATGCATCGTTATGTTCAAGTGTCTTCAAATAAATGGATGAAACTTGTAATTCCAAACTCAAGAAATGAAACTTTTGAATCCACCCACTTTGAATCTCGAAAGAATTGAAGAACTATGCCTTAATTTCCAAGCGACATGACTTCTTAGGTTCCAAATAATTCACATGAATGGACTTTAATTTTTGAATCAATTCTTGAGAAGAACATTTAATGAATTCAAGAAATATCTTATGGCTTGAACAACTAGTAAACTCAACACAAGAAAACAAACTTCTTAAGAAATCATGACTCTAATTGAAAATAGAGGTCAAGAAATGGCCTATAATGTTTCAATATAATTTACGGCTTTCTGAATGCATTTGACTTTTGATCCTCGGAGCAAACTTGTAGAAGGCATTATTTGTGATAAGTTGCAAAAAGAATTGTATCAAAACTTCAAAAATTGAGGAAGTTAAGATTCTTGGGAGTCAGGAAACAGTTACTTGAGATTAGGTCAAAGTCCACAAAATGAACTCTCAAGTATTCGAACTTTTGATGATCCTCCGTACATAATCAGCTCTTGACTTGTAAAGAGCAGTTGGAGATGACGTCAAGGAGAGTCATATGCAAAAAGAATCATTCAAGAATATTGAATAATGAATAAGTTATGATCGTTTGAACTTGATCTTGAAAAATTTTACTTTTGGTCGAAGTGTTTTGAATCGACTTGCAAATTTGATCTTTCCTCGCATTCCCAGACATATTGATGCACATATGGGCCAGTGATGATGAAATCTTGATTGTGCTTTTGGTTAAAAGATAAAATTTGATGAAGTAGTCTTTGAGATTTGTTGATTCACCATACTTGAACACTTGAGGGATCCAAAACCCTAATTGAGGCGTAACACCTGAAGCTCTTGATTCAGACCTGTCTCTGCACATGAAACCAAAGAAACACAAACATACACCTTTGTATGGGATTAGAAGTTAGTGATGCATAAAATAAAATGTTCACAATAATTGATAATCTTTGCATAATCAATGCTCGAAGGTGATCATATTAAAAACTAATTGTATATTGTGACCTTGATGCTTTATGAAAATGCAAATGAAGGTGGGATCTTAGGTCAAAAATTTGGGTATGACAGTTGTCGAGCTTCATAACAAAATAAGAAGATATTGGCCCAACATGATCGAATGTCATCAATATCTTTTGTTGAGTATGGTGTTTGGATAATAAACTCCTACAAATAGAACAAAATTTGAACTATGATAAACTAAAAACAACAATATTAGTTTAATAAGTATACATATATACTTGGATTAAGCTAATACCTTGTTCTTCATCCATCCATGTGTAATGCCTCCGGAGACAATATGGAGCATATATCTCATAACATAATATCCATAAAAATAGGCGTCGGTTTGTTTTCACGACTACAAATAATTTTCATTCATTAATGTCACACTAATAAACACAAATAATATAATGTCAAAAAGCACAATTACTATACTTACTTTTGGGTAAAGATAGACTGACTTTTTACCCATGAGATTTTTTTTCGTGCACTAAATTTCTCCATCGCTTTACACATGTCGGTTAAAATTAAACTTGAATAAAAACTATTCAATTCTAAAGTGAAATTTGAGTATAATAAATAATACCACTTACTCACTCAAAGTGTTAATCACAATGTCAGGCAGTGTCGAATGCATCGAGCAAAACACAATTATATTATTTCTCTTGGGACATATAATAAGTAGTTGTCAATGTCCCCCACATAAACATTCAGAATAATTAATAATATGGGCAACATTGATTTATAAATAAAAACACAACTTAATATATACTTACTCGCAGTAAAATGGGGCAATATAACAATCTTTGATGCTCCCTTTCTCCATCAACTTTTCTTGTAAGTACATTTTGATTTCGTGTCCTAGAGAACAGTGAGTAAGAGCAATCCTTGCAGCATCTAAGATACAATACTTACTTAGAAGATTCATTTCAACATAGACCTCTTGGATGTGCCTGTAAGATCAAATCTTTATGTTAAAGTACAAGAACGTATAAACATAAATAAAATCAACATAAAGCTATACTTACGAGCTCCAAATTTGCAAAACTGAATTTTCTTGTTCCTCATCTCCCTTCAAAAGTTCATGTATGGAAGACTTTTTAAGAAAGAAAAATTGTTGTTGATCATGCCTTAATTGAATAACCATAATTATGGTTTTAATACTTGACAATATCAACTCTAATCTCTGAAGGCTATCTTGATTTGGTGGTGGTGCGGGTTCAACACTGCCCTGGTTGGTAGAAGAACTATGTGTCACGCTTGTACGACCCATAACCTTCTCAAGTAAATTATCTCGAATTTCCAACTAATTTGAATTTGTGTAGTTATTGAACATACCCAACATACTCAATTTATGCATCATAAAAACAACATAAATACAATCCAAAATTGAAATACACAAACAATGATAAAAACAACATACAACTTATACCTCAAGAACATCGCAGGTACACCTCTTAGACACCTTCTCTTCATCCATTCTCTCTCACTTTGCTCATTCTGGACACTCTCCCGCACAGTATACAACACCTTCTCCCTCTCCTTCTTCAAATTTCTTCTGCACCGTCTGCAACAACCTCTCCCTCTCATCCTCCAAGAATTTCTCCTGCACCGTCTGCAACTAAATCTCCCTTTCCTCCTCCAAGAACATATCTTGCTTCTCCTTTCACTTCTCCTGGCCTTCCCCAACTCAATAGCAACAATCTATTAAACCTCTTTCTTATTGATGTTCTCTCTAGATAATTTAGAGTGTCCAAAATGTACCTTGAAGCCAATTCCTCTACCAAGTCCACAGACACGCCCAGAATGCTCCTCGGTTTCGATCGCTTCTACCAAGATGTCATGACGACCTTGTAAAGTGAAAAGGCCGACCTTGGTTTTTCAACAAGATCATCCTACAAAATATGAAAATTTATCTTTACCAAATTGATTTAACTAAAATAAATATTGTTGAAAAATGTATCTACTTACAATCCTTTGAGCCATTTCGTGTGTAGCATCTGATGTGTATTCGCTGTCTTTTCTTTAGTGTGCCCTCTTCCATTTCTCGTGGCGCGGTGGTGGAGATGGACTATGATCAAGACTTATAGAATTTCCCTGCTCTTCATCCCTTTTTTTCTTTTTTCTTCCATCAAATTTTTTTCAAGTCTTCTATATCCATCACCATATAGCCTATTTGGATAGATATTTCTAGCTCGATTTTCCTTTCCTTTTTGGCTCTTTGCCAAGAAGACACGAGTGATGCAAGACTCTACAAATTTCTCCCAAGTAGCTTGATCAATAAATGATTACACATCGTATGGAGCCAGTTCTTTATCTTCGCCATGTTTAATATAATCATGGGTGAGATGTGTCTTAAACCCCCTCCAATTCTCACCATAATAAACAAGCATGTTCTTTTTCATGCCATCATCATTTTGAGTAACAATGAACACATCACATGTTTACACAATATAGATGTTATTAATTTTAAACAAAAAATATACTTGTAAAATAAATGATAAAATATAAAATAAATACCGTAATATCGACTCATATGTCGTCTTTCAACTCATCATCAACTTCACGCCAACTATCTATCAAAATACTAACTTTACTTCTACCTTGTAACACAATATAACCCAAGAAATCATCAGCATATGCACCATAAATTTTTTCGGTTTCTGCATCAACTCTAACCGGGTAGAGAATACCAGTTTCATTGGCTTTTTTCACCTTTGTATACATCGTAGCACCTCTAGTTTTTCTTTTATGTTTTGTAATAGAGTTTGCAGCAGATGTTGTATGGGAGGTGCTTGTCGAATCATCCATGACTATCAAACAAAATGATCAATAGACAAATAAATGAGTAATTCCTAAACAAAATGATCAAGAGACTATTTCATTGAAAAACTAACATTGATGACTATCAAGATGAAACAAACCTTTTGCTATGAGAGTTTTGATGAATATCAGTTGAGTTTTGATGAATATCAGAATTGATGTTTGAGTGTTGATAGGTAAATGAAAAATTAGAAACTAGATAGTAGTCTGAAGTATTTCATGCAAAATAAGTGTTATGTCGATTTTACACAAAAACCGACGTGATTGTATTATTTAAAAATATAAAATAAAAAAATCCATAACGTCATATCTTGGGAATTCATTAAAAATATATATCACGTCGATTTTTGTAGAAAACCGAGGGGTTAAAATATATCAAAGAAAGTATTAAAATAAGATTTTGAAATTTAAATTATGAAATTGTTAATGCAAAATATATTACCTCACAGGTGGACCCTATAACCGAGGTAAATACTAATTGAACAAATAAAAAAAATAAAAATGGAATTTAGAAAGGCACCAAGTGAGAAATACTAATTAAACAATTGAAAAAACCATAAAATACTGCAGTTGGGTGTCGAAGCGAGTTCCCATATTGTTACTATCCTTCGGTTTTATTAAATATCTGAGGTCTTATATTTTTTATTAAAAAAAATAATTAAACATGGCGCTTCCAGGATCTATACCCTTGTTTTTTCATTGTCTGAGGTGTTAACTTCGTCATGAAAAGCGTTATTTATAGTAGTGGCATGTTTCTAATGTAATTTGAAAAAAATCTGAGCATGTGAAAAATGACTACAACACGTTAATCAAGTAGTTAGAAAGTCAATAATAAATAGAAAAGTTAATTTTGGTTAAGTAATAATTAAATGATGTAATGATATTTAGGTGTATGAAAAATCATCTCTAAACTGATTTAGTTAGGTCATTAAGGTGATTTTGGTAGTAACCTACTTTATTATATTAAAAATAGATATTATTTTGTATATATATATAATAATTCTAATTAATTATTTATTATTAGTTTTTTTATTATTATAGTGAAATATGATAATTTAAAAATAATATTTTAAATATGAATTTAGAGGTCAAATTAAACAAGATACATAATTCTTTACTTAGTTTAAATTATTTCTTTGAAGTCTCTTTGATCGGTGATATTTTATGTGAAATTTAAATATAAATTTGAATTATTATGTTTTCCTTGACAAATATTTAGGATTAAATGATTTTTTAGTCTTTATAAATGTTTCAAATTTTGCTTTTAGTCCTTTTAAAAATTTTCTTTAAACAATAGTTCTTATTAACTTTTTCGTCCATATATTTGGTTCCTTCTGTTAGTTTTCACTAAATGAGGCTTACGTGGTAGTGGAGTCATTTGCAAACGTACATTTTTTTTAATTGATTTGTCAACATGGACTTCCAAACGTGAGATAAATAGTGGCCTAGTCATAATTCTTCACTTTACGAAATTAAAACAACTCTTGACCTAGAATCTTCAATATCTCTTCTTCTACCTCAGTGTGTGTGATTGTATTTCGTTCCTGTTGGGGCGGTGGTCCCTTTCAAGTGAAAAGAATCTTGGTGGTCCCATTTCTTTGAAACATTCATCGCATGGAACATTGCAAGTTTGTCTCTTTCTCACTTTGTTCATGAATATCATATTGTTTTGGGTTTGTATGCATCGTGTGTTTATTCAAGTTATGTTGAATATTATATTTGTATTATATTTGACCTAATTTAAAATTTTCCCTAATTTAAATTTTTTTATTATAAATTAAATTATTTTTTGTACAGGCCATGAGTAAATTTAAGGTTGTGTTTTACACTAAGGGTTGCTTTGGAAAATACCCTAACTTAATATATGAGGGTGAAAAAGCTTATGCATATAATGGTCAAGATCCAGATTTTTGTCTTATTTTGAAGCATGTGAATTAATTAAAGGGATTGATATTGAGTTTGATGCTAGGGTTGTGAAAAATATTGTGGAAACATGATGGTGGTAGCCTTGAAGAAGATTTAAAACATTTTAAGGATGATGGAGATGCTTGTGAGTTATCTATGATTGCATTTAAAAAAATGTGAAGTTGAGATATTCAATGAACCAAAACCAGTTACTGGAGAGTCCACCTTTATAGATAAGGTTAGATAGAAATTAAATGGTAGTAAAAAGACTAAGAGGTTGAGAATTCTAGTGACTTCGAAGGTGAATCTAGTGATGGGTTTGTGGATGGTCTGCATTTTGATGATAGTGAGGAGGAGAGGATGAAATGGTTTGATGATGGCTTTGATGAAGGTGTAGGTGAATGTGTAGTTAATGGTGAACCTAAAAATGGTGAAACCCAATATAGAAGCCCAAAAACATATTTATCACAAATGAGATGGGTACGAATTATGACATTGAAGAAGAATACATGACTAGTCAACTTGATATTGGGGAAAATGATAATAGTTGTGATGATAGACCTAATGTAATTAGGTTGAAAGAAGATGAAGTACTTAGTAAGAATTTTAATTTCAAGGTGTGATACGGTGGGAGAACTGACTTGAAGGTTTTGCGTTTGATCGCAAATGTTGTAGTTAGCAAGAGTCGCCACCGACTTTTCTTTTATCCAAAAGGAAAAGTGAAAAATAATAGGAAAGACCTTTGAGATTATTTCTTGAGTTCGGGGGGTAGATTATGAAAAGGGAAGGTATTAGCACCCTTTTCATCCATGGTTTTCCATGGGATCTTAGTTACTTGCTAGATCACTTGCTTTTATTTGAAATTGTGCTTTGTGTGGTTTTTGAAAGTATTTTGTAAAGAGGTCATTGTTTAGGCAAACTTTGTAATGATTCTCGTTTGTAAGAATGTATACAAAGTGTTTGATATTTTGAAAATGTTTTTAAGTTTGTAAGATGTTTGAAAGTGTAGGTGTTTATTTTTGAAAATAGCAAGGATGTTTTTGTTTTGAAATTGAGCAAGTAACTAGGAACATTCTACCTACTCAAAAGTCTTTCTTATTCATTTCCTTTTCCTTTGACATTGTTATCTTACTATTGATTTGGTAAGTAACCCTATCTTTGGATATAAACGGGATGGGCGTGGGTCATCGTATAACCATGATTAGCAATGTTGCAATGTATCTTAGCATTCCTTTTTTTAGGGACTAAGATCATTTGAAAGGTAACTTAGATAGCGTCATCGAGAGACTATGATCTTATATTTGCTTGTTTTTGCTAAGATACCTCACATGCGTAATATGGCCATTTTTCATAAGGCAACAATTGAAGTTAATCCTAGGGTGTTTGTGTGCAAGTGTATTATTTTCATGCTTGATTTTGTCTTGGATTAGGGTTTTCTAAGTATTGGTTTTAGTCTCTCCATACAAACCCTAATTACTAGCATGTTATGTATAAAGCGATAAATTGTGGAATTTAAAGTTACTACGCTATTACAATACTTGTGGGAGGGGGTGTACAAATTGTAAATGGGGATTGCAAAAATATAAACCTAATTAATCTATTACAACCAAATTGAATTGGTATAAATGTACAAGAATTTAAATGAATATAATATACAAAATGAATAAATGTACAAAAAATGTAAGTGTGAAGAAAATGGATATTTGTTTGGATTTTTTAGAGAAAATGGATTTTGATTTTAACCTAATTAATTAAAAGAAAATAATTAATTAAACCTAAATTTATTAAGAAAAGATTTTAAATAAAACCCTAAGTCTATTAATTGATTAAAAGAAAATAAGTTTAAGAAAAGTATTTTTTGGTATTTTTGTCTTGAAAATAATTATAGTGTTATAAAACATTTTTGGCCTTTTTAATATTAAAATAATATATTTTAATTAGTGTAAAAGAAAATAACTAATAACCTAGTTTTAATTAAATTTATAAGATAATAAGTAAAAATAAATAAAGTATGATTAATAAAATAATTTTTGTGTGAGAATAATTAATAAACTAAGTTAAAATATAAATCTACTATTTTTGTATTTTTTATGATTTTTTAGTATTAGTAAAAATATTTAAGAAAATAAATGAAATAAAAATAAGAAAAAAAAATAAACTGGGCCAGGGGCGCAAATATGAAACAGGGGGTTAGCTAGCAAAAACAAAAAAATAAAACAAGCCCAAAGAGGCCCAGCGCCCTGCAAAAAAAGTCAAAAAATGCAAAACATGTAAAAAAACACAAAAGGGTACCACTGGGGCTCGAACCCAGGTCCCAAAGGTTACAGGCATGCGCTTCTACCACTAGGGTGCTATACATCCGTTAACATAATTAAAACAATAAATATATGATACAAAATGCACCCTAATTACTTCATCTTCAACCTCCAGCCAGTCCAACTGTAACTTGTTCATTTCTCATCAAAAATGAAAACTGTAAACATGAAACTTGTAGCAAATTTCCTCACGGTTTCAAAAATGTAAAGAATTAAAACTATAGATCAAAGATAAGCATGAATTTTATTGGACCTAATCTGAACCCTAAAAATCTCAGAAACTTCAATCTTAAAATTCTCTAAGCTCAAGCAAAATTAATGGAAACTATGAACATGGTTAGCTTTAGGGCAATGATATCTACATGTTTTGTTCACAAATAAATCATTGATGATGCCTGTATGAGAAGTTCCAAAGTTAGAAAACTTACCTTGAAAGAGGGTATCAGGTTTGAAGTTTGAGCAACTTTCAAGGAGTTCCAATGGTTGGGTTAGCTTCCTCAAGTTCCTAGGAAGCTAATGGAATGCTTAGCTTGAGCTGAAAGGGCCTGAGAAGTTCTGCAGAAGTCCAAGTGCAAAGCTCTATTTTTTAAAATGGTGGATGATGATGGAGGTGTTACAATAATGCTGCATGTGTTGGGATTGTTTGTATATGTTGTTTAGAAGCTTTTGGAAACAAAAGGCCAAGAAACGCACGAGTAGATTTGAAGATTGGCTTAAAAACTCAGAAATGACAAGTTTTGAAGTGTTTTTGGTGATTCTGAGTTCTAGGTCTTTTCAGGGCTTGAGCATTCGTGTGTTTGATGTCAATATTGTGTGTATGTATAAGCAAAAGGATTGGAGTGCATTGGCAAGTCAGAAGTACAAGTTCTTAGCTTTTGGCTAGGTTACTTGATTTTGAAGAAAAGAGGGAAACCAAGTTTCAATGTGAGGTACAAGCATGGGCTGGGTGATTGTAAGTGTATAAAAATTTCTCATGAGTTATAGGACTTGTGTGATCAGAAGAGAACAATTACAAGGCTCAAGAACAAGTTTTGTGTAAAAATCACTTTATCAAAATGGCAATGTAACCTTTCTTCCAAAAATGGATATAAAGCATGTCCATGCATTGAATGCTTGAAGTGAGACCTCTAACAGCTGTGTAAACCATTAATTATGGAGTGCCTAACAAGTTTGACGCCTGCAAAGTAGTGTTTATGCAGCATAGTTTGAATTTTGAAATTGGTTCATCACAAAATGACTTGTAAATCAAGTGATAAAACCCTAACTTCATCTCTTCGATTCTCCCTACTCAAGAATGATCTCAAGGAGTTCTTGGACATTTTAGAAAGCTTGTAATGTGATATACAACCCATCTTTGAATTTCTTTTGAAGATTCCATTTTAAACTATATGAAAATATGCTATGAAGTTGGGTCAAAATCCTGACCAAATTAGGGCAAAAATTTCACTAAGTGTTTTGTTTCATGACCACATGTTCTTAAAATTATATATTGAGATTCAAGCACTTTTGGAAGAAGTTGTGTGAAGAAAATTTGTAGATTTCATGGAGATCTACAACTTTAATTTTGGAAGTTTCTCTTGAATCATCTTGCATCATGGTGAAAAGTTTGCTCAAAGTTATGAAAAAATATGAAATTTCCAACACTTAGAAAAATTTCTAAGTTTAGAAATTTTGACTTTTCAAAATGAAATCTTGACCTTTTGATTTCTTGATGAATAAGTTTCATATTTTCACATGTTTTTATGAATTATGATCTTTGGTATTTAAATTTGGCCAAAAAGTCAATGTTTAACTTTTCAGTATATAGTTGACTTTTGATCAGTTGACTGAAAATTCATCTGTCAATCCTTTGAACTTGAGCAATGTTTTGAGCCATGTCATTAGGTCAAAATGATGCAATTGGACTCTTGAGATCATGCCTTAAAACAATTTACCATTTGCTAAGTCCAAAATCAGAAATTGCCCTTTCCCAATCAAAACCCTAATTTTGACCATTTTGCCCTTTTGGAGATTTTGATCAAATTTCTTGAGGAATTATGGTCCAAACTTGATCAAATGATACATATGAGTTAAAAATGTTGATGTGGATCAAAAACTATGAAGTTTGACTGTAAATTGGCCATGGTTGACTTTTTCCCCAATACAGTTGATTTTTAGATCAACTGCTCAATTGACTGAGCAAAAGTGTGATCCAAAGCTTGAAACTTGACATGAGTGGTATTAAGGGTCCATAATGATCCATGAAAGTCATATGGTTCATTGGAAGTTCAAAAATCCTTGTGCAAACTCAAACCCTAATTTTGGTCATCAGTGCTTAAGGAGGTGTCTTGAGCTGATCAAACCTAGTGCAGTCTTGAGCCCAAGGAGATCTTGTGAGCAAATTCTTGATAAGTGAGAGGGCAAATTTTGGGGTACAACAGCTTCCCCTGTTCAATCTTCTTAAGCCTGAAGAGTTAGATTGGCGAGTTTTGCCATTCGTGACTCGAAGGTGGAAGATGATTGGACACTAGAGTGCCCAGAAATTTGCACTCGGTGATGTGATGGTAGAGAGAATGGGATTAAAGATGCCATTTGGAGGGATGATGGAAATTTGTTGGAGATGGGCTTGCAGATGCCATCCAGAAATGATTGATGAACAGTACTTGTAAGCTGAAAATGAATGAGTATCAGAATGGCATCCGCGGTTCTGCGCATGGAAGCCATAATTTGCAAAACAAAACAAAGATAAATCCCCCTCGGTCTTTGAAATGGTTAGTATAATGAAGTATGCATGCTATGTTATGATGCATGATGTCATGATAAAACAAACAACATGTATAACATATAACAAATATGATAAAGGCAAACAAGTCACACAAAAGCCCTTAAGTTAAGGCTTGCATGGGGTCAAAGGTATTACCCTCTTGAAGTTCAGTTGGTTTCAACCTGTCCTAGAAAAAGTAATCGGGTTCTAGAGGTTCTCAATATCACTTACCATCCTCCATCGGTCATGGTTTCAGCTCACGCAATCTTTTCTTGCAGCCGAAACTATCTCGAGAGTATGGTCTCAATGAGTGTAGCATCGAGTATCAACCAGTTCTCAGCTTTACACTGATGCCGGCTATCTCACTACTTCCTAATGGCCAAGTTGGTCTGTTAAGGGTTCTAAGGTTAGTTGATGCTTAGTGACACACATAGCAGCCCCGTATTCTCCTCATTTCTCCACAAGGGATATCAGTACCAACCAATGTGCCACATCAATGTAGCTATTGCTTCAACCGTATCGGTCTACGTTGTACAGTTCCCTCACAGTTTATTACTACTTACCTAAAAGGTGTCCCCCAGATCCGGGTTAGGATCTATAGTAACTCTCAATACAAAACCCTTAAAAGTAAAGCAACCAAAACAAACAAGAGAAGCAATTTATGATGAACTAAATCCTAAGGTATACCCCACTTATTTAGTCCCCAACAGAGTCGTCAGTTCTGGTGCTACGGTGGCAGAACCGACGGTTTTTAGAAAATGCTGGTTTGCGTTTTGCGTTTGTGTTCACAAAATGTCGCGGTAAGGAAGAGTCACCACCGACTTTTATTTTATCCAACTGGAAAGGAAAAAAGCACAGAAAAATTCCTTTTTCAAGATTTTGAGTACGGGGGGTAGATTATAAAAAGGGAAGGTATTAGCACCCTTTCTATCTGTGGTTTTCTACGGGCTCTTAGGTACTTGCTCATCATTTTAAAAATTGCTTTCGTGTTTGTGTGTTTTGAAAAGTTTTTGTTTTACTTCGTTTTAACCCTTGTATCAGTCCTCAAGAGTGTTACGAAGTGTTTTTAAAAACTTCGTTTGGAAAAGTGTAAGTGTGAAAAGAGTTTGATTTTGAGCAAGTACCTACTAGCATCTACCTACTCGGAAAAAAAGATTATTTTTGTTCTTGTTTCCTTTAGACAGCGATATCCCACTATTAAAGAGTAGGTAGTACCGTCGTTGGAGTTGTAAGGGTCAATTCGAAAGGGACATACGATCACTAAAGCAATGTTAGGATGTCTTAGTAATAACCCTAATGTCTTAAGATCGTATTCGAGGCAACATTTCCGAGGCAACATTTCTGAGGCAACATTTCCGAACGGGACTTTTGATCTTTGTTTAGACAGAAAGGCGACCACTAAAACACCATATACTTAATGATCGCTTACCGAAGGCAACCGAAGTGAGAGTATACCCTAGGAGTGCACATGTGCGAGTGTTTTGATTTCAAGTTATTATCTTTGCACATTTAGGGTTTGCTAGCCATTTTAAATTGTCATGTAATCTTTCCATACAATCCTATTAACATACATCTAACAGTTAATATTTGCGAAAATTAAAATGCGAGAAATAAAAATTACGCTATTACAAGGCTTCGGGATAGGGGATTAATTACATAGCCAAAAACCCGTAAAACGATAAATAAAATAAAATCCTAATTAAACTATTACATACCAGGAGCAGTTACATTAATATTGCAAAAAATAATAAATGCGCGCGATGAATCAAGAACGAGAGAAATTAGGGTTTTGACCCCGTCTAAACCTAATTGAAAGAACAATCATTTTTTTGTGGTTTTTGAGAAAAATAGAGTTTAATTGAATAACTAAAAACCTAATTACTAATTAATTCAACTTTGAGAAAAATAATTAAATCGACCTATTTTTGTATTTATATTTTTTTTATTTTATGAAAAGGAAATAAAAATTAAATCACATGCTAAACCTAATTTTTTATAATTGATTTTAAATACATGAAAAAGTTAGAATTAGTCCTAAATTAAATTAAACTACATTAAATTAAATTTGATAAAGTAAAATAAAACCTAAATTCTAAATTGGTGAAATTGATTTTATGATTTATTTTTTTTGTAAAAAAAGAAATTAATTTGTGTTAGAAAATAATTAAATAAAAGAAATTTAAATAAAAGAAAAATTAGAAAAGAAATAAGAATGGGCCTGGTTTTGTAGCAAGAAGGGGGTCTGAATTGTAATTATGGGCCCAATAGCGCCTAGCCCAGTTGACTTTTCCTGATCTCATGCATGCACTTGACTGGGGTGTATTGTGGACTTCCATGTGAGAGGCATTAAATCTGGCATGTTGGGGATCTGGTGGTTGAAGGCTGATGGCGCATGGTGGTCTTGTAGGACGCATGTGTACCTAATCATACAATGCAAAATAATATGGAATAATATGGGGACCTGGGGATCGAACCCAGGCCCTTAGGCATTATCCCAATGCATGATGACCATCTGAGCTGGCTTGGCTTTTTGTACATGGAACAACAAACAAACATTATATGGAAAAACAAAATAATAATTATCAAAACGCGCAAAATTTTGAATGGGCAAATCAGGGAGTGCCACGCTACCCTTCTTCTTCCTCCCACCGTTGCTAAAAGTTTTGTGACTTTTACCTACGGTCACCTAGGTGTAGGTATAAGCCCGTCTTTCTCCAAAATCCTATACAAGCGTGATAAATACAAAACAATGGTGCCAATCAACTCGTGGCAACCTCACGAGCATCATGGTACCCTTATCCATGGCCAATTGTACCTGTACACAAAAACCCCAAAAACGAAGCAAGAACCCTAACTATGGCATCTTATTGTATAGTTAATGAAAATGCAATTAAGTACCACCATTAGCTTGCAAATAACTCATGGATTAAGGATATGTCAATAAAACATGCTAACTATACCAGAATCATGATATACGAATTCAAAAAAACATGGAATTCGTGGGACTCTTACAGTGCGTTTTTGGATGTTATGAGGCTTGTTAGTGGTTGAATCTTGATCCCTGGATGTCCATCAATCGATTGGTGTGCCTAGAATGGCTTGAGGAAGCCTGGAACTGGAAAATCAGTTTGCAACTTTTCCTTGAAATTTTGAGATTTGTTCTCTTCTTTTCACGCCTTCAATCCTCTTGTTTATGGTCTGAACACGTTCCTTATGTACCCAAGAATGAATTAGGGTTGCAATTTGGTTTCAAATCTTCTCCAATAATGATCATTGATTCAAGATTTTATCCTTTGTGCAAATCTTTCCAAATTGAGAAAATCCAATCTTTTTGTGTCTATTTGAAGCTTGCACGATTTGATTCCATCTCCAACTGTATAATAGACATAAACATGCACAAAATCTCAAGCTTTGATTAATTTTGGATATTTTCATGATTTTATTTTGATTTTATTTGATTTAATTGAAATAAAATAAAAATAAATAACAATAATAAAATAAAGACAAGTGGGAGAGATCATGGGTCGTGGGTCATGTTACAAACTCAATGCAAGCATAAAAAGTTGGTCCCATTTGACAAAAATTGCAATTTTGGCCACATTTGACTTTTGGTAATTTTGCAAAAAGGGTCAACTTTGCCAATGCATAACTCCTTCAATTTTGACCCTAGAGATATGTTCTTGGACTTTTTAGAAAGATTAAGATGTCCTCTAAGCAACCCTTTTAGTCTCATATCAATTGAATCTTCCATGTTCATGTATGAAGCTTTGACAAAAAAGGTGTTTTTGTTGACTTTTCAAAATGACCTATAATGTCCAAATTCATATCTTCTTGTGAGTGCATATTTTGAACTTGGGAGATGAATATTAATTGTAGGTAATTTCATACTCTTCAAAATGAGCTTTGGATGGGTCAGTTTTTATAAAGTATGAGAAAGTTATGCTTGGTCAAAGTTGAGTTGACTTTTCCTACAAAACCCTAATTTAACAACTTTTGGGTTTTGATGAATTGTGAGCAATCCTTGAGGAATCATGATCAACCCTTGAAAAAATGATTAATAATGCTTCAAAATGATAATGTTGACCAAAAATATTGAAGTTTGACTGTATGTGGGCCACAGTTGACTTTTGCCCTAGCACAATCGATTTTCAGGCTTTTGAGCAATTGACTGAGCAAACTTCCTCTGCAAGGCTTGAAACTTGACATGGATGATCTTGAGAACATATTAGGAAAATGGTGAGAATTTGGGATCCTTTGGGCTCAAACATCTTGATGCAAACTGAAACCTTAATTTGAGGTAGACTGCCTTAGGAGAGAGTTTGTCTGGTCAACCCTTGGACTTCCTTGAGAAATTTGAGGACCTCACTTGAAATGTATTGCCAAATATGGGAGGGAAAATTTTGGGGTACAAAAATATCAAAAATTAAATGTCACACGTCTCGAAGCTGAGCTTGATACGTTACCATGATTACATGACGTCACGAAAAAGTCAGAACATTAACGTTCACTTTTGGAGGGATGGAAATGGTTTGGTCAAATGGTAAAACCGACACTTCAAAGATGCCATTATCTCATATGAGTCAAAATTCGAAAATGGCATCTCTGGGGGGAATTTTGTTACTTTGAAAAATCTTAAGGTATTCAAGCACATGTATTAAATGAGGATATTCTCATAAGCTAAGGGTCATCCTCTAAAGTAGGGGTTTTTGGAAAGTTGGAGCCATAGTGTTTGAAAATTTGGTTTTATTAAACTAGATTTAATATTTAAAGGGAATGTCATGCCAAACTATCGAAACTGAGCTAGGTCAACCAAAAAGAAATAAAATAATATATATATTAAGAAATGGTCGAAATTGGTTTAGTCGACCAAAGGGTGAAAGACAAGGAAAATGGTCGAAATTGGTTTTTGTCAACCAAAAGGGTTTTTGGACTTAGAGGAATTGTTGTTGATTTTTAAATCTTGCCAAAAGGAAAGTGTCGAAGCGAGTCAGAAGCGGTTTTACTTTCAGAAGCTATGAGCAGGAAGATTTAAATTTCAAAGTCATCAGCAGTTGCCAGCGGTTTACAATTTGTTTAAGCGCCAAATAGGTGGCGACATCCAGTGAAGCGGTTGTCTCAAGATTTTAATATTGTCCGTAGATTTCATCTAGGCAGTTACATTGTAAATATTATAAATAGGTAGATTTAGTGTAGTTTTTTGGTGTGTTCACTTGTATACTCAAATTACTTGTCAAAACTCTATCATTCCGAGCGTTAGGAAACAAAGAGTGAAGAAGTGCTTGATGTACGTGAATTGCCACATTTATTTCAATGCAAATCCTTTATTTTTCAATTATCTCTTTTGAATACTTTATTTTCTTTCTATATATTGTCGAACAATGTCTTTACATTATTTTCTACTTCGCGTAAACAATTCAATGCTCTCTGTCGGTCACGAGTCACTAGTCAGTTAGTTTATTAAATCTTATTTTCATATGAATACCTTATGTCATTGACGAGTCACCAGTCAGTCGATCGATTCATAGTTTGGAAAACCGTTATACTTGTTCCTTTAATCACATAAAACCATTTCCCTTGATAAGGATTTCGATAGAATAAGTATAATAATAAAACTATTAGCACATGTCTTAAGATCAACTGGTCAATCTTGCGAGTTACCCTTAGTTTTAGGACTTTGGGAGGACCATCAATTGTTTACCATTTTCCACAGTAAACAAATATGATGGGAAAATTGACTTGGGTGTTTTGCATTTTATCGCAATTGTTACGGATAGTAAGAGTCTCCACCGACTTTTCTTTTATCCAATAAAGGAAAGGGTGAAAAGAACAAGAAAGGCCCTTTGAGAATTTTCTTGAGTTCGGGGGGTAGGTTATGAAAAGGGAAGGTGTTAGTACCCTTTTCATCTGTAGTTATCTATGGGCTCTTAGTTTCTAGCTCACTTTGAAATGCTTTGCAAAATGTTTTTATGTTTGTTTGAAAGTATTTTTGAAAAGTTCCTTTATTTAGGAGAACTTTGTAATGATTCTCGTCTCTATAAGAATGTATATAAAGTGTTGACTTTTGAAAACATTTCATTGAAAAGTGTTGGTGTGTTTGAAAATGTTTGTTTTTGAAATGTTGTGAGCAAGCAAATATGAACGTTCTACCTACTCATAAAGTCTTTGTTCTTTTCCTCTTCCTTTAGATAATGTTATCTTACCATTAGTTAGTAAGAAACCATATCATTGGATGTGAAGGGACATGCGTAGGTCATCGTACAGTCATAGAAGGCAACATTGTAGGATACCTTAGCAATTTGTCATAAGGGTCTAAGATCGTTTACCGAAGGCAACATCGAAGGATCATCGAGGGACTACGATCTTGTAGTTGAGGGTCTTTGCTAAAGCATCCCACGTTCGAGGGACATGACTGTTTTATTGTAAGGTAACAAGTGTGGGTTAACCCTAGAGGTGAAAGTGTGCAAAGTGTTAATGTTTTCATGCATTTTTGTCTTGAATTAGGGTTGTCTATTGTTTGGTTTTAAGTCTTGCCATAAAAACCCTAATTACTAGCAATAATATGGAAAGCGATAAATTGAGAAAATTAAAAGTCCGACGCTATTACAATACTTCAGGGGGATGGAGATATAAATTTACAAATGGGGAAGAAGGCAATTAAAACCTAATTACTATTACAACCAAATTGAATAATGCAAAAATAAAATGTACAAGAATATAAAGATAACATAAAAGAAAAGAAAATTGTTTTTATGGTTTTGGGTAGAAAGGGTTTTAATTAACCTAATTAATGTAATTAATTTTTCAAGAGTTTAAATAAAACCTAAAGTCTAAATGAATTTAAATAAAAGATAAAAATTGAAATAAAAACCTAAGTCTAAATTAGTTTTATTAAGAAAAGAAGTTCATTTGTTAAGAAAATATTTTTGGGTTTTTATTTAAGAAAATAATATTTTTTATATTTTTTTATTAAAGAAATTAAATAAATAAAATAGTAAAATAACAATAGAAATAAAAATAAAAGAGAATAATAAAAATATGTGCCAGAGGTTAGAAAGTAAACAGGGTGTTAGAAACTAGTAAAAAGAATTAGGCCCAATATCTATTTTTGAAATCAGAAAAATGAAAACAAAATAAAATGTATGGGTTGCGTGGTATGAGGTATCCAAAGGGGGTGATGGTGAGTAAAATGGATGCAGGCCCAAAGATGAAGAGCCCAATGCGCTGCCAAACAAAAAAGAACAAGGAAAATGTGAAAAATGCAAAAAGGTCTCGCTGGGGCTTGAACCCAGGACCTTATAGAGGTATGCCTTACACACGCGCTTCTTGCCACCGGGGTGGCTGTTTCATCCGTTTATATAACAATAATCAATAAACTTAAAATAAAATAAGTCCATGAGGCAGACTTCATCTTCTTCCTCACGCCAAGCCTGAACATCATTTTTGAAATTTGTATCTTACTCATTTCTCAACCATTCTCAAAAGTGTAAACATCAAACTTGTTAGAAATTTTATCACGATTCTAAATATGTAAACAACTTAAACAATGGATCAAATATGAATACAAAATTTACTTAGTACCAAAGATGACCTAATTTTTTTCAGCAAGTTCAAACTTAAAATTCACATCACTCAGGTAATATAAATGAATTCTAAGGACATGGTTAGTTTCAGGGCAATGATGTCTACATTTTATCTTTGAAAATGGAAGCCAAATGATGCTTGTATGAAGATATAGGAGTTAAGAAAACTCACCTTGCAGATGGAGATCGTGTTTTGAGTTTGAGCAACATTCAAGGTGTTGTAATGATCTGGTTAGCTTCCTTTAACCTCCGGGAAGCTATTGTAATGCTTACTTTGGATTGAGGATGGCTGAATCGTGCTAGAGAAGTCAATATGCAAGCTTCTGTTTTTAACAATGGAGGATGATGAAGATGGATTTATAGAAGTGCAACAAGTGTTTGGTTAGCTTCTAAATGGTATATAGATGCTTTGTGATTGGTTTTGAGGAAGAACGCACAAGTGGTTTGAGAGTTTGATGTATAAGGTCAGAAATGGCACAAAAATGGTGTTTTGAGGCAATTATGAGTTTGAGAGAGTTTGATGGAGTTTCAATGCTTGCCAATTCGTGCCCTAGGCTTGTGAATGAAGGCTCAATTTATAGGTAAAGGTTTGGAAGCTTGGAGGGATTAAAAACAAGAGTCCACATGTTATGGATCTTTGGCTTATTTTTGAAGCAAGCTTGACAAGCATTGTTCTAAGGCAAGGTACAAGGCTATCTAAAGTGGTTAGGCACTTTAAGCATACTTATATGATTTTGTAGAGGATGCTTGTGCAGAAAGAACAAATGCAAAGCTCAAGATAAGTTGACTTTGTGATTAAAGCCACTTTACTAGAATGGCAATGTTACTTTGTGCCATTAATGGAAATGCAACTTGGATAATGGCTCAAATGCTTGGATAATGGTTCTAACAATTGTGTAATCAATTAATTATAAAGTGAAACACAAGTTATAAGCCTGCAAAGTGAATTTATGCGGCATGGCTATGAGATTAGGTTATGTGTTCTTCATGAATATGACTTGAAAATCAAGAATGGATGCCCAACTTCTTGCCTTCGATTCTCTTAACTTAAGTATGATCTCTTCAAGTTAATGGACATTTTGGAAAGCTTGAAACATCCTCTACAACTTTCATGTTTTCCATTTTTTCTAAATCAAATTGGAGCTATGTGAAAAATGGAAAAGATGTTGGGACAAAAATCAGCCTAAACTAGGCCAAAATTTTACCAAGTGTTTAAGAAAAAGTGCATGACTTCATGGGCCTATAACTCAAAATCTAAGCATATTTTGGATATGAGCCCTATAATACAAAGTATAGATCTTATCAAGATATACAACTTTCATGTTGAAAGTTTCCTTTGAATCATCTTGCATCTTGGTGAAAAATTGGCATGAAGTAGTGAAATTATCATGTACAAAAACACTTAGAAAATTAAGTCTTGAAAAGTTTGACTTTTTAAATTGACTTTTGAATTTCTTGATTTCTTGATGATCAAGCTTCATATTTTTGAATTTATTGATGAATCTTGAATTTTGATACTCAATTTTGATCAAAAAGTCAAAGTTTGACTTTTGGTGTATCAGTTGACTTTTCATCAGTTGACCAAATTTCGTCTATCAATTGTTTGATCTTGAGAGATGAATTGAGTCATGAAATTAGGTAAAAATTATGTTCTTGAATCCTTGAGATCATGTTTCAAACCAATAAGTCATGTATTAGCTCAAAAGTCAAAAATCAACCATTCTAGTCAAAAACCCTAATTTTAACCATTTTGCCCCTTTTATGTTTTGCACACTTTTCTTGAGGAATTATGATCCAAACTTGATAAATTGATGAATATGACTTCAAAATGTTGATATTGGTCAAAAATATTGAAGTTTGACTGTAGGTTGACCATAATTGACTTTTTACCCAATACAACTGATTTCAGTCATTTGATCAATTAATTGAGCAAAATTATGATCTAAGACTTGAAAATTGACATGAGAATTCTTGGAGGTCTATAATGATCCATGAAGGTCATTTGAGGCATTATAAGTCCAATTTTCCTTATTAAAATCAAAACCCTAATTTGAGGCATCAGTGTTTAGGAGGTGGTTTGACCTAGTCAACACTTGTGCAAACTTGAGCCATTGAAGATCTTGTGAGAAATGTCTTGAGAAAAGAGAGGGAAAATTTTGGGGTACAACACTTGGGTATTCAACCAAAGATTAAAAGTATTATCAATAAACAAGTGATGGAAGAGTTTGAAAAATTAAAATCTCAAGTTCGTGACTTGGAAAAGGATAAAGAAAGATTCATGTCAGAAGAGCGAGGTTTAGGGTTTAAGGATACTAGCGACAAAGATAGTATCAATTGTAGTTTTCAACTGAAACTCCCCGAGGTAATTATATATACTATTAGGAAATTAAATTAGCACAACTTTTTTAATTGACATATATACACATTAACAATTACATATTTATTATTTGTTTAGGGTATTTCACCTTGTCGGCTTTTTTTATCGGCACTGACTTATCGCGTGGTTGGCAAGGGAAAATTGCATAACTCTTTGGGAGATGTACTTCACCATAAACCGCTCCCTGCTGGATTTTTGAAAGTATCGATTACCATTACTTTAGAGGGGGATGCACTATTACCTATACCAGACGATATTTTAGATACGACATTGGTCGAAGATGCAATAGGATCGTATGTTGCATGGCCGTCAAAATCCAAATCAAAAGTTAAGGGAATTACAAGGCACAACGAGTCAGTTGCATCAAAAAAGAGGTACATTGATATATATGCATAGAAAATGTTAATTATACCCTCCAAAATCAAAAGCATCATGATATTATACATTTCCTAACTGATTATATGATATTTAGACTCATGCTTAAGAGTTCCAACAAGTTAGCGAGAATAAGAAGCCTACTGGTAGTAACATGTCCAAAAGAAAAAAAAGGATCTTGTGAAGATCGAACCTACAAAAACATCTATGTCGGGATTTAGGACGTTCCTTCAAACATTTATAAGAACAACATATGTGATTGATGGTGTTGCTCGTGATATAACTATGGAGGAAGGTATTTTTGGTTTTGATTATTTCGAAACAATTGCTAAAGAGGAGATGGATCAGATTTTTGATCATGAATAATTAGGCATGGGTGTTATCAATACATATATTAGGTACTCCAATCAAGTTTATTTAATTAATTGAAAAATTTATTTACTCATTTCAATGAATAGTCTAATGTTAATTATGTTTTTATTTAAGGTTCTTATATGACAAATTGATGCGCCCACGTCAATTGGCAAAAAGATTCTCTTTTTTACCACCCCACCATATCAATGCATGGGAAATCGAACATAATCTAGATACAGTCAAAGAGATTTTAGTCGGTGCATTTATGGCCAACAAAGATACAAAAAGTTGTTTCTTGTACGGTATAATACTGGTCATCAGTTAGATTTTTATTCTAACTTCATTTATTATAACTTTTTTTTCTTCATTTTTTGACGTTGTGTAGAAAATTTAAATAAAACTTTTGTTTTATTTTACAGTGGACACTGGTTGTTGGTTGCAATTAATCCTTTGAGAGAAATTGTATATTATCTGGATTCATTAGATGATGGTCAAACAAAATACCCATACATGAAGGAGATGGTTGATACGTAAGTTAGACTATTCTAAATATTCGTGTGTATATTTATTTATTTATGTAAGATTATTATAAATATTCATTTATATTTTGTTAGAGCGGTGAAAATATTCCAATCACAAAGACAAGCTCAAGTACCAAAGAATAAAGCAAACAACATTACATGGATCAAAGTGCAAGTATATTTTCACATTTTGTATTATAATAGTGATGTTACTTGATAAAACTAGTTAAACTATATATCCTTATATATATTCGTATTTTTTCTATGTATAGTATCCTCATCAGTGTAATGGTGTAGATTTTGGTTATTTCTTATTGAGGTTTATGAAAGAAATTATTATTTTTGGATCAAATAGAGATTCCTGTCATGGTATGGATTTATAAGTTAGGATTTATTTTAACATTTAACAGATATTTCATCTAATTAATTAGTGGAAATTAAATCATATATGTTATATTATGTAGTACCTTGATGAATTTAAGTGTGCTATTTACTCGAAAGGTCAACTGGATGAAGTTAAGCAGGAGTGGTGTCAATACATTCTTTAGTTGAGAATTTGATAAGATATTGTCTTTATTTCATTTGTGTGAAATTTATGAAATGGTGTATAGCATTTACAAATTTTGATACAAATATGATTTTCTTGGTGTATGAGGTTCTGTTGAATTTTAATCGTTATAAGATTTATGTGTTGAATTATAATTGTTATAATGTTTATGTATTGAATTATAATGGTTATAAGGTTTCTAGTTGTTTATGTTTATGTTTCTAATTGTTTATGTTTGTGGTTATAATTGTTATATATATGTTTATGTTTATGTGTTCAATTATAAGGTTATAATGTTTCTGATGCCTTATAATTTGTTGGTTTTGTTTCAAACAGGTGCAGAAGATAGAGATGACAAGTTACTAGCACTTGTAGATATGTGCCGAAGACAAGTTCTATTTGTTTTGTCTGTATTATGATGTGTAGTTTGTTCTAAAAAGTAGGTATATTATGCTCTGTAGTTTATTAAAAAAAGTATGTATATAATGATGTGTAAATTGTTCTAAAAAGTATGTATATAATGCTGACATTTTATTTAAAAAATTGCAGCCATTTAAAAAAAATTCTGTCAATTTATTAATAAATTCGTGCACAAGACATCGCTTTTAACAAAAAGCGCTTCCAAAAGAGAAAAAAAGCGATGCCAAAAGTGAACAGAAAGCGTTGCCTACAGTCCCACTAAAATAGAATATAAAAGTGCTGCCTAAAGGGGACTTTAGGAAGCACTTTTCAAGAAAAAAAATGCCGCCTAAGGGGACCAATAGAGAGCGCTTTTGGAATGAAGCGCTGCCTAAAGTCCCCCTAAAATAAAACTAAAAAAGCGTTGCCTAAAGGAGAACTTTATACAGCACTTTTCAAGAAGAAAAGTGCTGCCTAAAGGGGCCAATAGAGAATGTTTTTAGAAAAAAGCGTTGCCTAAAATGGACATATAGCAGCACTTTTACATTAAAAAAAGTGTTGGCTAAACATTAGGCAACGCTAGTATAGGTAGCGCTTTAAAGCGCTGCCTAATCCAAAAAAAAAAAAAGCGCCGCCTAAGGTCATCTTTGGCATAGTGATTTCAGACCGACACATACTGCTGTAAATATTTGAATGCGCCTAAGAAGGGGTAAATTATTACTTAGAAAAATTATCCAGTTTTACAATACTTGTCCTTATTTTTCTGGTTTGGTGTTTAAGTGTTTCTTTCTATTTTGGTTATGATTTAAGATGAAAGCGATAAATGCAGAAAAATAAAGAACACAAGGATGTATCCTAGTTCCCCTCACAGTTCAAGATTACTCCAGTCCCCTTTCAACACAAAAGAGATTTCATTAGTTAGACATCTAGACAAGATAACCTAGTCTTTCTATACAAGGCTCTAACCAATAAAACCAACAAGAACAATCCTCTTGGATCAACCAAATTGAAATCAGAACAATCCTCTCACTTTCAACCTCTTGCTTATAACAATCCTGGACAACAAGGAATACAAAATCAAGTAATCTTAATTCCAACAATCCTGGAAAATAAGATATGAATATAACAAGAGTTTTTAAGAATATGAAATTATAGAATAATTATCACTTTGAGTAATGTATCAATATAATTGGTCTTTTCTTCAAACAGTCAACTTATAATGATAGAATATAGTTCTCAAATGTTTATAAATATGATATGAATTTTTTTGAATTGATATGAAAATATATGCAGAAAAATTCTTTGTGAAAGTTCAAGAACACAAACACTTGTTTTGAAATTTGAATGTTAAAAATGATGTTAAACTGTTTTGGAAGAGGTGAATTGTAATTTGAAATTTCATGTATTTATATGAGCATAACACCTTTATGAATCATGGTGAAGTCATGGAAAAATATCATAAATAATTGTCAAGTTGAAATGAAAAGGTTTCATGAAAAGAGGCATGAAAATGTGTTAAAGAAGTTACTGATTTTTCAAATTTGTATAGGACTTGTTAAGTCAATTTTAACGGATACTTGACTTAACAAATGTAGAACAATTCTTTGAATTTCAAAATGAAAAATACCATTTCAGAACGTTGTAAATTGTGGCGGCTTTTATGCTGTTACAGTGAAAACGCCATAATTTACCAAAAACTCAATGTTTGATAAAATTGAAAAGTTAAAAAAATGTCTAAATTTTTGAACCAACCTTATGCAACATCTATTGATTTATCTAAGTTAATAAATTATATTTGAGATTGATTTAACATGGTTCAAACATGAAAAATAAATTTTCAAATAAATGATAAAAAATATTTTGTTTTAAAGCTAGAAATAGTGAGATATTTTCAACCAAATGAACCATGCATGCAAGTGAATTTTGGAGATTTTTTTAGCACTATTTTATCAATATATTACATGCTTATACCTCAATAAATAAAGATTAATGCAAGTCTTCATAATGTTGCAATCTTGATTCATAGCCATATTGCTTCATGATGCTTTTTTTCATCCTTAGATATATGCACATAGTAGTTATCTTCATCAAAACATAATGTTGAATAAGCTTGACTTCATAACTGTTAAATTTAGCCTTATGTGTAGGAACATCTTCATTTCAGGATAGTACATACTATATGAATGGGTCAAATTTTCAATTCTTTTTTATTCCGAAAATTATCTCTTTGCATCTAAACTTTCACAATTATAAATACATCATTCGTGCATTATTCCAACTTGATGAAACTATAAACAAATACACCCATTATTCTTCACCTTCAACCTCCAACCTATGCATACACGCTGATAAATCACACATAATCATCTTTTGTTTGGGTGCCATTTAGGTGACGTTTGATAATGTCCAATTAGGTTTTTGTGTAACCGAGAATATTGGATTGAGAATTATGGGGAGTTTCATCCGAAAAACCTAGGGTGTGTCCTCCTAGATATTTGGTATATTTTGAGGTATTACTCAAGACTTTCAAACGAGGATTGCGGCCAAGTGAAAAGCCTCCAAAGTTTGGTACCCAAGGAAGTAGCGAGGGAACAATGAATCAAATTGAAAGTGCTTGTGTTCAATAGTTACAATTGATCGTGCACGAAAGAGCTTTGGAGTTTGGTACCAAAAGGAGTAGCAAGATTAAATAAACCAATAGGTAGTTATTCTGTCTTAGTCTTGCTCAAGATCAAAGGAAGAGAAGGAGTTGAATTAATAACAAACTGTTAGGGTTTGTAGGGTTGCTCTTGAAACACTTGTCTTGTAATCAACTTTTTGCATAGTAAGAAATTATCCTAATTCTAAAACAGAATTGGGTGGAGACGTAGCCATAGCGAGGACAATTGGTGAACTTCCTAAACAAATCCTTGTGTTACTCTCTCTTATCTCTTTACTTATTTTACTTTTCATTAAGCAATTTGTTAAATAGCATTGATTGATCGATCGACTTGTAAGAATTTTTCTATGGCTATTTTTGTTTTGAATTGATTGTTGATTAATCTATAATCATTTTGATTATAAGTGCTTTTTTCATATCAACAAGACTCAAGAAAAATTTCTGAAAATTCGGTTGTACACCAAGTGTTTGACAAGTTGCATTATTCGTTATTTTTGCTTGATCAACTACCTAACTAAGATTAGGAAATGTCACCAAACTACCTAATTTACTCTCTGTACCATAATTAGTTTACACTACAAATTATCCTTAAATGTAATTGACTAAATCAAATTATATTGTCCAATGTAAACCAACAATTTTGCCAAGTGACACACATATTTCTCACCTTTCCCTTTCTCCATCCGTTCAAATGGGCCTTTTCAAATACATCTCCCTCACTTTTCCCTTTTCCTCCTATCTGTCCCAAAACCCTAGCAGTTCAGTCTCTCCACTTTGAGAACAACACTTCCCCCTTCAACATCCTCCTTTCTCTCGCATAAGCTTTGTGCCCCTCTGTTATGGGGTGAAAAGAAATCGTCGGTTTCACGAGCTTATGCTCGTCGGAGGTGTTGATTTGAATCGTCGACCATGTTGTTGTGTGTCATTTTCGTTAGCGTTCGACATTGTTTGAGGTAAACCATTTTCATTCATTGTTATTGTTCTGATGTATGGTTTTCATATTCAAAGCAAATAGATCTACAAACAAAGACGGAAAAAGAGAGAGCTACGGATGATGTCAAAACAAGAAACAAATCTGCGAACTATTGATGAAATCAATTGAAAGTTATATCTAAATTCATTGATTGATATCTTATTGACAATGATAAAGTTTTTATTTATTTGGTTTTTCAAATCTTTGCCTCCGATGGCATCTTCGACCTTACAATGATATTCACAAATATGCAAATTTCTCTTCCTGGATCTTCAATTTTGTATGCAACTTTCATTAACTAAAAGGTTTTAACAAGTGTTGTTATCTTCATCATTGGTTTCAGTGATATCGGAAAAACATAACTGCTTCATTTTTGTTATTTATTTTCATGTCTTAAGCAAATCGTTATTGAGAATTTCTCATTTTGGATATTCATGACCCTGCACAACATTATTTACATGCATTATTCTTATAATCTTATTATTATTTCAATTTTTTCTTGACATGGTTTAATTTATGATGATATAATATTTGATGCTATCATAAATGTGAAGTCAATATACGGGATCAAGAGAAAATGGCAGGGAGATCCTTGTACTCCTATGTCATATTTGTGGGATGGTGTAAACTGCAGGTATGTTGGATTTGATTCACCAAAGATCATATAATTTATAAGTCATGAGGCATGAAATGAAATAAATAACTTTAGTTTAGTAGTTTTAACTTAATCTTTATTAGTCTTTAATGATACTAACGAGAATTTTTTTTTAGAATAATCAATTATTTAAAAAAAATTTCACAAATAACCGCGTTTCGGAAAAAATTACGCAAATAACCATGTTTCAGAAGACTCCCCAAAGGAGGAGCCATCTCACTTGGCGCCTACACCCATTATTTAAGGGGAGGCGCCATCTCACTTGGCGCCTATGTGCTTAGGGCATGCCCTAAGCCAAGTGAGATGGCGCCTATGTGTATTTCTAGGGAAAAATTTGCTCTTTTTTTTTGGTCTGGTGCGTTGCGTATTGGATACAGGATCAACAAAATTGACTTTTTATTATAAAAAAAATAATTACATTAAAAAACAAGATAAAAAAAACAGATAAAAAAAACAGATAAAAAAACAGGAAAAAAAAAACAGATAAATCAGTGATCCCCCGGAACCCGGTAATGACCCCCGGTTCCGCATCCCCGTCCTCGCCTTTCCCGTGCTGGGTGTCGTCGCGTTTCCTGCTGTGGCAGGGTCGATGGTCCAGCGATGTCAATGCATTCCGGATCCATAAAATCAGTCAGATCTCCATATCTAGAAGATCCGCTTTGATACAGTCGGTTACCCATACCCTCAAAGTTTGGTCATGTTGGCGGTGGGTAGGGTTCTATGGTGGGTCTGTAGCATTGATCGTCTGAGTACGGTGGGTAGAAAGGAAATGGATCTTAGGGTGTTTGGTATTGAGGATGTTGGGTGGTTTGGTGATATTGTGGTTGATGGTAGACTGGGTCGGTTTGTTCGTAACCTTCCGACATTCCCAGATCAGGGCTAAGGCTGGATGTTGAGGGGCCCATATTGGAATATACGGAAGACTGAAATTGTGTGTGGGGTATGCGGGTGTGTTGGTATTGTGATTGGTATTGTGGTTGGGTGTGAGGCATATGGGGGTATTGGTAGTGAGGTGGTGATTGTGGTTGGTTGTGGGGCATTTGAGTGTAATTGTGTTGTGGTGGGGACTGTGGTTGGGTGTTTGTGGTTTTGTTTCTTCTGGGGGGTTGGTGGGAGGTTGATGGGTTTTGGGTTTGTTGTTGGGGAAACGAGGGTTGTGCCAATTGTGTGCGTGGGTCAACCAAGTACCTTGGATGAGACACGTGCATTTAGGGTTACTAACCGACTTGTACCAAGATAAATATTGATCCGTGTGTCGCATATTACCATGATTAAGGAAAACCGGGAATTGCAAGACATATCGGTGACGCCTCTGCCACATCTTACACCATTCCGGAGCGAAGTCTTTCCAGTTGGTAAGACCCCACTGAGCGTCGACCCTTTTGAGATGCCATGGGGACAAACAAGTTAGATCACTTGGTATCTCTTGATGCATTCCGAACTGCATCTTCACACGGTCGCTGTGGTGCATCTCTACAATGTTGAACCGAATGATTGCAGTCTTCACGGTCCAAATTGCTGCATCCTCCGGGTTTGGATCATGGCCCAAACCCAAATATGGTCTCCATACGAACTGCGATAAAATTTAAATCAGGTTAACGAAAACGTAATATATAAATAATTTAAATGAAGAAAAGTTTAAAGGTACGACATACATCATCCGGGTCTAAGTGATCCAACAGATTGCGGTATAGTGCGACATTGAATCTTGGATTCTTGCCGTAATCTATACCCCTCACGCAATACCTAAAGGAAATGAAAACATTTTATTTTTAGCATATATTTGGTGAAGATATGAATAGTAATAAATGATATAACTTGATGACTTACTTTGTTGCGTACGGGAAAACAAAAGTGTTGTTGTTGACGGGGTTTAAGGACTCTATCCTCCACCAACCCCAAGCTTGTAGTAAAAAAGCGCACCCATAAAATGTACATTTTTCCTTGACTGCATTTTTGCACAAGGAACTGTATAGGTGGGCTAAAACTGCAGAACCCCAACTATACTTTCTTGTTTTTTCAAAATCTCTAAGTAAATGTAAATACATAAAATTTACACTATTTCCCGTACTTTTGGGAAATAAAAAGGTACCAAATAGTATCATAAGATAAGTTCTGGCTTTTACTACCTTGTCTTGCTCAGAGGAATTTTCGTTTAATTCCAAACTTGCATAATGACTTTTAAGCTCAGTGAGTAGTATTCCCTGACCTCTCGCACCACCACCTTCTACCATATCCCTGCCCAACAGTTCTTCACACTGAGAGTTGGGTTGTTGAACCGACCTGTTCACGACCTTACCGTTGACAGGGAGACCTAGTAACATGTACACATCCTCTAGCGTGACGGTACATTCACCTATTGGTAGGTGAAATGTATGGGTCTCTAGTCTCCACCTTTCCAACATTGCAAGAATGAACTTCGAATCAATTGTGCAGTTGGAGATCTTTATAACATGTCCAAAACCTACGTATTCCAGATATGGTACGATAAATGGGTCGGGAGCCAGGTAGTTGTGAGAACGGATTCTGAATCTTTTGGTATCCTGAGTTCATAATGTAAAAGGTGTAAGATTAAGTAAGATGAACAAAGCATTATCTTAAGTATGAAAAATGTATAACCAAAATAGAAACTTACAAATGCGGCAATGTTTTCTCTTGTGCCTCTGTGAGAATCGCCCATTGTTAGAAGAGCCATTGTTTAAAATGCCTGAGATTATGAAAGACTTAGAAAGTGTAAGAGATTATGAAAGACTTAGAAAGTGTAAGAGATTATGAAAGATTTTGTAGCAGAGAGTGAGACTTGTGTGGGTGTGAGAGATGTATGATATGGTCTGTATTTATAGGCAAAAAAATTTCATAGAGTGAGTGAGGTGGTAGCTGGTGCATGCATGCATGAGAAGTGTCACTCTTGCAGGCTAGGTGGCAGCCTAAGGATGTAACACAATTGGACATTAAGGGAGGCGCCATTGGACTTGGCGAAAGAGTACAAAAATGAAATGTTTCGCCATCCCAATTGGCGAATAAGAGGTGTCATTGGTTGCAGGCTAGGCTTAGTCTACGTGACAGCCTTTGGGATGCCATGCCTGAATGCATGTAACCCTATTGGAGGTGATGGGAGGAGACTTACAAGATACAGTGTAGGTGTAGAGTAGGCACAGACTAGGTGGCAGCCTAGGGGGTTACATATCTGCATGCATGTATCACGATTGGACAGTAAGGGAGGCGCCATTGGACTTGGCGAAAGAGTACAAAAATGAAAGGTGTCGCCATCCCAATTGGCAAATAAGAGGTGTCATTGGTTTCAGGCTAGGCTCAGGCTACGTGACAGCCTTTGGAATGCCATGCCTAAATGCATGTAACCCTATTGGAGGTGATGGGAGGAGACTTACAAGATACAGTGTAGGTGCAGAGTAGGCGCAGGCTAGGTAGAAGCCTAGGGGGTTACATATTTGCATGCATGTATCACGATTGGACAGTAAGGGAGGCGCCATTAGACTTGGAGAAAGAGTACAAAAATGAAAGGTGTCGCCATCCCAATTGGCGAATAAGAGGTGTCATTGGTTGCAGGCTAGGCTCAGGCAACGTGACAGCCTTTGGGATGCCATGTCTGAATGCATGTAACCCTATTGGAGGTGATGGGAGGAGACTTACAAGATACAATGTAGGTGCAGAGTAGGCACATGCTAGGTGGCAGCCTAGGGGGTTACATATCTGCATGCATGTATCACGATTGGACATTAAGGGAGGCGCCATTAGACTTGGCGAAAGAGTACAAAAATGAAAGGTGTCGCCATCCCAATTGGCGAATAAGAGGTGTCATTGGTTATAGGCTAGGCTCAGGCTACGTGACAGCCTTTGGGATGCCATGCCTGAATGCATGTAACCCTATTGGAGGTGATGGGAGGAGACTTACAAGATACAATGTAGGTGCATAGTAGGCGCAAGCTAGGTGGCAGCCTAGGGGGTTACATATCTGCATGCATGTATCACGATTGGACATTAAGGGAGGCGCCATTTGACTTGGTGAAAGAGTACAAAAATGAAAGGTGTCGCCATCCCAATTGGCGAATAAGAGGTTTCATTGGTTGCAGGCTAGGCTCAGGCTACGTGACAGCCTTTGGGATGCCATGCATGTAACACTATTGGCAACCTTGGGGGTTACATCCTTACTTAATTGAAATTCAGTATGAGATTTTTAGTCTTACGTTTATCATAACATTGATTCACTTAATCTGTCAAATCTTTCAACCTTCAAACGTTCTTACAATCAAACCTTCAAACCTTCAAACAATCAAACATACAAACCTTCGAATAACTCATAAACTTCAAACATTCCAACCTTCAAACCTTCATACAATCAATAAACTTCAAACATTCCAACCTTCGAATAACTCATAAACTTCAAACATTCCAACCTTCAAACCTTCAAACAACCCTACGCAATGGCCTCTGCACCATAATATGTCGTCAAAGCACATTTCAATGGTGAGACATACATTTGTCCCACCGTTGGGTTTTTGTTTAGAGACACAGACAACATCCGATTTCTCTTAAACGGGAAAGCCAATTTCTCGTACTTTAAAAAACGATTGGAGGCCAAACTTGGACGAGGCCCGGTGACCCAGATATTTTATCAGAATCCAGTTTTTTTTGGAAACAACCAAATAATTTTTTATGAGGTTGAAGTTCAAGATGACGAGGATCTCCAGAATATGTTTTTCAGCCATGTGTATTCTGGGTACGACTCTATTGAGTTGTACATTATGCTGCGATAGCCTCAGGTGACACAAGTGGTTGATCCTTTGGAGAATGAAGAAGCTGAGGTAGATGCAATTGATGAAGAAGAAGAAGAAGATGACGAGTTAGAGTTTGATGAAATGGTGAATGACGATTTCGACGATGATGGCATACCTAGTATTCCTGCAAACGAGATCTACACACCACCTCCGCACATGATAAACTTCAACATGGGCGGAGATGAACCGTCTACTGACTTATTTTTCAATCCGTATATGCAGTCGGATGAAAATTTAAAAGAGAAGGACAAGTTTTGTAACAGAGAGGAATGCATCAGAGCCATAAAAAAATTCCACATGCTCAACTCGGTTGATTTTAAGGTGGACCGTGTCAACCCAGAAAGGTACAAGATCAAGTGTGTCCACCCTGACTGTATGTTCAAGCTGACTGCATCATACAGATTAAGAGGTGACTGCTGGGTCATAGGTTCCATGACTACCCACACTTGTGTAAGTTCTACCCAATCACAGGACCACCGAAAACTTAACTACGATCTCATCTGTCAAGAAATCCTACCACTGGTCAGCAACGACCCATCTTTGAAGGTGAAAACAATTATCTCCCACATCACCACGGTTTTTAACTACACTCCGTCTTACCGTAATGCGTGGTTAGCAAAGACTAAGGCGATTGAAAAGGTGTACGGAAACTGGGAGGAGTCATACCAAGAACTTCCTCGCTACCTGAATGCACTCAAGACGTATTCTCCAGGTACTGTTTACGTTCTGGAAACAGTGCCATCATACGCCTAAGATGGTAGTCTACTAAACGACAACGGAATATTCAGTCGAGTGTTTTGGGCATTTCAACCTTGCATCACAGGGTTTGCATCATGCAAACCAATTATGCAAATTGATGGGACTTGGTTGTATGGGAAGTACAAAGGCACGCTACTGGTGGCAGTTTCACAAGATGGCAACAACAACATTTTCCCCATTGCCTTTTCCCTTGTCGAGGGGGAGACCGGTGGTGCTTGGAGCTTTTTTCTGAAAA
This sequence comes from Vicia faba, assembly GCA_948472305.1. Classification (NCBI taxonomy): domain Eukaryota; kingdom Viridiplantae; phylum Streptophyta; class Magnoliopsida; order Fabales; family Fabaceae; genus Vicia; species Vicia faba. The sequence continues at coordinate 257,361,786 of OX451738.1, read as the reverse complement.
ATCTGCGGACACACGTGGCTCCTCAACCAGATCTCTGTTTGATCTCGGACAGACATGCCTCCATTGAAAGTGCCTACAATAATCCTGCAAATGGTTGGCATGACCCTCCTTCTACGCATGTCTATTGCGTTAGGCATATCGTCCATAATTTCACGAGGGAGATCAAGGACAAAACATTAAGGAAAGCGGTTATGAATACGGGATATGCATTGACACAACCCACATTCAAATATTACCACAACGAGATTCGTTTGTCAAATCCAGAAGCCGGTAGGTGGATCGACAATATTCCGGTGGAAAATGGACTAGGTCATACGACAATGGCCAAAGATGGGGGCACATGACAACGAATCTTATTGAATCGATGAATAGGGTATTCAAAGGCATACGAAACCTCCTGATCACTGCTTTGGTAAAATCTACGTATTTTAGGGTGGCTGCGTTATTTGCCAAAAGAGGTGAAATATGGAATGCGGTGTTGCAATATGAACAACTATGGAGTGAAAGCTGCATGAAATACATTAAGGCAGAAAGTGCCAAAGCCAACACTCATATGGTTATACAGTTTGATCGACACAGCCATAACTTCATTGTGAAAGAGACAATCGACCACAAAGAAGGCCTGCCAAGACAAGAATATAGGGTCATGCTACCTTCTCGTTGGTGCGATTGTGGCAGGTTTCAAGCATTTCGTAGCTCTCATGTCATTGCCTCTTGTGCTCATACCCATCAAGACACGTTGCAACTTCTGTCAAACATTTACAAATCTGAAATGTTGCTCAACATTTACAACAACAACTTTCCTTTGGTAGCAAAACCAGATTATTGGCCTGCATACGATAGTGAAATAGTGTGGCACAATGACCAAATGCGAAGGAACAAGAAGGGTCGTCCCAAAAGTAAGCGCATCACAACAAAAATGGACGATCTTGACAAGCTGGAAACAAAGTGTGGTTTACGCCATCAGGTCGGACACAATCGCAAAAATTGTCCGAATCGGGTGTCTGCCTCGACCACATAAAAATTGTAATACATAAAATCTTTCCTTAATTATGTTGTAAACATTAGGGTTTTCCGTTAACAGATTTCGCTACAATAAATATTGCGCGTACAAGAAAAATTAACGATATTCCGTCTACGAAATTACAACTGTTAACACAATTTCATCTGACCCATGCATCATCAACATTACATCGTTGTCTGTTTTGACTTCCTCCAACCATACATTAGGTCTTCCTGTCGCATGTGAGGTTGTTGTTCGTTTTCGCTGGATCCTTCGAATTTTCCCCCCTCCGCAATGTCTCCATCTAGCCATCGCATCAACTCCCGCTTCAGACGCTCCATGGAGTGAATGTGCCAGAATTTCATTTTCATCGCAGGTTTCGTGGCGGAGAAGATAACGTAACCATCTCTGCTAAAAATCATGGGCGACGTCATGACGCAAATAACATAGTAAAAAATAAAAAAACAGTGCGAGAAAGTGTGCGAAATTTCGGAGAAACAGACGAATTATTTATAAAACAATATTTTGCCCTAGTTTTGCCCTAGAAGCCAAGTGAGATGGCGCCTCCTCTAACTTTTAAGGTGCATGCGCCATCTCACTTGGCTAAAAGTGAAGGGAGGCGCCAAGTGAGATGGCGCCTAGGGCAAAACTAGGGGTGGAGGCGCCAAGTGAGATGTCTCCTCCTTTGGGGAGTCATCCGAAACATGGTTATTTGCGTAATTTTTTCTGAAACGCGGTTATTTATGAAATATTATTTTAATACTTGATTATTGTAAAAAAAAATTCTACTAACGAACTTCAAAATCATGTTTTTAGGAAGGCTTAATTGGAATTATAGCTCCTAGCATATCCAATCTAAAGTCAATAGAATATTTGTAACTCCTTCAATCTATAATATTAAAGTACTAAGGTATATAAATTATCACAAAAATGAAGTAAGATCTTAAAGTTGAGTATAATAAGGTATATAAATTATCACAAAAATGAAGTAAGTTCTTAAAGTTGAGTATAACAGTTTGTTCAAATTTTAGAAAGGGTGTGTCCGTCGAAGTATTTTGAAGACTAAGAACTATGATGAATGTAGATAATTTAGACACAATGAATTAGGTGGTATGTTGAAAGTAATTCCTTATGTAGAAGTAATTTTCCCGACAGAAACAAGGGAGTATCGAAAAGATTTGATTTGATTTAGAAGTGTGGAAACAATTTGTTACACACAAATTTTTTTTAGATCTAGAATAGATAAGATTTGATTTAGATCTAAAATAGATAAATTTGATTTAGTTCTAAAATAGGTATTTTGAGCTTTCTTAGTTTTGGGTTTAGCTTACGGAGAAAGCTAACATAAATCTATAAATAGATGGAGTAATCCCTATTTTTGTAATCAAGTCAATTAAGTTGTATTCACAGAATTTGCAGTTGCAAGTGAATAACAAAGTTTTCCACAGTTTGTAGACAGAGAGAAACTCTGTAGAAAATCATTGTCTTCTCTTTCTTTCTTTCATATTTTTCATTGTCATTGTGTGGTGATAACAATCTTTCTCATCAAGATTGATAGAAATTCATCATAGGTTTTGGTAGATTTCCAATATCTGATATCAAGAGCTCCAGTTGAGTGATTTAAGGGAAGAATGATCAAGAACGATCAGAAAAGAAGAAGAAGAAATTCACGATGGCGATGAATTATGCTAACGAAAATTTTCCAGCAAGTCTCCCAATTCTCAAAGGAGATAACTATGAGGATCGATGTAAACAAATAAAAATAATATTCTATTTTCAAGGTCTTTGGGATCTTGTGAAATATGGATTAGAACTGATTGAAGAATACGCTTCAGAAGAAGAAGAGAAGGAATACAAAGAATTGAAGAAGAAGAATTATAAAGCTCTCTTTATAATTCACCAATGTGTCAGCCCAGACAATTTTAAAAAGGTTAGTGATGTTGAATCTGCAAAAGAAGCCTGAGAGATTATAAATAAATCGTTTAGAGGTGCTGAGAAGGTGAAAAAGGTGAGGTTACAAACTCACAAAGAATGTATGAATTGCTTCAGATAGAAGACATCGAGAGCATATCTGATTTCTTCACTAGGGTTACGAAACTAGTGAATCAAATCAAGAATTATGGAGAGACGTTAACAACAAGAGTTGTTGTTTCGAAGATCTTGAGATCTTTGGCTCCAAAGTTCGACCATGTGGTAGTTGCCATAGAAGAGTCGAAGGACATGTCATCTTTGTCGAAGGAAGAGCTTCAAGGGCGCTTGAATCTCATGAACAAAGAATGGATGAAAGAGCTGCATGAAAGTCGAAGACTAATGTGGCCTTGCAGGCTCAATCAGCAAGAGACAAGAAAGGCAAAGGAAAGTGGTTCGACAACAAAGGTAAATATGACTACAACTATTCGACTGGTAGAGGAAATCAACACGAAGAAAACGTGTCGAATCAGAGAAGACCATACCAAGGCAATCAAAGAGGTGGTGTTACAAATAGAGGAAGAGGTGATGGTCAAAAACCTGACAAGAGTCACATTCAGTGTTATAATTGTCATAAATATGGTTATTATTCTAGTGATTGTCCAGAAAAGCGAAAGAATCAAGAAAGTGATGCAAAGTTTGCAAAACATGAAGAAGAAGAAGAGATGATTCTGATGGTCACAACAAAAGATGAAGATATATTCAAGGATCAATGGTACTTGGATTCACGATGCTTATTACACATGTCTGGAAGAAAATATTGGTTTGTCAACAAAAAATTCTCGATGAAGAACATGGTGAAATTTACAAATGACAATACTCTAGCAGTTGAAGATATTGTTGATGTTATGATTATGATAAAAGATGGCAAGAGGTCAGTAATTTCCAATGTCTTGTACATACATGGCATGAAGAGTAATTTTCTCAGTATAGGGCAGTTGGTCGAAAAGAATTACAAAGTTTCGATCAAAGACAAGATGATGATATTCGTCGATGTAAATGGAAGGTTAATCTTGAAGGCTCCCATGTCTCAAAATAGAATCTTCAAGATTGAACTTAACGTGATGGAGCACAAGTGCCTTTCGAATGCAGCTAGCAGAGATGAATGGATATGGCACTATTGACTAGGTCATCTCAACTTCAGAGACATCAGAGATTTAAAGAGAAGAAATATGGTTTCAAGATTGCCAGAAATTGACATTCCAAACGAGGTATGTGAGGAATGTGTGCAGGAGAAGCAACACAAGAATAGTTTCAGCAAGGATGCAAGAAGCAAGTCGAAGGCTATTCTCGAAGTCATATACTCTGATGTATGTGGATTAATCCAGGCAGATTCGTTTGGAGGTAATAAGTATTTTGTCACGTTCATAGATGATTTCAGTCAAAAGCTGTAGACTTACCCGATCAAGAAGAAAAGTGAAGAGATCGAGGTATTTACCAAGTTTAAATCTATGATCGAAAGACAAAGAGGTCGAAAACTTGAAGTTTTAAGAACTGATGATGGTGAAGAGTATGTGTCGAAAGACTTCGACGAATTATGTGAAAAGGAAGAGATTGTGCATGAGGTGATGCCACCCTACACTCCACAGCAGAATGGAACTGCAGAAAGTAAAAATCAAACCATCATAAATATAGTGAGAAACATGTTGAAAGGTAAGCATTTACCTAAAGAGTTTTGGGTGAAGTTATGTCAAATGCAACATATATATTAAACAGATGTCCGGCGAAGAAGATAGAATAAATTACTCCAGAATAATGTTGGTCTGGTGCGAAGTCTAGCTTGAGTCATCTGAAGATATTTGGATCTATAGCACATAGACATGTGCCAGATCAGTTGAGAAGAAAACTTGATGACAAGTCGAGTCAGATGATCCTAGTAGGATATCATCCGACAAGAGGTTACAAGTTGTTCGATCCAGTGAACAAGCAGATTTTGATCAGCAGGGACATGATCATAGATGAACTTAAGGAATGAGTTTAGACTGAAAGTGTCAAGAAATATTTAGTGAGAATCTTACTTGAAGAACCAGAAACTCAAGTCGAAAGAGAAGTTCGACAAGAGGAACCAACAATTGTAGATCAACCAAGTACAAGCAGATCTCAGCAAACAAGACGCATGCTTGCAAGGTTGCAAGATTGTGTGATTACATCATATGATGTGGTTGATAACGAAGGTGAGTTGGTACATTATGCTTTCTATGCATATGTCAAACTAGTCAATGTAGCTGAAGCATTGAAGGATTCAAAGTGGGTGAAAGAAATGAACGAAGAAGTGAAATCCATCGAAGACAACAACACTTGGTCACTTGTCGAATTTCCTCAAGGCAAGAAGGAAATTGATTTCAAGTGGGTATACAAAGTGCAGATGAATCTCAAAGGGTAAGTAACTCGACACAAAGCAAGGCTTATGGCCAAATGATTTCTCCAGAAAGAAGGAATAGATTTTGATGAAGTTTTTGCACCTGTGGCTAGAATCAAAATAATCAGGTTGGTTGTTGGTCTAGAAGAAATAAATAGTTGGCACATATGTCAGATGGACGTGAATTGTGCATTCTTGAATGGAACCTTAGACGAAGTGGTTTATGTTAAACAACTAGCTGGATTTGTGAAACATGACAAAGAGAGAAAGGTGTACATACTGCATAAAACTCTGTATGGATTGAAACAATCTTCAAGAGCTTAGAATAAGAAGATTGATAATTTCCTAAGGGAGAAGAAATTTGTGAAGTGCACAACTGAATATGGAGTATATGTAAGAAAAAGCAATAGTGAATTTCTTATACTATGTCTCTATGTCGATGACTTGTTAATAACAGGTAGTTGCAAGAAGGAGATCGAAGACTTCAAAGGTGATCTCAGCAAGGAATTCGAAATGTCTGATCTGGGTGACATTTCATATTTTCTTAGTATCGAATTCTACAAGAGTAGTAGAGGTTTGATGAAGTATCAAAGAAGATATGCAAGTGAAATTCTCAAGAGATTTGAGATGAAAGAATGCAACTCGACTTCGAAACTTGCAGAACCAAGACTGCAACTGTCGAAACATACAGAGGAAGATGATGTCGACCCAATCCAATATAGAAGACTTATTGGGCCATTAATATACTTTTGTCATATGAGGTGTGACTTAGCATACAGTGTGGGTATGGTAAGTAGATTCAAGCAGAAGCCAAAGGTATCACATCTAGCAGCGGCGAAGACGATACTAAGGTATCTCAAAGGAACTCTAGATGATGATATTTTATTTCCCACAATTGATAAGGGAAAAGAATGCAAGTTAGTGAGATACACTGATTCGAGTTGGTGTAGTGATGCTGAGGATCAAAAATCCAGAGCAGGATATGTGTTTATGTTAGGTGGTGCACCGGTTTCTTGGAGTTCGAGAAAGGAACCAGTAGTGACATTATCATCATGCGAAACAGAGTACATAAATGTTTCTCTTAGTACATGTCAAACAACTTGGATGGTGAACTTGGTCAAAGAGATAACGGCTAAAGATCATGGAGCAATTACCATAAAGATCGACAACATGTCAGCTATCAATCTGGCGAAGAACTCGATAGTACATGGTCAAAATAAGCACATCGAAATGAGGTTCCACTATCTTCGAGAGCAGACAGCAGATGAGAAGATGAACTTGGAACACTGCATAACTGATAATCAGATTGTAGACATCATGACGAAGGGTGTGCAGGTCAAAGTATTTCGAAGACTAAGAGCTATGATGAACATAAATAATTTAGACACAACAAATTAGGTGGTGTGTTGAAAGTAATTCCTTGTGCCGAAGTAATTTGTTCGACAGAGACAAGAGAGTGTCAAAATTTTTTAATTTGATTTAGAAGTGTCGAAACAGTTTGTTACACACAGATTTGTTTTAGATCTAGAATAGATAAGATTTGATTCAGATATAAAATAGATAGATTTGATTTAGTTCCAAAATAGATATTTTGGGCTTTCATAGTTTAGGCTTTGACTTAGGAAGCAAGCTAACATAAATCTATAAATAGAGGGAGTAACCCCTATTTTTGTAATCAAGTCAATTAAGTTGTATTCACAGAATTTGCAGTTACAAGTGAATAACAAAAATTTCCATAGTTTGTGGACAAAGAGAAACTCTGCAAAAAATCATTGTCTTTTTTTTTTCTTTCATATTTTTCATTGTCATTGTGTGATGATTACAATCTTACTCACTAAAATTGATAGAAATTCATTATAGATTTTGGTGGATTTCTAAGAAATTCTCATCTCAGTTGCGTTTCTTGCGAGTTTTATAAGTCAACTGTCTTCACTTCGATAAATTCTCTAGAATAGTGAAGCTTTAATGAGGCTCAGTTCACCTAAATGAACTTGATTTTTCAATTCACTTTAATGCTTGAGTTATTTAAAATATCATGGTAGTTTTAGTAATTTATTTATCGAATGAAACCTGGAAGGAAATAAGCTATTAGGAGCAATTCAAACAAAACTTCTTGTGCATCAAGAGAATAGTATGCTCAATTCAAGTATGTTTCATTTCAAGTTGTTATTTATAATAACATTTTTCCTTGTACTTATCTCAGATTGACAAATATTCCTAAAGAAGTGAAGGATGATCCTGAAGATCCTAACAACAGTTAACTTATCTTATTTATTACTGAATTTTCACTTCCACTTCATTCCATTATGTTGATATTCCTTTTTCTATCATCCATGAATTCGTAGATATAATTTTGGATGGAGTCATTGGAAACAAATACTTGGATCTGACAAGTTTGATGTGGAATCAACACATGAGAATACATCATTAAGGATTTTCCTCTAACCATCTTTATTGGAGTATGATACAAAGTTCGCAAAAATTATGAGAAAGACAAAAATTTATGGATCATGCTCAAAGCAAGAATCTACTTTATTATATAGTGGAGCATGCTCAAATTTACATATAGTTTAATACACATATCTATTGGCTTTGATTTGATTCGAGTAAAAAAAAATCTCACTTAAAAATTTGTATTAATTAAAAATATATAAATTGATAGGTGTTGAATTATCCTTCATTTGTATTTGTGTTAAATGTTGAAAATGTGATTAGAATACTTTCATAAAGTGTCACCGGACACAACGAGTTAAATACAAATTAAAAAAATATGTATAAATATTACTACTCTCATAGAGGTTTGTGAAAATAGTTTATGGCGATTTTATCAACTCGTATAAATTTTATCTCTAAAACTCACTATTTTCACAGGCCACTATCACCACAATATCTTTTTTATTTTAACCAATAAAATATTTGTAAATATTTATAATTATTAATAATATTTGTAAATATTTATAGTTATTAGACATATTAAATTTATTATGTTGGTGATTTGTTACATATTTATTTTAAAATATTTTTAGTTATTAGTGATTTTATAATAATAAATATATATATATATATATATATATATATATATATATATATATATATATATATATATATATATATATATATATATATATATATATATATATATATATATATATATATATATATATATATATATATATATATATATATATATATATATATATATATATATCACTATGCCAGAAATAACCTACGAAAGGGCTTTTTTTGGGCTTTAAAAGCGCTTAAAAGCGCTCTCGTAGGTGGCGCTACTAAAGGTTTTAGCAGCACTTTTTGTTCAGAAAAAAGCGCTCTCGTAGGCCTACCTATGAAAGCGCTTTTTGGTAAAAAGTGCTTTCATAGGTAGGCCTACGAGAGCGCTTTTTTTTGAAAAAGCGTTTTCATAGGTGTATTCAGAATGCGTGTCAGGCAATCTAAAGTAGGCCTATAAGAGCGCTTTTTGTTCAGAAAAAAGCGCTCTCGTAGGCCTACATATGAAAGCGCTTTTAATCAAAAAGCGCTTTCATAGGTAGGCCTACGAGAGCGCTTTTTTCTTAAAAGCGCTTTCATAGGTTTTCTACTGAAAAATCTAAAATTTAAAAAATTTCTAAACCTGCAATTTTTTTGCAGCAAACCTGTAATTCTTAAACCGGTATTTTACAATCTAATCTAGAAATACCAATATATATTAGTTTTAATCCAAATACCAAATGTAATTCAAATACCAAATATTATATATATATATATATATATATATATATATATATATATATATATATATATATATATATATATATATATATATATATATATATATATATATATATATATATATATATATATATATATATATATATATATATATATATATATATATATATATATATATATATATATATATATATACAAATACCATTATAATCAATTCATATCCAAAATATATATACACCATGGTAATTCAATATTAACATGTTTTTAAACGTAACAAAATACACCCTAAGAAATCAGCTATATAACACTAAGTAAATCAATCCTAATCTACATATATATCCAAGGTCTTGATCCTGCAATATGAACATAATAACACCGCCAGTGTTGTATACACAAAACAATATATTCATAATTAACCAATTTTCACACAACAATGTATTCGTACCTTATTATAAGATTCTTAGCTCAATAAAATATTGGCACAACTCCTCTTTGAGTTCTTCCAATTGACGTGGCGAGTAATATGGACAATTGTATTGATCAAAATACTACATTACAAAACAAAATATATGCATGATTTAGTTTAATGTAATAAATTATATGAAAAATCCGATAAGTAATAAAACAAAGTATAAATTCATACCGTGATTGGAATCTCGATTTCATTCATTTGAATGATTTCTTTGATAAACTTCAAAACGAAGTATCCGCAATCTATGCCGTTTTGTTGTTGAGGGCACTACATAGAAAAACAAATAAGATTATACACATCTATTAATTTATCAAGTAGCATAAATATATATACTATTTTATTGAATGACATTGTCTATAATTATATATACTATTACCTTTTTCACTAACATCTCTTTCTTTTCTTGGTAGGAATATGTTCTACTCGTCTCTTAACAACGTGGACGGTTGGATTGATCCAAATACCCTCATTATGATCATTTCTAATGCATGATTCATTCTCATTTTGATCATTTCTGGTAAAAGATTCAATGTCAACACCAGTATCGCCTTGGTCTCCAATCTTTTCATCAATTACTTTGTTAGAGAAAAGCACTATAGACCATTTCGTACTTGTCGGATCAGTGACATAGAACACTTGTTTAGCTTGAGAGGCTAGAATGAAAGGCTCATCTTTGTAACCCACCCTGTTAAGATCCACTTGCAAAAATCCTGACTTATCCATCCGTATACCATTATTATTTTCAACCCACTTGCAACCGAATATAGGAATCTGAAATTTCTCGTAATCAAAGACCCAAATACGCTCGATAACCCCAAAATACGACAGATTTGCAAATTTCGGGTTTAAGTCCTTCACACTAGATATGTGCATTGCTTCAGCTACCAAGGTGACACCACTATTTTGCACAGTACTTTTATCATCTTGTTCTTTGGTATAAAATGTGTATCCATTAATTGCGTATGCGCTATAAGAAAATGCAACCAAAGTTGGACCATGTGCTAAACATCTCAACCTTTCTGTCACTGAGGCGGGATTTGAACGATACTTTGAATAAATATGTTCCTTAAACCATGGTATGAAACTTCGATTGTGCTCTCGTACAATCCAATTCTCATTTCTATTCGAATTTAAACCTCGAAGAACACCCTTGTGTATTTCAACATACGGCTCAACCTCAATCTCATTGTGCAGAACATACAAATGCACTTGATCCCGTTCGACCCTTGATACTGTCACAACTTTATTTCCAATTAGCTTCTTACCTTCTTTTTTTTCAACAACATGAGATTTGGGGAGTCCAATTGATTGAACATTTGACAAATATTCAGTACAAAACTCAACCGCTTCTTCAACAATGTATCTTTCGGCAATACAACCCTCTGGTCGACTCCGATTTTTCACATACCCTTTTAATATTTTCATATAACGTTCAGCAGGGTACATCCATCTCGTATAAGCTGGTCCTCACAATTGTGTCTCTTTCACAAGATGAACGACAAGATGAACCATTATGTCAAAAAACGAGGGAGGAAAATACATTTCAAGCTCACACAAAGTAACAACTATTTCTTTTTGCAATGTTGGCAAGATCTCAGGATCGATCACCTTACTGCAAATTGACTTGAAGAAAAAACACAATTTAGTTATTGCGCTTCTTACCTTTTCTGGCAGAATAGAACGTATACCTATCGGTAGAAAATGTTCCATTATAACATGGCAATCATGCGTCTTTAAACTCTTTAACTTGAGGTCTTTCATAGACACAAGTCTTCTAATATCTGATGAGTAGCCTTCTGGAACTTTAACTTCACTCAGAAACTTACACAATATTTTTTTCTCCTTTCTAGATAGAGTGTAAACAGCAGGTGGTAGGTATGTCCGTCTTCCTTTCTTCACGGGTCCCAGTTCAGTTCTTATTCCCATGTCTACCATGTCCTCCCTTGATTTAAGGCCATCCTTAGACTTCCCTTTTATATTGAGTAACGTACCAATAACATTGTCAAATACATTTTTTTCAATATGCATCACATCAAGAAAATGTCTTACGTACAAAGATTTCCAATATGGCAATTCAAAAAAAATCGACCTCTTCTTCCACCCACCTGTGACAACTTTATGTGCAAAAGGCTTGCCAAACTGAATATTCACATCTTTCACCTTTTCAAAAATTTGATCACCTGTCAAACCAGGCGGAGCTCTATGTTGTTCGGTATCTCCGTTGAACGCTTTTCTCCATCCACGATACTGATGTTTAGAAGTTAAGAATCTACGATGACCGAGAAAGACATTCTTCTGACAAAGTTTCAATCGCATGGTATCGGTTCCGTCTTCACAAACAGGACACGCTTTTTCACCTTTAATGCTATACCCGGATAGATTGCCGTATGCTGGAAAATCGTTAATTGTTCCAAACAACATCGCCCTCAAGTTGAAACTTTCTTTCCTATAACCATCATAAACCTCTACACCGTTCTCCCACAAAATCTTCAAATCTTCGATTAATGGTTCCAAGTATACGTCTATGTCATTTCCTGGTTGTTTAGGCCCAGAAATTAACATAGACAGCATCATGTACTTACGCTTCATACATAGCCATGGAGGTAGGTTATAAATCATAAGAATCACAGGCCATGTGCTATGCGAGATACTTTGAATACCGTGTGGGTTCATTCCATCAGTAGACAATGCCAAGCGAAGGTTTCTTGCTTCTTTTCCAAATTCAGGATAATCATTATCAATTTTCATCCACTGTGGAGAATCTGCCGGATGTCGAAATTTTCCATCAATAATTCTTTCATCTGAATGCCAAGTCAAGTGTCTTGAATCGGTTTCACTATGATACATCCGTCTAAATCTCGGGATTATAGGAAAATACCATAAGACTTTTGCCGGAGACAACTTTTTCTTATATCGAGGGGCACCGCATTTAGAACACTCATTTAACGATGCATACTCGTTTCGAAACAAAACGCAATCTTTTGGACACGCATGTATCTTATCATAGCTCATGCCAATGGAGTACAACATCTTTTTGGCCTCATACGTTCGATTGGGAAGAACATTATCCTATGGTAGCATATCTTTCATAAGGGCTAATAACTCTGTGAAACTTTTATCCGACCATCCATTGCCGGCTTTTAAGTTGTACAACTTTAACACCGCATACAATCTTGTGAATTTTGTACAACCATTATACAACGGTTTCTCTGCATCGCTTACCAACCTCTCGAACATTTTGGGACAATCGTTAAGATCTTCTTCAAGCGCTTCTGCAATTTCTTCGACTCGATCATAATCGTATGTATCTGTGCAATCATCATTTGAAACATAGGTCCTTGCATACCCCGATTCAACATTCCCGTTACTTTTCTCACCATGCATATTCCAACATGTATAACTCCTATCAATTCCATACCGAATTAAATGCGATGCCAACTGAACTGCGTCAACCCGGTTCCCATAACAACAATACAAACAGGGACATGTCATACGACTGGGGTCTTTGGCGTGCGCAACAGCAAACTTAACAAACTCGGAAACACCATTCTCGTAGTCTTTCGACAATCGATTGGAATACATCCATGTCTTATCCATATCAACTAATTAGTGCACAAAACAGTAGTATACTGCGTTTCTGTCAAAACGCAAAGTATACACGGAATGAATCTGTATCAAGAAAATGCAACATACGAAAGACAATTTAAGACAAATTCATCACAATATATACCAATAATTTGAGGAAGAAAGTTACCTCTTAGATGTTTCGAACTCTAAGAAACGCGGAGAATGAGCGTCGTACGTCGAACTAGGTCGGGAAATGCTGCAAATTCATAGAATGTTATTCAATATTTCAGATCGATTGTCGAAAGATATATACTATTTTAACATAAAGGTTCACAATAACGGAACAGATAATGGAAGAAGAAGAACCAATGAAGTTAAAGGCAAGCTTACCAGATAAGTTAGAGCTTTGACTGGGCCAGATAGGACAAACAAAAGTATAGTTGTTGCAACCTACAACAAGAACAAAGAAATTCTGATAATGCAACAATAACTATTCAAGACTTATCTATCGCATTTAGTTAAGCAACTAGCAAGTCTAACCAGAGTTTTCCTTCCAGCGTCAATGCCCCATCTCATCGAGGATATCACTATTGGCAACGAAAAGAAACAACTGAAGTAATTCTGTAACCAGAAAACAAAAGAAAAACCCAAAGAGTGAGGTCAAAAAATGTGAAATACCTAAAACATGAATTGAAAATTCTCTATTCACTCATTTATGTTGTTCATACTAACAAATTCTCAACGTAAACAAAAAAGGAAAAAATACCGATTATTTTATTTTCTTTGACAAACTTTGCACACAAACAAGTATTCAATTTTGGTTAGAGCCAACCAATTTTATACCCCAAAATTATACCTCTGCAAGCAATCCTTGGAGTCACACATTCAGTGAAATCAAAATTATAGTTCTAAATTACAATCCACAACTGCAAATATAGTGGCAATATAAAGGTTTTAGAGGTTACAACATGCATAACTAACCAAGATGGAAGAAGAAGAAGATAATGGAAGAAGAAGAAACTTACCAAGATGGACAAGAACGCAGTGAACAGTGGCGACGACTGAAGAAGAGGGAAGAACGACGAAACAATGGGACGAACACGAACAGGAACAGGAACGGAATGCAAGGAAGATGAACAGTAACGGCGACAAACAAACGAACAGGAACAGGAACGGCGGCAGGAATAAATGAACGGCGGCAGGAAGAAGAAACGAACGGTAACAGGAAGAAGAAATGAAGAAGACGAAGAAATGAACAAGTGAGGGCAAATTTCGTATTTAGGGATATAGGCTACGAAAGCGCTTTTAAAAGCGCTTTCTAAGACCCATATATGAGAGAGTTTCTGAGGTAAAAAGCGCTTTCGTATGTCCCCCATATAAGAGCGCTTTAGAAAGCGCTTTCGTAGGTCCCCCTTTCAGAGCGCTTTTCAAAAGCGCTTTTATAGGGCCACCTATAAGAGCGCTTTCAAAAGCGCTTTCGTAGGTTAGATATTTCAAATACCTATGAAAGCGCTTTCTGAAAAGCGCTTTCGTAGGAAACCCTATAAAAGCGCTTTTTTTAAGCGAATTTTTTTTAAAGGCTACGAAAGCGCTTTCTCTTAAAAGCTCTTTCGTAGATGCGCTGCCAAAAATTGTTTTTTTCGTAGTGTATATATATATATATATATATATATATATATATATATATATATACAACAACCACACTTTTTCGAATAACTTAAGATATAAGTGTACTTGCCCATGCGGACGCACGAGTCTTCTACTAGTTTCATTGGAAATAGAATTGCTAGTAACTTGCTATATACGAATAATATTGTGTTGCTTGTTTCAATTGTATATATTCATCATATTATTCAATTTATTCCACAAGACTCTTTGCATATCCGAGTTCTAATAACTAGGTTCATATAAACGACTTTTATTGATCTATATTAAAACCTTCCGCTTGCACTCTTTTCAAATCATTTTTAAACTCCAATTTTAATTCATATTTTCGCTTGGTTATATATTCACCCATGCTCTAGATAAGTCGTCATCTAACTGTAATATGATATCTTAACATTGCATTCAACACCATGTTAAGTTATCATGGTCTTGGGACATCATATTCAACATCTGTCTTATTGTGTTACAATTTCAATTGGCATCAGAGCAGACACTCTGTTCTATTTTTGGGTGAGCTCTAGGGAAGATAGTTTCTGGTACTATAGACAATGAAAGAGGATTTACAAATAGACCACCTGTTCCAGATGACACCAACTATGACTACTGAAAATCAAGAATGATGGCCTTTCTAAAATCTATGGACATCAAAACTTGGAAAGTTATCATCAAGGATTGAAAACATCCTGTGTTGACAGACAAATATGGGAATAACACCACTTAATTAAAACTAGAAGCGGACTAGTCTAAAGAATAAGATAAGCTTTCTCTTGGAAACTCTAAATCTTTGAATGCTTTGTTCAATGGTGTTGACAAAAATATGTTCAGATTGATAAATACCTATATTGTGGCCAAAGATGCATGGGAAATTCTCAGAACCACTCATGAAGGGACATCAAAAGTTAAAATGTCAAGACTTCAGCTTCTCACTACTCAATTTGAGAATCTCGGGATGAAGAATGATAAAAGCATTCATGACTTACACGTGAGCATTCTTGATATTGTCAACTCTGCTAGTGCCTTGGGAGAGAAGATGTCAGAAGAGAAGTTGGTCAGAAAAATTCGCAGGTCCTTACCTAAGAATTTTGATGAAGGTCACAACTATTGAAGAAGCCTAAGATATCTGCAACATGAAAGTGGAAGAGTTGATTGGGTCACTCCAAAATTTTGAGCTAGCTATTAATGATAGATCAGAAAAGAAAAACAAAAGCATAGATTTTGTATCCAACGGAGATGATAAAGAAGATCAATGTGATATGGAGACTGATGATGGTGTATCTAATGCTACTGTGCTTCTTGGGACGCAATTCAATAGGGTTCTAAAGAGAATAGACAGGAAGTCAAGACTAAATGTCAAGAACATGGCATTTGACATCAGTAAGAACAATAAGAATAGATCAAAGGAGAAGCCTAGTCAATATAGAGGTATTTAGTATTTTGAATGTGAAGACTTTGGTCACATTAGGTCAAAATGTCCCACCTTCCTCAAGAAATAAAAGAAGGGATTTTCTGTGTCTTGGTATGATGATGATAAATTAGAAGATAAACCTAAAGTTAAGACTGCTAAGCATGTGACTGCTCTCACTGAAAGATTGGGATCTGATGTAGAATCTAGTGATGAGAATGTCCTTTATGAAGATCTGGATGTGTCTTACAAGGATCCATGTGTCAGGTGTTTAGAAAGATATAAGAAAGAAGAAAATAAGAAGAGAATCATAGCTCAATTGGAGAATGACAAGGAGAAACTTTTGTGTATTGTGTCTGATCTTCAAAATGGGGTAACTTTGTTAAATTCCAAACTTGACAACATGACCAAATTCTTGAGAAGGATGAACAATGGAACTAATGTGATGAAAGAGGCTGGAAATATAGGGGTTAATGATCAATCTCCAAATCAATAAGGTAAAGTTCATGTAGAGAGGTTCATTCCTTCTGAAAAGAAGAAAGTGATCACTATGTCCATCCACATGTTACAACATCCCGGAAGACATCATGAAACCATATCTAAAGCCAAGTCCTTACCTTGGAGATGTCATTATTATGGTGAGCATGGTCACATAAAACCTTTTTGTTATATACTGTATGGGGTTCAAAAACTTCAAGCTCATTCTAGGGCTAATCCTTTAAGTAAAAAGAGAAGATTTAAAGATATTTATATTAATCTTATAGCCTATACTTCTTTGAGAGCTTCATATAAAAAACATTGGTACTTTGACAGTTGGTGTTCTAGACATATGACAGGAATTCCGAAGTTTTTGGTGGATATCAGATCTCATTCCACATGTTTTGTCACATTTGGTGATGAAGCTAAAGGTGAAATTAAGGGAGTTGGAAAGTTAGTATATATTGGCTCTCCTAGCCTAGAATATGTTCTTCTTGTGAAAGGACTAACTTCTAATCTTATCAGCATTAGTCAGTTGTGTGATTAAGGATTAATAGTCAATTTTACAAAATCAAAATGTTTGGTCACAGATGAGAAAGATGTTGTTCTGATGAAGGGGATAAGGTCTAAAGACAATTTTTATTTGTGGGTACCTCGAAAAAATACCTATTATTCCACATGTTTAATGACCAAGGAGTATAAGGTGAAGCTATAACACCAGAAGCTTGGACACCTACCTCTTAAAGGTATGAAGAAAATTATATTTGAAGAAGCTATTAGAGGTCTCCCAAAACTCAATATTGAGGAACGTAAGGTATATGGTGAGTGTAAAATTGGGAATCAAACCAAGATGTCACATCTAAAGTTGCAATTTCAGACTACTTCCAAAGTTCTAGAACTTCTTCATATAGATTTAATGAGGCCAATGCAGGTTGAAAGTCTGGGTGAAAAAAGGTATGTTTATGTGGTTATTGATGACTTTTCAAGATTCACTTGAGTAAATTTCATCAAAGAAATATCAGATGTCTTTGAGGTTTTCAAATATCTCTGTCAAAAGCTTCAAAGAGAGAAGGAAAATGGAATTGTAAGGATCAGAAGTGATCATGGCAAGGAATTTGAAAACAACAAATTTGTTGAGTTTTGCTCCTCTGAAGGTATTAGCCATGGATTTTCTTCTCACATCACCCATCAACATAATGGAGATGTTGAGTGCAAGAATAGAACTCTACAAGAATCAACTGGGGTCATGCTTCATGCTAAGCATCTTCCATATCATTTTTAGGCTGAAACTATGAATACTGCATGTTACAGTCATAAAGGGTCACTTTAAGGACTGACACTTCAGCTACACTCTATGAGTTATAGAAAGGAAGGAAGCCTACTGTCAAATACTTTCATGTCTTTGGGAGTAATTGTTACATCCTGGATGATAGAGAACAAAGGAGAAAGATGGATGGCGCGGCGGGAAAATTTGAGAGTAAGCTATTGATTAACTTATCTCAGCAAAAAGTAAGAGTCGCCATCGAACTTTATTATTTCAAAAGGAAAAGGGAAAAGATCGAACAAAACCCACAAAAGCATGCAAAGTAAAAATCAAACAAAAAGCAAAGAAAAAAGTAAAGCATAAAGAACATGGTACGAGGGTTGGTTATGCAAAGGGAATGTATTAGCACCCTAAACATCTACGGTACTCCGCAAAAACCTCTTGAAAATCTATGTATTTGGCAAAATGGTTGTTTGCAATATGACTGGAGAGATGGGAAAAGGATTTATTTTTATTATTTTGATTCAGTAAAACTTTGAAAGTTATGTGCCTACGTACCACCAATGTGCAATGGTGAAATTAGAATCACGTAGTTTTAATAAAAAAGGAAAGAAAAATGGGTGTGTTGGTTGATTTTAAATGAAAAGACAAGTTGTCATTTTTAGAAGAAAACTCGACTAATCACCCACAAAGTATGAGAAATAGGGACAATGCATCACATGAGGGAGGACTTACACTTGGATAGAACAACAAGTGCCTCTAGTACTCAAGTGGAAAAAGTCGACATCTTTTTAATCATGACTTATGGGGATAAGAGAATAACATCTTGATTCTATAAATGACTCATGTCTAAACTTTGAGAAAAGTTGTAAAGGGAACAGGTGCACGAGGGCACAAAAAGGTTTGAATGAAGTTTGTGTTTTTTAGTTTTTGAAGCGGTTTGAACATGCTTATTTGGTTTAGCATTTATTAAGAAAAAGATATTTGAAAATTCACTTGACAAAGTCAAAGTTTATTATGAAAAGTGATTTTAGTTTGAAAATTAGAGTTTCATAACCAAATATGAAAAACAAAGAAAAGATGAGCTAAAGAAACAACAAACACATAAGAGGCAAGCATTTGACAAGAAATCAACATACATAATCCATTTCTCTTGGATTTAATCACAAACATCATTAAAATAATACTCATTAACACGGGGGAAGGGTGATCAAACATCTAGGCATGGTAAGATCAAGATAAAATCATAAAAAGGATCATCATGCATAAATTAAGAATAAGCAAGTGTCAAGCAAAAACATACTAAAATACATCAAAACAAATACATGCAAACAAATGCTAGTGATCCATTTCTATAAAGCTTTACAAATAGAGTCTAGAAGAGACTTCAACCAATCCACATTTTTTTAAACAAGTATTATATTAAAAGAGTATTAAGGATACTCAATCTCGAATACAAAAATTGAGAAAATCTCAAGGAGAGAAATTACCAACCAAGTGCAACTTAACCTAAATAATACCAATGATCATTGGAAAATTCAAAAAAAATACACTTGAAATAAGTAATTTCACTGTGAGAAGACCATTCCAAACTAACATTTTAATACTCCAAACCAAGTCAGAAATATTCCATGAATTATTTTAGAATAAAATCACATTTCTCTTCAACCAAATACTCCAACACACCGCTAGCCAAACCACTCCGACCAATCCACGTTTTTTGATTGAAAGATGCATCTATTATTGACTAAATAATTCTGATTTGTGTATTATGTGTCTATGCAGAGGATAGCTCTTGTATACTGTGTTGTAGCTCTACTTCGCAATATTTACTTCATTTTCATCTACTTGCTACTACTTTCTAATTTATATACATTAACTTAGCATTACAAAAGAAAAAAACAAACCATTTGCATACATATAATTTCCATACATTATATTTTACAATTACTTCTGATAAACTTAATCATATCATTGTTATATGTACATAGACAAAGGTTCATTCACAAGGTGGAAAATGTCATGACAGCAACCATGGATTGATCACTCCCAACCCATCAACATCTTCCAAACTCCCTCCTCAATCTTGTTCCTCGGAACAGACAAACCCTCCCCTTCGTCGAGCAAGATTCTATAAACTTCCCACTCCCGGTCTCCGATCGAGTGTCTCCCTATTTCAGCCTGTTGAAACAATTAATCAGAATATTAACATAATGACTTCTGAAAAACTATGTCTTTTATTGGTTTTGATGGATGTTTGTTAAAGAAATATATTGATTAAGGAACTAAGCAATAGGAAATATGAAGCAGGTGAGTGATTACCGAAAAGATGCAAATTTCGAGCATTTTGAGAGCAAGTGTAATATCATAAAAAACTAGAGGCCGTCCTTCGCCAGACAACTCGACAGGGTTTGCAACTAGAAGCTCGGTATCAGGGCCTCGGCTCACAACAGCTACTCTTAGTGGACGATATAGTTCCGTTCTAAGGCGCGACAACAAAGAACTCTGCTTGTTAGGGTCAACTATCTTTTTTCCATCTGCTTGCATGATGAACAAGTCCATCTCACATTTTCGTCGAGGTTTTGTAGTGAAACGCCCGAACGAAATCTGATTAAGTGACAAATTGCATTGGCACATATTCAATTGATAACAGCATAAGATTAGCATAAAAGAACATTTACTCGTGATGATTTTAAATTTGCATACCTTGATGTTGTAGTCTTTGAGAGTTCTCATTATGTCATAAAGAAGACCTTTGTGGTCTTGGCACGTAATTTGGACAAGGGAATGAGCCGGACTAAGGGTGTTGTCCACCGTGATAGAAGTATAATCTGATCGGAGAGTTCCGGTTTGAACTGAATCAGGCAATTCCAAATTATAATCGTTTTCAGTGATGGCAGATGGAAGGAATGAAGAGGCCTGCGAACAAGCAGAAATTTCCGGGCCAACCAATTCGATGTCCATAGTAAGTACGGAATCCTCCAAAACACCTTTTATCTGTTCGATCGTATCATCCTTTCTCGTCTTTGTATGTAGAAGATCTCTGTTATTATAGATTCATCAAAGGCACATTAAGTAAAACGATAAAGAAGTTTCGGTAGAAGCGAACTAGCATTATAGAGTAGCAAATAGAATATGTAAAAACCTGGTATCTATGATAAAAAACAGATCCAAGACTTTGCCATCGGGTGTAGTGGAAACCTTGACTTTGATAATCAAAAGCTCTAGCTCAGACAGAACCGCAGTAACATCTGCCACAGATATAAAAACTTTCAGTTATTCTGTTCTATCTACAGATTCCACACAAAATCGGTGTCACAAAGTAAAAGACGATCTTATAAAAATAAGATATGGCATAACATAACATAACTCCAAATTGGAATGCATTCAAGAATATGACATCAATGGCTATACTTTGGTATTTGCATGGCTTTCATAACAATCAAAACAAACCCTGCAGCCCTTTTATTACTCTGCGAAACTCGTGAGAACGAGGGGGGATCGCTGTGACCGAAGATTGACGATACGATGAATTAAGACTTGCAAATTATGCAGAAACGAAAACAAAAGTACCAAGAAAAGAAAAGAATATCACAAACAAAAACTATATGCATGCTCTTAATTAACCTATCATCAAGCTATTAGCATATCAATAAGCCTCAAAGTCTTGATTCTTGAACTAATCGGTCACTAATAGTGTCTAAATTCTATCAACAAGAGCAAGATAAAACACATGCAGTGTTTGATTCCACTTTTGGTAGAGTCAAATTTGATTCCAGAGGAGTAGAATCAATTTTGAGAAGTTAGGATGTTCTTTGAGTAGAATTGATCCTGCCTCCATAAATGATTCCAATTTAAAGCACTTTAACCAAAATCAATTTTACAGAATCAATTCATTCAAAATCAATTTTCTTCGATTCAGTTCAGAACCAACCACACGCACCGGAAGACTGAATTTCCAATTAAAGTTTCGAAATTTACCGTGTAATAGTCCTTTCCGATCATGACAGCAGAATTTCAAAAGGAAAACATCAGGAGGCTTAGATGGCCCCAAATCAGAACAATAATAAGAGATTCCAGAAGCTGAGGAACAAGATGGACATGCTTCAACCATCCTCTTCTTCAACAAACTCCACCTTGTCTTCTGTTTCCCAACAACCCAGAAAACTATGTAGCACCACTTTCCATCCGTTGACACATCTTCATCACCACACAGAAAACAAAAAACAAAAATTACTCTTAATCTCAAATTCAAGAAAATCATTTCAGTGTCAAGCAAACACAGAAACCAAAGCAAACCCATCTCTGAAATTCAGTAAACTCACATACCCATCTCTCAAATTCAAACGAAAATGAAAAATTCAAGATAAAAATTTGATTTTTAAACGAATTGCTATCTCAGAAACTACGAAAAATTTGATTTTTTTAGTGTTGGTAAAGTTACCTCCTCTAACAATGTTTAGACCAAAGAAGAGTATGATACGACATAAGTCACAACCAAGACCGGTTTTGTCGGGGCAATTCACAGTAATCATAGATGGGTCACCTTCTTTTTCTGGTGGCTTGATAATCACTACATCGTCGTATAGTATTCCCATGGTTTCTTATTGTTGTTGTTGATTTGCTTTTGATTCAAAGGAACAGCTTTTGAGGTCCGTGTCTTGTTAGAACAGTGGTTTGTTCTTTAACTTTACAGGTTGCTGTTGTTGAATCCTTGTCGAGAATTTGAGAGAGAGAGACAGAGATGAGAGAGAGAGATGAGTAAGTAGTAAGTAGTGAAACTGGTGGTGGTGGTGGTTGTTGTGGGTTGACTATGGTCTAATTTTATGGGCAGAAGTAAAGGTTTAAGGTTGAAAAATACTCTTATTAGAGTGAATCATTTTAGTAGTAGTTTACAAGTTTATTCTCTCTCCTAAAAATAGAAGAGTCAAGAAAGTTTTCCTCTTGAAAAAAACATGTTTTTCTTTAAGTCATATAGTATTTCCTTCTTATTATATTACGATCAAATTTCGTCTTTTTAAATTTATTAAATAATTAATATATCTTATTGATATATTGATATAGATCAGATATATTAATTAAAATAATTATTAATATTTCTTATATTCTTAAATAGAAACATTTATTTAACAAAAGATATTAATTTTTATACATAAATCTTTTTTTAAATTGTAACATTTATGTTTTAGGCTGATCATAGGAAAGAACGTAAATTTTTTTATTATTTTTTCATACACGAGAATCATCCTACTTACAAGCACATGATATTCAAGTCTCAAATGCATTTAATAATTTTTCACAATTCATTTCTAACTAATAGTAAATTAGTTATTTGCTCTCTATTATATATAAAAGAGGTGACAATTCAGGTAATAAGTTTCACACTCAATTTCAATTCACGTTTTTCCTCGCATATTGACTTGAGCGTTTAAGTGTTAACGTTGTAGGTCAACCCCTTTCCACTATGTCAAATGCTCAAATCCACCATCACTTCTGATCTTCACTTCATTTCTGGTTTCAAAACAGAACAGTGATGTCGTATGTGGGAATCGACTTTCGATTCTTGTGTTTCCATGATTTCATGTTCTCTCTCTGATTCTTCAGTTTGTAACCTTCACAAGTCACTTAATTTAGAGCTTTTGAAATCGAACGTTCACATCCTTTCATATCCTCAATTATCGGAGTATTATCCTAACTGAAAGAGCCATTCAAGATATCCACAAATAGAAGGGCCTCAAGATTGGAGGCGAAGGAGGAAGAAGAAAATTTTAAGGACGAAATACCCATTATAGAGTTCATAGATAGCAAAAGGGTGGATTATGTCCCTAATGAAGTGCTTCTATTGGTGTTAACAACCAGAATAGTGAGTTACAAAGTATTAAGAATTCTAATCGACATGGGAAGCTCGTGTGGAATCATGTATGTTAGTCTCTTTGAAAAATTATGGTTGAAGATATAGAAATTATCAAGTTACCTAGGCACTGATCTACAGGCGTTAAATGACTCTAACACACCCTTGGGGTACTATAAAGTTATAGAGTTAATGATTTATTTGGGAAAAGAAAGATATATGAGGATGGTAGACGTGCAATTCTTGGTGGTCGCTTGCAAAAGTGTCTATAATTGTATTATGGGGAGACCCTTCTTCGCGGCTGGCATCATCGCTACTACCGTCCACCTAAAGATGAAAATCTACAACATTTATGGCGAACTAGTAACCATCTATGCTAAATTAGCAATAGTTAGTCTAATACTTGGAACATTACTAAGATATATGACCGAAACAATCCTCTAGCAAGAGAGGAAAGTGAAATAGGACAATGTCTTCAGTCAGATTAAGTTGGATGTCAACATCATGGAGTTTGATGTAGGCTTGGGAAAAATTATGACAAACGGTGATCCCGATATCCAAACCAAGGCAAGGATGAAAATTCTCAAACTAATTTTCATTTGGGGATTTCATAGTCATCCAACTCAATAACACTCGACTAGAACGTTAAAGATAAGATTCGACCTTCCCCCATCCATGGAAAATACCTCATTAAGTGCCTCAAAGACAATGATCACCTCTTTTTCGTTTCCCAGGGTGAGATGCACGAAATTGAATCTAGTATGGTATGTCATCATTTGAACATTGACCCCTCAATCTATTATGTAGCCCATAGAAGAAGGAGCGAGTCCCCTGAAAGTCTAAGGCTACTAAGAACAATGTTCAAGGACTCCTTCAGGCTAATTTTCTTTCTGAACTGAGTACACTGAATGGTTGTTTAATATCATTCTGGTTAAGAAAGCATCAAGTAAGTGGAGGATGTGTGTTGATTGTGCATACCTCAATAAAAGCATGTCCTAAAGGATTCATACCAATTATCCATCATTCATAAAATTGTAAACAATTCAGTCAGATACAAGCTGGTGTCATTTATGGACGCCTATTTTTGATACAACCTAATTCCTATGCATGAAGCACAAATATACAAGACTTCCTTCATGAAGGAACACACTAATTATCGATACAACATACCAAAGAATGATGAACATGGTTTTTTATGGAGAAATTGGTGAAAGGCTAAAAGCTTACATGGTCGATATGATCGCCAAATGCGGCGAATAACATTCACATGACAACCATCTCACTATGCCAGCCTGTTTAATCATGTTTGGTAATATAACACGAGACTTAACCCAAAAAAATGTATCTCGTTGTCAGGGAAAATAAGTTCTTGGGAATATATTTGATAGAATGAGGTATCAAGCCAACCTTGACAAATGTGACGTGATTACCAAGATGGAGACTCTAGCCACAAAGAAAAAGATAATGAAAGTGAATGAAATGCTCACTACTCTTAGCATACTCATTTCAAGATCAGTCCAACACGCCCTTTTATTCTACAGACTACTTAGGAAAGAAGTACAATTTGAGTGGACCCCTGAATGTAAGCATGACTTTGCATTACTAAAAAATGCATTTCCCACTCCTTTGGTCTTATCCAAGTAGACATCTTGAGAGACTCTGGTCCTTTATCTTGTTGTGTCTATAGAGGTGGCAAATGAATTCCTTATTAGAGAGGTAGATAATATGCATATCCTGGTATATTTCACATAAAAATCACTAGTCAACCCAATAACACTTTTCCCGAAGATAGAAAAAACCACTTTGGCCTTAATAACAACTTCAAGGAAGTTTTAATGTTGCTTCTTGGCACATACCATAATATTTCGAACATGAAATCTCTAATGAAATTCCTCCATAGGTCAGATATAGTAGAACGAATGAAGAAATGGTCAATCAAAATATTTGAGTTTTATATTTCCTTCCAACCAGGAAAAGCCCTTTTAACTCAAGCCTTCATTGATTTCATTATAGAAATAAAATCGACCACAATACACCCCTGCACAAAGTGAACCATATTCACGGATGAATCATTGAGAAGTATATGAAGAAATGTGAGGCTCATCCTTGAAAGTGACGCGTGGGTGGTAGTCTAACTTAAAATTTTCTTCTTGAGGGGACTGATGTTAGACATGATGTTAGAACAACTGGTCTAATAAGCTAAACCAGATTTAGCACACAGATGAACAACAAAATAGAGTCAATGTAAAAGAAATAAATAACACCAAATACTGGTAGTCCAATTTGGTGCAAACAACACCTACATTTGAAGGGCACTCTATCCAAGAAAGTAAATTTACTACTTTGAATTAGTACACTTAGTCTTCTATGAACACCAACCCCATGATGTTCAATGTCTCATCCTAATCCTAATAACTTTCTATTTAAGTCCCTTCTAAACATGAGAATCTCTCTCACTTTCTCTCAATCACTAATCCTAAGCGATCAACTTCAATAACAACCCTATTGAATGTTGAATATATAACACAACTAAGACAAAACAATAATTCAGCAAGTTACTAAAACATAGAGTGATGTGCACAAAGATTCAACACTAACCCTTATGATGGCATTAGTGTGGAATACAAGTTATAAAGACTTAAAACCCTAGCACAAAGATACTAAACCTTGTGCACAAAATCCATGTCTCGGGCATGAGACTTGAGCCTCTTTATATAGCAATGTCTTATAGGATTTTCTCCTTTAGAAATTTGATTTGATTTAGTCCAAAACATAGTTGATTCTGTTGGATATGATCTTTTCCATAATTTTCTCCAATAATAAGATATGATTTGTTATATTTCAAATTCAAATTTAAATCTCCATTTAAATCTGATTTGAACATCTCCATCTGTCAAACAAATCAAACAAACATTGCTAAAATAACTACAACAAATCTGATTAATTCCCAATCATAAATTGTGCACCAATCAACATCCAAATGGCATGTTGTCAAGGCCATATGTTGAGTTGCACACATGTTGAAGCATTGTGTTCAACGTGTTGCACCAGTGCATCCAATTAATTATTAAACATGAATCTGTATATCTTCCTTGTAGAGTGAGTCCATGATAGAATAAGTCTGAACTAAAACTGCAATAACATTTGTCTGTTGTAAGAAAAACAAAATTGGCAAAAAAAACTCTTCAAGCAGAAAAACAAAATTGAGTATCAAAGATCCCATACTCTGAACAAACATCAGCATCAAAAGTAGATCCATCAGAGCATATATTAACATCAGCTAAAGTTATAGCAACAACAACACATTTGTAGCACGAACATAAATCAAGAGGTAGTTACACACACATGATTTTGCATGACATAGGTCATGAGGTAGTTACACACATAAGTTATAAGTTAGTTACGCACTCATGAGAATTCTACACTATCATACATTAAAATTCTCTAAAATATCTGGTCATGCAATCATTCAAGCTGAGTTAGTCATGCAAAAACACATAGTTAGTAGCCAAAGATCAAAAGCTACTACTAACACAACAAGATCAGCACAAAAGATCTGGGCCAAAAGACAAGGACGGGTGCTTCAGCATGTGTGCTTTCCAAAGAAAACAAGAATAGTTAGTATCGGTGCAATTAGTTAGTACTAAACACAAAAGAGTTCAATAGATATCAGCTCCCTCACAGTCAGTAGTGAGTAGTCATAAAAAATACCACTACGCACCATTAATCCCCCCTTTTTCCATAATTTGGAAAATGTATTCCTTAGTAATATTGGTCAGTCATTACAGAGGTTAGTATGTTATCACATACACACATCAGACCAGGAGCAGAGAATCAGACCTTGAGAATGAAAGAGATGCACCTTAGTTCATTAGGTCAAAGAAGGTTACATTGTTATTATAACATGAAATATACCCATGCAAGCGTCAAAAGTACGCTTGAAACTGCAAAAAAAAAAATCCAACAATAGGGTCTGGTTCATACCCTCAATCCACCCCTTTCGACAACCTTCAGTCTTCAACTTGGACCAATACTTAAAAAGGAACCCCAATCTTTATCAGAATCTAGTTCATTTTCTTGTATGGCTTTCTTCTGCACTGTCTTAATCCTTGACACATATGTCTTCCCAGTCACATGCGTTCCAACTAATGGTCCCTCATGTGTAGAGGAAATGGAACCAACCCCCTTGGTCTTATTTTTCTCTTCCGCAGTAAATCTTTCAATGTTCTTCCTGATATTAATTCCCTTGAAGGAGGAACTCCTCTTTTGAAGTGCAAAATTTTGACTCATGATAAAAATATTTGTTCTTGAGAGATAGGAGAAGGAACATAATTCTTTCTAATAACGCTGAACCATTTAACAAGTAGTTTTAAAACAATGAAAGTTAGCTTTTTTTCATGTGTAACACTGACCAAAAAGGAGAGAAAATGACTATCTATGTCTACATGCCTCCCTAGATTTGATTGCTATAGACTCTCCCAAATTCTATTACCAAGTTCACCCCTTCCTTTTTTAAACTTATATGCATCAAACCATTTAACTATTTTCCAGTTGTTATATCCTCATGACTCGAAACCTTATCTTTTACAAGTTTCATAATAAGTCGGTGATGAGTGTCAATGTGCTTGGTCCTAATTTGTTGAATAACACTCAAGTTGTCATAGACCAATGTCAATATATCTTATCCCATATGTTGGACTTGAGACTTCACACACAATAGGGCGGGTGAATTATGTGGTTTGGAAAAACGTATTTTTGAAAACTTTTTGGAAGATTAAATTAAATCACAGTTTTAAAATCATTTTCAAATAGTAAGTAGCGGATAATAAATAACATAAAGTAAAAGATAATATAGGAAGGAGGAAACAAAGAATTATAGAGGTTCAGTCAAAACTAAAGGACATACTCCCCTCCCCAAGACTTGGTATTGAGGCTCACGAACCCCCTTATACAAGGAAATGGTGGTTGACCTTCGACCAAATGATACAAGATAATGGATATGGGTGCTTACGTCTTTTCTCCAATAAATTACTGAGAGTAAATTAGCCATTCTCCCTTCCCAACTGAGGATTGAAGCGGTTAGTCTCCTTTCCACAAACACAGACCTTGTAGCAGTTAATCTTCAAGTTTCAAATATCTGAGCTTAATTTTGGTTTAATAGGTTAACCAAATAACCTTTGAGACTTTAATCGGGATGATCTCAAACCTAGGAAGACTTTTAATATCGGCTAATCTTCAACCAATCTTGGTTTTACCGGCTAACCAAAAACCAAAGGAAGATTATCAAAACTAAATAATCTTCAACCTACCATATAGGAACTGATCGCACAATCCCCAACCAAAGATTTTAACGGGTTTAGCTTTAAACCACATATTTTTCCCCTAAATGGATTGTATTCAACCAAGGTTTATAAACAACATTTCTTTGGTGAATTTTATAACTCTACCCTTCCGTATTTACATTGCTATCCTCACTCACAAAGAACTTTCTCACAAAAGGATTTGGCTATAACATCTAGTGAGAGAAATTTAAATAAAACTTTAGAGAGACAAAGAGTGTGAGAGAGGGCAGTGTCAAAACATATTTCTGGATGATTTGAAATGAGAAATGAGGCCTCTAATTATAGGCAAGATGAATGCCCAAAAAAAAAATTCTCATTTAATTATTTTGAGTGTTGTCTAATCGATTAACACTTTAGCCTAATCGATTAGATCATGAAAAATAATTGTTGTTGGTCATTCAAAAAGGAAAGGAGATATTGCCAGTCGTTGCACATCATTGAGACGTTGTCTAAATATCTTAGGGCTTAAGTTTGAATTGATCTAATCATTTAGCAAAATGGCCTAATCGATTAGATTAATCAAATATTTCCCTTTAGTTATTTCTACTACTCCTAAATCATATGGCACACCTTAAATACACTTTTAAAAATGTTTTCTCTTGGTTAAGGTATTTGAAAAAGGTTTTAGTGTGTGTATGTATGCTTTTAGCCATATACTTTTATAGAAAAGCCCTTTGCTTTTACAAAAGGTTATTCACTTACTATCTTAGGATATTAACTCCTTACACGAGACTTTTTCTAGATATTATCTTATGTGTTGACATTGCTTGAGAATACTTAAGGCTTTAGCTAAATGATCTCTATTTGCCTTCTTCTTTAAATACTCAAGTTCATCAAACTACATCTCTTGGGTTTGCATCTTTAACTACTTAGGCATTGTGCTTGACTTATTATTAGTTCTCCTTATGGTTGACCTTATAGATGTCTTTATAGTTGTCCTTACACTTGTTGTTATGGTTGTCATCATAAAAAAATGATTCCTTGGTTAAAGATATATTACCTACAAAACAAGGTTCCACACCACATTGTACTCTTTCAACATTTTATTCATCTAGTGTAATTGCGTATAACTCAATATTCTTTTAACTTGAGAAGGATGACTGGTCTCAGGTTGTACTTGATATCTTGTACACAACCCAATGGAAAATTTTATGTTGGGTCTACCAGCAGTTAGGTATAGCAGGTTTCCAATCAAACTTCTGTAAGAGTTTTTATTTACATCAAATCCACTTTCATCCTTTGACAACTTCAAATGAGTAGTAGCTGGATTTCTCTTATGGTTTTCATGATCAGAACCAAACTCGATAACATAGTTAAGTTCCCTTACTGTAATACAGTGGGAGAACGGACTTGGTTGTTTTGTGTTTGATTGCAATTGTTGCAGATAGCAAGAGTCATCACCGAGTTTTCTTTTATCCAATAAGGAAAGGGTGAAAAGAACAGGAAAGACCTTTCGAGAATTTTCTTGAATTCGGGGGGTAGGTTATGAAAAGGCAAGGTGTCTGCACCCTTTTCATCCGTAGTTATCTACGGGCTCTTAGTTTCTTGCTAGACCACTTGCTTTTGTTTGAAATGTGGTTTGTGGTGTGGGTTTGAAATTATTTTGAAAACGTCTTTGTAATGATTCTCGTTTTTATAAGAATGCGTACAAAGTGTTGGTTTTGAAAATAGTTTAAAAAGGTGTTTGTGGAAGATGTTTTTGAAGGTGATTTTGAAAAGTGCCTTTGTAATGATTCTCGTCTCTATAAGAACGCGTACAAAGAGCTTTGTCTTTTGAAAATGTTTCAATTGAAAGTGTTGGTGTGTAAAATGTTTTTGTTGTGAGAAAGCGAGCAACTATGAGGATCCTACCTACTCAAAAGGTCTTTGTTCTTTTCCTCCTCCTTTAGATGTTGCTATCTTACTATTGATTTTGTAAGAAGCCCCATCGTTGGACGTGAAGGAACAGGCGTGGGTCATTTGTATAGTCATAGAAAGCAACATATGAGACGTTTTAGCAATGTCATTTAGGGACTAGATTATTTACCAAAGGCAACATCGAGGGACATCGAGGGACTACGATCTTTTATCAAGGGTCTTTTCTAAAATGCCCATATTCGAGGGACATGACTATTTTTCCGAGGCAACAAGTGAGATTACCCTAGAGATGCATGTGTGCAAAGTGTGTTTGATTGCATGCATTTTGTCTTTGATTTTTTAGGTTGCCTACTTGTTGGTTTTATCTTTCCATACATCCTAATTATTAACATTTGTACAAAAGAAATAAAAATGCAGAAAATAAATATCCTACATTATTACAACCATATTGAATAGTAAGAAAATGTAAACACAAAACAAAATAAAATGAGGAAAAATGAGCTTTTCGATCTAGGCAGAATGCACCCTTCGATTATGCTTCTCTGGCTCCTTTAGATTTGGGCTTAGCATGAAGTATGAGATGCAACCTTATATTATGCCTTTCTACTTCCTTCGATTGGGGAATGTTAGGGCGAGCAAGTAAGCTTCGACCATGCCCTTTGTCCTTCTTTTGATTAAGGCCTGGGAGTCAATATGGTCATCCTTCTATTGCAACATTTCCCGCTTCCTTCGAATGGCCTGGAAGTCAGTGTATGGAGAAGCCTAAGGCCACACTCTTTGTTCTACTTGCAACTGTGAAGCAGCCAGGGGTGAAGCCTAAAGCTTCGATTCATACCTCCTTCCTCCTGTTTTCTTTCGTTTGGGATTTAAATAGTAACATGGCCTGAGGCCATGCTAGTATTGTCTCATAGCCAGGTTAGTTCATAAAAAACGTTTGATAAACCAAGAAACAAAACCAAAAGGTTAACAATGAAAACAAACTGAAAAGGTGGAAACAAAAAAAAACCAAAGGAAAATAATGGTGTTTGAAATGAAAGGAAATGGTTATTTACATGTTGTGCTTGAAATGAAAAAACTTAAGGTTAAGAGGACTTACCTTGCTTGAAGCTGGGATGCGTTTACTGGACCTTGAGTGGCTGCCCTGAGTGCTCCTGGATTTGAAGGAAAGAAACAGGGGTTATGTTTCTAGTACTGGATTCAAAAGAAGGAACCAAGTGTTGGGTTGCTTCAGATTCGAAAGAGAAAAATAAATAAGTGTTGTGTTTCTTTAGATTCTGGGTTTGTGTTTAGTGTTTGAGAATCTTAAGAGTTTAAGACTTTTTGAGAGTTTGATGATTTTTTGAAGATTCTTTCCACACCAACCAAAATATTTTCAACTTGCAAATTGTTTCTCTATTTATAGAGAAAGGGTTAGAGGTGCTGAAGTAACCAGGTTTATAGGATAACAAACCATGGTTTGGTTGAAACGAAAACAAATTTGATCCCTTTCGTTATTCCCAAGTTTCAAGTACAGGTGGGGGCCTGTTGTCTATTGGGGGCAGGATATTGGACTTATGCTTTTGGCACTGCTTGCGTTCAGACAAAAATAAAATTGGGAGCTGATTTTGTGACTAAAGTACTCTTTATGAAAAAAGGGTACGTAGCTTTTTGCTATTTTATCCAAGAATAGTATTATCCAGTAGACAATGCTTCGAACCTTTATATAAGCCTCTGATTATGTAAATATTTGGAAGCAACATAGTCTGACAAGTGAGATTAGGAGGATAAGGCTATGAGATTTACTCAATGTTCTTCAAACAAGCTTGCTTCGAAGGGTTCAGATTGGATTCGAAGTATGCTGTTTCAAAGGGAACCAAAACTCCAATCGAAGCTTTGTATGAAGGTGGCTCTTGTCCAATCAAAGGCTTGCCCTCCAGAGGTCACATGGCCAAACGAAAGGGTGCATGCAGGATGTCCCTGCTTTGGGGGCACTAGCATAAAGGGGAAATTCTGCCTTGTGAGTTTGGCAAACATGCAAAACCAATGGCTTCTGAGTCGAAGGAGAGTTGCAGGAGGCCATTGCTTTGTGACTTCAAGTAAACATACAAGAGGCCTTTGCTCAAACGAAAGCATGCATGAAGAGGCACTGTCCAAATGAAACTTACCTTCCAAAGGTCTTATGGTCAAACGAATGATGTAACCCAAACTTGCATTCGAAGGGTTCACTTGCCCAAACGAAGAATGTAACCAAAACTTGTATTAAAGGAGGCCACCTGCCCAAACGAAGAATGTAACCAAAGCTTGTATTGAAGGAAGCCACACGCCCAAACAAAGAATACATGCAGGAGGTAAAGGGTACAATCGAAGGAAACTAGAAAAGAGGCCTTTTCCTCCTGAATCGAAGGAAGCCAAACAGGAGGCCTTTGCCTTCTGAGTCGAATGAAGCTAACAGGAGGTCATCAACTTTCTAAATTGAAGGAAGCCAAACAAGAGGCCTTTTCCTCCTGAATCAAAGGAAGCTAACAGGAGGTCATCAACTTTCTGAACCGAAATAAGCTAGTATGAAGGTAATTTCCTTCTAAATCCAAGGAAGCTAGCAAATAGGTCATTTCCTTCTTAATCGAAGGAAGCTTTTCAAAAGGTTATTTCCTTCTGAATCGAAAGAAACTAGCAAAGGGAATCCAAGCCCAATCGAAGCTGGATTGAATCGAAGCAAACTTGTTTTTTCTCCAATTTTGTCAAAAACTAAAATTTATCTACTTTGCTCTTTTAATGGTTTCCTCTTTGACTTGATGCTTAGAGAATCCAATTGTACTTGTGTAAGCTTGAGTTTTTGAAAATCCCTGTGGAGAAATGTCTTGAGAAATGAGAGGGAAAATTTTGGGGTTCAACAACTGCCCCTGTTCAATCTTCTTAAACTTGAAAAGTGAGCATGGCATGTTATCGTTCGTAGCTTGAAGGTAGAAGATGATTGATCACTAGAGTGCCTAGAAATTTGCACTCGATGATGTGGTTGTTGATTGTAGGGAATGTTCTTAAAGATGCCATTTGGATAGATGATGGAGAGTTGTCAGAGATGGGCTTATAGATGCCATCCAAAGGTGATTGTTGACAGAAATTAGACTAAGTCTAAGCTTGACTTTAACTAGAAAAGAATCAGAATAAATATTTGGAGCGATTTAACTGAACCAGAGAAAGTGTCTACCGAAACGGAATCAGGATAAACCATTGATTAATTTAAACTGAACCAGCAGAGGTCTGGAAAAGAATCAGAATAAATCTTTGGAGCGATTTAACTGAACCATAGAAAGTGTCTACTGGGACGGAATCAGGATAAACCATTGATCGGTTTAAACTGAACCAGCAGAGGTCTGAAGAAAATATTCGTCATGTAGATAGGCACCCTGTCTTGTTTCGAGAATTGATCTACAATCAAATTATTCACAGATAATTATCCTTTCTTGTTTCAGGTATTAATCTGGAACTTACTTTTTATGGGCCGTAGAGATAGTTGTCCTATCTAGTTTCAGGTATTAATCCATAATCATTCGCTCACATATAGTTTTCCTGTCTGGTTTCAGGTATTAAGTTGGAGCTGGTTTTTATTGGTAAGTATGAAGCTTGATTGTGATAGATAATGAAGGAATCTTTTACGACTACTACCTCAACAGATGATGAAAGAGTCTTTGACGACTACTACCTCAACCGAAAATGAAGGAATCTTGGACGATTACTACCTAAAGAGATAATGAAGGAATCTTGGATGATTACTACCTCAACAGATAATGAAGGAATCTTGGATGATTACTACCTCAACAGATAATGAAGGAATCTTGGATGATTACTACCTCAACAGATAATGAAGGAATCTTGGACGATTACTACCTCAACAGATAATGAAGGAATCTTGGACGATTACTACCTCAATAGATAATGAAGGAATCTTGGACGATTACTACCTGTTGTACCCCAAAATTTGCCCTCCCATATTCTTCAAAGTTTGTCAAGAATCATCTTCAAATGATTAAAGATTTCTCAAAGGTTGCACAGTCCAAACACCTCATAAGCCAGTCAAAATTAGGGTTTTGGTTCCTTCAATGAATTTGGGATTTTTAATGGCTCAATCAAGTCCCATAGGCCTATACATATTCTCAAGCATCTACATGCCAAATTTCAAGACTCACAGAGGCAAATTGCACAGTCAAAAGCCCTATTTGGTTCACAGTCAACTGCAGGGGCAAAATGGTCATTTCACAGTCAAAGGTCAGAATTTTTGGTCAACATCTTATTTTGAGCTCACAATCATCATTTGATCAAGTCTTGATCATGATTCCACAAGCATGGCTCAAAAATCATCAAGATGCAAAAGTTACTATTTTTGGACAATATGAAAGTCAACTGTATCTTGACCAAGGCATAACTTTTCCATGATTCATCAGAAAAATCCCATCAAATGCTAATTTTGAAGGGGATGACATTTCCTACAACTCATCTTCACATTCCAAGTCCTAGAAATGCTATCACAAAAAGTTATCAATTTCTACATTATAGGTCAATTTCAAAAGTCAACAAAAAGGCATTTTAAGTCAAAGACCATAACTTGAGATTGGTAAATCCAAATGACATGGGACCAAAGGAATTGGTTAGAGGACTTCAAGACCTTTCCAAAATTTCCAAGAAAATGTTCATATGATTAAAATTGAGCAAGATATGCATTGGAGAAGTTGGGAAATTTTTGTGAATTTGCAAAAGTCAACTTTGCTCAAAACACTTTGTTTTTGCTAATGGGCCTCAAATTCCTTCTTGAAACTTTATCCAAGGCCTATGCACGACCCATTAAGCATAAATTGAATTATTTTCTTATTTTTAATTAGTTAATTGGATTTTTAATCAAATATTAATTCATTTAATTCATTTAATTGTAGGAAAATATAAAGATATGGTTTCTCAATCTTTTTGTGAAGCAAAAGTGGTCAACATATGCTGGAGATTTCGTGTGCCAATCAAGGATGTCAAAAACTCCAAATTTAGC
Organism: Vicia faba; assembly: GCA_948472305.1. Lineage (NCBI taxonomy): Eukaryota > Viridiplantae > Streptophyta > Magnoliopsida > Fabales > Fabaceae > Vicia > Vicia faba. The sequence continues at coordinate 257,325,822 of OX451738.1, read as the reverse complement.
AACCTTCTTCAATCAAAAAGATTGAAAAATATTTGATTTCCAATCAAATATTGAAACCATAATGCCATGGATCTTTGCCCAAGGATTTGACCTAGTTCCATTCTACTATATATGCATAAGCTAAACCTAATGGCATGGACGTGAAAAGCTACTGCAAAAAGCCATAGCCATATTGAATTTTTTTCAAGAAACTTGAAAACTGTTTTCTCACTTCAAGGCCAATTCAATACTTTTAATTGCTTCTAACACATTGCAGGGGTCCCCAGGAACATATTGCAATTGAAACCAAGCACTAAAGCCACAAGAATCATCAAAAACAGTTTAACGGTTTGCACATATTTTCCAGAATCGCATCTCATTATTCATGCGCATTTGACATGTTTTGTTGATTGTTTTGTGTTCATAGGACTCATATGAAGCTAATGGTGTGATTTAATTGCATTGAAATGCCCTGAAACAGAAATTGCCATTGATGAATTTTAGGATTTCCAAGCTCTCAAATTGGGGCTTTGTGATATAGGAAAAATTAAGCTTTGAAAGACCCATGGTTGAAACCGTCAGGACGAGACGAACACACTGAGATCCTCGCGAACAATTTATATTCATCCTACGCCTATTCGCTATTTTTGGTCGATACAGTCTGTGGGGGTTAAAAACCCCCGCTATCTAACTTATATTTTGCAGGTTTAGGGAAGAAGATGATGATGTGGTGAAGCGTCATTGGGCAATTCAAAAAGCGGCGCGCAATTTTGTTGTTTTCCAGCATATTAATTGTTTTATATATTATAATTGATTGTTGTTGTATTATCAAACGCGTGCATATGGCCTAGTGGAAGACGTGCTGGCATGCAACCATTGGGACATGGGTTCGATTCCCAGGTCCACCCAATATTTGTTCATATTTTTCATAACCTGATTATATGCAGATTTCCAACAACGTCCTACCATGCGCTCCCAGCAACATCATGCCATGTGTCTCACAATACCAATCCAATGGTCAAAAAGTGGATGACCATCATACTCCTGGTCAATGAACACGCAGCCAATCAGGAAAAGTCAATGGACTGAATTGTTAATGGGCCTCAGATTGCCAAGCAAACCCCCAATGCTGGCCCAGCACCCCTGGTTTCTCTATTCCTTTTTCTTTTACATTCTAATTTTTATTCTTATTATTTAATTATCATTATTATTATTTAACTCACAAATTAATATTTTTTTCATAATAAATTCAGACAATTAAAAATGTAAATATTATTTATTTTATTATTTATTATTTTCACTATTAATTATTATTTTGTAAATAAATGTAATTAATTAATTTAGTTAATTAGGTTAACTTTAATTTTTTTCCATAATAAATAAAATTAATATAGAAATTAGGGTTTTACTAACTTTATTTTATTTTTATTTTATTTTCATTAAAACATAAAAACTAAAAAAAATACTTTTTCTTTTAATTATTTAATTAATTAGTTTTAGGTTAAATATTAATTAAGTACAAAATGCCATTCTTTTCTCAAAAAGGGTCAAAACCCTAAGGACGTCCCGATTCGATTTCTTTTCGCGCATTATTATTTTTCGATCATATTTATGTATCTGCTCCGAGAATGTAATAGATAATTAGGACCTCTTTTATCGCTTTCCTTTAATTTCTCGCATTTTATTTTCAAAGGGTTATGTTTTTGGCGATGTAAATACCCGATGCCTTGTAATAGCGTAGATTTATCTTTCCGCAATTTATTTTTCGCAAATTATTAACTGTTAATTATGCATGCAAGATTTGCCTGAAAATTAAAATCAACTTGTATCTCACAATGATACATGTGCAAAGATAATATAAACTGAACTTGACACACATGCACGTGCCACTCCTAGGGTACGCCTCACTTGGTTGCCTCGACGTGGTCATTGAGTATAGGGTGTTTTAGAGGTCGCCCTCCTGTCTAAAGATCCAAGTTGCCTCGAAACGGTTGCCTCGGATAAAAAGGATCTAGGACATTAGGGTTACCGCTAAGGCGTCCTACTATTGCTTTGGTGACTACACATGTCCCTACAATCGAATTGACCTGAATAACTCCAACGACGGTGCTACCTACTTCTCAATAGTGGGATAGTACTGTCTAAAGGACTCTTACACAGCTTAATTCCTTTAGAGTAGGTAGATTTCTCCTGGGTACTTGCTCTTTCAAAAAACAAAAACAACTTTTCGCACTTACACTTTCAAAAAGTTTTCAAACAAATACTTCATACACTCTTGAGGACTGATACAAGAGTTACCTGGAAGTTTTTCAAACTAAACTTTTTCAAAACACACAAACACTTGAAAAGCAAACAATTTTTGAAAACATAGTGAGCAAGTACCTAAGAGCCCGTGGATAACCACAGATAGAAAGGGTGCTAACACCTTCCCTTTCTATAATCTACCTCCCGAACCGAGAAACATCTCGAAAAGGAATTTTGCTGTGCTTTTGTCCTTTCCTTGTTGGAGAATATAAAAGACGGTGGCGACTCTTGCTTACCGCGACATTTCGCGAACCAGCATTCCAAAACAGTCAGTTCTATTTCCACCGATCACAGAACTGGCGACTCTGCTGGGGAAATTTATAAGTGAGGTGTACCTTAGGATTAGACCACTCTTGTTTTCAATTGCTTGCTTTGTTTTCTTTAATATTTGTGGGCTTGTCTCGGAGTTTCATAGATCCTAACCCGGATCTGGGGAATACCCTTTAGGTAGCATAAGCTGTGAGGGACCTGTCCGGCGTAGACCGACACGGGTGAAGCAGTGGCTACATTGGTGTGACACCTTGGTCTGTACCGATATCCCTTGTGTTGCAACGAGGAGAATATGGGTCTTCTGAGGAGTCATTAAGCACCAACCGACCTTAGAACCCTAAATTGACCCAACTTGGCCATAGAACAGTAGCAGTATGCTACACTCATTGAGGCTAAACTCTCGCGATGGTTCTGGCCGCAAGAAAAGATTGCGAAGCTGGAGTTATGACCGATTGAGGGTAGTCAGTGATATTGAGATCCTCTAGAACCCGGTTACTATTTTCTAGGACAGGTCTTAACCAACGAAACTGAAAGAGGGTAGTACCCAAACTTCATGCTGGCCTAAACTCTAAGGGCTGTCTTGTGTGACTTATCATGTTTGCCTTTGTGAATACTTGTGGTATGCTTTATCATAACATCATACCATCATACCATTGCATGCATCCTGCATAAGGACTGACCCATTTCAAAGACAAGAGGGTTTCATCTTTGCTCTGTTTTGTAGGACATCATGATGCCTATGCGAAGGAATACTATCCGACTCAACTTTGTTCACCCACCTGATTTGCTTAAAGAATTGGTGGATAGAATTCCAAACACTACTTCCTTCATCCAGAGGCATGGTTCTCTTCTCGGTTTAGTCACTTCAAAGTGGGACCAACAACTGATGAGTGTCCTGACCCAGTTTTATGATCCCATGTACCATTGCTTCACCTTTCAAGACTTCCAGCTGGTCCCTACCCTGGAAGAGTTCTCTGATTTGCTTGGTATCCCTGTCTTGGAACAAACTCCATTCACCGGTTGGGAAAAGACTCTTAGGCTTGAGGAGATTGCTGCAGCCCTTCCTTTGACCAACAAAGAGGTAATGGATAACTGGGTGACTAGAAGCAGAGTTAAGGGCTTTTTGGCTAAGTTTCTGATTGGTAAAGCTAACAGTTTCTGGAATGACTTAGACTTCAGGGCGTACGAAGACATCCTGGCTCTCCTAATCTATGGTCTAGTACTGTTTACAAATCCTGATAACTTTGTCAATGTCAATGCCATAAGGATCTTCATGTCTCGGAATCCTGTACCCACTCTCTTGGGTGATATCCTACAACAACTCTATGCTCGTACTGCCCGACGACGGGGAACTTTGTGGTGTTGTGCTCCTTTGTTAGTGAGGTGGTTTATTTCGCACCTCCCTAAGTTTGTGCTGAAGAACAAAGAAGGAAGGGGCTGGGCTCATAGGTTAATGTCTCTCACTGATAATGACATCATTTGGACTCTCAGAGGTTTGGATGAGGTAGCTGTTATTGATCGTTGCGGAGAGTATCCTAATGTTCCATTGATCGGTACCCAGGAAGGAATCTCTTATAATCCATGTTTAGCTCTCCGTCAGTTTGGAAGAGCCAGAAGAGTAGGGCCTCATGAGATGTTGGTACCTCACATCAGTTTTGAGTTTCAGGTAGACAGTGACGAGCTACGCTGTAGATTCATCAGGGCTTGGGACAGAATTCACAAAGCTGGCCCACATGAGTTGGGACCAAAGACTTCTCTGCCTATGGAATCCTACTACAGATGGGTCCGCATCCGTGCTCAGAAGTTAGGTATGCCATACGAAGCTGTCAGACCTATTATTCTTGAATTTCTTGACAGAGACGGGGTTCCTCCAACTGTCCTCCCTCCTCAAATACCCACTGATGTTAATACACTAAAGAGGTCTTGGGTGCAACTACAGGAAGAACGGGATTCTTATCGGGAAAGGTTCAATGAACAAGAACAGAAAATCCAGAAGCTGACAAAGCAATTGGAGAATGAACGAATCCTGAATGACTACATTCGTACTGAGAAGAAGAGGCCATGGGAGCACTGATAGGCTTTGGATGTTTCTTTTACAGATTTTATTTCCTTTTCAGTATTTTCCATTTTTGTAACGCCTAAGGGCAATTTGTTGAATAAATCCAAAGTTGAATCTAATAAAGTTTGTTTCCTTTCTTGTCTACAAAGTTGAACCCCGATTGTCCTTGAAAACATAAATCATACGCATCTCATTGCATCATATGCATAACAGGTACCCTTTTTCTACAGGTTGCTTAATCTTCTTCGCTGTTTATTTCAGCAATCATCATGTCTTCCGAGCCTACTACTGAACAAGCTATCAAGGCCCTCCAGGCCCAGAACGCCCAGTTTCAAGAGTTGGTCATGAGCTTAGCCCAGGGTCAACAGGAGTTGAAGACTCTGATTCTGAAGAAGAAGAAGAAGAGGACTGTGTTGTTCAACCCTGGACAGAGGTTTGGAAATGGACTACAAAATGAGGCTGACCTGACTACTTCCTCTGTAGGGAAAGATAGTCCCCAAGGGGGAAGGGTTCCTAGTCCCGTGGTCTCCGACAACGAGACAGATTACAATGATGAACAATACCCTCCTGCTGAGGACAGGTACAAACAGCTGGAGGACCGTCTAAGCGCTATGGAGATCCAGTAAGTGCCCGGGTTGGACTTTGGAGACCTAGGCTTATCCTCTGGGGTGGTGATTCCTCACAAGGTCAAGGCACCCACTTTTGTAAAGTACGACGGAGCTTCCTGTCCTAAGCTGCATCTCAGATCATATGTAAGAAAGATCAAACCTTACACTGCAGACAAGAACCTATGGATCCATTTCTTCCAGGATAGTCTTTCAGGGACTCAACTCGAATGGTTCTATCAGCTGGATGGAGCTAGTATTCGAAACTGGGAGGACTTGGCTACTGCATTTTATAAGCAGTATCAATACAATTCCGACCTCGCTCATACGCGTACCCAACTCCAGGGTATGTCGCTAGGGACGGGTGAAGGATTCAAGGAGTATGCGCAAAAGTGGAGAGACCTGGCTGGAAGGGTGTAGCCACCTTTGACGTACCGTGAGCTCGTTGATATGTTCCTAGGGACCCTGTCTGGTCCGTTCTTCAACCATTTGATTGGGAATTCTTCTGCTGGGTTTACCGATCTGATCTTAACTGGTGAGAGGATAGAAGCTGGTATCAAGTCTGGGAAGATACAGAAAGGTGCCTCCTAGAGTACTGAAAAGAAGCCCTTTAAGAAAGAATCTAGTGCTGTTTATGGTTCAAGGAGACAGAACAAACCGGAACGCCGCCAAGCTGTCAACGCGGTGGTAATCTCAAAGCCTGCTGCTGCTCCTCAGCAATACAACCAACCAAGGGGCGAGAGACCCAAAAGGCAGTACACTCGGCTCAGTATGACCCTGTCTTAGATATTGCCACAACTACTGTCAACCAATCTGGTAACTGTCAAAGAAGCTCCGAAGATTGTGAATACAACCTCTCCAAAGTACAATCCCAACGCCCGCTGCGCTTACCACTCTGACAGCCCGGGGCATAACACAGATGATTGTTGGGCTATGAGGAATAAGGTTCAGGACCTTATTGATGCTAAAGAGGTCGATTTCGAGGCACCCGAGAGGCCTAATATGGTAACAGCTCCCATGCCCAACCATGGAGTGAATGCTATTGAAGACGACATGGAGGAATCTGAATTCGACAGCTGGATCTACCCAACGACCGACGGTGGACCGAACAACTGGACTGCCAAAGACTTCATACTTATTACTTTTGTCACTCAGTAATGAACTCCTTTGTTTTGAACTTGTAACAAACAATAATCTGAAACTTTTTGGTCCGGTGTCTTACCCGGGGCACCATGGCTTCATTTGTGAGGGCTTTTGTGTGTCATTTTCATATATCATTAATAAAAGCATTGGACGTTTTTTGCATTTCAAATATTGTGCTCCTTGTCTTTCTTTATTATATATTGCAAAATAGCTATATTTACACACACTCACCTATACAGGTTCCAATCCACTCTGGATCTCACTGGTAACAACTCTGCTACTGCCAGTTATGACTTCGAAAATCCGATCAACTTAGCCGAAGACGAAGGTGAAGATGATTGTGAAGTGCCTGGTGAGCTTGCAAGACTGTTACTCCAGGAAGAGAGGGCCATTCAGCCACATGAAGAGCCAGTGGAAACGGTAAATCTGGGTACTGAGACAGACATAAAGGAAGTCAAGATTGGTGCCAATCTGGAGTCTAGTGTGAAACAACGGTTGATTCAGATGCTGCATGACTACGTAGAAATCTTTGCCTGGTCTTACGAAGATATGCCTGGGTTGGATACCGACATTGTGGTTCATCACTTGCCTACCAAGGAAGAATGCCCTCCGGTAAAGCAAAAGGTCCGCCGTATGCGTCCAGAGATGTCCGAGAAAATCAAAGCTGAGGTTATGAAACAATTTGATGCCGGTTTTCTAGCAGTGACTTCTTACCCTCAGTGGGTTGCCAACGTGGTTCCGGTGCCGAAGAAAGATGGTAAGGTCCGAATGTGTGTTGATTACAGGGATTTGAACAGGGCAAGCCCCAAGGATGACTTTCCTCTGCCTCACATCGACGTTCTGGTTGACAATACTGCTCAGCATAAGGTATTCTCCTTCATGGATGGGTTCTCAGGTTATAATCAAATCAAGATGGCTCCTGAAGACATGGAGAAGACCACTTTCGTCACTCAGTGGGGCACCTTTTGCTACAAGGTCATGCCTTTTGGGTTGAAAAATGCTGGGGCAACCTACCAACGTGCCATGGTTGCTCTGTTTCATGACATGATCCATCATGAGATCGAAGTATATGTCGACGATATGATTGCAAGGTCCCAAACTGAGGAGGAACACCTGGACCATCTACAGAAGCTGTTTGATCGATTGAAGTTGTACATACTGAGGTTGAATCCGAACAAGTGCACCTTTGGGGTGAGATCTGGAAAACTACTAGGCTTCGTTGTAAGCGACAAAAGTATTCAAGTGGACCCTGCCAAAGTGAAATCCATACAAGAGATGCCAGTTCCCAAGACAGAGAAAGAAGTCAGAGGCTTTCTAGGACGTCTGAACTACATTGCCCGATTCATCTCGCATCTAACTGCTACCTGTGAACCAATCTTCAAGCTACTGAAGAAAGATCAAGTAGTACGTTAGAATGATGAATGTCAGGCCGCTTTCAAAAGAATCAAAGAGTATATCCAAGAGCCACCCATTCTTATGCCACCGGTTGAAGGGAGACCTCTAATCTTATACTTGACAGTACTTGACAGCTCAATGGGGTGTGTGCTGGGGAAGCATGACGAGTCTGGCCGAAAAGAGCACGCTAGTTATTACCTTAGCAAAAAGTTTACCGACTGTGAGACCCGATACTCACTGCTCGAGAAAACTTGCTGCACTTTGGTATGGGCTGCACGCCGGCTGAGACAGTATATGTTGACTCACACTACTATGTTGATTTCAAAAATGGATCCAATAAAGTACATCTTCGAAAAGCCTGCTCTGTCCGGAAGAATAGCAAGATGGCAAATGATCTTGACTGAATACGACATCCAATACACGACTCAGAAAGCAATCAAGGGAAGTGTATTGGCCGACCATTTGGCACATCAGGCAGTGGATGACTACCAATCTATGAACTTTGAATTTCCAGACGAGAACATCATGATAGTGACTGATTGTGAAGTACCTAGACCGGATGAAGGACCTGAGGAAGGATCCCGATGGTCTATGCACTTTGACGGAGCCTCAAACGCTTTGGGTAATGGTATTGGCGCTGTGATCATATCTCCTAAAGGCACTCATACTCCACTGACCGCCCGACTATGTTTCAACTGCACCAATAACATGGCGGAGTATGAAGCATGCATCATGGGTCTTCGAGCTGCGATCGACCTAAGGATCAAGTTTCTGAGTGTCTTCGGAGATTCCGCTCTTGTGATCAGTCAGATCAAAGGCGAGTGGGATACGAAACACCCAAATCTTATTCCTTACAAGGAGTATGTATTGACGTTGATTCCCCATTTCGAGGAGATAACTTTTGAACACTTCCCAAGAGAGGAGAATCAGTTGGCGGACGCGCTAGCCACGATGTCTTCTATGTTCAAAGTCAAATGGGACAACGAGGCTCCCCGGATCATCATTTGGAAATTGGATGAACCTGCACATTGCTGTGATCTTGAGGCTGAAGAGGTAACTGAAAAACCTTGGTATCATGAAGTGAAGAGGTACTTGGAAGCTCAAGAATACCCCGAGGATGCATCCGTTAATGACAAGAAGTTTCTGAGAAGGTTCACGGTAAAGTTCTTCCTCAGCAATGACATTCTTTACAAACGAAACCATGATTCAACCTTACTGCGTTGTATGGATAAAACTGAAGCAGAAAGGATCATGGCAGAGTTGCATGAAGGTACTTTCGGGACGCATTCCAGTGGACATACCATGGCAAAGAAAATCCTTCGGGCAGGATACTACTGGTCAACAATGGAAGCCGACTGTTACCAACATTCTCGGACATGTCATAAATGCCAAATCTATGCAGATAAGGTGCACATTCCCCCGGTTCCTCTGAACGTATTGACAACACCTTGGCCTTTTGCAATGTGGGGCATTGATATGATCGGCGAGATCAGACCTACGGCATCCAACGAGCATCGCTTTATCCTGGTAGCAATTGATTATTTTAAGAAGTGGGTTGAAGCAGCTTCCTATGCTACCGTAACCAAGAATGTCGTGGCATGGTTCATTCGGCATAACCTGATCTGTCGATACGGTGTACCAGAAAGGATCATTACGGATAATGGTACCAATCTCAACAACAAAATGATCACTGAGCTCTGCGAGCAATTCAAGATACAGCACCACAACTCTTCTCCTTACCGACCAAAGATGAATGGGGCTATAGAAGCAGCTAATAAGAATATCAAGAAGATTGTGCAGAAGATGATAGTGACCTACAAATATTGGCACGAGATGTTACCGTTTGCTCGTCATGGGTACCGTACCTCAGCACAGACACCAACAGGGGCAACACCCTTTTCCTTGGTCTATGGCATGGAGGCAGTCTTGCCCATTGAAGTCCAGATACCCTCTCTCCGTATAATGAAGGATGCAGGTTTGAGCGAAGATGACTGGATCCAGACTCGGCTTGATCAATTAAACCTAATCGTCGAAAAGAGACTCACTGCTATTTGCCATGGTCAGACGTACCAAAAACGAATGATCAAGGCATTTAACAAGAAAGTCAGACGACAAGAGTATCAAGTTGGGGACCTGGTAATCAAGCGCATCATTCTTCCTCAAGGTGATCCCAGGGGAAAATGGACCCCCACGTACGAAGGGCCATTTGTGGTTAAGAACATATTCTCAGGAGGAGCTATGATTCTAACCACCATGGATGGTGACGACTTTCCTCACCCCGCCAATGCAGACATAGTAAAAAGATACTATGCATAATCAAAGACCCGCTAGGTTGACACACCTAGGCAAAAATAAGGGCTTCCCGGCGAACCAAAAGGGTTCGGGCAAAAATAAGGGATGAAAAATGAAAAAATCTGTACACCCGGCAAGTCGAAAACCTGAAAAGGCGGCTTGGGCAAAAATGGGTATCCCGGTGGACTGAAAACCCGAAAGGGCGGCCCAGGCAAAAGTTAGGGATTAAAGCGTAATACTATGTCTCATTGGATCACCCTGCATCCAGACTTCGACATCAACTATCAGGCACGGACGGCACCGATCAATCAGCTTCATCTTCAACTAAGCAGCAAAGTGATGAGACGCTTGAAGGCATAAAGGCGATAGCAGAGTTGGAACCCAGTGGGATCTTTCACATAACTGTTTTGTTTTCTTTTCACAAAATTGTATAAACTCTATGTTGTTCGGAGGCGTTCTCTTATTAGGACGTCAGCCTCCTGTACAAAAACACATATTTACAGGCAAATTTCAAAATCAATACAAGCTCATCTTTTCCAGACAAACTGCCAATTGTTTTTCTTTATCTGTTTTGTTTTGCAAAAGACGTCCAATGTTCATTTTTGATATATGCATTTGACATTAATTGCTAACTCATAAATATTTGCATGCGAAACAAAGGACTAATTACAGGTGATATCAGAAACAGGGGCAATAAGAATTGTCTAAGTGATCTAGTTGCTTTGTCCACCAAGGTACCAAGGTAGGTTCGACTGAAGAATATGACCAAGATACCTTCACTCCCCACAGAGTAAGACAAGATTCAACAACACTCTCCCCAAGCAGAGTTGGTCCCCAATCAGCCCGAAAAGGCACAGTATCCAGCAAGTCAGCAACACTCTCCCCAAGCAGAGTTAGCCTACTGTCAGCCTTAAGGAAGTTGGGTATCCCCAGAAAATCTTAACATTCCCCAGCCGAGTATACAGATATTCCTCAGCAAGCATCTCCGGCAGTCTTAATCTAAGATTATTCCCCGGCGGAATACAGACACCCCAGTGGAGCCACTTCCCCAGTGCAGTCCAAAGGTTTCCCCAGGAGAGTTGAATCATCCTCCCCAGTAGATTCTGGAAGCTTATCCCTAGTAGATTCTGGAAGCTTATCCCCAGTAGATTCTGGAAGCCTATCCCCAGTAGATTCTGGAAGCTTGTCTCCTGCAGAGTACAATATCTCTCCCCGACCAAATTCAGAAGGTTATTCCCCACCAGAGCCTATAACTGGGTTATCCTCAGCAAATTACAACGGAAAGATCGTCCTCGGCGAAATTCTTCCTATCCCCAGCGGAGTTCATCAAATTCCTCAACAAAGCTTATCAACGGAATCCCCAGCGGAGTTATCATTAAAACCTCAGCGAAGTATCTCTTCCCACAGAGTAATTCCCCGCAGAGTAATATCTTCACCAAGTTTATTCCCCAACGGAGTCATCTTCTCCTACCGGTTTATTCTTGCAATCATCATCCCCAGCGGAAACGAAGAACTCTACTCTTCAACATCAGCCCATGATTTAACTTCCCGACATTCGTCAAGGATTTATTTTCCCAGACGAAAATACATTCATAAACATCTCACATTTCATACTTCCTACTTACATACATGATAAAGTGCATATGACACAATCTCATTTATTTTTGAGAACATCATGACATCATGCATTTCATACATCATGACATTGCATACGACTAATGTTTTGCCTTTTCAGGAAAAGGTCAATCCAAAGATGATTACCATCAACCTTTTGAAGTTCTAGATTTGATACCTGTATCTAGCCAGGGCATATCTGTGAGCGACTGATTAGAGGTCTACGCCTGTATCCAGCCAGGAAAGCTATCTCGATCAACCTTTTGAAGTTCCAGATTCGATACCTGTATCTAGCCAGGTCATATCTGTGAGCGATTGATTGTAGGTCTATACCTGTATCTAGCCAGGAAAGTATCTGCATGAAGAGTTTGAAGATCAACACCTGTAACAGGCCAGGAAATTATCTTTCATTCTCAGGTCAGAGGCTTACGCCTGTATCCAGCCAGGAAAGCTATCTCTAACAACCTTTTGAAGTTCCAGATTCGATACCTGTATCTAGCCAGGGCATATCTGTGAGCGATTGATTAGAGGTCTACGCCTGTATCCAGCCAGGAAAGCTATCTCGATCAACCTTTTGAAGTTCCAGATTCGATACCTGTATCTAGCCAGGGCATATCTGTGAGCGATTGATTGTAGATTCGATACCTGTATCTAGCCAGGGCATATCTGCATGAAGAGTTTGAAGATCAACCCCTGTATCTAGCCAGGAAGTCATCTTTCATTCTCAGGTTAGAGGTCTACGCCTGTATCCAGCCAGGAAAGCTATCTCGATCAACCTTTTGAAGTTCCAAATTCGATACCTATATCTAGCCAAGGCATATCTGTGAGCGACTGATTAGAGGTCTACGCCTGTATCTAGCCAGGAAAGCTATCTCGATCAACCTTTTGAAGTTCCAGATTCGATACCTGTATCTAGCCAGGGCATATCTGTGAGCGACTGATTAGAGGTCTACGCCTGTATCCAGCCAGGAAAGCTATCTCTAACAACCTTTTGAAGTTCCAGATTCGATACCTGTATCTAGCCAGGGCATATCTGTGAGCGACTGATTAGAGGTCTACGCCTGTATCCATCCAGGAAAGCTATCTCGATCAACCTTTTGAAGTTCCAGATTCGATACCTGTATCTAGCCAGGACATATCTGTGAGCGATTGATTATAGATCTATACCTGTAACTAGCCAGGAAAGTATCTGCATGAAGAGTTTGAAAATTAATACCTGAAACCAGACAGGGAATTATCTTTCTTTCTCAAGTACGCAAGTTCTCGCTAAGGAATCTCTTACGCGATCAACATCTCCAGATGACATCTTTAAGCCCATCTCCACAACTATCCATTACATTTCCAAATGGCATCTATAAGCCCATTCCCGACAAGATTCTGTCACCTCTCCAGATGGCATCTTTAAGCCCATCCTCCTATCCACCATCTCTCCAAATGGCATCTATAATCCCATTCCCGAAATCACATTGCTGATACTCTACTATGCGAGTGCAAATTTCTGGGCACTCTAGTGTTCAATCATCTTCCACCTTCGGATCACGAAAGGCACGCAAGCCAATCTACATCCTCAGGTCTAAGAAGATTGAACAGGGGCAACTGTTGTACCCCAAAATTTGCCCTCCCATATTCTTCAAAGTTTGTCAAGAATCATCTTCAAATGATTCAAGATTTCTCAAAGGTTGCACAGTCCAAACACCTCATAAGCCAGTCAAAATTAGGGTTTTGGTTCCTTCAATGAATTTGGGATTTTTAATGGCTCAATCAAGTCCCATAGGCCTATACATATTCTCAAGCATCTACATGCCAAATTTCAAGACTCACAGAGGCAAATTGCACAGTCAAAAGCCCTATTTGGTTCACAGTCAACTACAGGGGCAAAATGGTCATTTCACAGTCAAAGGTCAGAATTTTTGATCAACATCTTATTTTGAGCTCACAATCATCATTTGATCAAGTCTTGATCATGATTCCACAAGCATGGCTCAAAAATCATCAAGATGCAAAAGTTACTATTTTTGGACAGCAGGAAAGTCAACTGTATCTTGACCAAGGCATAACTTTTCCATGGTTCATCAGAAAAATACCATCCAATGCTAATTTTAAGGGGATGACATTTCCTACAACTCATCTTCACATTCCAAGTCCTAGAAATGCTATCACAAAAAGTTATCAATTTCTACATTATAGGTCAATTTCAAAAGTCAACAAAAAGGCATTTCAAGTCAAAGACCATAACTTGAGATTGGTAAATCCAAATGACATGGGACCAAAGGCATTGGTTATAGGACTTCAATACCTTTCCAAAATGTCCAAGAACATGTTCATATGATTAAAATTGAGCAAGATATGCATTGGATAAGTTGGGAAATTTTTGTGAATTTGCAAAAGTCAACTTTGCTCAAAACACTTTGTTTTTGCTAATGGGCCTCAAATTCCTTCTTGAAACTTTATCCAAGGCCTATGCACGACCCATTAAGAATAAATTGAATTATTTTCTTATTTTTAATTAATTAATTGGATTTTTAATCAAATATTAATTCATTTAATTCATTTAATTGTAGGAAAATATAAAGATATGGTTTCTCAATCTTTTTGTGAAGCAAAAGTGGTCAACATATGCTGGAGATTTCGTGTGCCAATCAAGGATGTCAAAAACTCCAAATTTAGCAACTTTCTTCAATCAAAAAGATTGAAAAATATTTGATTTCCAATCAAATATTGAAACCATAATGCCATGGATCTTTGCCCAAGGATTTGACCTAGTTCCATTCTACTATATATGCATAAGCTAAACCTAATGGCATGGACGTGAAAAGCTGCTACAAAAAGCCATAGCCATATTGAATTTTTTTCAAGAAACTTGAAAAATGTTTTCTCACTTCAAGGCCAATTCAATACTTTTAATTGCTTCTAACACATTACAGGGGTCCCCAGGAACATATTGCAATCGAAACCAAGCACTAAAGCCACAAGAATCATCAAAAATGGTTTAACGGTTTGCACATATTTTTCAGAATCGCATCTCATTATTCATGCGCATTTGACATGTTTTGTTGATTGTTTTGTGTTCATAGGACTCACATGAAGCTAATGGTGTGATTTAATTGCATTGAAATGCCCTGAAACAGAAATTGCCATTGATGAATTTTAGGGTTTCCAAGCTCTCAAATTGGGGCTTTGTGATATAGGAAAAATTAAGCTTTGAAAGACCCATGGTTGAAACCGTCAGGACGAGACGAACACACTGAGACCCTCGCGAACAATTTATATTCATCCTACGCCTATTCGCTATTTTTGGTCGATACAGTTTGTGGGGGTTAAAAACCCCCGCTATCTAACGTATATTTTGCAGGTTTAGGGAAGAAGATGATGATGTGGTGAAGCGTCATTGGGCAATTCAAAAAGCGGCGCGCAATTTTGTTGTTTTCCAGCATATTAATTGTTTTATATATTATAATTGATTGTTGTTGTATTATCAAACGCGTGCATATGGCCTAGTGGAAGACGTGCTGGCATGCAACCATTGGGACCTGGGTTCGATTCCCAGGTCCATCCAATATTTGTTCATATTTTTCATAACCTGATTATATGCAGATTTCCAATAATGTCCTACCATGCGCTCCCAGCAACGTAATGCCATGTGGCTCACAATACCAATCCAATGGTCAAAAAGTGGATGACCATCATACTCCTGGTCAATGAACACGCAGCCAATCAGGAAAAGTCAATGGACTGAATTGTTAATGGGCCTCAGATTGCCAAGCAAACCCCCAATGCTGGCCCAGCACCCCTGGTTTCTCTATTCCTTTTTCTTTTACATTCTAATTTTTATTCTTATTATTTAATTATCATTATTATTATTTAACTCACAAATTAATATTTTTTTCATAATAAATTCAGACAATTAAAAATGTAAATATTATTTATTTTATTATTTATTATTTTCACTATTAATTATTATTTTGTAAATAAATGTAATTAATTAATTTAGTTAATTAGGTTAACTTTAATTTTTTTCCACAATAAATAAAATTAATATAGAAATTAGGGTTTTACTAACTTTATTTTATTTTTATTTTATTTTCATTAAAACATAAAAACTAAAAAAAATACTTTTTCTTTTAATTATTTAATTAATTAGTTTTAGGTTAAATATTAATTAAGTACAAAATGCCATTCTTTTCTCAAAAAGGGTCAAAACCCTAAGGACGTCCCGATTCGATTTCTTTTCGCGCATTATTATTTTTCGATCATATTTATGTATCTGCTCCGAGAATGTAATAGATAATTAGGACCTCTTTTATCGCTTTCCTTTAATTTCTCGCATTTTATTTTCAAAGGGTTATGTTTTTGGCGATGTAAATACCCGACGCCTTGTAATAGCGTAGATTTATCTTTCCGCAATTTATTTTTCGCAAATTATTAACTGTTAATTATGCATGCAAGATTTGCCTGAAAATTAAAATCAACTTGTATCTCACAATGATACATGTGCAAAGATAATATAAACTGAACTTGACACACATGCACGTGCCACTCCTAGGGTACGCCTCACTTGGTTGCCTCGACGTGGTCATTGAGTATAGGGTATTTTAGAGGTCGCCCTCCTGTCTAAAGATCCAAGTTGCCTCGAAACGGTTGCCTCGGATAAAAAGGATCTAGGACATTAGGGTTACCGCTAAGGCGTCCTACTATTGCTTTGGTGACCACACATGTCCCTACAATCGAATTGACCTGAATAACTCCAACGACGGTGCTACCTACTTCTCAATAGTGGGATAGTACTGTATAAAGGATTCTTACACATCTTAATTCCTTTAGAGTAGGTAGATTTCTCCTGGGTACTTGCTCTTTCAAAAAACAAAAACAACTTTTCGCACTTACACTTTCAAAAAGTTTTCAAACAAATACTTCATACACTCTTGAGGACTGATACAAGAGTTACCTAGAAGTTTTTCAAACTAAACTTTTTCAAAACCCACAAACACTTGAAAAGCAAACAATTTTTGAAAACATAGTGAGCAAGTACCTAAGAGCCCGTGGATAACCACGGATAGAAAGGGTGCTAACACCTTCCCTTTCTATAATCTACCTCCCGAACCGAGAAACATCTCGAAAAGGAATTTTGCTGTGCTTTTGTCCTTTCCTTGTTGGAGAACATAAAAGACGGTGGCGACTCTTGCTTACCGCGACATTTCGCGAACCAGCATTCCAAAACAGTCAATTCTATTTCCACCGATCACACTACCTTAACAGATAATGAAAGAATCTTGGACAATTACTACCTCAATAAATAATGTAGGAATCTTGGAAGATTACTACCTCAACAAATGATGAAGGAATCTTGGATGATTACTACCTCAACAGATAATTAAGGAATCTTGGACGATTACTACCTCAACAGATAATGAAGGAATCTTGGACGATTACTACCTCAATAGATAATTAAGGAATCTTGGACGATTACTACCTCAATAGATAATGAAGGAATCTTGGACGATTACTACCTCAACAGATAATGAAGGAATCCAAGCTTGTTTTTGTCTTGGAGAAGTTTACAGATAGTTAACGACACTTATCCGTTGATTAATCTTTTCCTGAAAAGTTAAAGAGTTAGTTGTATGCAATGTCATGATGTATGCATTGCGTAATGATGTTCTCGAAATGAATGAGATTTGTGCTATATGTATTTTGTATGCATATGCTATGCATGTTATTAAAGTGTATCTCTGTCTTGGAAAATAAATTCTTGACAAACGCTGGGGAGTTTTGGGAAGTTAAATCCCAGACTGTTGTTGGGGATGAAGAGTACGCACATCTTCAGACCTTATTTAGAATGTTTCCACTGGGGATTCCCTTCTTGTTGTTTGAGGAGAATTCCGTTGGGGAATATAGATTTTTCTTGAGGGAAACTCTATGGGGAGTGTTGATTCCTGCTTGGGGAAAAGAGTTTAGGAGTTTTAGTTGTCCGTTACTCTACTGGGGAGCTATCTCTTGATGGAAGTTAACAACTTGTTGAAGATAAAGGAGTTAATTGTTATCTAGTTGTCTCCCAAGCTTTGCATCAACTTACTAGGGATTGTAAAAAAGTCTACTTGGGAAGAGGGGTTGTGTTCCCTTGATTTGTGATAGTCTGAGAGGAAAATTCAAGTTGGGGGAATCTTACAGTTTGTTGGGTAAATAAACCCTGTTGCCAATCTGCTGGAGAGGTATTTTCTTTTGGTAGAACTCCTCGAGGATTCTTCTTGAGACCAACTCAGTTGGAAAAAAGGTTTTCTAGAGATTGAAACTCTGGCTGGGAATTGCCTGGATCCAACTTTATGGGGATATCCATGAATTTGGCCTTGAGGGGTTTGTACCCTTATTCTTGAAGATTATCCTGTGGGGATAACCTTATAGAGATGACTCTATTGAGACTTGAATGGGGATCACTTTATGAAAAGGACTTTGTGGAGTTTTGTCACTACCCCAAGTAGTAAGTGTTGCAGTACTTCCAGGAAATGTTTACTTGACCATACGTAACTGTTGTACCCCAAAATTTTCCCTCCCTTTTTGCTCAACATATGCCCATTGAGGTCCCCAACTTGCCCAAGGATGACCAAGAATTGACCAGACAAATTCTCCTCCTAAGGCAATGAACCCCCAACTAGGGTTTCAATTTTCATCAAGATGGTTGAGCTCAAAAGGTCTCAAATTCTTTCCATGGTCCTAATATGCCTTCAAGATTGTCCATGGCAACTTGCATGCCTTGCACTACAAGTTTTCTCAGTCAATTGCTCAAGTATTGGAAAATCAACTATGTTAGGTCAAAAGTCAACTGTGGCCCATGTACAACCAAACTTTAAGATTTTTAGTCAACATCAACATTTTGAAGTGATATCCATCATTTGATCAAGGGTTGATCATGATTCCTCAAGAAATTCTCCTAATTCATCAAAAGTCAAGAATTGCTAAATTAGGGTTTCTATAGGAGAAGTCAACCAAACTTTAACCAGGCATAACTTTCTCATACTTTATCTGAAATTTTCCCACCAAATCTCATTTTTAATAGAATCCAATTCCCTATAACTTCTCTTCAGTCCACAAGTTCAAGAGATTCACCATTTGAAAGATATAAGCTCATACGTTACAGGTCATTTTCAAAAAGTCAACAAAAGCCACTTTTTGCCAAGACCTTTTACATCAAGATAACATCTTCAAATGCAAAATTGATTAAAAGAGAGATTGAAGTAGACATCTTGAGATTTCCAAAAATTCCAAGATCATCATAATGAGATAAAAATTGAGCAAGTTATGGCTTTCCCAAGTTGGAAAAGTTTTGGAAATTTCAAGAATGGTGCATTAAGCAAATTTGAATTTTTGAGTCAATGGCCTAACTTTTTAAAGTTCAAATATTTTCTTAATCTTAGAAGGACCCCTAATATCATTTTTTTTCAATGCCTTACCATTTTCATCTATTTTATGCTTATTTATTTTGATTTATTTCAAATAAATACAAAATAAATTATATAAAATAAATGGAGATGGACTTAGGCATTTGGGCTGATGCTTTGGCTTGCTTAAAGGCCCAAATATTCGTGCACAAGTTTCCAGATTCATTGAACATCAAAAATGGCATGGAACCTTCACTTTGGTAACTTTTCAAATTTGTGATCATGGCTTTAAACCATGGCATTATGGGCTGATCTTTTCCATTCAATTGTGACTCCTCCATCTACACTATAAGTACAATATTCTAGCAAGCTAAATTCACGCACACCGAGCTTGGAGAATTACTGCATATTTTACAAAAATATTCAAAGTTCTCAAACTCGAATTTCAAGTTCCAGCTATTTTTAGTCCCAAACAAAGGCTCAAACACGTCCCTGGAAGTCCCCTGGAACGTTTCCAACCGTCACCAAGTCCTAAAACAGCCTAAAACACATCACCAACATCTCACGGTTTTCACTTTTTTCTCCATCTTAATTTGTTTGATTTATGTAATATAAGCACATTCTAATCATGCATTACTGACTATTCTTGTATTTGAAAGCTATCTGTATGGTTGGATTGGGTTTTTGATGCAGGGATCGAGTATCACCATTTTAAGGATTCCAAGCTTAGAATTGAGGTTTCTGGAAATAGCCAAAATTAGGCCTAACCAAGGGTCTCTTTGTGCTCAGGAGGTTGAGGCCAATTCATCCATGGCCTCACCATGAATTTATCGTGCGTATTATTGTTTTTTTAGTTGCAGGTGCCATAGTGACAGACAAAAACTGTCACTATAGGTCCAGGTCTAAAACAACGGAGGGAGGAAGAAGACGATGCATTAGCAGCCCTCCATTGGCTCATTCAAATTCAGCGCGCGTTTTCATTTTTTTTAATGCTTCTGACCATTTTTTGTATATAATATTATTTTGTTATATGGATTAATGAATGACCAAGAAACACAACTGGTAAAGAAGTGCGCTTATGAGGGAAGGGACTTGGGTTCGAATCCCAGATCCAGCGTTTTGTTTTATTAACGTTTGTTGATTACAGATCCGATGCTTTGCCTTTCAAGCACTTACCATACGCCCTCCAACTCCAGCCAGTTAATGATAAAGAGATTAAGTCTAAGACATCTAAACGCGTGGACCACCATGGACACTCATAAGCTGCCTCCACAGGATCCTAATATGGCCTAGGCTATCTATTGGGCCCAAAGTTTTTTCAGATAGCACACCCCCTATTTATTTCTGACAGTCGGCCCATCCTTTTTTTCTTTTGATTTGTTTTATTTGTTTTTATTTTATTTTTATTTCAAATAATAATACTAAATAGATTTAGGATTATTTTTTAAATTTGTAAATTAATTAATTTAATTATCTTGACTTATTTTTATCAATTTAAAACCAACTAGACGTAGATTAATTTAATTCAAATATTTTTCTTAATAAAAACCAAAAAATATAATAGACTTAGTTTTGTTTCTTAAATTATTTATTAATTTTGTAATTTAATTAGATTAATTATTTCAACTTTATTTTGTCAATTTTAAAATCAATTAGACTTAGGTTATTTTCATCCAAATATTTTCTTAAATAAAACTAAAAAAAAAAACTTTAGAACTAGGTTAATTTCCATTTAATATTTATTTTTCTCAATTAAATTTAGGGTTAATTTATTTTAGGCATATTTTTAATCTAAATTAAACAAAAAAACAACAAAGATTTTCTCTTGTTTATTTAGCATTTTCTTGATTTTTAGACGTTCGTCTTTATCTCGCGTGCGTTTAGTGTTTTCGCATTTTTTAATATTGTAACTGATTATGGATGTAATAATTTTAGATTTAAAATTCAACACTTTACTTCTTACACTTATAATGTATCTCTCCAAAAGCCGTGTAATAGTTTAGGATTTATTTTTCTGCATTTTATTTTCCGCACATTTACTGCTTTATTATTTTGCTATATTACTGTTAGTAAATAGGCGTGTATGAAAAGACTGTAAATTAAAATGTTAGTTAACCAAACAAAAAGAAAAAAAATAACTGAATATTAACACATATGCACATATGCACCTCTAGGGTATCCCCGCTTCGGTTGCCTTTCAGAAAATAAAGTAGTCATGTCCCTCGAGAATGGGGACCCTTTAGCAAAGACACGTAAAATCAAAAGATCATAGTCCCTCGATGACCCTACAGTGTTGCCTTTCGGTAAATAATCTCGTCCCTTAAATAAAAGTTGCTAAAGCATCTCTATATGTTGCCTTTATGACTAAAACGACCCTTCAATGCCCCTCAACATCCAACGATAAGGCTGCCTACTCACTAATAGTAGGATAGCATTGTCTAAAGGAAAAGAGGAAAAGAACAACCCTTTTTGAGTAATAAAGTAGATAGATGTTAGAAGTTTGCTCAAACATCTTGCACTTACACAAAAAACTACTTTTCAAAAAACTATTTCAAAACACTTTGTATACTTTCTCCACTATCCCGAGAAACATTACACAGTTTATCGTACTAAGGCATTTTCAAAACATTTTCAAATACAAAGCACAAAGGTATTTTTAAAAATGAGCAAACCTCTAAGAGCCCATGGAAAACCATGGATGGAAAGGGTGCTAACACCTCCCCTTTCCATAATCTACCCCCTTACTCAAAAAACATCTCGAAAATGTCTTTTTCTATTCTTTTCACCCTTTCCTTTGTTGGATAAAAGAAAAGTCGGTGGCGACTCTTGCTTACCGCAACATTTGCAAATACAAAATGCAAACCAGTATTAAATAGTCGGTTCTGCCACCATATCACAGAACGGGCGACTCTGCTGGGAAAATTAAATAAAAGTGAGGTTTACCTTAGAGTTAGTTCATTTTTAAATTGCTTTTTTTGTGCTTTGTTTGCTTTACTTTTGAGGGTTTGTTTGGGTTGTTACTAAAAGATCCTACACCCATATCTGGGGCACCTTATTAGGTAAGTAGCAATAAATCATGGAGGTTGTACGGCGTAGACCGATACAGACGAAGTGGTGGCTACGCTAGTGCGATACTCTGGATTATACTAATGTTCCTTGAGTAAGTCGAGGATAACATTAGGCTTCCTTACAGTGTCACTAAGCGTTAACGGGCCTTTAGAATCTTTAATTGACTCATCCCAGCCATTAGGAAGTAGTGAGATAACCGGATTTGGTTCCGACCGAAGATTGGTTGATACTCGATACTACGCTCATTGAGGTTGGACTTTCGGGATTTTTTGGCTGCAATACTTTGGTGCGGATCTGAAACAATTTTTGAAGTGAAGGTCAGTGATATTGAGACTCCTTAGAACCCGGTTACTATTAATAGGACAGGTTGAGCCAACAGAACATTCAAGAGGGTACTTACCTTAAAACCTCATGCAAGCCTTTGAACCTAAGGTCTTTTGTATGATTTGCTTGTGTTTATCTGTGATTTTAAGTATAATCATGACATCATAAACATCATGACATTCATATATACTAATCATTTCAAAGACCTGTTGGATTTACCTCTTTGTTGTTTTGTAGGATATGAATTCAGGTCGTAGAAAAACCATTCGGGTTCACTTCACATAAGTTCCTCCCAAGCTCAAGGAATTAGTCTCGAAGGTTCCCGATGACTCATAATTCCACAAAAGACATGGTCACTTACTAAGTTTGGTTACCATCAGATTCGACAAAGGTTTGACGAGTGTCTTATTCCAGTTCTTTGACCCTAAGCACCATTGCTTCACATTCCTAGATTATCAACTGGTGCCTACACTGGAAGAATTCTCTAAGTTACTTGGTTTACCTATATTGGAGCGAGTACCTTTCACCAGTTTAGAACAAGACCCAACTTCTGAAGATGTTGCCGTAGCTTTGCACTTGAAGTCGTTTGACATTGAGTCCAATTGGGAAAAAAGAAGTGAAGTTAAGGGTCTCCTTGCAAATTTTCTGATGAAGAAAGCTCAGATTTACCTGGATGCTATGAGTTATCATGCCTTAGAAGATGTCTTAGCCATCTTAATCCATGGGTTAGTCCTGTTTCCTGATTTAGATCAATTTATAGATGTGAATGCCATAAACATTTTTCTTGCTCACAATCTGGTTCCTACATTTCTTGGGG
Source organism: Vicia faba (assembly GCA_948472305.1). Lineage (NCBI taxonomy): Eukaryota > Viridiplantae > Streptophyta > Magnoliopsida > Fabales > Fabaceae > Vicia > Vicia faba. The sequence goes on along the minus strand of OX451738.1, from coordinate 257,302,578 downwards.
ACATCTTACATTCTGTCTATACTCATACTCTGAAGAAGCGAGGAACTCTCATGTGTTGCACCCCTTTGCTATATAGGTGGTTTATTTCGCACCTTCCTCATTCAGTAATGCAGAATGATTTAGGCTTAAGGTGGAGTCAAAGATTAATGTCTCTCTCTCACTCCGACATCCATTGGTGTCCTCGCTCTCAAGAAGACATCTCTTTTATTGATCGCTGCAGAGAATTTCCTTATGTTCCACTCCTGGGAATTAGGGGAGGCATCACCTATAATCCTTCTTTAGCACTATGTCAGTTTGTTTACACGCGGAGAGATGGTCCACCTGATTTTCTCATCCAAGGTATTGTTTTCAACTACTCAGATTATTTTCAAAATTATCGTCAGAAGTTCATCCGCGCTTGAGGCATTATTAAAAAGACTGATAGTAAGACTTTGGGGCGCAAGAACTCCATCCCTTTGGAACCTTACCTCAAATGGGTGTGAGCTCGAGCCCAAAGCCTTATGATGCCATACAATTCCATCTTACCGATGATCTTGGAACCTGTTGTTCAAGGGGGCGAGTCTCGTATTATTCTCCATCCCGATCTGCCAACTAACTTCGAAGAGTTGTAAAACTCTTGGATCCAGCTCAAGGGAGAACGAGATACTTTTGAGGCTCAATTCTATGCAAGTGAGAAGAAGGTGCTAGAATTAACAAAACAACTTCATGAAGAGAGGAACCTCAACACCAACAGGAAGCGCCCATGGGAGACTTAGAAATTTCCTTTCATTGCTTATCCCTGTGTAATCTTTTGTTTCTTTAAAAACTTGCTAATAAAAGGTTTTGTTTCTTGTTTTTTTTTAAAAAGAGCTTAAATCCAATAAGGTCCTTGAAAACATTGCATTAGCATATCATGCATCTCATTGCATAAGCAGGTCTCAAAGCAGGGTTCTTATCTTCTTCGCTGTTTATTTCAGCAAGTAAAGAAATGGATCTTGAACAAAACATTAAGGATCTCCAGGCGCAAAACACCCAGTTCTAGCAAATGATCATGGCTCTAGCTAAAGGGCAAGAAGATCTGAAAGCCCTCATACTAAAAGATAAAAAGAAGAAGCCAAAGAAACCAACTGGGGTAGTGAATATGGGAAGAAGGACCAGAGGACCAGTGTGACGAGCTTCTAAACTGGTAACTTCATCAAAAGAAGGAGACAATCAAGAAGAGGAAACAAGAGAGGAAGACTCCAATCTAAAGGAATCCGATGATGAATCTGACTATAACGAGGAGCAGTATCCTCCTTCTTATGAAAAATACAAATAGCTGGGGGATCGTTTGAATGCAATGGAAATCCAGAAGGTACCAGAGGTTGGATTTTGAAGAACTGGGTTTGGTTTCTGGGGTTGTCATCCCGCAAAAGTTCAAGGTTCCGGTGTTCGCTAAATATGATGGGGTCTCATGTCCCAAGATGCATCTTCGATCTTATGTGAGGAAGATTCAGCCTCACACTGCAGACGAGGACTTATGGGTCCACTTCTTTCAAGATAGTCTATCTGGGACTCAACTCGAGTGGTTCTATTAGCTGGAGGGGACCAATATTCGTAACTGGGAAGACCTGGATGCTGCTTTCTATAAGAAGTATCAGTATAATGCAGATCTTGCTCCCACCCGTGCACAACTCCAAAGTATGTCTATGGGTTCGAGCAAAGGTTTTAAAGACTATGCTCAGAAGTGGAGGGACTTAGCAGGAAGAGTCCAACCCCCCATGTCTGATAGGGAGTTAATGGATATGTTTTTGGGTATCCTATCTGGTCCATTTTTCAATCATCTAATTGGAATCTCCTCAGTTGGCTTTACTGAGTTGATTTTGACAGGAGAAAGAGTGGAAGCTGGGATCAGAAGTGGCAAGATTAAGAAGGATGCCTCTTCAAGTACGGGAAAGAGACCTTTCATAAGAAAAAAGGATGTCAGTGTTGTTTACAATCAACGAAATCAGGGCAAAACTGAGTGTCATACAACGATAGGGGATGTTATGATATCCAAGCCTGCAGCCACTCAACAACGAAACAATCAGCCCAAAGCGAAAAGACCTGTAAGACAATTCACCCGGATAAATATGACCTTGTCTCAAGTTTTGCCTCACCTACTGAAATCCAATCTGGTTACCTTCAGGGAAGCTCCCAAGAATCCCAACACCGCATCTCCTCTCTACAACCCAAATGCTTGTTGTGCTTACCATTCAGAAAGTCTAGGCCATGATACAAACGACTGTTGGGCTTTGAAAAACAAGGTGCAAGACCTTATTGAGGCAAAAGAGATTGAATTTGATGCTCTTGAGATTCCCAATGTTATAACTGCTCCCATGCCTAAGCATGGTTGTGGTGTTAATGATGTTGACGATGATACATTTGTTACTTCTGTTGAGGAACTTGTTACTCCTCTCATGACTGTTAAGTGGAATTTGTTGCAAGCCGATTTATTTTCGAGCTGTGTTGAAGATTGCCACTTATGTTTATCTCTACCGACTAGTTGTTGTTTGTTGAAAGCAGGTTTTCAACGCCTGATGGATGATAAAGAGATTCTATTTGAGAAGACTCCCGTCACAACTATTTCTTGTAAGGATGTTTCGATTATAACCATTTTCGCCAATCCTCCCAGGGTCTCCACCAAAAGACCCGTCAGGATTACATCTGCTCCAAAGTTGGCCCCCCTGATTATCACTATGCCAGGGCCAATCCCATACTCCTCGGACAAGGTTGTTCCCTGGAACTATGGGGTTGACGTCTATTATCATGGCGTTAAGCAAGGCCTATTGGCTACTGAAGACCAAGTTTCTGGAAATACTGATCCCGACATTGGCAACATCGTTGGGACCAGCATAATAACAAGAAGTGGAAGAGTGTTCTCCCCTGAGATTTCTCCTCCAAAAGCCTTTACTATTCCTGTGATAATTCCTACTGTTGTTCCTATTGATACTACCACCGCAATTCCTGTGATTACCCCTGTTGCCACCCCTATCCCCGAGTCAGCCGAGACTCGGGGCAAAGACATATTGATTGAGCCTGTCCAAACGAAGGCACATTCAGAATCCATTCCAGAGGCTTCTAAGAAGGAAATGGAAGAAATCTTGAAGATGATAAAAAAGAGCGACTACAATGTGGTCGAACAGTTGGGGCAGACCCCTTCCAAGATTTCAATGCTGGCCTTACTATTATGCTCTGAAGCTCATGCGAGAGCTTTGGTGAAATTCCTCAAAACTGCCCATGTGCCACAAGAAACCTCTGCTGAACAATTTGAAGATTGTGTGGCCAGTTTGACGACTGATAACGGTTTGGGTTTTTGTGATGCTGATCTGACACCCAGAGAAAGAAAACACAATGATGTGCTGCATGTCTCAATCGAATGCAGGGGCACTAATCTGGCCCATGTTCTAGTAGATACTGGTTCATCATTGAACATGCTTTCTAAGAAGGCTCTAGACAGATTAGATTGCGAAGGTTTAACCCTAAAGTCCAACAACATTGTAGTGAGGGCTTTCGATGGTTCGAAAAGGATGGTGCACGGGGAGGTGGACATCCCCATCAAAGTTGGTTCTCAGACCTTTGACTCCACCTTCTACGTGATGGATATTAGACCATCTTATTCTTGTTTGTTGGATCGCCCTTGGATCTATGGGGCAGGAGTTGTCACATCCACTCTGCATCAGATGATGAAGTACCCGGTGAAAGGAAAGATTGTCACGGTACATGGTGAAGAGGAATACATCGTAAGCCACCTGAACTCTTTCAGGTATGTGGAAATGGATGGCGAGTTAATTGAAACTCCTTGTCAGAACTTCGAAGAGGTGTCCCAGACCATGGCTGCAACTGAGACTGTTACCAATCCTCCGAAGATCACCAGACCTCCCTTGAAAATGGCTTCCCTCAAGGACGCCAAAGTAGTTATTGAAGAAGGTGGGTGTACCATTTGGGGCCAACTCCCTGACATTCCATACAAATCTGATAAGTTTGGTTTGGGTTTCTCTTCAGGGGATCAAAGGGCTGTTCTTCATGCTCGTGCTGGAGGACCTCCCCTACACATCAGCAATCATGGGATTAACGCTTTAAAAGATAGTGATGGTGAGTATGACATGGATAGATGGATCTTCCCTACTACCAATGGTGGACCCAGTAACTGGACGGCTAAAGATTTTGTACCAATTAATTTTATTCAGAAGTAATTGTCTTTCTTGTTTTCGGATATGTAATAATTAAACAATATAAACTCTATTGCCATGTGTCTTACCCGGGGCACAATGGTTTATTTGTGAGGGTTATCATGTTTTGAGCTCATATGTCATTAATAAAGCATTGGACGTTTTGCATACAAATTTTGCGCTCTCTGTTTTTCTTTTCTGCTTTTTACTTTGTCAATACAACTATGCTCTTACACACACTCATGTATCAAACTGCAGATCCATATCCAATCTGGATCCCATTGATAACGGTTCTACTATTGCCGGTTATGACTTTGAAAATCCAATCAACCAAGCCGAGGACGAAGGTGAGAAAGATTGTGAGGTATCCGAAGTACTTGCCAAATTGTTACAGCAGGAAGAAAGGGCTATACAACCTCATGAAGAGCCAGTTGAGACAATAAAGTTAGGCACAGAAGAGGGCAGAAAAAAGTCAAGATATGTGCAAATTTGGAGCTTAGTGTCAAACAGCGGTTGATACAGATGTTGCATGATTATGTCGAGATCTTTGCCTGGTCATATAAAGACATGCCAGGACTAGACACGGATATTATGGTTCATCTTCTACCGATAAAAAAGGACTGCCCTCCAGTAAAGTAGAAGGTTCATCGTATGCGCCCTGAAATATCGAAGAAGAACAAAGCAGAAGTTATGAAACAGTTCGACGCTGGGTTCTTAGATGTCACCTCTTATCCACAATGGGTTGCTAACGTAGTTCCGGTGCCTAACAAGGACAACAAGGTACGAATGTGTGTGGATTATAGAGATTTAAACAGGGCGAGCCCCAAGGATGACTTCTCGCTTCCCCACATTGACGTTCTGGTTGACAACAGCGCACAACATAAAGTCTTTTCCTTCATGGACGGTTTCTCTGGCTACAATCAGATCAAGATGGCACCCGAAGACATGAAGAAGACAAACTTCGTCACGCAATGGGGCACTTTTTGTTACAAAGTGATACTGTTTGGATTGAAGAATGCTGGGGCGACCTATCAACATACTATGGTAGCTTTGTTCCATTACATGATTCACCATTAGATAGAAGTCTATGTTGATGACATGATAGCCAGGTCTCAAACTAAGGAAGAGCACCTTGATCATCTACAAAAGTTGTTTGATAGGTTGAAGACGTACAAGCCGAGGTTAAACCCGAACAAGTGTACCTGTAGCGGTAGAAGTGTTCAAGACTAAGCCATTGGGTTGACTAGACTCTATACAAATCAAAATAAAAATCGCCATCGTGCTTTATTGTTTCCAAAGGAACGGGAAAAGAGAGAATAACCTAAAAAGAGGGGGAAAGATTCAAGGTAAGGGGGTTGGTTATGCAAAGGGAAGGTATTAGCACCCTAAACATCTACGGTACTCCGCATGAACCTCTTTGTAAAATCTGCATATTTTGGCTATAAAAATGTGTTGGATATAAATTGGATGGTGGAGGTGGGGAAAGAAATATTTTTTTTGATTTTTGCACCCACCGCGGTTGCGAACCTTTAGTGCCTACGTACCACCTTTCGTGCAATAGGGGATCAGGGTACACGTAGTTCCTCTTTTAAAAGATTGAAACATAAGTGTGTTGGTTAATTTTAAGAGATAAGACATCATTGTCATTGTCCGTGTGGAAAACATACTTACTATCCACAATCATGAGAAAGGAGAATTTACATCATCTCAAAGTGGAGGATATGGCTTGGATTTTAAAATCGACAATGCCTCACTCAACACCCAAGTGGAAAATATCTCACTTTACTACATATTTTAGAAGTATAGTTGTTTGCATCACTACAAGGATTGACAAGAGTCTAATCTTTTGAGAACAATTTTAAAGATAAAAGCTGAAGTGGCAAAATGGTTTGAAATGAGATTGGTTGACTTTTAGTCTTCTCACAAAAAATGTTAAAGTATTATTAAATTTATTGGAGTTTATTTATGAAAAGATTTTGAAAAATGCATGGACATAAGTCCAAGTTTATTATGAAAGAGTTTAAGTTTCAAAACAAGAAAGGTTTTCAAAAAGGAGAGAGAAATTTTTTGAAATTAAAGAAGATGGGAGGAGAAGAAGAGGCTATCCTAAAGCATAAGGTAAAAGCTAAGGATAAGAACCATCTAACCAACAAGAAGCCAAAACTTGACATTATGAGCCAAGATAGAATTCCCATTCTTTGGATTGAAACCAAGCAAGTAAAGATACTAGACCTCTTCAAATGTATTAAGTCTTCATAAAAATTGGGCAGAGTAACAACTGTATACGGGTGAATTCCAGATTACAGATAAAGTATGTAATCACAAAAAACCTGCACACAAAAACAAACAAGGAACCCAATGTCTTGAGGTAAACCTCAAGAGCTCCAGACAAAATAATCAAATAAGATCACAAGGTATCCAAGATAGACCAAGGTTTCTAATCCTAAGTCCAAGAAAAAGTCCACTGCTCCATCATGCCAAGGATAGTAACCAAATAGCCCAAGAATCATTAAGAGTTTTTTAGGGTTTAAGTTGGTTATTAAGTATCTTAGGAAAAAGAAAAAGAAAATCTCAAGTGAGCAAAGTAAAAATGACAAGAAAACAAATGCTCAAATGAGCAAAGATGAAAATGGCATGAAATGTAAATGGTAGAAAAAATAAAATAAATAGTGCATAAAGCATAAAAGAATAAAAGTATAAAATAAACAAGTCAATAATTAGTGGTTAGTTGGGTGACCATCTTGAAACTTGCATTTGGAACTCATTAGAGGATTGGTAGAACCAAAGCCTCCACACAACAAGTTGCATTTGCTTTTTGTCAAGTATATCATCCATTTGGAATTTTCATAAGTATTATTTAATGATCAACGGTGTTTAAGTGATCCGCGTTGACCAAAGGTGTTGTAGATCCATTAGAGGATTGGTAGAACCAAAGCCTCCACACAATTAATCTCAAGGTTATTGGATCAAAGAGATCAAATTAACATACTTGGGCTTGCAATCATAAGTTTGGGCCACGAATTATCATTTATTCGAATCGGGACAAAATTTAGCGCTATGTTAAGCAATTATAAGTGGACTTATATAGAAGTCACACCTATTTTGAGGCCGGTCAATATCAATCTATGCACCATTTATTTTGAGACATGATATAGAGATCATGGTCCAACAACATTTAGTGCAAGAAGAAGGGGATAAGATGACGAGGAATTAGGGTAAAAAGGAAATCCACATTTGAATTAATATTTAATCAAACTATTATTAAAATCATCCATCCATTTTTGTGGAGTTAAACTCAACACCATGGATCCAATGATGTTAATAAAGTCATGACAAAAAAATCAACCCAAGACAGCCAGAAAATATTCACAAAATAATATAATATTTAACATATATTAAAGAATGGAAAATGTTAAAATAAACTAAAAAATAATGGGGAAAATATCAATAATATTCAAATTAATCAAGAAATAAAAAAATAAAACCATAGAAAAATAAAAAATGGGTCCAAATATTTTTATAAAATTTTTGGGAATTTTTAAAAGTCAGAAACTATTTTTAAAAATTAAAATAAATGGGTAAAATAAACAAAAATGGTAAAAAATAGTAAAGTTAGAAACAAAAATAAAATAAAGTTAACCAATATTTGTCACAATATTATTGGATCATTCCACAATTTTTTCAGAATTAAAAAATGTGTAAAAGTATTTTTAAACATTTTAAACAAATCAAATAAGTGTAAAATTCATAAAAATACCAAAACAAAAAAATAAATGGTGAAAAAATTAAAATCAGAAAGAGAATAATCAAAAATATTTTTCATAATTTTTTCAGATTTTTTTGACTAAAAATGAATTTTCTATGATTTTTTGAAATTTAAAATAATTAAAATATAAAAATCAGAAAAAGAAAATAAAAGAAAAAGATGTGGACCATTGGATGAGAGTCAAAACACGTTAGTAATCAAATCCAAAGGATATGGTGCGCTGTGCATATCATGGTCTTTAATGAATAATGTACATAATCATTAATAAATCAGATTTTTGAAAATACCAAGTGTCACGCTTTCATTGATTAGAAGATGACACGTTGGTCATCTTCAACCTCCAGCCCTCAGAATTGCAGGTCTCTCTAACTGTAAAATTAGAAGCTCAGACCTATGTCATTCGCTTCATCTCTTCAAGACGAAGACAACCATACCCTCGCGCCATTTTTATGTAAACTGTAACTCAAGCAATTTGGAAAGAAAGTTTTGAAAGGGGATTTGAAAATTCATGATCAAAACGTGCTTCCAGATGAAAGTAAATGTTGCGACTAGAACCAGAGCAATGAGAGCAACACAATAATGTCAAAGTTTTGAAGAATTAATGAATGAATCTACCTATTGAAGTTGAGTTGCAGAACTCTGAAACTGGACTTCTATGGAGCAATGTAGGGCACGGTTCTTGAATGTAATGGTATGGTTAGGTTCAGGGAAGATCAAGGAAGGTGAATTGATGGAGAAAATGGATTGAAAAAGGCTTGAGAATAAGATTCGCAGTAGCTGAATTCTGAGTTGGGAAGCAAGTTTGGTTGGGTGATTCTGGCTATCTAAGCTTGGGAATTTGAATGGGGGATGGCCCTCCATTTATAGGGAATCAAATGGGATGCTCAAGCGTGTGGAATGATGCAAATTAGAGGGAAATCGTGTGAACCTGATACACGAGCAAAGTGTGATATGATTTGCATCAAAACTCATTAAATCCTTGCGTTTCAAGGCTCTAATCCACTTTGGCAACTTGGTTAAACATGTTTAGATCACAAACGTGTGCTAATTTTATGTTTAAAGGCCAAAACATTGATTTCATATTCTGACTTATGGAGAAACTTCAGTTCCAAGTTACCAAGTTCAATCCAATGGCATTTCCACCTCAGGGAGTCTTAGGGCAAGATTCTAGATGCTTTGTAAAGACGAGGTAACAAGCTTTGCAATGGAAAAAGAATGGAATCAAATAGATTCTTGAGCTGAAAGTTACATGTAGTCAAAGTTGAGTAAAAAGAGTTGACTTTCCATACTTAGAAATATTTCAAATTCTTCTTTAAAAATGACCTATAATCTCTTGCTTCCAAACATGGCCTTGCACTTGGAATTTGCTCTTGATCAAAAAAGATGGAATGAAGTAGACCTCTTGAATGACATTTTGCAATTTGAACCAACCAAATTCTCCAAAATTTGAGTAAGTTATGACTTGTTGAAGTTGGCCAAAAATCATGAAATGACCTATAATATTTTGCATTCTTAAGGAAAATTCCATCCATTTTCTTGCTTTGCACATAAAAGAAGGCATGAAGTACACATCCTTAAGATCATCATGGAAAAACAATGGGCTCAAGGTAATAAAAATTGACCAAGTTATGACCATTTTAAGTCACATATGGAAAATTAGGGGTTCCTCTGGATGACTTGTAATCTTTCTTCTTCACCAAGTTCCTTCCACCTGAAAATTCCTTGAAACTTTTGAAGTTATTTGTTGGTAACTCATTGAAGAGAAGAATGTTTTTGGAATCACTCAAAAATACCAAAATATGAGCAACATATGCCCCTTTGAAGTCCAAAACCCTAGCTCATAGGTCAAGAAAATGCTTGGTGGAACTTTGCCAAGTTTGAACAAACTTTTTGTGCCAATTGTCTTCTTTTGTGAATAGAGATTGTTGAGGATGATGATGAGTGTGATATGGTGGCCAAAACCGGGACATGTTTCCCTTTTTAAGGAATTGCTGGTTATCATTTTGCGTTTTTTTCCGCAAAATGTCGCGGTAAGCAAGAGTCGCCATCGACTTTTATTTTATCCAACAAGTAAAGGAAAAAAGCACAGAAAAATTCCTTTTTCGAGATATTTCTGAGTACTTTTTGAAAAGCTTTTGTTTTAACTTCGATTTAACTCTTGCTTCTGTCTTCACGAGTGTAATGAAGTGTTTTTGAAAACTTTGCTTGTAAAGGAGTGTAAGTGTGAAAAAAGTTTGTTTTGATTGAGCAAGTACTTAAGAACTAATCTACCTACTCGAAAAAAGAACCGTTCTATGTTCGTTTCCTTTAGACAGTACTATCCCACTATTAGTGAGTAGGTAGCACCGTCGTTGGAGTTTTAAGGGTCAATTCGAAAGAGACGTACGATCACCAAAGCAATGTTAGGACATCTGAGTAGTAACCCGGATGTCTTAGATCAATTATCCGAGGCGACAATATCCGAGGCAAACTTTCTGAGGAAACTTTGATCTTTGAGACAAAAGGACGACCACTAAAATACCCTATACTCAATGACCGTTTACCGAAGGCAACCAAGTGGAAGTGTACCCTAGGAGTGCGCATATGCGAGTGATTCAATTTCAGTTTATTTATCTTTGCACATTTAGGGTTATCTAACTGTTTTTAAAATTAATCATACATTCTTGTCATGCATCCTAATATCATACATCTAACAGTTTATATTTTGCGGAATTTAAAAGTGCGGAATTTAAACTACGCTATTACAAGGCTTCGGGTATTTACATAGCCAAAAACAAACCCTTGAAAATAATAAAGCTATAAATGAAAAAGTAAAAGTCCTAATTAAGCTATTACAACTTGTGAGCAGATACAATAATTGGGTAAAAATAAAATAATAGAGCGCGCGATGAAAATTGGAACGAGTGCGAACTAGGATTTTGACCCTTCTATCCTAATTAAAAGAAAAAATGTTTTTTTTTTGTTTTGTTATTTTTAATTATTTTTAACAAAAGATTAGGTTTTAGAATTAAATATACAAATAATTAGTTTAATTAAATTAATTAATAAAAATAAATAAAATGACCTATTTTTGGTTTTTTGGTTATTTTTTAAGAAAAAAAGAAAATGTAATTAAGTTTAGACAAAACCCTAATTTTCTAATTATTTTTAATTATTTACAAAAAGAAATTAAATTTAAAATCTAATTAAATTAATTAATTTTTTGATAAAAATAAAATCTAAACCTAATTTATGAAAATTATTATTTTTATAATAAAAAGAAAATAATTTAATTGTGTTAGTAAATAAAATAAATAAATTAAATGAAATAAAATAAAATAAAATAAAATAAAAAAGAAAATAGAAAGAGAGAATGGGCCTGAAAAGTAATTGGAGGGTGTGAGAAGCAATCTGGCCCAAGCCCAAGGGTGTCCACGTTTGACTTTTGGGATCTAGCGCATTGCCTTTACTGAGGCGTGCCATGGTCACCACATCATGGCCATACGATCTGGTTTCTAGGACGCTTGTATGGTTGGATCTTGAGGGAGCATGGTAGTCCCCTGGCTTGTGTACATGTGAGATCTGTAGTAAGAAATTAAGAAAAATACAAATGTTGGAGGCAGGGGTCGAACCCCTGACCTCAAGCTTCCTCAACGCCTTAACGCCAGACTGGCTACCACTGGGCCATTTGTGTTAGTTGTAATAATAATACAAAACAGTAATCAAATATTAAAAAGCCACGTATATCAATTCAGCGCGCAAAAATTTGAACAGGCCAATGGTTGATTGCCAACTGGTCATCTTCTTCCTTGGATCTATTGGTAAAAGTTCCAAACTTTTACCTACGGACGTTTGTCCGTAGCTACAAGTCCTGCAAATCTTAAAACTCAACACAAGCGTGATAAATAAAAACGAAGGCCATGGACATCTTTGTCTGGACCTGCTGATTCCATTGGTGGCCCTTTCATGGCCTAATTTTGCCTGTAAACGAAGATCCCAATTTGAAGCACGAAACCCTGATAATGGTGAAATCCAATATAGGCCATGAAAATGCATTTGACTATTACAGAAAGCTTACAAATAGGATGGTGAGCAATAATATACAATTATTTTATGCTACAAGTACAAGAATGATGCTATTCGATTTCAAAAAAGAAGCCATGTCGTGGGTGACTTACAGTGCGACATAAGGCTTGAAAATGCTTGAGTTTGATTGCTTTTGCTTGCTGATGACCTCAGGAAACGATTGGGATAGTCCAAGAGTCTTGAATTGGCTTCTAAGTACGAATTCGATTCACCACTTTTTTTCTTGTTCTTTCAAGTTTTTCTTCTGGTTCATACGCCTCTTTTTCTCTTAGAGCATAAGGTTTATTTAGACAAAGGAATTTAGGTCAATATTTGTGTATCAAATCTTGGTCCATTATGATGAAGATATTTGATTTGATTTCTTCATAAAGACTTGCTATATTTGATTCAATCAAGTGCCAATCTATTTTCATACGTTACTGCCAGCCTGTTATGAGTTGTTTGAGCCTCCAACATGATGAGAATCGAAAGCTGACCTGCCCCTGAAAATCCAACTCCCTTCTAATTTGATCTCTTAGATGGCCTCAAAGTCCCAATTCGAATTACCCCAGCTTTGATTGCATAGCCCCCTTTGATTGAACCTTCCTTTGCTTCGATTGCTTGATTAGAAAAGAATCACCCATGTCGAATCAACTTTTGTGGGGTTGGGAGTAAACAAGGCAAGAATCTGGCCTGGATAGGTTAGGATATGTGTTTTTTCTTAGTCATTCCATCCCATTTCATTCCTTATTTGATTGAGAGAAGATTCTTTCGATTGTGAGATTTCTGGCTTATTTTGGAACAAATACCCTTACTTCCTTCGAATCTGCCTTCCTTGCCAGCCTTAAACTCCAATTTGAGCCAATTAAGACTTTCCTTATTAGAACCTTGTTCTCCTTAATGGTTATGAGTCGAATTGTGTCAGCTTCAATACTAGGGCTCCTTCAATTGGACCACCCTTTGCTTCTATTTCCTGTCCTTTTGAAGAGAATTTCCTGGTCGAATCAGCTCTTTGTGGAATTATGAACAAACAAGGCAAGAATCTGGCCTGGACATATTTTTCGAGTGCCCTCTTGATGGCCTCTTTCGAATGGCCTGGAAGGAATTCTTCGAAGGGCCCTTGTCCAAATACCAATCGAAGGACTTTGACACAATACTAAATCGAAGGATCCCTTGCCATGCCAATCGAAAGGCTTGGACACAATGCCCATTGAAAGGCTTGTCATGAGGCCAATCGAAAGGCCTTTTGCAGATGTTAATTAAAGGATGCTATGTATATGTCAATCGAAAAGTATTTTGGAGATGCCAATCGAAATGCATTTTGGAGATGCCAATCAAAAGGCACTTTGGAGATGCCAATCGAAGGGCATTTTGTAGGTGCCAATCGAAGGATACTTAACCATCAATTGAAAAATTTCCTTGTCTTTAGGCAAAGGTTTATAACCACCTATGCAAGAGGAAAATCTTGGAAAAACATGAGGGAAAATTTTGGGGTACAACAGCTGCTCCTGTTCAATCTTCTTAAACCTGAGGATGTCGATTGGCTTTCGTGCCTTTCATGATCCGAAGGTGGAAGATGATTGAACACTAGAGTGCCCAGAAATTTGCACTCACATGAAGTGGTATCCGTCTTGCGATGTCGGGAATGGGCTTACAGATGCCATTTGGAAATTGCTGACGAGGGGATGGGCTTAAAGATGCCATCCGAAGGAGTGTCGATCGCATAAGAGATTCCTTAGCAAGAGTTTGTATGCCTGTTTGTTGAGGAAGATTCTGCTGGGGAATACTGATCTCTGTCTTGAGAGAAATAGAATTTTAGGAGCTTCAGTCTTCCGTTATTCTATTGGGGTATCATCTTTGTTTTGAGAAAGGTTTAATTTTAGGACCTTCAGTCGTCCGTTATTCTACTGAGGCATCATCTCTGTTGAAATTTAGGAACTTCGATCGTCCATTATTCTGAAGAGGTGAAGATGAACTATTATCTGGTCATAATCCAGGCTTCATAGTAATAAGACCGACTGCTATCTGGTCGTAATCCAGGCTTTACAGTGACTTACTGGGGAGATGAGATTAAACTTGCTATCCGGTCGTAATCCAGTCTTCACAATTTCTCAATTCTTATCTGGTCGTAATCCAGGCTTCAGAAGGAATTAAGTTGTTATCCGGTCGCATCCGGGCTTCAACTAGAATTTAGGGCACACTAATATCCGGTCGACACCGAGCTTCTTAGTATCTGTCCAGGTAAAATTGTTATTTGGTTGAAATCCAAGCTTCACAGTATCTTGTACCACTATCTGGTCGTAATCCAGGCTTCACGATGTTTTATACCATTATCTGGTCGAATCTAGGCTTCATGGTGTCCTGTACTGCTATCTGGTCGAAATCCAGGCTTCACAATACCTTACTTCTTATTTGGTCGAAATCCAGGCTTCAGAAGAAATCAAGTGGTTATCCGGTTGCATCCGGGCTTCCCTCTGACTGTTGGGCCTACTAATATCCGGTCGGATCCGAGCTTCATAGTAATTGGCTAGGTGAACTGCTATTTGGTCGTAATCCAAGCTTCACAGTGTCCCTCACTGTTTTCTGGTTGTAATTCAGGCTTCACAGTATCTTTTACCTCTATTTGGTCGTAATCCAGGCTTTGCGACATCTCATACCATTATCTGGTCGAAATCCAGGCTTTATGGTGTTCGGAGGAATCAAGATACTATCCGGTCGAATCCGGGCTTCCTAACTTGTGTTAAAGATATACCACTATCTGGTCGTAATCCAGGCTTCATGATACTTACTGAGCTGTTATCCGGCGTAATCCGGGCTTCACGGCTTGCTGGGGATTAAACTATTATCTGGTCAAATTTGGGCTTCATAGCTTAAAGATAAACCACTATCTGGTCGAATCCAGGCTTCGCGGTGTTTGATACTGTTATCCGGTCGAATTCGGGCTTCATAATATGTTGTAGAAATCAAGGTACTATCTGGTCGGATCCGGGCTTCATAGCTTGAACTTTGCGAGAATTTGATTGTATCTTTCCTGAAAGGTAAAGGTTAGCTGTATGTAATGTATGATATGTATCAGGTAATGATGTTCTCAAAATAAATGAGATTGTGTTGTATGATGCTTATGCATATGTCATGATGTATGGATATTTAATGTTTTCATGATATCCGCTAGTTGGGGAAAATAAATCTCGGATTACTGTTGGAGAAAAGAGTTGAATTCTTCATTTCCGCTGGGGATAGTGAATGAAGATGATTGTGAGAATAAACCTGCAGGAGAGGATAACTCCACTGGGGAATAAATTGACGAGGAAATGACTCTGTGGGGAGGACATATTCTGCTAGAGGACCTGTTGATTTGGAAGAATAACCTCAGCCGGGGATGAATTACCGTTGTTGGCGATGATAAACTCTGTTGGTAATTAAGTTTCTATTTGTGAAAGGAATGAACTCCGCTGGGGATGATTTTCCAGTTGCGACTTCACTAGGGATAATCTTTTAGACTCTACTGGGAACAATCCTTCAGACTCTACTGGGGATAATCTTCCAGTGCTGGTGATAGGTAAACTCTGCTTGGGGAGAATCTTACCGACTCATTCGCGATTGTGAATCTCAGCTAGGGAGAACCGTGTCCTGTTTGGGACAACTAACATCACTGTCTTTGTCTTACTCTGTGAGGAGTGAATGTTATTGGGACGCATGCTGCGGATATGACGATGACTCTGCATCGAGACTTTCTGCCCCTGTATCTGCTGGAGAAAGTGCCTGCGAAGGCCTTGTGGATCGAGTGTTATCCCAACTTATGAGGTGCTTGGTAACTTTCCATCAAAATGATCAACCTTCTTCTGGTAGGCAAATGACAAGATGACGGGACATAATTGTATGCTTTGATCCCTAATTTTTTCCTGGACCGCCCTTTCGGGTTTTCAGTCCACCAGGATACCCTTTTTTGCCCAAGCCGCCCTTTCGAGTTTTCGACTTGCCGGGTGTACATATCTTTTTTGTTTTTTATCCCTAATTTTTGCCCGAACCCTTTTGGTTCGCCGGGATGCCCTTATTTTTACCTATGCCAGTCGACCTAGCGGGTCTTTGTTCATGCGCAATATTTTCTGACTATGTCCACACTCTCAGGGTGTAGAGAGTTGTCACTGTCGGTAGTGTTGTGTTGCCACAATACCAGAAGATGCTTGTTTGATCGTACAAGATTCATTGCTGGAATTCATGTCTAATGCCCCAAGTGATTCAGATGGATATTTTCCCTTGGCTATTTGGCATCTTTGAGAGATTCCTTGAATCTTGACTTTGATTGCCCCAGATGACGGATAATGATCATGCCGTGCCCCTTGTTTGGAAGTGTTTTTTCCACTTGAGGTGATCCTTTTTATTGAGAAAGTTTTTTGTTCACTAGATATTCGTCGTGCGAATTTCTCTGCTGTTGAACAAATAGTCATAAGCAAACAATGTTATTTTAAGAATGCAAAGCTTATGTCTGTTTTGAAATTTTTGAAAATGCATTTTTCAGTAAAACAGGAAAATTTTGTAAAATGTGATGTTAACTCAGGATTTACAGCAAGTCCTACAAGAGTCAGGATACCTTTTGTAACAATACGCTTTCGAACTAACCCATGCTTCAGCTAGGACTTTTAAGGGTTATAACGTGGCCTGGTTCACGGTTCAAGAAACAAAGGATAAAGGCTCGAAATTTATTTGTACCCACCCGTTCTTCGTGATGTTCTTCGATCCTAAGCTCAGATAATTGTGCATTTAGATCCCGTTTTGAGCCTTTGCTCTGATATTCCAGTAATGGTTCAGATACTGACAATCTATTTTGAACAGGAAGTCATTTTTGTTGAGAGTTTAGGGTTTGTAGGACCTCTTTCCTTTTGATTTTATTATCCCTGTCTTTTGCCTGAACTGTTCCTTTTTGTGATCACAGTCAGCGGGATGCACACGTTTTTTCTTTTCTTAAGTCTCATTCATAGGTTTTAATCTAATGGGCTTTTATTTCAAGAGATAATGACTGCCTGTCTTAACGATTATAGGGAACCATCACCGTCTTTTGTTTCAGAAGGACGTCTTTGATGCCATTCATTGTGCACCCGAATTAACTAAGAAAACTACCCTGCCCCAGGTTGTGATTAAGGGTTTTAACTTGTGTGAAAATAAAAACTCCAACTTCTTTGGCTCAAAGGGGTTGACTAGGGATTATCTTCCTTATAACTCCACTGTTTAGGATTTGAAACAACGCCTGTACATCGCCAGCGAAGTCTGTTCAAGAGCATACTGTAGATATTATGGTATCATTTTCGTCATCCTCCCTCTAAAGGCTTAGAGTTTTTTTAATCTAGAGTTGAACATCACAAAAAGGAAAGCAATTTAATATAGTGAATACGAATGGATTGATTCAAAACAGACATATGCAATGCATTGATAAAGTAACAAAGTTTGACATGAACAGATATTCGAACAATTAAAAGAAAATTACAACTTGAAAATTCTAATGAACAAAAGCCTTCTCTTGTCAGAACTTGTCACTTTAAATGGTGAGCCTTAGAGGATTGACAGAAACATTCCAGTTGACCATCTTGTGTGAATTCCAATGCTCCTTCATCAATCAGGTTTTGAATTTTGTACTTCAACTGCCAACAGTCATCAGTATCATGCCTCATACTGTTCGAGTGATATGCACACCTTGCATCAGGATTGTAGTTAGGGGAAGAAGTTTTGGGATTCGAATGAGGTCCTATCAACGTCACCAGATTCATCCTCAATAGGTGTTGTAAATCTTGAGACAACGACATGTTGAGCTTGGTAAACTGCCTCTTGGGTGTATCTGGCTTACTCTGATTAACCCGTTGTTTATGGCAAGGTTGTTGTTAGACCCTTGAGGTAGTAGAAACTTGGAGAGGTCCATTCTTCACCAAACCAAACCCTTGTCTTCTTGGAGGCTGATCAATGACTTGTTCCCCGGTCTCGACTGTTTGCTTCATACTGTTGTATCTGTCTTGATGAAGCTGGTTGATAATGGTTCTCAGCTCTTCTTGTTCCCGGGCTAAGCCTTGGATAAGAGCCATCTGCACTAACATCTGGGTTCTCATTGCACCTACCTTAGCTTGCAATTGCTCCAGCCGTTCGTCCTTATTGTCTTCAGGACTTTTCTTGACCAAGTTCCCAACGAGGAGTGTTTTCAACTCTTCCTGCCCCTTGGATAGGTTTAGGAATATGTCCCTGAACTGAGCTTCTTGAGTATGAAGATCTCTGTTGTCTTGTTTGAGAGCCATTGCTGAAATAAACAGCGAGAACATGAGAGACCTGTACTGGAAGACCTGTTATGCAATGATATGTATGATATATGTATGCAATGTTTTCAAGGATCTCGCGGGGTAAACAAGAAACTGTTAGAATTTGAATTTTGCAGCTTTGATTGAAGAAACTTCGTGTCATCAAGAGTCCTTCTTCAAGAGTCAAGCTCACCATATCGAGTGTGTCATAGCCCCTAACTCAAGTTATCATGTTTTGATTTATAGACGGCATTGGCTAGAGAAAAATAAATCCCATTGCCCCTTGCTAGACGTATGATTTACCATAACCTGCATCACAAACCCTTGAGATCCTTGAAATGGCTAAGGAAATGTTTAGGCAATGATGTTATGATGTGTATGTTATGCGTTTAAGCAAAAATGCGAGGTGATGTAAACAAGTAAATCCGGCAAGAAATCCAAGTTATTGGATAAGGACTGTAAACAAAACCTGCAAGGAACTCATGTTGTCAAATAATAAAACTGTGCAAGTAGTTCAAGTTTGAGAGCACACAAGTCACACAAACAGCCTTAGGTTTAGGCTTGCATGGGGTCTAGGTATTACCCTCTTGAGTTAAGTTGGTTCAACCTGTCCTAATAATAGTAACCGGGTTCTTGAGGTTCTCAATATCACTGACCATCCTTGATCGATCATAATTCCAGTCACGCAATCTTTTCTTGCAGCCGGAACCATCTCGAGAGTATGGTCTCAATGAGTGTAGCATATTGCTACTTTATATGGCCAAGTTGGTCGATTGTAGGTTCTCAGGTCAGTTGATGCTTAATGACCCATATAGCAGCCCCATACTCTCCTTGTTCCTCCACAAGGGATATCGGTACCAACTAATGTGCCACATCAACGTAGCTACTGCTTCAACCGTATCGGTCTACGCCGTACAGTTCCCTCACAGTCTATTACTACTTACCTAACAGGTGTCCCCAGATCTGGGTTAGGATCTATAGTAACTCCGATTCAAAGCCCACAAAAATAAAGCAAACAAATCAAACAATTGAAAACAATATGATGAACTAATCCTAAGGTACACCCCACTTATTAATCTCCCCAGCAGAGTCGCCAGTTCTGTGATACGGTGGCCAGAACCGGGACGTGTTTCCCTTTTTAAGGAATTGCTGGTTAGTGTTTTGCGTTTGTTTTCGCAAAATGTTGCCGTAAGCAAGAGTCACCACTGAGTTTTATTTTATCCAACAAGGAAAGGAAAAAAGCACAGAAAAATTCCTTTTTCGAGATATTTCTGAGTACAGGGGGTAGATTATAGAAAGGGAAGGTATTAGCACCATTTCTATCCGTAGTTATCTACGGGCTCTTAGGTACTTGCTCATCATTTTCAAAATTGTTTTCTTTGTGTGTGTGTGATTTGAAAAGCTTTTGTTTTGACTTCGATTTAACTCTTACTTCTGTCTTCAAGAGTGTAATGAAGTGTTTTTGAAAACTTTACTTGTAAAGGAGTGTAAGTGTGAAAAAAGTTTGTTTTGATTGAGCAAGTACTTAAGAACTAATCTACCTGCTCGAAAAAAGAATCGTTCTATGTTCGTTTCCTTTAGACATCGCTATCCCATTATTAGTGAGTAGGTAGCACCGTCGTTGGAGTTTTAAGGGTTAATTCGAAAGGGACGTACGATTACAAAAGCAATGTTAGGACATCTGAGTAGTAACCCTGATGTCTTAGATCAATTATCCAAGGCGACAATATCTGAGGCAACCTTTCCAAGGAAACTTTGATCTTTGAGACAAAAGGATGACCACTAAAATACCCTATACTCAATGAACGTTTACCGAAGGCAACCAAGTGAAAGTGTACCCTAGGAGTGCGCATGTGCGAGTGATTCAATTTCAGTTTATTCATCTTTGCACATTTAGGGTTATCTAACTGTTTTTAAAATTAATCATACATTCTTGTCATGCATCCTAATATCATACATCTAACAGTTTATATTTTACGGAATTTAAAAGTGTGGAATTTAAACTACGCTATTACAAGGCTTCGGGTATTTACATAGCCAAAAACAAACCCTTGAAAATAATAAAGCGATAAATGAAAAAGTAAAAGTCCTAATTAAGCTATTACAACTTGTGAGCAGATACAATAATTGGGTAAAAATAAAATAATAAAGCGCGCGATGAAAATTAGAACGAGTGCGAACTAGGGTTTTGACCCTTCTATCCTAATTAAAAGAAAAAATGTTTTTTTTGTTGTTTTTAATTATTTTTAAGAAAAAGATTAGGTTTTAGAATTAAATATACAAATAATTAGTTTAATTAAATTAATTAATAAAAATAAATAAAATGACCTATTTTTGGTTTTTTGGTTATTTTTTAAGAAAAAAAGAAAATGTAATTAAGTTTCGACAAAACCCTAATTTTCTAATTATTTTTAATTATTTACAAAAAGAAATTAAAGTTTACCTAAAATTAAAATCTAATTAAATTAATTAATTTTTTGATAAAAATAAAATCTAAACCTAATTTGTGAAAAGTATTATTTTTATGATAAAAAGAAAATAATTTAATTGTGTTAGTAAATAAAATAAATAAATTAAATGAAATAAAATAAAATAAAATAAAAAATAAAATAGAAAGAGAGAATGGGCCTGAAAAGTAATTGGAGGGTGTGAGAAGCAATTTGGCCCAAGCCCAAGGGTGTCCACGTTTGACTTTTGGGATCTAGCGCATTGCCTTGACTGAGGCGTACCATGGTCACCACATCATGGCCATCAGATCTGGTTTCTAGGATGCCTGTATGGTTGGATCTTGAGGGAGCATGGTAGTCCCCTGGCTTGTGTGCGTGTGAGATCTGTAGTAAGAAATTAAGAAAAATACAAACGTTGGAGGCAGGGGTCGAACCCCTGACCTCAAGCTTCCTCTACGCCTTAACGCCAGCCTGGCTACCACTGGGCCATTTGTGTTAGTTGTAATAATAATACAAAACAATAATCAAATATTAAAAAGCCACATATATCAATTCAGCGTGCGAAAATTTGAACAGGCCAATGGTTGATTGCCAACTGGTCATCTTCTTCCTTGGATCTATTGGTAAAAGTTCCAAACTTTTACCTACGGACGTTTGTCCGTAGCTACAAGTCCTGCAAATCTTAAAACTCAACACAAGCGTGATAAATAAAAATGAAGGCCATGGACATCTTCGTCTGGACCTGCTGAGTCCATTGGTGGCCCTTTCATGGCCTAATTTTGCCTGTAAACGTAGATCCCAATTTGAAGCACGAAACCCTAATAATGGTGAAATCCAATATAGGCCATGAAAATGCAATTGACTATTATAGAAAGCTTGCAAATAGGATGGTGAGCAATAATATACAATTATTTTATGCTACAAGTACAAGAATGATGCTATTCAATTTCAAAAAAGAAGCCATGTCGTGGGTGACTTACAGTGCGATATAAGGCTTGGAAATGCTTAAGTTTGATTGCTTTTGCTTGCTGATGACCTCAGGAAACAATTGGGATAGTCCAAGAGTCTTGAATTGTCCTCTAAGTACGAATTCGATTCACCACTTTTTTCTTGTTTTTCCAAGTTTTTCTTCTGGTTCATACGCCTCTTTTTCTCTTAGAGCATAAGGTTTATATAGACAAAGGAATTTAGGTCAATATTTGTGTATCAAATCTTGGTCCATTATGATGAATATATTTGATTTGATTTCTTCATAAAGACTTGCTATATTTGTCTCAATCAAGTGCCAATCAATTTTCATACGTTACTTCCAGCCTGTTATGAGTTGTTTGGGCCTCCAACATGATGAGAATCGAAAGCTGACCTGCCCCTGAAAATCCAACTCCCTTCTAATTTTCTCTCTCTGGTGGCCTCAAAGTCCCAATTTGAATTACTCCAGCTTCGATTGCATAGCCCCCTTCGATTGAACCTTCCTCTGCTTCGATTGCTTGATTCGAAAAGAATCACCCATGTCGAATTAACTTTTGTGGGGTTGGGAGTAAACAAGGCAAGAATCTGGCTTGGATAGGTTAGGATATGTGTTTTTTCTTAGTGATGCCAGCCCATTTCATTCCTTATTTGATTGAGAGAAGATTCTTTCGATTGTGATATTTTTGGCTTATTTTGGAACAAGTACCCTTCCTTCCTTCCTTCGAATCTGCCTTCCTTGCCAGCCTTAAACTCCAATTTGAGCCAATCAAGACTTTCCTTATTAGAACCTTGTTCTCCTTAATGGTTCTGAGTCGAATTGTGTCAGCTTCAATACTAGGGCTCCTTCGATTGGACCACCCTTTTCTTCTATTTCCTATCCTTTTGAAGAGAATTTCCTGGTTGAATCAGCTCTTTGTGGAATTATGAACAAACAAGGAAAGAATCTGGCCTGGACATATTTTTCGAGTGCCCTCTTGATGGCCTCTTTCGAATAGCCTGGAAGGAATTCTTCGAAGGGCCCTTGTCCAAATACCAATCGAAGGACTTTGACACAATACTAAATCGAAGGATCCCTTGCCATGCCAATTGAAAGGCTTGGACACAATACCCATTGAAAGGCTTGTCATGAGGCCAATCGAAAGGCCTTTTGCAGATGTCAATCGAAGGATGCTATGTAGATGTCAATCGAAAAGTATTTTGGAGATGCCAATCGAAATGCATTTTGGAGATGCCAATCGAAAGGCACTTTGGAGATGCCAATCGAAGGGCATTTTGTAGGTGCCAATCAAAGGATACTTAACCATCAATTGAAAAATTTCCTTGTCTTTAGGCAAAGGTTTATAACCACCTATGCAAGAGGAAAATCTTGTAAAATCATGAGGGAAAATTTTGGGGTACAATAATGAGGACTCATGGCCACCAAAAACACTTTCATATCCCTTCCAAAACAACTTCATGGTGAGGTTTAAATCCCTCAAGCTTTGACTAGGGCATGGAAATAAACTCATGAACCCATGATAAAACTTGCTAATCCTCATTACCTTTACCTACATTATTAGTAAGTAAGACAAAACAATATTGCACTTTGTTAATTAGAGAGAAAATCAAAGCAAAATATCCATGATCAAAAGAGAAAACAAGTTAAGGTGCTTGGTAATTCCTCAAAGAGCAAAGCTAAAGATAAGGAGAAGAATTAAAAGCCTTAATGTGATTTTGTGGTGATTGAAACAATATGGTTTGATGAAGGGATCTTAGGGGCAAAAATTGGGGTACAACAGCTGTCCTTATTTAAGTTTCTTCTATCTGGAGATACGAAGGTTAAAAATCTCCGCGTCGACGTGATCGAAGGCACTTAAGTATAAAACAAACCCTGTTTTTTGCCCTAAGATGCCATGCAAACAAATATGCATATGAATGCATATGAATGGAACAAAAGAGACGCAAAGTAGTATTGGAGATACAAAATGAAATGTAGAAGCAAAGGAGCAAACCCCACCAGGAAAATAAATCACTGGTAAACCACAAGAAAAGAGTCAGAGAGGAGGATAACAAGCATCGACGTTCACTTCCGACGTACTACCAGCGTTCACTGAAGGTAGAAAGAGAAAAGAAACACTGACGTTTACTGCCGATGTACTACCGACATTCACTGAAGGTAGAAAGAGAAAATATATCATATCACCTCCGTTCACTGACGATGAACTATCAATGTTCACTGAAGATAGCAAAAAGATAAGAAACACCGACGTTCACTGCCGATGTACTACCAACATTCACTGAAGGTAGAAAGAGAAAAGAAACACCGATGTTCACTGCCGATGTACTACCAACGTTCACTGAAGGTAGAAAGAGAAAATATATTATATCACTGTCGTTCACTGACGATGAACTATCAACGTTCACTGAAGATAGCAAAAAGATAAGAAACACCGACGTTCACTGCTGATGTACTACCAACGTTCACTGAAGGTAGAAAGAGAAAATATATCATATCACCGCCGTTCACTAACGATGAACTATCAACATTCACTGAAGATAGCAAAAAGATAAGAAACACCGACGTTCACTGCTGATGTACTACCAACATTCACTGAAGGTAGAAAGAGAAAATATATCATATCACCGTCGTTCACTGACGATGAACTATCAACGTTCACTGAAGATAGCAAAAAGATAAGAAACACCGACGTTCACTGTCGATGTACTACCAACGTTTATTGAAGGTAGAAAGAGAAAATATAAAGTTTCCCCAAGATTCTGGTGTTTTGTCGAGAACGGGTCATAACTTCTTCTTTAACTAAGGAGATCTTCCTGGAAAAGGTAATACATAATCTGTCTCAAATAAAGAGACTTCCACTTATTATCAAAGGGCAATGCAAAGAGAAATGACTTTCTGGGAATAGCGATATGACTTCCTGGGGAAGTGCCACAATATTCCTGCTGAAGAGATAAGGTCTTCCTGTGCAAAATAAATGCAAGAACCAAAACTCAAAGTTTTCAGAGATCTATAAATCCAATTCGAAAATAAACTCAAGCAAGACGGCCAATGTAGATACATCCTTTGAGAAATAAACTCAAGAGGGACAACCGAAATCAACTGAGCCAAAAACACTGCAGAAAAGGTCAGAACATAATGCTAATGAATGATGGTTTTTAGTTATGCATGATGCATGTATGAATGTATGAGCGCTATCATGCATATTCTGATAAAAGGATGCATAATCAGCACAAACAAACAAAACCGCCTCAAGTACTAACAACAATAGGCTAACTTCAACCAGAAGGATCAATCCAAGAAAGGTAAAAACAACTGCGGAAACCAAACTCACTGCCCATCTTAACTTTATTGAGGAGAAACATAATCCGGATGTAGCCAAATCAAACAGATATCGGGATAGGACATCCTTCTTCCGGTTTCATCGGAGAAAAAGGGTTTCCAAAAGCAACATGCCTACTGGAGATTGCAAGACCAATCTCAAATAAAACAGACTGACACCGACACAACCGAACTTCACTGGGGGATTCAAGCCTACCTCCCTGGAAAAAACTTTCATCACGAATAATCATTACCAACAAGAAATGCCCTGGGATAATCCTCCTGGGAAATCAAGACTCGACTGGAGATAGTGGGGTCACAAACCCAATATTGCACATTGCACCCACTGATACCGTCTTTAACTATCTGAGAAATCACAAAGATTGCACACCAGCAAAATGACCTGAGAAAACCTTTGTGAAGGGAGTAAAATTTCTTAAAACAACCGGAGTTTGTTCATTCTTGGGATCACCATTTTTGTTGTCGTTGTTTCATCACAAATCCCAAAGTAGATTGAATTATAAAGATCTCTTCTCTTTTCTTTTGAAAAGTCAATTTTGCTTTTTAATCTCTTTGCTTTAACAATTATTATCAGTAATAAATGATGTCTTTGCAAGCTAAATAAAAGTAAGAACACAAAAAGTTGGGAAAAAGCTCAAATTTCATTAATAGAATGGTAGTCTGCGAATGGCGAGACTCCATGGATGATTACAAAGTTTAAGAAATGGTAATACATAATGAAAAAGATACATTGAGATACAATGACCACTATCCCCCTAATAACTTTTGAAATCCTGAGCAGCAACTTTTTGTTGAAGTATGGTGAGGATCCGAAAAGATTGTTGCTTCATCGATCAAGTCTCGTCTGAAGTAGTTACTTGCCAAGAAAGTCCCTAACTTTTGCCTAAGCTTCCCTTGCGGGTTTTCAACTTAGCGGAAAATTTATTCTGTTTATGTCTCTAATTTTTTCCTAGATCACCATTTTGGGTTTTCGGCCTACCGAGACGCTCCTTATTGCCTAAGCCGCCCTTTCGGGTTTTCAACTTAGTGAGCCGTTCTTTTATTTCTTTAGGCGAAGTATTTCTTAACTACGTCAACATTCATGGGACGTAAGAACTCCTCTCCATCCATAGTTTCAAGAATCAATGCACCACCAAAGAAGGCTTTCTTGACAACATATGGGCCTTCAAAATTGAGAGTCCACTTTCCCCTAGAATCAGTGTTGAAAGACATGATCTTCCTGAGCACGAGGTCGCCTTCTCTGAATTCACGAGGTTTGACCTTTTTATCAAAAGCTTTCTTCATTCTTTTTTGATATAATTGCCCATGACACAAAGTTGTCATTCTCTTCTCTTTAATCAAATTCAATTGGTCAAACCTGTTCTGGACCCATTCAACCTTTGTCAACTTGGCTTCCATTATCACACGTAACGAGGGAATCTCTACCTCGACTGGGAGTACAACTTCCATTCCATACACTAGGGAAAATGGGGTTGCTCCTGTTGAAGTGCGAACAGATGTTCGATATCTATGCAGAGCAAAAGGGAGCATTTCATGCCAATCCTTATAAGTAACAACCATTTTCTGGATAATCTTCTTGATATTCTTATTAGCAGCTTCAACAACCTCATTCATCTTTGGCCTATATAGAGATGAATTATGATGGACAATTTTGAATTCTTCACACAGTTCTGTCATCATCTTGTTGTTCAAATTTGAGCCGTTGTCAGTGATGATTCTGCTTGGCACACCATAGCGGCATATAAGATTGTTTTTTATGAAACGTACAACCACCTGTTTGGTAACATTGGCATATGAAGCAGCCTCTACCCATTTGGTAAAGTAGTCAATTGCTACCAAGATAAAATGGTGTCCATTCGAAGCCTTGGGTTCTATCATCCCAATCATGTCAATAGCCCACATAGAGAAAGGCCATGTGGAGGAAATCACATTGAGCAGTGTCAGAGGCACATGGATCTTATCTGCATAAATCTGGCATTTATGGAACTTCTTTGCAAATTTGTAACAATCGGATTCCAACCAATAATAACCTACCCTTAGCATATTTTTAGTCATTGAATGTCCATTAGCATGAGTGCCAAATGAACCTTCGTGTATCTCATGCATCAACATGTCTGCTTCTTGTCTATCCACGCATCTGAGCAAGACCATGTCAAAATTTCTCTTGTATAACACATTTTCACTGAGGAAGAAACTGCCTGCCAACCTTCTCAATGTCTTTCTATCTTTCTTTGACGTGCCAAACGGGTATTCATGAGTCTGAAGAAAATGCTTGATATCAAAATACCAAGGTTTCTCATATGCTACCTCCTCTGTCGCAAACACGTGAGCAGGCCTATTGAGCCGTTGAACTGTAATTCAGGATATATCATTCCAAGCATTTACTTGGTACATGGAAGCCAGAGTTGCCAGAGCATCTTCCATTTGATTTTCATCTCTAGGAATGTGATGGAATTCAACTTTATTAAAGAAGGGTAATAATCTTCTAGCATAATCTTTGTAAGGGATCAAGCCAGGGTGACGAGTATCCCATTCTCCTTTAATCTGATTTATTACCAATGCTGAATCGCCATACACATCTAGAATTTTGATTCTGAGATCAATAGCTTCCTCGAGACCCAGGATGCAAGCCTCATATTCTGCCATATTATTAGTGCAATCAAATGTTAACCTTGTCGTAAAAGGAATGTGCGATCCATGAGGAGTAACAATCAAAGCACCAATTCCTTTACCATAAGCATTCACAGCTCCATCAAGTATCATACTCCAACAAGATTTAGGGTCAGGGCCCTCCTCAGGCAATGGTTTATCACAATCTTTCACTTTCAAGAACATCACATCTTCATCGGGGAATTCACATTCTGCAGACTGATGATCTTCCACCGACTGGTGATCAAGGTAATTTGCCAACACACTACTTTTGATAGCTTTTTGAGTGCGGTACTCGATATCATACTCAGATAACAACATCTTCTAACGGGCAGTTCTCCCAGTAAGAGCAGGCTTTTCAAAAATATACTTGATTGGATCTATTTTGGAGATCAACCAAGTGGTATGATTCAACATATACTTCCGCAAACGCTTTGCCGCCCAGGCCAAAGCACAACATGTTTTTTCTAGCATGGAATACCGTGCTTACAATTAGTGAAATTTTTGCTGAGATAATAAATGGCGAACTCTTTCTTTCCCGTTTCATCCTGTTGTCCCAGAATATAACCCAAGGATTTATCTATCACTATTAGATACATAATCAACAGTCTTCCTTCTACGGGAGGGAGCAAGATAGGAGGTTCAAGCAGATACTCTTTAATACTTTCAAATTCCCTTTGGCAGTCAACTGTCCACACACAACCTTGATCTTTCTTTAACAACTTAAAGATCGGTTCACACGTTGCAGTCATGTGGGAAATAAATCTGGAGATATAATTCAAACGCCCAAGGAAACCCCTGACTTGCTTTTCAGTTCTTGGTGCTGGCATTTCTTGAATTGCTTTGACTTTATCGGGGTCAACTTCAATTCCTTTCTGTCTAACAATAAAACCCAATACTTTCCCCGATCTAACTCCGAAGGTGCACTTATTTGGATTCAGGCGGAGACGATACTTCCTCAAACGCCGAAACAACTTCAACAAATTTTCTATATGCCCTTCTTCAGTCTGGGATATACTTCGATTTATTTGTGCATCAGATCATGGAATAGGGTTGTCATAGCCCTCTGGTACGTTGCACCAGCGTTCTTCAACCCGAAGGGCATCACTCTGTAACAGAATGTTCCCTAGGGTGTGATAAATGTTGTTTTTTCCATGTCCTCTGGAGCCA
This sequence comes from Vicia faba, assembly GCA_948472305.1. NCBI lineage: Eukaryota > Viridiplantae > Streptophyta > Magnoliopsida > Fabales > Fabaceae > Vicia > Vicia faba. The sequence goes on along the minus strand of OX451738.1, from coordinate 257,273,749 downwards.
TTCTTATTTGATTATACCCGGAAAATTCGTCCATGAACGAGAATACCTTGAATTTTGCTATGCTATCCACTAACATGTCAATGTGAGGTAATGGAAAATCATCTTTTGGACTAGCTTTATTTAGGTCTCTAATCTACGCACATGCAGACTTTTCCGTCTTTTTTCGGTACTGGAACAATATTGGCAATCCATTGGGGATACACTGACGTCACAAGAAAACCAACATTAATCTGCTTTAGAACATTCTCTTTGATCTTTACTGCCATATCCGGGTGGGTTCTTCTCAACTTTTGTTTAACTGGCAGACACTCTGGCTTCAACGACAAACAATGCTCGACAATGTCTATATCTAGACCAGACATATCTTGATAAGACCAAGCAAATATGTCCATATATTCTTTCAACAACTCAATCAACCCGCTCTTTACATCAGGATGCAACGATGCTTCAATCTTGACTTCCTTCGGATCTTCCTCTGAACCCAAATTAACCACCTCCAAAGGCTCTTTGTATGGTTGAATGGTATTTTCCTCGTGCTCAAGCAACCGTGAGACCTCTTCTGGAATCTCATCATAATCTTCTTCTTCAGCCCCAAACACAGGACAATCAAAGTTGGGAGAGGGTGTAGGGTCATTGTATTCAACAGGTTTTTTAATTAATCTGCACATGTGATTTATGATTGCTCTTAGAAACTGACACATATAACAAGTGAGCATGCAGATTAATTTTCAGTTATTATTTATTTTGAAAGGTTTTTTCTTATTATTAACATTTCCCAAGAAAAAGGCATAAAATAAAAGACATAATTTGGAAGCAAAGATAACTTTTATTAATGATCTTAACAGTTATAGCAAACAGATAAGCCCTACAACATCAATACTTCCACCTTGGGCAGAGTGAAAGATTTTCAAAAGAAAGAAACAAATTAACAAAACAAATTACTTTGAAATATGTATGCAAGAAGGAACATCAATGGTGACCCAGTTCTGAACTCAGACTCCAAGCGTCACATAATTAGGTACTTCCTGCTCTACTTCATCCTCTTCAACGACATTAATTCCAGAAACAATCGGATGGAGGTAGCCTCCGCTGCGGAAAACATCATGATAACTGTTCGCAGAAGATTTTGACTTCAAAATTTCACTTTTGCCATTCCTTGAAGAGAAACCCAAACCAGTTCTGTTCTTGTTCACAGGTGGATCCACAAGTCATTCCCAAACTGCATTATGACCATTGCGCACAACCTGCTGCGCATCCTTCAGTGAGACCACAAAATTATCATTTTTCCTTATGTTGTCAATGGATAAGGCTTGGAACTGGGTTCCAATATCCGCCTCATCCGCTTCTACAATACTGAAAGAGGATAGATGGGATATTAACAACGCCTTCTCCCCATTTATGATCACTACCTTCCCTTCACGCAAAAATTTTAGCTTCTGATGCAGAGTTGAAGTGACAGCCCCTGCTTCGTGTATCCATGGCCGTCCTAACAAAAAAATATACGCGGGAATAATGTCCATTACCTGGAAAGTTATCAAGAACAAATGTGGTCCTATATGGATGGGCAAGTACACTTCATCGATGACAAATTTCCTCGACCCATCAAAAGCCTTCACAATGATGCCACTCGGGCGCATAGGAGTTCCTTGATACTTTAACTTCATGAGGGTACTTCTTGGTATAACATTCAACGCAGATCCGTTATCAATTAGCACATTAGACAACGAATCATTCTTGCAATTCATAGATATGTGGAGGGCCAGACTGTGATTCCTCCCTTCATCTGGTAACTCATCATCGCAGAAACTCAAGTTCTTACATGATGTAATGTTTCCAATTACACTGCTGAATTGATCTAACGGTGTGTCATTCTCTACAAAAGCTTGGTCTAACACTCTCATCAGTGATTCCCTATGAGCGGAGGAATTCATAAGTAATGCCAGGATGGATATCTTTGAAGGAGTCTGCAATAGCTGATCTATAATTTTATAGTCGCTCATCTTAATGACCTTCAAGATATCATCCACCTCCTTCTCTAATATGGCTCCACTAGCCTCTCCTGCAGCCTTCTTAAGCTCATCGTTCTCAGCAATTTTCTTTCCAACATCAACATCTTTTCGAATAACCGGCACAAACACACGACCACTATGGGTCACCCTGCTATTATCAGCTATATTTCCAACATCTGGCATTGGCTGGATGGGAACTTCCACCCTTTCTTCTAATATTGTAGCGTTGTATTTGTAAGGCACAACCTTATCTGATTTATAGGGAACAGGACCTGGCAGACTGATTACCAATGGGGTAACAGCTGGTTTGCTATGGTACTCCACCTCAAGGTGAGCGGGTGCACCAAAACAAGGTACAATGACATTTACACCTTCCTCAACAAAATCAGCCCTCAAAAGGTCACTTCTGACATACAAATCTTCATATGAAGAGAAATACTCATCCGCTGAGGCATATTCTTCTTCTGACTCTTCTCTCATCAAACAAACTGCAACCATGTCAATCTCGTGATAATCATCTCTCTGACCTGTGATCTTGATAGTCCCATTGTCTAACAGCAATTGAACACACTCTCTCACAATAGAATATCCTCGGGGGTCTCGACAACAAACTACACAAGACCCATATTGGTGTTCCACCTGACCAGTAGTACGACAGAAAGTAGCATGCAACTGTACGAGATCTTCATTCAAATGCTCTACATCAAAAATTCTAAATTCACCCGGACATCCAGAAACCATATTCACTTCCTCTTCATATTCTGCCCTAGGCCTGATTATATGGATTAAACCTTCGTCCATCATCTCCTGTAGGTCAGCCTTTATCTTCCCGCAACCCTGGATATTTATACTGCAGATAGCACAACCGGCATGGTCATGCGTGTAATAACTGAATTCACAGAGGTCTGCATGCATCTTCACCAAATCCCCTCTAACCAGATTAATGTCAAAAATCCGGAAGTCACCTGGACAACCGGCCACCATATTCACAATATTCACTCCCTCGTGCTTGGGTAGAGGATTGTCTTTAACGTTAGGTCCCATGTCTTTGAAGGATAAAATTCCATACTTCACCAATCTTTTCACTTCAGTCTTCAAAGGATAACAATTTTCAACACTATGCCCTGGTGCTCCCTGATGAAAGGCACACGTCTGGTCTGCTTTGTAATACCAAGGCAATGGAGATGGTATTGCTGGAGGTGGTCGTGTCTGGGCCAACTTCTTCTGAATCAATGCTGGTAGTAGCTCTGCATAACCCATGGGAATAGGGTCATAGTTCTCCCTTTTCTGACTATTCCCTTGGTTCCCCTGCTGGGATTGTCTTTGATAAGCAACAGTAGTTGGAGCGGCATTCATAACAGGAGTCACTGAAGCAACTTGCTGGTGACGCTGATAATTCCTTCTAGGAGCGTTCACTCTCCTCTCTTGTATGACAACATTGGTATCTCCCTCTTTCTTCTTTGTAAACCCATAAGCTGGTTTCTTCACACCTCCGGATCCTTCACCCTTTGTCAAATGACCTTCTCTTACTTCCCCTTCTAGGCAGACACCCATTCCTACCATCTCTGTAAAATCACTCGGGTCACTTGCTACCATTCTTTCGTAGTAAAAAGCACTCAACGTCTTCAGAAAATGTTTAGTCTTTTCTTTCTCCTCCATAGGAGGAATCACTTGTGCAGCCACTTCGCGCCATCTCTGCGCATACTCTTTGAACAATTCTCTGTCTTTCTGAACCATGGCCCTAAGCTGGTCATGACCGGGTGCCATGTCCACATTGTACTTGTACTATTTTATGAATGCTTCCCCCAAATCATTAAAGGTATGGATGTTGGCACTGTCTAAACTCATGTACCATTTCAACGTTGCGCCGGTCATACTATCCTGGAAAAAGTGAATCAGCAAACGCTGATCATCGGTGTGGGTTGACATTCTCCTTACATACATCACTAAGTGAGAACGAGGGCAAGTGTTGCCTTTGTACTTCTCGAACTCAGGGACCTTGAACTTAGCAGGCACTCTAACATTCGGGACCAAACACAACTCATTCACATTCTTCCCAAATAACTCTTTTCCCCTAAGAGCCTTCATCTCTCTTTGAATTCTATCAAACTGCTCTTAGAAATCATCCATTCTATCATAGATACCCAAGTATTCACTCGGCGAAGGGAAAGGACGACACACATCTGCATTAACAATCAGAACCAGATTTATCGAAGTTGGTGCAGCAGGAACAGTATGCACCACAGGAGGTGATGGAGTAACAACTTTTGGAACCACTGGAGCATCTTGGGAGCCCAAATTGAAACTTTCAGGTGCAAAATTCTCTGGCATTCCCCACGGATAACCTTGAGGCATACAGTTCTGAATAACAGTTGGAGTAGCGGATACAGGAACAACAGGAACTTCAGTATTTGCCTTTGTTGGTTGAGGTTGAACACTCGGTGGCTGATTCTGAGAAACCACCGGAGCTTCCATCAGAGTAGTCAAATTGGCCAAGCCAACCTTCAAAGCAGAAACTTCTTCGCGTAGCTCACGATTCTCCTGTTCCAAGTTGTCCATTTTCTTTTTGAAATTAGCCCGAGTGTTGTAGTGATGAGTCAGCTTGCTGAACGAAGTAAAGAAGCTGGGTAAGACACCTGGATATGCATAACAAATGCAAGAAATATGTGCAATTTTATGGTTGATATGCAACGTATATGACTAATTTTACTTTATCATTTAATATTTCAAGGGATTTAACGTTTATAAACATATTGCAAACATAATAACGCATTCGAAATACTGAAAACTTTTATTATAATAACTTCAAAATTGGTTACATGTTTCAATGATACCAAGTACAAGATTAAAATACAATCTAAAATCCTGAGAAAAGGAATTTATAGAGATCAATCTGTATGCTGGCGCTTCCCTGTGAGCCTGGAAATCTGAGCCCTCAACCTCTGGTTTTCTTCTACCTGTCTGATGGCAACCTCCTTCCAATCATTTGAGGCATGAAGTGAGTAATCAGCACCTGTTTGAGGCTTAGGGGAAAATAAATCCCCTTGCCTCTCCATAGAATCTACTGCTCGACTCTCAAGGATCTCGATCAAATCATCTTTCTCCTTCAAGTCTGCTTTATAAGAACTCTCTAAAGTCTGGAACTTGTTCTTCCAAGCATCCTTTTCCTGTTGCATTCTAACCAAAGAAAACTACAACTCTTCTAGATCATATAATAAAGGAGGAGTGGTCTTCACAAATAGATCAGGCATGGGTGTCTCCCGAGTATACGGCATCTTCAACTGGATGGCTCTCGATCGGGCCCACTGAAGATATGGCTCCAAAGAAACAGCACCCCTAGGTCCCAAATCCTTCCTACTCTTCTTATGAACGTGACGCCAGGCCTTCGCAATGTGCTCCCTAGCTTCCCTGTGGTCTTCTCCTTCCTTCAGAAAGAAACTACTCAAATGAATACTGTTTGGTTTATCCCTCATCGGATAACCAAGTTGTCGTCGTGCAATAACAGGGTTATAGTTAATTCCTCCTTTTGTACCAAGAAGAGGTACATTGGGGAAACTACCACAACTGTCAATAATCTCTATATCCTAATAAGCTCGATGATACCAATCAATATCCGAGTGAGTAAGTGCCATGATCTTAGGAGCCCAACGAGGTTCCTTCTTGACATCTCAAAAAGCATCAGACTGAGGCATATGAGAGATGAACCACCGGTACAACAAAGGCGTGCAACAGATAATCATTCCCCCGTGATAGGAACTCCGAAGATGAACAGAGTAATAAGCATCACCCAACAATGTAGGAACTGGGTTTCCAATCATGAAAATCCTAATGGCATTAATGTCGACAAACTTGTCCACATTAGGAAATAAGAATAATCCATAAGCAAGCAGAGCAAAGATGGCCTCAAAAGCAACCGTACTCTTCATTCTGGCAAAGTAACGAGCTTTCTCCAATAAGAACTGAGCTGGTAATCCTCTAATCCCTCCTTTGGTAGTCATATGGGCTTCCACCTCAGACTTCCCCAAATGAATCAAAGCAGCAATCTCATGTGGTTTTGGCTCACCCTCTAAACCAGTAAAAGGAACACGATCGGTAACGGGTAAATCCAATAGATAAGAGTACTCCTCCAGTGTAGGCATCAACTGATAATCGGGAAAAGTAAAGCAGTGATACATCGGATCATAGAACTGGACCATGGTCGATAGAATACCCTCCTTCATCTTCAGCTTCATGAGAGGAATAATGGATCCATACTTCTTCCGAAAGTCTGCAGAACACTCGATCTCTGGAATTAGACTGACCAACTCATCTATCTTAGGATCCTTGAAACTGTATTTCCCGGTCTTTCTCTTTCCAGAATCCATGGTTAACAGTACCTGAGATGTTCACAAATAGTCAACCTTTAAATCCCTTGAAATATTATTTTTCTTCAAAAGATGCTTATGAGTGCATGGATGCATGATGCAACAATCACACACAAAATCACACATATAGGGTTCATAGGTTCAACGTCACGAGCATGAGGTCAAAGGTATTACCCATAAGATGTTGGTCTAAGAGTTATCACCTACCGAACAAGGTTCTAGAGGTTCCCAGAGTCTACATCCTTCCTTTGGATATTACCAACTTCCCGATTAACTCGGTAATTAGTAATATTCTCAGGAAAAACTCGTCTGAGCGTAGTATCGCGTGACAGCTACTTCTGAATTACTCCGTCATAGCTCCAGCACTACACCTAAAAGGCCAAGATGGGTTAGGTAATCTACAGTTCTTAGCTTCAGCAGGCTCCCAGGTCGAAAGCAATACGTCTTCTCGATTACTCGATAAACGATATTACAGTCAAAGGGGCCTCCACTGGGTGGGGGATCTCATGCCTCCTTTTTTGGGATTACTCCCTCAAAGTTAACATTACTATACCGCCCATCCTATCTTAAAGTTTGCCCAAGTCCGGGTATAGGACTTATGAGTAATCACCAAGCACCCTGAAAACCAGGAAAATCCAGACAAACATATATACCAAAAAAATATAACACATAAACACAAGAACACATATACAGATATAAACAAAGATAGGCTTAACCCACTTGGGGATGGACCAGCAAGAGGTCAATCTGTCCCTAGTGAAGTCGCCATTTTTCTGTAGCGGTAGAAATATTCAAGACTAAGCCATTGGGTTGACTAGACTCTATACAAATCAAAATAAAAATCGCCACCGCGCTTTATTGTTTACAAAGGAATGGGAAAAGAGCGAATAACCTAAAAAGAGGGGGAAATATTTAAGGTAAGGGGGTTGGTTATGCAAAGGGAAGGTATTAGCACCCTAAACATCTACGGTACTCCGCATGAACCTCTTTGTAAAATCTGCATATTTTGGCTATAAAAATGTGTTGGATATAAATTGGATGGTGGAGGTGGGGAAAGAAATATTTTTTTTGATTTTTGCACCCACCGCGGTTGCGAACCTTTAGTGCCTACGTACCACCTTTCATGCAATAGGGGATCAGGGTACACGTAGTTCCTCTTTTAAAAGATTGAAACATAAGTGTGTTGGTTAATTTTAAGAGATAAGACATCATTGTCATTGTCCGTGTGGACAACATACTTACTATCCACAATCATGAGAAAGGAGAATTTACATCATCTCAAAGTGGAGGATATGGCTTGGATTTTAAAATCGACAATGCCTCACTCAACACCCAAGTGGAAAATATCTCACTTTACTACATATTTTAGAAGTATAGTTGTTTGCATCACTACAAGGATTGACAAGAGTCTAATCTTTTGAGAATAATTTTAAAGATAAAAGCTGAAGTGGCAAAATGGTTTGAAATGAGATTGGTTGACTTTTAGTCTTCTCACAAAAAATGTTAAAGTATTATTAAATTTATTGGAGTTTATTTATGAAAAGATTTTGAAAAATGCATGGACATAAGTCCAAGTTTATTATGAAAGAGTTTAAGTTTCAAAACAAGAAAGGTTTTCAAAAAGGAGAGAGAAATTTCTTGAAATTAAAGAAGATGGGAGGAGAAGAAGAGGCTATCCTAAAGCATAAGGTAAAAGCTAAGGATAAGAACCATCTAACCAACAAGAAGCCAAAACTTGACATTATGAGCCAAGATAGAATTCCCATTCTTTGGATTGAAACCAAGCAAGTAAAGATACTAGACCTCTTCAAATGTATTAAGTCTTCATAAAAATTGGGCAGAGTAACAACTGTATACGGGTGAATTCCAGATTACAGATAAAGTATGTAATCACAAAAAACCTGCATACAAAAACAAACAAGGAACCCAATGTCTTAAGGTAAACCTCAAGAGCTCCAGACAAAATAATCAAATAAGATCACAAGGTATCCAAGATAGACCAAGATTTCTAATCCTAAGTCCAAGAAAAAGTCCACTGCTCCATCATGCCAAGGATAGTAACCAAATAGCCCAAGAATCATTAAGAGTTTTTTAGGGTTTAAGTTGGTTATTAAGTATCTTAGGAAAAAGAAAAAGAAAATCTCAAGTGAGCAAAGTAAAAATGACAAGAAAATAAATGCTCAAATGAGCAAAGATGAAAATGGCATGAAATGTAAATGGTAGAAAAAATAAAATAAATAGTGCATAAAGCATAAAAGAATAAAAGTATAAAATAAACAAGTCAATAATTAGTGGTTAGTTGGGTGACCATCTTGAAACTTGCATTTGGAACTCATTAGAGGATTGGTAGAACCAAAGCCTCCACACAACAAGTTGCATTTGCTTTTTGTCAAGTATATCATCCATTTGGAATTCTCATAAGTATTATTTAATGATCAACGATGTTTAAGTGATCCGCGTTGACCAAAGGTGTTGTAGATCCATTAGAGGATTGGTAGAACCAAAGCCTCCACACAATGAATCTCAAGGTTATTGGATCAAAGAGATCAAATTAACATACTTGGGCTTGCAATCATAAGTTTGGGCCACGAATTATCATTTATTCGAATCGGGACAAAATTTAGCGCTATGTTAAGCAATTATAAGTGGACTTATATAGAAGTCGCACCTATTTTGAGGCCGGTCAATAGCAATCTATGCACCCTTTATTTTGAGACATGATATAGAGATCATGGTCCAACAACATTTAGTGCAAGAAGAAGGGGATAAGATGACAAGGAATTAGGGTAAAAAGGAAATCCACATTTGAATTAATATTTAATCAAACTATTATTAAAATCATCCATCCATTTTTGTGGAGTTAAACTCAACACCATGGATCCAATGATGTTAATAAAGTCATGACAAAAAAATCAACCCAAGACAGCCAGAAAATATTCACAAAATAATATAATATTTAACATATATTAAAGAATGGAAAATGTTAAAATAAACTAAAAAATAATGGGGAAAATATCAATAATATTCAAATTAATCAAGAAATAAAAAAATAAAACCATAGAAAAATCAAAAATGGGTCCAAATATTTTTATAAATTTTTTGGGAATTTTTAAAAGTCAGAAACTATTTTTAAAAATTAAAATAAATAGGTAAAATAAACAAAAATGGTAAAAAATAGTAAAGTCAGAAACAAAAATAAAATAAAGTTACCAATATTTGTCACAATATTATTGGATCATTCCACAATTTTTTCAGAATTAAAAAATTTGTAAAAGTATTTTTAAACATTTTAAACAAATCAAATAAGTGTAAAATTCATAAAAATACCAAAACAAAAAAATAAATGGTGAAAAAATAAAAATCAGAAAGAGAATAATCAAAAATATTTTTCATAATTTTTTCAGATTTTTTTGACTAAAAATGAATTTTCTATGATTTTTTGAAATTTAAAATAATTAAAATATAAAAATCAGAAAAAGAAAATAAAAGAAAAAGATGTGGACCATTGGATGAGAGTCAAAACACGTTAGTAATCAAATCCAAAGGATATGGTGCGCTGTACATATCATGGTCTTTAATGAATAATGTACATAATCATTAATAAATCAGATTTTTGAAAATACCAAGTGTCACGCTTTCATTGGTTAGAAGATGACACGTTGGTCATCTTCAACCTCCAGCCCTCAGAATTGCAGGTCTCTCTAACTGTAAAATTAGAAGCTCAGACCTATGTCATTCGCTTCATCTCTTCAAGACGAAGACAACCATACCCTCGCGCCATTTTTATGTAAACTGTAACTCAAGCAATTTGGAAAGAAAGTTTTGAAAGGGGATTTGAAAATTCATGATCAAAACGTGCTTCCAGATGAAAGTAAATGTTGCGACTAGAACCAGAGCAATGAGAGCAACACAATAATGTCAAAGTTTTGAAGAATTAATGAATGAATCTACCTATTAAAGTTGAGTTGCAGAACTCTGAAACTGGACTTCTATGGAGCAATGTAGGGCACGGTTCTTGAATGTAATGGTATGGTTAGGTTCAGGGAAGATCAACGAAGGTGAATTGATGGAGAAAATGGATTGAAAAAGGCTTGAGAATAGGATTCGAAGTAGCTGAATTCTGAGTTGGGAAGCAAGTTTGGCAGGGTGATTCTGGCTATCTAAGCTTGGGAATTTGAATGGGGGATGACCCTCTATTTATAGGAAATCAAATGGGATGCTCAAGCGTGTGGAATGATGCAAATTGGAGGAAAATCGTGTGAACCTGATACACGAGCAAAGTGTGATCTGATTTGCATCAAAACTCATCAAATCCTTGCGTTTCAAGGCTCTAATCAACTTTGGCAACTTGGTTAAACATGTTTAGATCACAAACGCGTGCTAATTTGATGTTTAAAGGCCAAAACATGGATTTCAAATTCTGACTTATGGAGAAACTTCAGTTCCAAGTTACCAAGTTCAATCCAATGGCATTTCCACCTCAGGGAGTCTTAGGGCAAGATTCTTGATGCTTTGGAAAGATGAGGTAACAAGCTTTTCAATGGAAAAAGAATGTAATAAAATGGATTCTTGAGCTGAAAGTTACATGGAGTCAAAGTTGAGGAAAAATAGTTGACTTTCCATACTTAGAAATATTTCAAATTCTTCTTTAAAAATGACCTATAATCTCTTGCCTCCAAACATGGCCTTGCACTTGGAATTTGCTCTTGATCAAAAAATATGGAATGAAGTAGACCTCTTGAATGACATTTTGCAATCTGAACCAATCAAAATCTCCAAAATTTGAGTAAGTTATGACTTGTTGAAGTTGGCCAAAAATCATGAAATGACCTATAATATTTTGCATTCTTAAGGAAACTTCCATCCATTTTCTTGCTTTGCACATAAAAGAAGGCATGAAGTACACATCCTTAAGATCATCATGGAAAATAATGGGCTCAAGGTAATAAAAATTGACCAAGTTATGACCATTTGAAGTCACATATGGAAAATTAGGGGTTCCTCTAGATGACTTGTAAACTTTCTTCTTCACCAAGTTCCTTCCACCTGAAAATTCCTTGAAACTTTTGAAGTTATTTGTTTGTAACTCATTGAAGAGAAGAATGTTTTTGGAATCACTCAAAAATACCAAAAGATGAGCAAGATATGCCCCTTTGAAGTCCAAAACCCTAGCTCCTAGATCAAGAAAATGCTTGGTGGAACTTTGCCAAGTTTGAACAAACTTTTTGTGCCAATTGTCTTCTTTTGTGAATAGAGATTGTTGAGGATGATGATGAGGACTCATGGCCACCAAAAACACTTTCACATCCCTTCCAAAACAACTTCATGGTGAGGTTTGAATCCCTCAAGCTTTGACTAGGGCATGGAAATAAACTCATGAACCCATGATACAACTTGCTAATCCCCATTGCCTTTACCTACATTATTAGTAAGTGAAAATTCTGGCAGCAGATACTCAATGTCACAGTGAATGTTATGACACCGTATCTGACTTTCTATAAGACAGTAAATAAAAACAGTAAAGAACACAGTCAATTGTTTACCCAGTTCAGTGTGAAACAACACCTACTCTGGGGGCTACCAAGCCAGGGAGGAAATCCACTATAAGAGATATTAATTCAGGAATAAACCAACCAGTTTATCTCCTTCACTTAAGACCTACCCAATGCAACTTCAATCTAAGTTCTACTTAAACCTGAGTTCCTACTCACTCCCCCTCAATCACAGCAGTGATACTTAAAACAATTGACTAATGAATTAATGAAGACACTCTTCAGAACATACACTTGATTATGCTTCATAGCTTTTTAATCAAGTAACACAAACACTCTTGCTTCACAGCTTTGAGTGATACATAAACCTAACTTGACTTTGCTTCAAAGCTTTAGTCAAGAGACACAAAACACTCTTGCTTCAAAGCTTTGAGTGGTACAAAAACCCTTACAAACAAAACCTATTCCAAGTCACTTATCACAATGATAATTGCTTGGATTACAGCAGTTAAAACTATACAGTTTCTAATTGATCTTCAGTCCAAAGAGATATTTTCCAAACAACAATCCTGTTGAATATATAGCAGTTGTTTCTTCAGTTAGGGTTTCCACAAAAAGCTAGGGTTAATTAGGTTTAACCATAAGACTTGGTCACAAGACTTTATCAACCAGTTTAGGGTTGAGCTAGGTTAACCCAAAGACAACGGGAGATTCTGTTCTGGAAGGAATGAGCCAACTTCCTGAAAAATCTTAGAATTAACCAAACTGCACTACTGTTAGATCAGTACAGGATGTCTTAACATTTGTTATGACATCAGAATTCCTGTTTACTGATTTTGGTTGAAGGCAATAAATGTGATCTTTTGCAAAAATGCTCAGATACACACTCATACACAGTAGCTACTGTATGCCATATTTTTTCTGCATAAAGTACCTAATAAACCAGAATGTTATGACATCAGTCATGACATTCACACACTTGGTTTTACCAAAAATACATGCCAATAACTAAACACTTACAAACTCCCCCTTTGGCAGATTTTTGGCTAAAGCCCCTAAGCAATCAGAGAATATTGAGCAGCAGAATGAATATGACTGCAGAAAAAATATGAGGTCTACCAAGTGATTAACACATAAATTATCTCCCCCTCTTTAACCACAAATGGGCCAAAGAAACATGTACTTAAATGTTATACAGTTATCCAAAATAGGTAATAAAAACAACAAATAAAATCTGAAGACACTTGCATCAACAGCATCAGCATCAGGCTTGACAATTCCACCAGACTTTAAGCACTGTCACCTTCAGAGGAGCTACTTTCTCCAGCATTGAGCTGATCTTCAGCAGCACCCTCTTCCCTTCTGTTTCCTTCAGTCTCCTCCTGTTCTAATTTGGCAATTAGGTTTTCTAGAGTCTTTTTCCTGGTCTCCAGCTCTATGCAGGTCTCTTTCAATACAGCTATAACATCAGATGTCTTGGACTAAGTTTTTGCAGATGATGTCTCAGCTGATGTTATGACAATGTCAGGAACATGAGATCCCTGAAACAACTTGTAGTGTAACCCAAGAGCATGAGCTCTTTTGCAAGAAGTGTCTCTTTCCACCAGGATATCAGGGTACTGAGCAAGAATGATTCCACATAGGAGGGAGGGAAAGGCAATTGGGCCTTTAATAGCATAGATACCAGCATGTTTTAAGGTTTGATCAAAAATGTACCTGCCATAGTCAAATTCAGTCCTGGTACCAACAGCATAAATGAATCTCCCCAATCCTGTAGAGATGGTTGATTTATGGTTTGTAGGGACCCAGTTGGCTGCACCAATCTTGTGCAGGATGGCAAATTTTATGCTTAGCTTGCTAGCATTTAGCTTGCCTTTTGAGGGCCAGCACTTGACTTGTCTTGCTGTGATGGTTTGGCAAACTTCATTGTCAGTAACTTCCAGTTCAGGGCAGGCCTCATTTGATTTTCCAAGAAATTTGTTAATTTCAGATGGAGAGAAATTAACCCTTCTTCCTCTCACATATACACATTCAAAGTCAGCTGACCTTCCATCAGCACATTCATCAGACAAATTCACTATGAATTCCTTGACCAGATTTTCATAGCATTTGGTAAATTTTACCACAGTCTTCATTAGTCCAGCAGCTTTTATCAGGTCCATGATTTCCTTGCAATCCATGGCACCATTGTTTAGTTCTCTTTCCAAGGCTATTCTCTTCAAGCAAACATACTTCCATCTGTTGGCATTTTCAGGGTGGTGAAATGAAATGTTGTCAGTGGGGACTTCAGGAACTCTAGCCATTTTGCTGGAAGGGAGTTTCCTTCTGAGGGGAATGTCTTCAGTATCAATTTCAAAATCTGACTCCTCATCAGAATCAGTAGGCTCAGGTTCTTTTCTCTTCTTTGTTATTGGTTGCCTTGCAGGTTTTGAGAGACTCCTAGCATGCACTTGGGCTTTCACCTTCCCTTTGGACAGTCCAGTCTTCACAGTACCAGTCTTCCCTTCAGACCTGGTTTTCTTATCAGCAGGTTTCTCTTTGTTCAGACCTTTTGCAGCATCTTGATGACCCTTCCTGTTCATCATTCTCCTAGCTATGCTAGGGTTGATATTTGCAATCAGGTCATTGTCTGAGTATTCCCCATCCACATCAATAACAGGTGGTTCAACATTCTTCTCTGAAGGGTTCTGAATATCATCCAGGTTTTCAGATGGTTTTTGAATGTTGTCATTTGGTGTCTCAACATTCTCAGAGACATCTGGATTTGCTTCAACATTTGGGCTTGCTGATTCTTGATTTAATGGAACAGAAATCCCCGGTACAGAGTGGTTCTCACTCAGGATTCTTGTAACAAGCCTAGCTATTGCTTGATGTACATAAGCTGATCCTTCCCTATTAGGTACAGAAGATGAAGGTTGAGAGGGATTACCGAATGACGTAGCCTGAGACCTTCCTGTATGCCTTGTTCTCAGCTTTTTGACCTTGGAAGGGTTAGTTGCTATTTCTCTGAGAGGAGTAATCTCCAGGACTTCAGAATCCATGCATGAGGTGATTGCTCGAGAATCTTGATCAGATGATGAAGATGAAACGGTTGTCTTGGATGAGGATGAAGTTTGAGACATTTTGATTGACTTGGAAAACCAGTAGCAACTAGGGAGAAAACTTTGATTGAGAGAAAAAGAGATGTTGCAAAGTCGAGAGTGGAAGGAGGCAAATGTGTGTCTATTCAACTTCTTAATAATTTTGAAAGAATTGGGGAAATATATGATTAACCCACTTAAAATAGACTTAACAAAAACAACTCCTTCAACCCTTATTTTGAGCAAAATTAATTGCTATAATTTCTCATGTTGGCAAATACCCAACTTACCCCTCAAGTTTTCAAATTGATTTGCATCAAGAGCCTTGGTAAAAATGTCAGCCAGCTGTAGCTTAATGGCAACATGTTCCAGTTTAATTGTCTTCTCCTCTACAAGGTCTCTGATAAAGTAATTTTTAAGGTCAATGTGCTTGGTCCTGCTATACTGAATAGGGTTCTTGGAAATATTGATTGTACTCAGATTGTCACAGTACAATGTCACAACATCTTGTGAGACATTATACTCAGTGAGCATCTGTTTTGTCCAGATAATTTGAGAACAGCTACTACCAGCTGCAACTATTTCAGCACAAAGTTGAAAAGGAATTCTTTTGACATGAATCATAGCTCTGGCAGATTCCTGTATGATCCTATTTTTCCTTTTGTCAACTCCATTTTGTTGAGGAGTTATAGGAGAGGAGAATTCATGACTAATTCCTTCTGAGAAACAGAACTTATTAAACTTGATGTTTCCAAATTCCTTGTCATGATCACTTATGATTCTGACAATACACCCTTCTTTTTGAGTTCTTTTGCACAGTTCTTTAAAAACTTCAAAGTTATTCACCACAACATAGGCATATCTCTTTTCACCAAGACTTTCCACCTGATATTCACCACAAACTCTCCCTTTATCAATTTGCAGTCTTGGAATCCCTCTGACTGCTTCCATGGAGATAATCCTTTTCATTCCTCTTAGATGAAGATGGCCAAGTTTTTGGTGCCACAGTTTCACTTCTTTTTCTTCTTTGGCAATAGAACACACAGTGGAGTTATTAGTGTTCTCAGGCTGCCACAAGTAACAGTTGTCTTTAGATCTGACTCCTTTCATTACAACTTCTTGTTTTTCATTAATTACAAGACATTCAGATTTTGAGAAGTTGACCTTGAATCCTAGATCACATAATTGACTGATACTAATGAGATTAGGAGTCAGGCCTTTTACCAATAGTACTTCATTCAGATTTGGAACTCCAGGGCAGTCCAAATTACCAACTCCTTTGATTTCACCTTTAGCACCATCTCCAAAGGTCACATAACTAGTGGTGTGAGGTTTAACATGATTGAGAATGTTCTTGATTCCAGTCATGTGCTTAGAACACCCACTGTCAAGTACCAGTCTTCCTTTGCAGAGACTCTCAGGGAAGTGTGGGCTATCAGGGCAGTAGCCTTTTTCTTCCATTGAGGAGTATGTGGTACCCTGTTAGCCTTAGGTTTGACACCTGGGTTCTGATTAGGGTATCCATACAATCTGAAGCAGAAAGGCTTTATGTGACCAAACCTCCCACAATGGTGACATCTCCATCTTTGGTACTTTTTCTTCATATTTCTCTGTTCCCGATGTTGAGTGTTATGTTGTGACATCTGCTTTGACATTTGTTTATCAGACCTGATCTTCTTGTCTGCACCAGATTTCTTTGCTTCCACAAATCCTAGTCCAGACTTGTTTCCCACATTTTGTCCAATCTGAAGGATTTCTTCCAATTTGTCAGTTCCATTTGTCAGCATCTTGACAAATTTGGTCATCTGGTTCAGTTGTGAGTTCAGCAAATGAACTTCCCCTTCTAGATGACTTATAGTTTCAAGGTCTGCCCTTTTTTCAGCCTCCAACTTTATGATGAGCTTTGTTTGTCTCTCATTTTGCACACAGACTTCAGCACTTCTGATACACAATTTCTTGTAAGTATCAGCCAGTTCTTCAAATGTCACTTCCTCATCACTGGTGTCACTTTTAGAGGTACAAACACCAGTTAGAGCAGTAACTAGTTTGGCAGATTCTTCTTCAGAATTACTTTCTGAATCACAGTCAGACCAGGTAACAGTCATTCCTTTCTTTTGTTTCTTAAGAAAGGTAGGGCATTCAGCTCGAATATGCCCATATCCTTCACAACCATGGCATTGAATTCCTCTGCCTTGATTTCCCTTCTCTTCAGACCTTGGTCTTCTGCTGGAGTCATAAGATCTGTTAATGTCAGAGGGAATGTTATCAACATTTGACCTTGACTTTGGATCCATTTTCTTGATGAGTTTGTTGAATTGTCTTCCAAGCATGGCAATAGCTTCTGAAATATTTTCTTCTTCATCCTTCTTGTTTTCATCTTCAGTGTTGGATACAAGTGCTATGCTCTTGTTTTTCTTGTCAACATTGTCACTGATCCCCATCTCAAAAGTCTGAAGAGACCCAATGAGTTCATCCACTTTTAAGTTGCTGATGTCCTGGGCTTCCTCTATAGCAGTTACCTTCATTGCAAATCTTTTAGGCAGGGATCTGAGAATCTTTCTCACCAGTTTTTCTTCAGACATCTTTTCACCCAATGCTCCTGAGGTGTTGGCAATCTCCAAGATGTTCATGTGAAACTCATGAATGGTTTCATCTTCCTTCATCCTTAGGTTCTCAAACTTTGTAGTCAGCATCTGAAGCCTTGACATTTTTACTTTGGATGTGCCTTCATGGGTAGTTTTGAGAGTGTCCCACACTTCCTTGGCCAGTTCACATTGATGTACTAGTCTGAAAATGTTTCTATCAATTCCATTGAACAAGGAATTTAAAGCTTTGGAATTTCCCAGGGCTAACTCATCTTCTTCTTTGCTCCATTCTTCCCCAGGCTTCAGACTGATTGTCCCATCTTTCTCAGTTATGGTGGGATGGTTCCATCCTTTGTCAGCAGCTCTCCAAGCCTTTTTGTCTAGAGATTTTAAGAAGGCAATCATACGAGGTTTCCAGTAGTCATAATTTGTTCCATCCAGAATGGGTGGTCTATTTCCAAAAACTCCTTCTTTGTCCATAGTGCCAGAAAGTGATATCCCTAGATCTCACCCAGTAATACAGGCAGGGTGCCTGCTCTGATGCCAATTGAAAATTCTGGCAGCAGATACTCAATGTCACAGTGAATGTTATGACACCATATCTGACTTTCTATAAGACAGTAAATAAAAACAGTAAAGAACACAGTCAATTGTTTACCCAGTTCAGTGTGAAACAACACCTACTCTGGGGGCTACCAAGCCAGGGAGGAAATCCACTATAAGAGATATTAATTCAGGAATAAACCAACCAGTTTATCTCCTTCACTTAAGACCTACCCAATGCAACTTCAATCTAAGTTCTACTTAAACCTGAGTTCCTACTCACTCCCCCTCAATCACAGCAGTGATACTTAAAACAATTGACTAATGAATTAATGAAGACACTCTTCAGAACATACACTTGATTATGCTTCATAGCTTTTTAATCAAGTAACACAAACACTCTTGCTTCACAGCTTTGAGTGATACATAAACCTAACTTGACTTTGCTTCAAAGCTTTAGTCAAGAGACACAAAACACTCTTGCTTCAAAGCTTTGAGTGGTACAAAAACCCTTACAAACAAAACCTATTCCAAGTCACTTATCACAATGATAATTGCTTGGATTACAGCAGTTAAAACTATACAGTTTCTAATTGATCTTCAGTCCAAAGAGATATTTTCTAAACAACAATCCTATTGAATATATAGCAGCTGTTTCTTCAGTTAGGGTTTCCACAAAAAGCTAGGGTTAATTAGGTTTAACCATAAGACTTGGTCACAAGACTTTATCAACCAGTTTAGGGTTGAGCTAGGTTAACCCAAAGACAACGGGAGATTATGTTCTGGAAGGAATGAGCCAACTTCCTGAAAAATCTCAGAATTAACCAAACTGCACTACTGTTAGATCAGTACAGGATGTCTTAACATTTGTTATGACATCAGAATTCCTGTTTACTGATTTTGGTAGAAGGCAATAAATGTGATCTTTTGCAAAAATGCTCAGATACAGACTCATACACAGTAGCTACTGTATGCTTTTTTTTTTTTGCATAAAGTACCTAATAAACCAGAATGTTATGACATCAGTCATGACATTCACACACCTGGTTTTACCAAAAATACATGCCAATAACTAAACACTTACAGTAAGTAAGACAAAACAATATTTAACTTTGTTAATTAGAGAGAAAATCAAAGCAAAATATCCATGATCACAAGATAAAACAAGTTAAGGTGCTTGGTAATTCCTCAAAGAGCAAAGCTAAAGATAGGGAGAAGAATTAAAAGCCTTAATGTGATTTTGTGGTGATTGAAACAATATGGTTTGATGAAGGGATCTTAGGGGCAAAAATTGGGGTACAACAGTACCTTCGGGGTAAGGTCTGGTAAACTTTTAGGTTTCATTGTCAGTGACAAGGGCATTCAGGTAGAACCTGCAAAGGTGAAGGCTATACAAGAGATGTCGGCTCCTCTCACTGAGAAGCAAGTTAGAGGCTTCTTGGGACGCCTAAATTACATGGCCAGGTTCATTTCTCATCTAACTGCTACTTGTGAGCCGATATTCAAACTCCTGAAGAAAGATCAAGTGGTAAAGTGGAATGACGAATGCCACACTTCCCTCGAGAGAATCAAGGAATACCTTCAAGAGACTCCAATTCTAATGCCGCCGATTGAAGGAAGACATTTGATAATGTACTTAACAATGTTAGATAACTTGATGGGGTGTGTGTTGGGGCAGCATGACGAGTCCGGTCGAAAAGAGCATGCAATATACTACCTTAGCAAAAAATTTACCGACTGTGAAATAAGATACTCATTGCTCGAGAAAACTTATTGCGCTTTGGCATGGGCTACTCGCCGACTGAGACAGTATACGTTGACCCACACTAATTTGTTGATATCTAAGATGGATCGGATCAAGTACATCTTCGAGAAGCCCGCTCTCTCCGGAAGAATAGAAAGATGACAAATGATCTTGACCAAATACGATATCCAATACACAACCCAGAAAGAAATCAAGGGAAGTGTATTAGCTGATCATTTGGCTCATCAGGCTGTGGATGACTACCAATCCATTAACTTTGAATTCCTGGATGAGAATATTATGTTAATAACTGACTATGAAGAACCTGGACCGGATGAAGGGCCTGAGAAAGGATCCTGATGGGCTATGGTTTTTGATGGGGCTTCCAACGCACTCGGAAATGGCATTGGTGCTGTAATCATATCTCCCGAGGGTTGTCATACTCCTTTCACCGCCAGACTATGTTTCAACTGTACCAATAATATGGCTGAGTATGAAGCATGCATCATGGGGCTCAAAGCTGCTATTGACCTAAGGATCAAGTTCTTAAGCATTTTCGGGGATTTAGCTTTGGTAATAAGTCAAATCAAAGGGGAGTGAGACACGAAGCACCCTAATCTCATCCCTTACAAAGAACATGTGCTGACATTGCTTCCACACTTTGAAGAGGTCACCTTTAAACATTTTCCACGAGAAGAGAATGAGTTAGCGGACGCGCTAGCTACTATGTCATCTATGTTCAAGGTCAGATGGGACAACGAAGCTCCTCAGATCACTATTGAGAGATTGGATGAACCAGTATACTGCTATGAGATTGATACTGAAGAAGTAGCAGACAAACCTTGGTTCCATGAAGTGAAATGGTATCTCGAGGCTCAAGAGTATCCTGAGGGAGCATCTGTCAATGGTAAGAAGTTTTTGAGAAGGTTCTTTGCAAAGTTCTTCCTCAGTAATGGAATCCTCTACAAGCGCAACCATGACTCTACTTTACTTAGGTGTGTAGACAAGAGTGAAGAAGAGAGGATTATGGCAGATTTACACGAAGGTACCTTTGGCACCCATTCTAGTGGATACACCATGGCTAAAAAGATCCTATGGGAAGAACATTACTGGTCTACTATGGAAGCATACTGTTATCAGCATTCCCAAACTTGTCACAAATGCCAGATCTATGCTGATAAAGTGCATGTACCTCCAGTTCCCTTGAACGTCTTGATGGATCCCTGGCCCTTTGCAAGGTGGGGAATTGACATGACCAGAGAGATTAGACCTACCACTTCCAATGGGCATCACTTCATCCTAGTGGCCATTGATTACTTCACGAAATGGGTTGAGGCTGCCTCTTTTGCTATTGTTACCAAGAATGTTATGGTGCGGTTCATCAAGCATAACCTTATATGTCGGTACGGAATTCCAGAAAGAATCAACATAGATAATGGTAAAAATATCAACAATACTATGATCACCGAACTCTGTAAACAATTCAAAATCCAGCATCATAATTCTTCCCCTTACTGGATGAAGATGAATGGTGATGTGGAGGCTTCTAATAAGAACATTAAGAGAATCATACAGAATATGACAGTGACATACAAATATTGGCGTGAGATGTTACCATTTGCTCTTCATGGTTACCGCACCTCAGCACGAACGTCAACAGGGGAAACACCTTACTCTCTGGTGTATGGTATGGAGGTTGTCCTACCTATTGAGGTCCAGATCCCTTCTTTGAGAATCATGAAGGATGCGGGTTTTAATGAAGATGATTGGATCTAGACTCGACTTGACCAACTGAATCTGATTGATGAGAAAAGGCTTGCTGCTGTCTGTCATAGTCAGATGTACCAAAAATGAATGATCAAGGCTTTCAACAAAAAGGTCAGACATCAGGTATATCAAGTTGGTGATCTAGTAATTAAGCGCATCGTACTGCCTCAAGGTGATCCCATGGGAAAATGGACTCCCACATACGAAGGGCCATTTGTAATCAAAAGCATATTTTCCGGTGGAGCCATGATTCTAACCACCATGGATGGTGACGACCTTCCTCACCCTGTGAATGCGGGCATAGTGAAAAGATACTACACATGAATAAAGACCCGCTAGGTTTACTATCCTAGGCAGAAGTAATGGAATCCCAGAGAACCAAAAGGTGTTCAGGCAAAAATTAGGGATAAATACAAAAAAAAATATGTACACCCGGCAAGTCGAAAACCTGAAAAGGCGGCTTGGGCAAAAAAGGGTATCCCGGTGGACCGAAAAACCGAAAGGGCGGTCCAGGAAAAAGTTAGGGATTTGAAGTGTACAACTATGTCCCATTGGACCACCTTGTGACCAGACCTCAGTATCAACGATCAAGCTCAAACGGTACCAATCAATCCAGTCAGCTTCAGACAAATAGCAAAGTGATGAGACACTCAAGGACATAAGGGAAATATCAGATTTGAAATTCAATGGGATTATTACACATAGCTGTTTTCTCTTTGTACACTATTTTGTATAGTTTTCATGTTCACGACGGTGTTCTCCTACTAGAATGTCAGTCTCTTTGTACAAAAATGCCTGTTATAGGCAAACTTCAAAATCAATGCAAATCATTTCTTTGAAAATACAAAACTATTTGTTTTCTATTTTTCTATTTTTTTTTGCAAAAATGTCCAGTGATTATTTTTTTGACATATGCATTTGAATATGATTAGTGTTTATAAATACTTGCATAAGAAACAGAAAGACAATTGCTAAATGACTTTAAGAAACGGGGCAAAGTCTAAAAAAGGCAATTTGTAGTCCCGACATTTACTCTTTCCAGCGGGTACAAGGGCAGAGACGTCTTGAGACGAAGTCACCGCTACATCCTTGGCGTATGACCCAGTGATGTCTATGTTCCCCACAGAGTGGAAACAACCAAAATTTTGATCTCTTCTTCCCCAAGCAGGAATTACCCCCTCCAGCAAAGTTCCCTCTGAGAGGTTAACTCAAAGATTCCCAGCTGAGTTTTTATAATCTCGAACAGTTTATAAAGACTTATCCCTGGTAGAGTTTATTTCTCTAGCTGCGGAAGTTTATCCCCCAACAAATTTTATTTCTCTATATCGGTAAAATCTTCCAACATAGCATCTTTCTCCCCACAGAGTCATTCTCAAGCAGGAGTCAAAAATCCCTGGTAAATCCTCTTCGTTCGTCATCCCCAGCGAAAATAAAAAAATCACTTTCCTCGTCTACCAAACAACAGTCCAGGATTCAACTTCCCAGTACTCTCTAGCAACAGTCATGGATTTACTTTCCCAGACTAGGAATTGTCGCAATAGCATTCCATGTTCATACATCATGGCATGCACATACATATTACATACAACACCATCTCATTTATTTTGAGAACATCATTACACGATGCATTTCATACATCATGACATTTCATATGACTAATTCTTTACCTTTTCAGGAAAGATCATTCAACAAACATCACAAACTACTTATATGACCTGACAGTCTTTTCAAAGGTTACCTCTGACGAAAGGCTATTCCAGCATTTTCTTCAGAAGATCATATTCAAGACCTTCTCTGGTTCAGTTAAATCGACACTAAGATTTTTCTAATTTCTATTCCAGTTGAAGTTGAAGATAATCCAAGACCTTTTCTGGTTCAGTTAAATCGACACTAAGATTTTGCTGATTTCTATTCTGGTTAAAGTTAATTAAAGACCTTTCTCTGGTTCAGTTAAATAGACTCTAAGATTTTTCTGATTCTTATCCAGTTAAAGATAATTCAAGACCTTCTCTGGTTTAGTTAAATCGACACTAATATTTTTCTGATTTCTATTCCAGTTGAAGTTGAAGATAATCCAAGACCTTTTCTGGTTCAGTTAAATCGACACTAAGATTTTTCTAATTTCTATTCCGGTTAAAGTTAATTCATGAACTTTCTCTGGTTCAGTCAAATCGACCCTAAGAGTTTTCTGATTCTTATCCAGTTAAAGATAATTCAAGACCTTCTCTAGTTCAGTTAAATCGACACTAAGATTTTTATGATTTCTATTCCAGTTGAAGTTGAAGATAATCCAAGACCTTTTTTGGTTCAGTTAAATCTATACTAAGATTTTTCTGATTTCTATTCCGGTTAAAATTAATTCAAGACCTTCTCTGGTTCAGTTAAATCGACACTAATATTTTTCTGATTTCTATCTAGTTAAAGATAATTCAAGACCTTTTCTGGTTCAGTTAAATCGACACAAAGATTTTTTCTGATTCTTATCCAGTTAAAGATATTATAAAGCCCAGAGTCCGACCAGATAGCAGTTTATTAATTACTATGAAGCCTGGACCCAACCAGATGATAGTATAACCTATGACACCGAAACCTGGACTCGACCAGATAGCAGTATACCTCAGATTTAAGTTGAAGCCTAGACCCGACTAGATAACAACTTAATTTCTTCAAACCGCTGAAGCCTGGATACAACCAGATAATAGTTCAATGTCTACAATTACTGTGAAGCCTGCAATCGACCAAGTAGCAGTTAATTTCATATTCCCCAATAGGCCGTTGTGAAGCCTGGAATACGACCAGATATCAGTCAGTCTTATTGTCCTCAACAAGTCGCCGTGAAGCCTAGATCCCGACCAAATAACAACTCAATTTCAAGAGATAACTCCCCAATAGAGTAATGGACAACCGAAGCTCCTAGGCTCTATTCCCATAAACATTCCCAGCAAACTCTTCCTCGAACAGCAGGAACAAGAATCCCCACAAAGAGACTTCTTATGAAGTCAACATCTACTTTGGATTGCATCTCTAAGCCATCTCCGACGACTCTCCGTCATATTCCTTGGATGAAATCTTTAAGCCCATCTCCAACAGTCTTCTGTCATCTTTTCCAAATGGCATCTCTAAGCCCATTCCCGATATTATTCACCAACAGTATCACTTCAGGCGAGTGCAAATTTCCGGGCACTCTAGTGTTTAATCATCTTCTACCTTCAGATCATGAAAGACAGACAAGCCAATCTACATCCTCAGGTCCAAGAAGATTGAACAGGGGCAGCTGTTGTACCCTAAAATTTGCCCTCCCTTTTTGCTCAACATATGCCCATTGAGGTCCCTAACTTGCCCAAGGATGACCAAGAATTGACCAGACAAAATTCTCCTCCTAAGGCAATGAACCCCTAACTAGGGTATCAATTTTAATCAAGATGGTTGAGCTCCAAAGGTCTCAAATTCTTCCATGGTCCTAATATGCCTTCAATATTGTCCATGACAACTTTCTTGCCTTGCACTACAAGTTTTCTCAATTAATTACTCAAGAATTAGAAAATCAACTATGCTAGGTCAAAAGTCAATTGTGGCCCATGTACATTCAAACTTCTAGATTTTATGTCAACATCAACCTTTTGAAGTGATATCCATCATTTGATCAAGGGTTGATCATGATTCCTCAAGAAATGCTCCCAATTCATCAAAAGTCAAGAATTGCTAAATTAGGGTTTCTATAGAAGAAGTCAACCAAACTTTGACCAATCATAACTTTCTCATACTTTATCAGAAATTTCCCACCAAAGCACATTTTAAAGAGAATCCAATTCCCTACAACTTCTCTTCAGCCTACAAGTTCAATAGATTCACCATTTGAAAGATATAAGCTCAGACATCACATTCATTTTCAAAAAGTCAACAAAAGCCACTTTTTGCCAAGACCTTTTACATCAAGATAACATCTTCAAATGCAAAATTGAAAAAAAGAGAGATTGAAGTATAAATATTGATATTTCCAAAATGTAGAGGATTATCATCATGAGATAAAAATTGAGCAAGTTATGGCTTGCCCAAGTTGGGAAAATTTTGGAAATTTCGAGAATGGTGCATTGAGCAAATTTGAATTTTTGAGTCAATGGCCTAACTTTTTAAAGTTCAAATATTTTTCTTAAGCTTATGAAGGACCCCTAATATCGTTTTTGCAATGCCTTACCATTTTCATCTATTTTATGCTTATTTATTTTGATTTATTTCAAATAAATACAAAATAAATTATATAAAATAAATGGAGACGGGCTTAGGCATTTGGGCTGATGCTTTGGCTTGCTTAAAGGCCCAAATATTCGTGCACAAGTTTCCAGATTTATTGAACATCAAAAATGGCATGGAACCTTCATTTTGGTAACTTTTCAAATTTGTGATCATGGCTTTAAACCATGGCATTATGGGCTGATCTTTTCCATTCAATTGTGTCTCCTCCATCTACATTATAAGTACAACATTCTAGCAAGCCAAATTCACGCACACAGAGCTTGGAGAATTGCTGCATATTTTACAAAAATATTCAAAGTTGTCAAACTCGAATTTCAAGTTCCAGCTTGTTTTAGTCCCAAACAAAGGCTCAAACACGTCCCTGGAAGTCCCCTGGAATGTTTCCAACCATCACCAAGTCCTAAAACAGCCTAAAACATATCACCAACATCTCACAGTTTGCACTTTTTGCTCCATCTTAATTTGTTTGATTTATGTAATATAAGCACATTCTAATCATGCATTACTGACTATTCTTGTATTTGCAAGCTATCTGTATGATTGGATTGGGTTTTTGATGCAGGGATCGAGTATCACCATTTTTAGGGTTCCAAGCTTAGAATTGGGGTTTCTAGAAATAGCCAAAATTATGCCTAACCAAGGGTCCCTTTGTGCTTAGAAGTTTGAGGCCAATTCATCCATGGCCTCACAATGAATTTATCGTGCGTATTATTGTTTTTTTTTGAGTTGCAGGTGCTATAGTGACAGGCAAAAACTGTCATTATAGGTCTAGGTCTAGGTCTAAAATGACTGAGGGAGGAAGAAGACGACATGTTGGCAACCCTCCATTGGCTCATTAAAATCCAGCGCGCGTTTTCATTTGTTTTGAATGCTTCTGACCATTTTTTGTATATAATATTATTTTGTTATATAGATTAACGAATGACCAAGCAACACAACTGGTAAAGAAGCGCGCTTATGAGGGAAGGGACCTGGGTTTGAATCCTAGGTCCAACTTTTTGTTTTATTAACGTTTGTTGATTGCATATCCGGTGCTTTGCCTTTCAAGCACTTACCATACGCCCTCCAACTCCAGCCAGTTGATGATAAAGAGGTCAAGTTTAAGACATCCAAACGCGTGGACCACCATGGACACTCAGAATCTACCTCCACAGGATCCCAAGATGGCCTAGGCTATCTATTGGGCCCAACGTTTTTTCAGATAGCACACCCCCTGTTTATTTCTGACAGTCGGCCTAACCTTTTTTTCTTTTGATTTGTTTTATTTGTTTTTATTTTTATTTTTCTTTCAAATAATAATAAAAATAATAATACTAATTAGATTTAGGATTATTTTTAAAATTTGTAAATTAATTAATTTAATTATCTTGACTTATTTTTATCAATTTAAAACCAACTAGACGTAGATTAATTTAATTCAAATATTTTTCTTAATAAAAACCCAAAAATATAATAGACTTAGTTTTGTTTCTTAAATTATTTTTTAATTTTGTAATTTAATTAAATTAATTATTTCAACTTTATTTTGTCAATTTTAAAATCAATTAAACTTAGGTTATTTTCATCCAAATATTTTCTTAAGTAAAAATACAACAATAAAAAAGAAACTTTAGAACTAGGTTAATTTCCATTTAATATTTATTTTTCTCAATTAAATTTAGGGTTAATTTATTTTAAGCATCTTTTTAATCAAAATTAAACAAAAAAACAACAAAGATTTTCTCTTGTTTATTTAGCATTTTCTTAATTTTTAGACGTTCGTCTTTATCTCGCACGCGTTTACTGTTTTCACATTTTTTAATATTGTAACTGATTATGGATGTAATAATTTTAGATTTAAAATTCCGCACTTTACTTCTTACACTTATAATGTATCTCTCCCAAAGTCGTGTAGTAGTTTAGGATTTATTTTTCTGCATTTTATTTTCCGCATATTTACTGCTTTATTATTTTTCTATATTACTGTTAGTAAATAGGCATGTATAGAAAGACTGTAAATTAAAACGTTAGCTATCCTATCAAAAAGACAAAAAATAACTGAATCTCAACACTTATGCACATATGCACCTCTAGGGTATCCCTGCTTCGGTTTCCTTTCGGAAAATAAAGTAGTCATGTCCCTCGAGAATGGGGACGCTTTAGCAAAGACCCGTAAAATCAAAAGATCATAGTCCCTCGATGACCCTACAATGTTGCCTTTCGGTAAATGATATCGTCCCTTAAACAAAAGTTTCTAAAGCGTCTCCATATGTTGCCTTTATGACTATAAAACCACCCTTCGAATGTTCCTCAACATCCAACGATAAGGCTACCTACTCACTAATAGTAGGATAGCATTGTCTAAAGGAAAAGAGGAAAAGAACGACCCTTTTCGAGTAATAAAGTAGATAGCTGTTAGAAGTTTGCTCAAACATCTTGCATTTACACAAAAAACTACTTTTCAAAAAAAAATTTCAAAACACTTTGTATACTTTCTCCATTATCCCGAGAAACATTACAAAGTTCGCCGTACTAAGGCATTTTCAAACACAAAGCACAAAGATATTTTAAAAAATGAGCAAACCTCTAAGAGCCTATGGAAAACCACAGATGGAAAGGGTGCTAACACCTTCCCTTTCCATAATCTACCCCCTTACTCAGAAAACATCTTGAAAAGATCTTTTTCTATTCTTTTCACCCTTTCCTTTGTTGGATAAAAGAAAAGTCAGTGGCGAATCTTGGTTACCAAAACATTTGTGTATACAAAATGCAAACCAGTATTAAATAGTCAGTTCTACCACCGTATCACAGTAACCCTTTGCTGGAATTCACGTTCAATGCCTCAAGTGATTCAAATACAGACATGCCCCTGGTGTATTCAACATTTCTTAAGAGATTTCTTAGAATCTCGACTTGACTGCCCTGGACGAGTTAGATTGTGACATGTCATACCCCTTGCTTATAGGAGATTTGCCATTGGAAGTGTCATCCTATTTGAAGTGATTTTGTTCATTGAAAATATTGTTCAACGGATGGTCTTCGTATGGATTTCTCAGTTGTCAAACAAATAGCTATATGCAAATAACGATATTCAAAGAATGCAAAGTTTATGCTTTCCTTGAAGTTTTGAAAATGCGTTTTAGCAGATAAAAGAATTTTTGTAAGAATGTGAATTCAAACTCAGGATTTAGAGTTAGCCGTACAGGCGTCAGGATACCTTTGGTAACAATATGCTTTCGAACTAACCCATGCTTCAATTAGGACTTTGAAAGGTTGTATCATGGTCTGGTTCACAGTTTAAGAAACAAAGGATAAGGCTCAAAGTGTATTTGTACCCGCACGTTCTTCGTGATGTTCTCCAGTCCTAAGCTCAGTCAATTGTGCGTTTGAACTCCTATTGAATCTGGAATGATGGTTCAGATATTTGGAAGTTTATTTGAGAAGGTAGTAATTTTTGCAACACTTTTCATGTTGTCGAGGATTTGTAGTGACCTCTTCTTGATTTATTATCCCTGATTTTTTGCCCGACTGTTCTTGTTTTGAGATTACAGTCAGCGGTATGCCCCTATTTTTCTTAAGTCTCCTTTGTAGGTTTTGACTTAGTGGGCTTTTCTCTTGGGAGATAATGACTTCCTATTTGATAGGGAAACATCGTCGTCTTTTTTTTACTCAGAAGGATGTTTTTGGTGTCATTCGTTGTGTATGAAGTGAAAGTTTGCGATTGAACGCACATTTGAATTAACTGAGAAGCTACCCTGCCCCAGGTTTCGATTAAAGGTTTCAATTTGTGTAAAAAAGGAAACTCCTACTTCTTTGGCTCGAAGGGGTTGACTAGGGATTATCTTCCTTATAACTCCAGTGTTTATGGTTTGAACGAAATGCCTGTACATCATCATCAAGGTCTATCCAAAAGCATATTGTATGAGATTATGGCATTGTTTTCGTCATCCTCCTTCTAAAGGCTTGCAACTTTTAAAACAAGAGTTGAATATCATAAAGCGAGTAAAAAGCATAGTTTAAATGAAAACGAATGGATTAATTTAAGACAAATATATGCAATGCATTAATGAAACAAAGTTTGACATTAATAGATAAGTGTTTGAACAACAAAAGAGATTACAATTGAAAATTCAAAAATGAAATAAACGCTCTCAATTTTGGCCATGATTTGGCATGGGAGCAATGATCACATTGGGAGCCTTAGGAGGGTCAAATTCAATCTCCTTGTTGTCGATCAAATCTTGAATCTTGTTCGTCAAAGTCCAACAGTTGTCAGTGTCGTGTCCAGGACTATCAAAATGGTAGGCACATCTTACATTTGGATTGTACTTAGGAGAGAAGGTATCGGGGTTTTGAGGAGGATCCCTTAGTGTAATTATCTCCACTTTCAGCAAATGTTGTAATGCTTGAGACAATGGCATATTAATCTTAGCTTACTTCCTTTCTTGGTACTTTACCCTACACCTATTTCCCTGTCATTGTTAAATAGGTGTTGGACTAGAGATCATGATTACCCCCACGTGTTGGTCGTGGTTGCTCTTGTTACGATCCTTTTGGCCATAAACATTATTGGACTCTTTCTTTCTATTGTATGGCTTTTTGTAAGTATCATAGGATGTAGCTCCTTAGATCTTACCACTCTTAATGCCATCCTCTATTCTTTCGCCTGCCAATATTAGCTCGGTGAACCCGATCGAGGAGCTTTCGATTAGGTGATTGAAGAAAGGTCTTGTCAAAGTTCCCATGAAGATATCAATCAGCTCCCTGTCAATTAATAGGGGATGCACCCTGCCTGCCAAGTCTCTCCATTTTTGGGCATATTCTTTGAATCCATCGTTAGAACGCATGGTCATATTCTACAACTGCACACGAGTTGGTGCAAGATCAGCGTTGTATTGGTACTTCTTGTAGAAAGCAGCAGCTAGATCTTACCAAGTGTGAATGTTGGAACTCTCCAATTGATAGAACCACTCTAGTTGTGTCCCATCTAAGCTCTCTTGGAAGAAATAGACCCAGAGCTTCTGATCAGTTATGTATGGTTGAATCTTGCGGACATAAGATCTCAGATGCATCTTAGGACAAGAGACCCCATCATACGTGGCAAAGGTAGGGATTTTGAACTTTGGTGGGATGACCACTCCATAAACCAATCCCATTTATTCAAAGTCCATACCAGGTACTCTCTGGATTTCCATGGTGTTGAGACAATCCTCCAACTGTTTGTATTTATCATCCGCATGAGGATACTGTTCTTCAGCGTAGTCTGCCTCTTCTTCGTTAGACCCCAGACTGTGATCCCCTTATTTTGTCTGATTGTCCCTCTCAGTTGAAGGAGTTGCGAACCCTAGAGCTTGCTCTATTGGTCTTTTGAACCTCCTTCCCAAATTTAGGCCGCCCACTGACTTCTTTTTCTTCTTGTCTTGGTGAAGAAGAGTCTTCAGGTCCTCTTGCCTTTTAGCAAAAGTCAAGAACATTTGTTGGAATTGAGAATTCTGTGCTTGAAGATCCTTTACTGTGTGTTCAATATCCATCTCGTTGAAATAAACAATAGAAAGATAAGGAGACCTGTTGTAAAAAACCTATTTGTGTTATGATGAATGATAATGCATATGTAAATGATTTCAAGGAAACTAGGAGATTTAAATTTCCTTAGACAAAAGGAAACACACATTGTATTAATAGATCAAAGTTGATTACATCATGCCTCTTGGGGCTTACAATAGAAGAAATAAAATACAAAAATAAAACTCCTAATATAAAAATGTCGAACGCATCCTCTTCGATGCAATATAGGCGTTCAAACTTCGCTCTTCATGAAGCTGCTTTGTGAGCTCCAGAACCTTCTTCTCACTGGCATAAAATTGGTTCTAAAAGGTGTCTCATTCTTCCTTGAGCTGGATCCAAGACTTATGAAATTCTTCGAAGCTGGTTGGCATATTAGGATGAAAAATGATGTGAGACTCGTCTTCTCGATAAACAAACTCGGAGATCACTGGCAGGATGGCAGCGTATGGCATCATAAGACTTTGAGCACGAGCTCACACCCATCTGAGGTAAGGCTCCAAAGGGATGGATTTTTTACGTCCCAGGGTGTTGCTATCATTCTTCTTCACCATGCCCCAAGCACGAATGAACCTCTGGTGATAACCTTGCAGATCATTTGAATAGTCAAACACAATACCCTGGATGAACATATCGTGGGGACCATCCCTCTGGGCGTAACCTAACTGACACAAGCACAAAGAAGGGTTGTAGGTGATGCCTCCTATAATGCCAAGGAGTGGAACATTAGGGAACTCTCTGCAGCGATCAATAAAAGAGATATTTTCATAAGAGCGAGGGCACCAATAGATATCAGAGTGAGAAAGGGACATTATCCTTTGATTCCACCTTAAGCCTAACTCATTCTTCATTACTGACCGAGGGAGGTGCAAAATAAACCAATGATAGAGAAAAGGCGTACAACACATAAGATTCCCTCGTTTGTTCATGGTACGAGTGTGGAGTGAATGCAACATATGTCTGAGCAATGTAGGCACTGGATTGCAAGCAAGGAAGATGTTGATGGCACTGACATCTATAAACTGGTCTGAATTGGGGAAAAGAACCAATCCATAGATCAAGATAGCTAAGACATCTTCAAAGGCATGGTAACTCATAACATCTAAGAGTATCTGAGCTTTCTTCATTATAAAATTTGCAAGGAGGCCCTTAACTCCACTTCTTCTTTCCCAATTGGATTTAATGTCAGATGGTTTAAAATGCAGAGCTACCACAACACTTTCAGCAACTGGATCTTGTTCTAAACCGGTGAAAGGTACTTTCTCCAATATAGTTGAACCAACATAGGCACCAACTAGTAATCTGGAAATGTGAAGCAATGGTGTTTAGGGTCAAAAAACCTGGAACAAGACACTCATCAGACCTTCGTCAAACCCGCTAGTAACCAAACTAAGCAAGTGACCATATCTCTTGTTGAACGATGAGCTCTCAGGAACTCTCAGGATCAATTCTTTGAGCTTGGGAGGGACCTCTACAAAGTTGATTCAGATGGTCTTTCTGTGAATTGAACCCATGCCCTACAAAACAAAAGGAAAGATAAATCTCCAGGCCCTTGAAATGGTTAGCGTGTATGTCATGATGTTTATGATGTTATGGTATGCTCTAAGACCACAGATATATCAAGCAAGTCACACAAAGACCCTAGGTTTAACGGCTTGCGCGAGTTTTTTAAAGGTAAGTACCCTCTTGAAGTTTAGTCGGTTTAAACTATCCTATTAATGGTAATTGGGTTCTAAGGAGTCTCATATCACTGACCTTTCTTTTAGGCATTGTTCTAGCTCAAGCACCAAAGTATTGCGGCCAGAATATCCCAAAAGTACAATCTCAATGAGAGTAGTATCGAGTATCAACCAAACTTCAGTCGGAACCAAAGCTGGCTATCTCACTACTTATTAATGGCTTAGGATGAGTCAAGCAAAGGTTCTAAAGGTAAGTTAGCGCTTAATGACACTATAAGGAAGCCTAATGTTATCCTTGACTGACTTAAGGAACATTAGTACAAGCCAAAGTATCACGCTAACATAGCTATCACTTTGTCCATATCGGTCTACATCGTACATCCTCCATGATTTATTGCTACTTATTTAAAAAGGTGCCCCAGATCCGGGTATAGGATCTTTAACAAAAGCCCAAGCAAAGACCCAAAAATGTAAAGCAAACAAGTCAAACAAAGAAAACAAATAAAGGTGGTCTAGCCCTAAGGTTACCCCACTTTTAAGTACTCCCCAGCAGAGTCACCAGTTCTGTAATACGGTGGGATAATGGACTTGGTTGTTTTATGTTTGATCACAATTGCGGATAGCAAGAGTCGCCACCAACTTTTCTTTTATCCAATAAGGAAAGGGTTAAAAGAACATGAAAGACCTTTAGATAATTTTCTTGAGTTCGGGGGGTAGGTTATGAAAAGGGAAGGTGTTAGCACCCTTTTCATCCGTAGTTATCTAAGGGATCTTAGTTTCTTGCTAGATCACTTTCTTTTGTTTGAACGTGTGCTTTGTGGTGTGGGTTTGAAAGTATTTTAAAAACTTCTTTTTAATGATTCTCGTTTCTATAAGAATGCATACAAAGTGTTGGTTTTGAAATAGTTCAAAAAGGTGTTTGTGGAAGATGTTTTTGAAGGTGATTTTGAAAAGTGACTTTGTAATGATTCTCGTCTCTATAAGAATGCGTACAAAGAGTTTTATATTTTGAAAATGTTTCAATTGAAAGTGTTGGTGTGTAAAATGTTTTTTTTTGTGAGCAAGCGAGAAACTATGAGCATCCTACCTACTCAAAAGGTCTTTGTTATTTTCCTCCTCCTTTAGATGTTGCTATCTTACCATTGATTTGGTAAAAATCCCTATCGTTGGATGTGAATGGACGGGTGTGGGTCATTTGTATAGTCATAGAAAGTAACCTATGAGACGTTTTAGCAATGTCGTTTAGGGACTAGATCGTTTACCAAAGGCAACATCGAGGGACTACGATCTTTTATCAAGGGTCTTTACTAAAACGCCCATATTCGAGGGTCATGAGTATTTTTCCTAGGCAACGAGTGAGATTACCCTAGAGATGCATGTGTGCAAAGTGTGTTTGATTGCATGCATTTTGTCTTTGATTTTTTAGGTTGTCTACTTGTTGGTTTTATCTCGCCATACATCCTAATTACTAACTTTTGTACCAAAGCAATAAAAGTGCAGAAAATAAATATCCTACACTATGACAACCATATTGAATATCAATAAAATTTAAAGACAAAACAAAATAAAAGGAGGAAAAATGAGCTTTTCGATCTAGGCAGAATGCACCCTTTGATTTTGCTTCTCTGGCTCCTTTCAATTTAGGCTTAGCATGAAGCATGAGATGCAGCCTTTGATTCTACCTTTCTGCTTCCTTAAATTGGGGTAATGTTAGGGTGAGCAAGTAAGCTTCGACCATGCCCTTTGTACTTCTTTCGATTAAGGCCTAGGAGTCAATATGGACATCCTTCTATTGAGTCATTTTTTGCTTCCTTTGAATGTCCTGGAAGTCAGTGTATGGTGAAGCCTAAGGCCACACTCTTTATTCTGCTTGCAACTGTGAAGCAGCCAGGGATGAAGCCTAAAGCTTCGATTCATACCTCTTTCCTCCTATTTTCTTTCCTTTGGGATTTAAATAGTAACATGGCCTGAGGCCATGCTAGTATTGTCTCATGGCCAGGTGTGATCGGTGGATCTGGAACTGACTGTTTAACGCTGGTTCGCGAAATGTCGCGGAAGCAAGAGTCGCCACCGTCTTTTATTTTCTCCAAATGGAAAGGACAAAAGCACAGAAAAATTCCTTAAAGAGATTGCTCTCGGTTCGGGAGGTAGATTATAGAAAGGGAAGGTGTTAGCACCCTTTCTATCCATAGTTATCCATGGGCTCTTAGATACTTGCTCAATGTGTTTTCAAATTGTTTTGCGTGCTTTTCAATGTGGGTTTAAAAGTTTCCTTGAAAAAAATTCAGATCGACTCATACGTCAGAGTGTTTGAAAAGTTTGCTTTGAAAGCTTTTGAAAATGTGTCAGTGCGAAAAGTCTTTTTGAGTTTGTTTTGAGATTAGAGCAAGTATCCTTGAGAACCTACCTACCCTAAGGAATTCGTCTGTGTAAATGTCCTTAAAAGTAGTGCCATCCCACCATTGAGAGGTAGGTAGCACCACCATTGGAGGTGTTCGGGTCAATTCGATTTTAGGGACACGGTGATCACCAGAGCAATGGGAAGACACCTTAGAAGCTACCCTCATGCCAGGTTCCCGGATCATGAGGACTTACTAAGACGTCCTCTACTCGACGATCACCTTTCGAGGCAACAGTGAGGCGTACCCTAGGGGTGGTGTGTGCGAATCGTGTGTCATGTTTCAGTTATTTATCTTGTCATGTTTGTCGTGTTCTACGCTTGATTTTAATTATTGACATTCATTCTTGCATGCTTTTTAACAGTTTATAGTTTGCGGGAAAATAAATCTACGACTATTACAAATGGCGCGGGTCCACATCGCCAAATTAAACCGGACCCGATTTAGCGGAAAATAAATAAAGCGATAAAAATGCAAGAAATAAAAATTACAACGCTTCGGGACAATTACAAAATTATAATAAGCAATAAAATAAATGCGCAAAAATTAAATAATTAAAAGCGACGGGCGTTGAACCCTTTTTGCAAGAATAATTAAATTAATGAGAATTAAAGTTAAAAATTAAATGTTTTGATATTTTTTTATATTTTTAGGATTTAAAAGAAAAAGAAGTTAATTGAAATTAAAATGAAATGCTAAACCCTAATTCTAATATTTTTTTAAGTTTTATTATGAAAACATTGACTTTTAACCTAATTTAACTCTAAATTAATTTATGTACATTTAATTAAAAAAATAAAATAAATAAATAAATAAATAATATGATGAAACAAAAGGAAAAAATTAAAAGAGTGGAAACTATTAATTAACCTAATTCTAATTGTTTTTGGATTTTTATTTATAAAAAAAAGGAATTAAAAGTTAAACCTAATTTACTAAATTATTTACATATTAATTTGTGAAAATAATTATAATATAAAAATTATATTTTTTGTCTTTTCTGTATTTTTAATGGAGTTTTGTATTTTTTGTGGAGAATAAGTTAATTAATTTAAACAAAAAGAAAGATGAAATAACCAAAAGATGAAATAAATAAAAATAGAAAGCAAACCAGGGGGGGGTAAACCCAATTTTGGAGGTTCAGGCCTGGTGATCTCTGGCCCATTAAGCTTGACATTTATTGACCTTTTGGATTAGGCGTAACACGTTGACTGGCCTCCACCATACGCCTTGACTCTGGGCCCTTGATTTGCACTTACTGGACGCGTGTAGGCTTGATCCTTGAGGATGTATGGTGTACCTGTATCACTGAAGCGCATAGGAATTGAGAATGAAAAATAATATTGAGTTTGTTCAGACCTGGGACTCGAACCCAGGTCTTGGAGATTGAAGCAATGGACGTCCACCATCTGAACCACTACGCGCAAGTTATTATATTACAACAACTAAATAACAAAAACAAATATTGATTAGTGGCCACTAAAACACAAAAAGCGCGCGTTGGTTTAAATCATCCATTCATGCCCAGACACCTAAGCGTCTTCCTCCTTGTTGCGTTTTCCTGAAACAAAAACAAGTAAGATTGCGGGGGTTTTAAACCCCCACCATATGCAGTGCAAAAAAAATAGCGATTAGCTCGCTCCTAATCAGAAATTTGGCGCGACCCCCTCAATGAACTTGTTGGAAGCTTTTGATTCTCATGGTGCCAGTCTCGCATCCCAATTTTTCCATAGGAGTAAACCCCTAATTTTTTATCTCTGAAACCCTAAGGTGTATCAATGGCAACTCTTCATAAAACGCATGAAAACTCAATTAAGTTATATGGTTAGTTTCAGAAGCATCTAATTAGTGCAAATCAGTGAAGAAAATACATGGAAAATGCGTAAAATTCATGATATGATTATAGATATTTTCGTGAAAAGTTTGACTCTCATATACCAAGTCTTGGGTTCTGAGTTGATGTTAATGATTGGCACGCGTTCAGAATCACCCAAGGAAGCTATTGCAATTGGTTTAATGCCTTGAATCGTCCTATAACCTTGATTTCAGAATTCAACTTTTTGAGAATTTTTGCAATTTTGTAATGAGGTTCTGAGCGCAGCCTTTTTGTCTTCTAGCATTAGGGTTCTCATTCTGATCATATATGGAGTGATTAGGTCAAGAAACATTGGACAAAATCTTATGCATTGATGAATTTCAATATTTGATTTTGAAAAATCTTTTTTCATATCTTTTTCATGTTGTTTTTGTTCAATCATGATCCAATCTCATCCAAATTTGCCTATTTAAGACTTACACGAAATATTGAGTTTATAATGTGCATGAAAAGATTTTTTTAGGTTAGTTTGATATTTTTCATATATTAAAATCATTTAAATGAATATAAATTAATATTAATTCAAATAAATAATTAAAAAATATGAGAATACTTCCCTTTGGGCATAATGGTCGTGCATAGGCTTGGCATGAAGAAACTTGGAAGAAAAATGGGCCCATTTGCATTTTTAGACCTTTTGCATCAATGTTGACTTTCAAAAATTTCCAAAAATTTCCCAACTTCCACAAGGCATAACTTGGTCAATTTTTAAGCTTTTCACATGTTCTTGGACATTTTGGAAAGGTCTTTGAGTCCTTTAACCAATGCCTTTGGTCCCATGTCATTTTGATTTACCAATCTCAAGTTATGGCCTTTGACTTAAAGTCACTTTTTGTTGACTTTTGAAAATGACCTATAATGTTGAAATTGATAACTTTTTGTGAGAGCATTTCTTGGACTTGAAGTATGAAGATGAGTTGTAGGAAATGTCTTTCTCTTCAAAATGAGCTTTGGATGGAATTTTTCTGATAATCCATGTGAAAGTTATGCCTTGGTCAATTTCAGTTGACTTTTTCAGCTGTCCAAATATAGTAACTTTTGCATCTTTGATGATTTCTGAGCCAAACTTTGAGAATCATGATCAAGCATTGATCAAATGATGTTTGTGGCTTCAAAATGATATGTTGACCAAAAATTTGAACTTTTGACTGCCAAATGACCATTTTGCCCCTACAGTTGACTGTAGTGCAATCTAGGGTTTTGACTGTGCAATCTTGAGCTGAATGCCTTGAAACTTGATATGAGGATACTTGACCATCTTTGTAGGCATGTGAGACTTGATTGGGCCTTTGAAAAGTTCATTTGCTTGACCAGAACTCAAACCCTAGTTTTGACTGTCCAGGAGACA
The DNA here is from genome assembly GCA_948472305.1 of Vicia faba. NCBI lineage: Eukaryota > Viridiplantae > Streptophyta > Magnoliopsida > Fabales > Fabaceae > Vicia > Vicia faba. The sequence continues at coordinate 257,235,068 of OX451738.1, read as the reverse complement.
GTTGAGCTGCACAACCCTTGGGGAATTTTGTGACCTTGACTTTGACAATTCTTGATGAATATGGGAGGGCAAATTTTGGGGTACAACACCAGGTTAGTTCTTAAAAAATGTTTGATAAACCAAGAAACAAAACCAAAATGTTAACAATGAAAACAAACTCAAAAGGTGGAAACGAAAACAACCCAAAGGAAAATAATGGTGTTTGAAACGAAAGGAAATGGTTATTTACATGTTGTGCTTGAAACAGAAAAACTTAAGGTTAAGAGGACTTACCTTGCTTGAAGCTGGGATGCGTGTGCTGGACCTTGAGTGGCTGCCCTGAGTGCTCCTGGATTCGAAGGAAAGAAATAGGGGTTATGTTTCTAGTACTGGACTCGAAGGAAGGAACCAAGCGTTGGATTGCTTCAGCTTCGAAAGAGAAAAAGAAACAAGTGTTGTGTTTCTTTAGATTCTGGGTTTATGTTTAGTGTTTGAGAATCTTAAGAGTTTAAGAGTTTTTGAGAGTTTGATGATTTTTTGAAGATTCTTTCCACACCACCCAAAACCTTTTCAGCTTTCAAATGGTTTCTCTATTTATAGATAAATGGTTAGAGGTGCTAGAGTAACCAGGTTCGTAGGATAACAAACCATGGTTTGGTTGAAATGAAAACAAATTTGATCCCTTTTGTTATTCCCAAGTTTCAAGTACAAGTGAGGGCCTGCTGTCTATTGGGGGCAGGAGATTGGACTTATGCTTTTGGCACTGCTTGCGTTTGTTGTACCCCAATTTTTTCCCCTAAGATTCCCCTTATCATATCATGTCAACTCAATCATGACAAGATCACATTAGGGTTGGTTCTTCATCTTTTTCTATCTCCTATTTTTATGTTTGCTCTTGAGGAATTTCCAAGCACCTTGGTTGTGTATCTTGTATATGTGTTGTTGACTAACCTCTAACCAAAATACAAAAATATTTTGTCTTTGTCTTTGCATAATTTGTATTTTGTAGGTACCAAGTCAAAGCATCCAACAAATAAGGTCATGCAAAGTTGATTGATCCTATTGTGGTAAAAAAAATCCAGCATGCATCGACCCATAAAGGTATGTATCGACTCATTTTGTTGTGCATAAATAGCATGTGTCGACACATGCATGTATGTATCGACTCATCCTGCTTGAAAAAACTAGCATGTGTCGACACATGCATGTATGTATCGACTCATCCTGTTTGTTTAACCAACATGTGTCGACACATACGTGTTATGTATCGACTCATGCAGTTTGTGTGATTCTGTAATATGTTGGAATAACAATATGTATCGACACATAGAGGCATGTATCGACACATGCTGTGTTATGAAGCTAGGATGTATCGACACATACCCCCTATGTATCGACTCATAATATCAAAATGCACGTGTTTTTTGAAAAAAGCCAGCAAATTTCAAACTGTTATCATTTTGGCTCTAATTTTTTCTGCATAATTTGAAATTATATCATTAATTCAAATTTGGCTCCAAGAATCAATTACCAAATTACCACTAATCTCAATCCTAAAACTCTATAAATAGAGACCTCATTTCATTCAAATGACAAGCTTTTGATAGCCAAAATCATCTTGCTAAAAAATCTCTCAATTATCTCCATTTTACCAAATTCACTCAAAGCTCCATTTTCAAAAAGTTAGTAAGCTTTGCATTGAAGCTTACTAATCTTTGAGCTAAATCTTCATCCCAAACACTTTTCTTCATCAATTCTCTACATCCAAGCTTTGGTGATTGACTCTTGTTGTTGAATTGAAGCAAATTCTGAAGTTGTTTGATAATTCTCAAATTCTACCTTTGGTAAGTTGGATCATCATCTTTCACAATGTGATCTCTTGTGGATTTCTGGTTTTGATTCATTGAGCATTGTTTTATAACTCCATTAATTCTATTTTCTCAAAATTTGCTGGAATTTTCATGCTCAATTGGATCCACGATCATAAGGTTTTTGATGAAAAGTTGGAACAAGAATTTGATCTTTAAAATGCTGTTTTCTACTGATTTTTTTTTACAGGTTGCAATCAATTGTTGTAACATTGCAATTGATTGTCACAGAAAATTGATTTGATAAAAAAACTGCACTGATGCAATAGGTTGTTGTCTAAGCACAATTGATTGTAACAGTGCCAAAAATACTTTTGCTGCATTATTTTGGGACTGTTTTGACTAAAATATTTTTCTGCACTCTCTTTGATGGATAATTTGGATTGCAATTTTAAATGTCCAAATTGTTTTTAAACTCAATGGACTTTGTGATGTAGATGAAGTTGGATAAATTTTCATCAATTCAAATCTACCTAAGAGTGAATTATTTAATTCATTTTTAGTGCTTTGGATTAATAATATATTTAGTGCTTTAATCCATCTAGAGAAGTGGTTGAATTTAAAGATGAAAGAATTTTGAAATGGTAATCCAAATTAGCTTATCATTCCCCTCCCTCTTCATCTTATCCCTTTCTTTTTTAATTTTTCTACATGTTAAGGGATGGTGATCTCTATATCACTTATCCAAACATGAAGTACATAGATTGCTATTGACCGGCCTCAAAATAGGTGCGACTTCTACATAAGTCCACTTACGATTGCTTAACATAACGCTAAATTTTGTCCCGATTCGAATAAATGATCATTCGTGGCCCAAACTTATGATTGCAAGCCTAAGTATGTTAATTTGATCTCTTTGATCCAATAACCTTGAGATTCATTGTGTGGAGGCTTTGGTTCTACCAATCCTCTAATGGATCTACAACACCTTTGGTCAACACGGATCACTTAAACATCGTTGATCATTAAGTGTTACTTGTGAGAATTCCAAAAATGGATGATATACTTGACAAAAAGCAAATGAAACTTGTTGTGTGGAGGCTTTGGTTCTACCAATCCTCTAATGAATTCCAAATGCAAGTTTCAAGATGGTCATCCAACTAACCACTAATTTCTAACAATTGACTTTACTTTATGCTTTTATTTTTTATGCTTTATGTACCATTTAATTTAAGCATTTACATTTCATGCCATTTTTATTTTGCTCATTTGAGCATTTATTTTTATGTCATTTTTATTTTGTTCACTTGAGCCTTTCTTCTCCTTTTTAAAGACACCTAATAATCAACATGAACCATAAAAAAAACTTTAATGATGCTTGGACTATTTGGTTACTATCCTTGGCATTATGGAGCATTGGACTTCTTGGACTTAGGATTAGAGACCTTGGCCTATCTTGGAGACTTTGTGAATTTATTTGATATTTTGTATGGAGTTCTTGAGGTTTACCTCGAGACATTGGGTTGTTTGTTTGTTTTGTGTGCAGGTTATTGTGATTACATACTTTGTTTGTAATTTGGAATTCACCCGTATACAACCGTTACTCTGCCTAATTTTTGCGAAGACTTAATACACTTAAAGTTTGATTCTCTCAAGAGGTCTAGTATCTTTGCATGCTTGGTTTCAATCCAAAGAATGAGAATTCCATATTGACTCATAATGTCTAGTATTGGCTTCTTGTTGGTTAGATGGTTCTTATCCCTAGCTCTTACCTTATGCTTTAGGATAATCTCTTCATCTCCTCCCACCTTCTTTAATTTCAAAAAATCCTTTCCCTCGTTTTTTTTATAAAAAAAAAATCTTTTTTATTTCTAAACTTGAAATACTTTCATAATAAACTTGGACTTAGGTCCATGTATTTTCAAAACATTTTCATGAATAAATTTCAATCAATTTAATAATACCTTAACATTTTTTGTGAGAAGACTAAAAGTCAACCAATCTCATTTCAAACCATTTTTTGCCACTTTGGCCTTTATTTTAAAACTTTTCTTAAAAGATTAGATTCTTGTCAATCCTTGTAGTGATGCAAACAACTATACTTCTACAATATGTAGTGAAGTGAGATATTTTCCACTTGGGTGATGAGTGAGGCATTATTGATTTTAAAATCCAAGCCATATCCTCCACTTTGAGATGATGCAAATTCTCCTTTCTCATGATTGCGGATAGTAAGTACGTTTTCCACATGGACAATGACCATGATGTCTTATCTTATAAAATTAACCAACACATTTGTGTTTCAAATTTTTAAAAGAGGAACTACGTGTACCCTGATCCCCTATTGCATGAAAGGTCGTACGTAGGCACTAAATGTTCGCAACCGCGGCGGGTGCAAAAGTCATAAAAATATTTCTTTTCTCACCTCCACCATCTATTTTATACATAGCACATTTTTTATAACCAAAATATACAGATTTTTTTCAAAGAGGTTCTTGCGGAGTACCGTAGAGGTTTAGGGTGCTAATACCTTCCCTTTGCATAACCAACTCCCTTACCTTGAATCTTTCCCCCTTTTTAGGTTATTCGCTCTTTTCCCATTCCTTTGGAAACAATAAAGCGCGGTGGCGATTTTTATTTTGATTTGTATAAAGTCTAGTCAATCTAATGGCTTAGTCTTGAACATTTCTACCGCTACAGAAAAATGGAGACTTCACTGGGGAAAGATTGACCTCTTGCTGGTCCATCCCTAAGTGGGTTGAGCCTATATTTGTTTATATCTGTATATGTGTTATTATGTTTATATGTTATATTTTGTATATATGTTTGTCTGGATTTTCTTGGTTTACAGGGTGCTTGGTGATTACTTATAAGTCCTATACCCGGACTTGGGAAAACTTTAAGATAGGACGGGCGATATAGTGATGTTAACTTTGAGGGAGTAATCCCAAAAAAGGAGGCATGATATCCCCCACTCAGTGGAGGCCCCTTTGATTGTAGTGTCATTTACCGAGTAATCGGGAAGACGTACTGCTTTCGACCTGGGAGCCTGCCGAAGTTGAGGACCGTAGATTACCTAACCCATCTTGGCCTTTTAGGTGTAGTGCGGAAGCTATGACGGAGTAATCCGAAAGTAGTTGTCACGCGATACTACGCTCGAACGAGTTTTTCTTGAGAATATTACTAATTATCGAGTTAATCGGGAAGTTGGTAATATCCGAAGGAAGGATGTAGACTCTGGGAACCTCTTAGAACCTTGTTCGGCAGGTGATAACTCTTTAGACCAACACCTAATGGGTAGTACCTTTGGCCTCATGCTCGTGACGTTGAACCTATGAACCCTATATGTGTGATCTTGTGTGTGATTGTTGTATCATGCATCCATGCACTCCTAAGCATCTTTTGAAGAAAACAATATTTTAAGGGATTTAAAGGTTGACTATTTGTGAATATCTCAAGTACTCGTAAACCATGGATTCTGGAAAGAGAAAGACCGGGAAATATAGTTTCAAGGATCCCAAGATAGATGAGTTGATCAGTCTAATTCCAGAGATTGAGTGTCCTGCAGACTTTCGGAAGAAGTATGGATCCATTATTCCTCTCATGAAGCTGAAGATGAAGGAGGGTATTCTCTCAACCTTGGTCCAGTTCTATGATCCGGTGTATCACTGCTTTACTTTTCCCAATTATCAGCTGATGCCTACACTGGAAGAGTATTCCTATCTATTGGATTTACCTGTTACCGATCGTGTTCCTTTTAATGGTTTGGAGGGTGAGCCAAAACCACATGAGATTGCTGCTTTGATTCATCTGAGGAAGTCTGAGGTGGAAGACCATATGACTACCAAAGGAGGGATTAGAGGATTACCAGATCAGTTCTTATTGGAGAAAGCTTGTTACTTTGCCAGGATGAAGAGTACGGTTGCTTTTGAGGCCATCTTTGCTTTACTCACCTATGGATTATTCTTATTTCCTAATGTGGACAAGTTTGTCGACATTAACGCTATCAGGATTTTCATGATTGGAAACCCAGTTCCTACACTGTTGGGTGATGCTTATTACTCTGTTTATCTTCGGAGTTCCTATCATGGGGGAATGATTATCTGTTGCACGCCTTTGTTGTACCGGTGGTTCATCTCTCATATGCCTCAGTCTGATTCTTTTTGGGATGTCAAGAAGGAACCCCGTTGGGCTCCTAAGATTATGGCGCTTACTCACTCGGATATTGATTGGTATCATCGAGCTTACCAGGATGTGGAGATTATTGACAGTTGTGGTAGTTTCCCCAATGTGCCTCTTGGTACAAAGGGAGGAATTAACTATAACCATGTTCTTGCACGACGACAACTTGGTTATCCGATGAGGGATAAACCAAATAGTATTAATTTGAGTAGTTTCTTTCTGAAGGAAGGAGAACACCACAGGGAAGCTAGGGAGCAGATTGCGAAGGCCTGGCGTCACATTCAAAAGAAGAGTAGGAAGGATTTGGGACCTAGGGGTGCTGTTTCTTTGGAGCCATATCTTCAGTGGGTCCGATCGAGAGCCATTCAGTTGAAGATGTCGTATACTTGGGAGACACCCATGTCTGACCTATTTGTGAAGACCACTTCTCCCTTATTAGATGATCTTGAGGACATGCAGCTTGCTTTGGTTAGGATGCAACAGGAAAGGGATGCTTGGAAGAACAAGTTCCAGACTTTAGAGAGTTCCTACAGAGCAGACCTGAAGGAGAAAGATGATTTGATCGAGATCCTTGAGAGTCGAGCGGTGGAGTCTATGGAGAGGCCAGGGGATTTATTTTTCCATAAGCCTCAAACAGGTTCTGATTACTCACTTCCTACTTCAGATTATTGGAAGGAGGTTGCCATCAGACATGTGGAAGAGAACCAGAGGTTGAGGGCTCAGATCGCCAGGCTCACAGGGAAGCGCCAGCGTACAGATTGATCTCCATTAGTTCCTCTTCTCAGGATCTTAGATTGTATTTTCATCTTGTACTTGGGATCATTGAAAATTGTAATCCCTTTTGAAGTTATTATAATGAAAATTTTCAGTATTTCAAAAGCTTTATTATTTGGATGTTTGCAATGTGTCTATAAGTCATAAATCCCTTGAAATATTAAATGATAAAATAAAAATAATCATATGCATTGTATATCATGCATCATATTACACATATTTCTTGCATTTGTTATGCATATCCAGGTGTCTTACCCAGTTTCTTTGCTTCGTAAAGCAAGCTGACTCATCGCTATAACACTCGGGATAATTTCAAGAGGAAGATGGACAACTTAGAACAGGAGAATCACGAGTTGCACAAAGAAGTTTCCACTTTGAAGGCTGGCTTGGCCAAATTGACCGCTCTGATGGAAACTCTGGTGGATGCTCAGAATCAGCCACCGAGTGTTCAACCTCAACCAACAAGGGCAAATGCTGAAGTTCCTACTGTTCCTGTATCCGCTACTCCGATTGTTGTTCAAAACCGTATGCCTCAGGGTTATCCGTGGGGAATGCCAGAGAATTTTGCACCCAAAGGTTTCAATCTTGGCCCTCAAGATGCTCCAGTAGTTCAAAATGTTGTTACTCCTGCACCTCCTGTGGTGCATACTGTTCCTACTGCACCTCCTTCGGTGAATTTGGTTTCGTTTGTTAATGAAGATGTGTGTCGTCCTTTCCCTCCACCGAGTGAAGAATTCGGTCTTTATGACAGAATGGATGATTTCCAAGAGCAGTTTGATAGAATGCAAAGAGAGATGAAGGCTCTTAGGGGAAAAGAGTTATTTGGGCAGAATGTGAATGAGTTGTGTTTGGTCCCGAATGTTAAAGTGCCTGCTAAGTTCAAGGTCCCGGAGTTTGAAAAGTACAAGGGCAACACTTGCCCTCGTGCTCATTTGGTGATGTATGTAAGAAGAATGTCTACCCACACCGATGATCAGCGTTTGCTGATTCACTTTTTCCAAGATAGTCTGACCGGCGCAACATTGAAATGGTATATGAGCTTGGACAGCGTCAACATCCATACTTTTAATGATTTAGGAGAAGCATTCATTAAGAAATACAAGCACAATGTGGACATGGCGCCTGATCGTGACCAGCTTAGGGCCATGGTTCAGAAGGACAGAGAATCGTTCAAGGAGTATGCGCAGAGATGGCGCGAAGTGGCTGCACAAGTCATTCCTCCCATGGAAGAGAAATAAATGACTAAGATTTTTCTGAAGACGCTAGGTGCTTTCTACTACGAAAGAATGGTAGCAAGTGCCCCGAGTGATTTTACAGAGATGGTAGGAATGGGTGTCCGCCTAGAAGAGGCAGTAAGAGAAGGTCATTTGACAAAGGGTGAAGGATCTGGGGGTGTGAAAAAGAAAGCTTATGGGTTTACAAAGAAGAAAGAGGGGGATACAAATGCTATTATGCAAGAGAGAAGGGTAAAATCTCCTGGAAAGAATTATCAGCGTCATCAGCAAGTCGCCTCAGTTACTCCTGTTATGAATGCCGCTCCGACTACTGCTGCTTATCAGAGACCGTCCCAGCAGGGGAATCAAGGGTATAATCAGAGAAGGGAGAACTATGATCCTATTCCCATGAGCTATGCAGAGCTACTACCAGCATTGATTCAGAAGAAGTTGGTCCAGACGCGCCCACCTCCAGCTGTGCCATCACTATTGCCTTGGTATTATAAAGCAGACTAGACGTGCGCCTTTCATCAGGGATCACCAGGGCATAGTGTTGAGAATTGTTATCCTTTAAGGACTGAAGTGTAAAGGTTGGTGAAGTCTAGAATTTTATCTTTCAAAGACGTGGGACCTAATGTGAAAGACAATCCTCTAACCAAGCACGGGGGAGTGAATGCTGTATATATGGTGGCCGGTTGTCAAGGCGACTTTCGAATTTTTGACATTAATCTGGTTAGAGGAGATTTGGTGAAGATGCACGCAGACCTCTGTGAATTCAGTTATTATACACATGACCACACCGATTGTGCTATTTGCAGTACAAATATACAGGGTTGCGAAAAGATAAAGGCTGACTTGCAGGAGATGATGGATGAAGGTTTAATCCATATAATCAGGCCTAGGGCATAATATGAAGAGGAAGTGAATATGGTTTCTGGATGTCCGGGTGAATTCAGAATTTCTGATGTGGATCATTTGAATGAGGATCTAGTGCAGTTGCATGCTACCTTCTTCCGTACTGCTGGTCAGGTAGAACACCGATATGGATCTTGCATAGTTTGTTGTCGAAATCCTCGAGGATGTTCTATTGTGAGGGAAGGTGTTCAGTTGCTGTTAGACAGTGGAACTACCAAGATCACATGTTAGAGAGATGATTATCATGAGATTGATATGGTTGAAGTTTGTTTGATGGAAGAAGAGTCAGAGGAAGAGTATGCCTCCACGGATGATTATTTCTCTTCAGACAAAGATTTGTTTACCAGAAATGACCTTTTGATGGCTGATTGTGTTGAGGAAGGGGTAAATGTCATTGTACCTTGTTTTGGTGCACCCACTCATATTGAGGTGGAACACTATAGCAAACCAGCTGTTGCCCCATTGGTAATTAGTCTACCAGGTCCTGTTCCCTATGAATCAGATAAAGCCGTGCCTTACAAATACAATGCTACAATCTTAGAAGATGGGGTGGAGATTCCCATCCAGCCAATGCCAGATGTTGGAAATATAGCTGATGATAGCAGGGTGACCCGTAGTGATCGTGTGTTTGCGCTGGTGATTCAAAGAGATGTTGTTGCTGGAAAGAAAATTGCTGAGAATGATGAGCCTAAGAAGGCTACGAGAGGGACTAGTGGAGCTACATTGGAGAAAGAAGTGGATGATATTTTGAAGATAATTAAGATGAGTGACTACAAAATTGTAGATAAGATATTGCAGACTCCTTCAAAGATATCTATCCTAGCTTTATTGATGAATTCCTCTGCTCATAGAGAATCACTGATGAGAGTACTAGACCAAGCTTTTGTGGAAAATGACATGCCGTTAGATCAATTCAGCAGCGTAATTGGAAACATTACGTCATGTAACAATTTGAGTTTCTGCGATGATGAGTTACCAGATGAAGGGAGGAATCACAACCTGGCCCTCCACATATATATGAACTGCAAGAATGATTCGATGTCCAATGTGCTGGTTGATAACGGATCCGCGCTGAATGTTATATCGAGGAGTACCCTCATGAAGTTAAAGTATCAAGGAGCATCTATGCACCCGAGTGGCATCGTTGTGAAGGCTTTTGATGGGTCGAGGAAATCGGTCATCGGTGAAGTGGACTTGCCCATCCATATAGGACCACATTTGTTCTTGATAACCTTCCAGGTTATGGACATTATTCCCGCATATAGTTGTTTTCTTGGATGACCATGGATACACGAAGCAGGGGCTGTCACTTTAACTCTGCATCAGAAGTTAAAGTTTGTGCGTGAAGGGAAGGTGGTGATCACAAATGGGGAGCAGGCATGGTTGATATCCCATCTATCCTCTTTCAGTATTGTAGAAGCGGATGAGGCTGCTGTTGGAACCTAGTTCCAAGCCATATCTATTGAAAACATAAGGAGGAATGATAATTCTGTGGTTTCGCTGAAGGATGCACAGCAAGTTGTGCGCAATGGTCATAATGCAGTTTGGGGACAACTGGTAGATCCACTCGTGAACAAAAACATAGTTGGTTTGGGTTTCTCTTTGAAGAATGGCAAAGGTGAAAGTTTGAAGTCAAAGTCTTCCGTGAGAAGTTATCATGATGTTTTCTGCAGCGGAGGCTACCTCCATCCAATTGGTTCCGGAATTAATGTTGTTGAAGAGGATGAAGCAGAGCAGGAAGTACCAAATTTTGTGACGCATGGAGTCCGAGTTCAGAACTGGGTCACCATTGATGTTCCTTCTTGCATACATATTTCAAAGTAATTTGTTTTGTTAATATGTTTCTTTCTTTCGAAAAGCTTTCACTCTGCCCAAGGTGAAAGTATTGTATGGGCTTATCTGTTTGCTTTAATTGTTAAGATCATTAATAAAAGTTGTCTTTGCTTCCGAAATTATGTCTTTATTTTCTGCTTTTTCTTGGGAAATGGTAATCAAATAAAAAACCCTTTCAAAATAAATAATAACTGGAAATTAATCTGCATGATCACTTGTTATATGTGTCAGTTTCTAAAAGCAATCATAAATCACATGTGCAGATTAATTAAAAAACCTGTTGAATACAATGACCCTGCACCCTCTCCCAACTTTGATTGTCCTGTGTTTGGGGCCGAAGAAGAAGATTATGATGAGGTTCCAGAAGAGGTCTCACGGTTGCTTGAGCACGAGGAAAATACCATTCAGCCATATAAGGAGCCTTTGGAAGTGATTAATTTGGGTTCAAAAGAAGATCCGAAGGAGATTAAGATTGGAGCATCATTGCATCCTGATGTGAAAAGCGGGTTGATTGAGCTGTTGAAAGAGTATGTGGATATCTTTGCTTGGTCTTATCAAGATATGCCTGGTCTAGATACATACATTGTTGAGCATCATTTGCCATTGAAGCCAGAGTGTCCTCCAGTTAAACAAAAGTTGAGAAGAATCCACCCAGATATGGCAGTAAAGATCAAGGAGAAGGTCCTAAAGCAGATTAAGGCTGGTTTTTTTGTGACGTCAGAGTATCCTCAATGGATTTCTAATATTGCCCCAGTACCTAAAAAAGATGGAAAAGTACGCATGTGTGTAGATTACAGAGATCTAAACAAAGCTGGTCCGAAAGATGATTTTCCATTGCCTCACATTGACATGTTAGTGGACAGCACAACAAAATTCAAGGTATTCTCGTTCATGGACAAATTTTCCGGGTATAATCAAATAAGAATGGCTCCAGAGGACATGGAAAAAATAACGTTTATCACACCCTGGGGAACATTCTGTTACAGAGTGATGCCCTTCGGGTTGAAGAATGCTGGTGCAACGTACCAGAGGGCTATGACAACCCTATTCCATGATCTGATGCACAAGGAAATTGAAGTATATTTTGATGATATGATTGCAAGATCCCAAACTGAAGAAGGGCATATAAAAGATTTGTTGAAGTTGTTTCAGCGTTTGAGGAAGTATCGTCTCCGCTTGAATCCAAATAAATGCACCTTCGGAGTTAGATCGGGGAAATTGTTGGGTTTTGTTGTTAGCCAGAAAGGAATTGAAGTTGGCCCTGATAAACTCAGAGCAATTCAAGAAATGCCATCACCAAGAACTGAAAAGCAAGTCAGGGGTTTCCTCGGGCGCTTGAATTATATTTCCAGATTTATTTCCCATATGACTGCAAAGTGTGAACCGATCTTTAAGTTGTTAAAGAAAGATCAAGGTTGTGTATAGGCAGATGACTGCCAAAGGGAATTTGAGAGTATTAAAGAGTATCTTCTTGAACCTCCTATCTTGCTCCCTCCCGTAGAAGGAAGACCATTGATTATGCATCTAACAGTGTTAGATAAATCCATGGGTTGTATTCTGGGACAACAAGATGAAACAAGGAAGAAAGAGTTCGCCATTTATTATCTCAGCAAAAAGTTCACTGATTGTGAGTCGCGGTATTCCATGCTAGAAAAAACGTGTTGTGCTTTGGCCTGGCCGGCAAAGCGTTTGCGGCAGTATATGTTGAATCATACCACTTGGTTGATCTCTAAAATGGATCCAATCAAGTATATTTTTGAGAAGCCTGCTCTTACTGGGAGAATTACCCGCTGGCAAATGTTGTTATCTGAATATGATATTGAATATCGCACTCAAAAAGCTATCAAAAGTAGTGTGTTGGAAGATTACCTTGCTCACCAGCCGATGGAAGATCATCAGTTTGCAGAATATAAATTCCCCGATGAGGATGTGATGTTCCTGAAAGTGAAAGATTGTGATGAACCATTTCCTGAGGAAGGCCCTGACCCTGAATCTCGTTGGAGTATGGTATTTGATGGAGCGGTGAATGCTTATGGTAAAGGAATTGGTGTTGTGATTGTCACTCCTCATGGATCACACATTCCTTTTACTGCAAGGTTAACATTTGATTGCACTAATAATATGGCAGAATATGAGGCTTGCATCATGGGTCTCGAAGAAGCTATTGATCTCAGAATCAAAATTTTAGATGTGTATGGTGATTCAGCTTTGGTAATAAATCAGATTATAGGAGAATGGGATACTCGGCACCCTGGCTTGATCCCTTACAAAGATTATGCTAGAAGATTATTACCCTTCTTCAATAAAGTTGAATTTAATCACATTCCTAGAGATGAAAATCAAATGGCGGATGCTCTGGCGACTTTGGCTTCCATGTACCAAGTGAATACTTGGAATGATATACCCCGTATTACAGTTCGACGGCTGGATAGGCCCGCTCATGTGTTTACAACAGAGGAGGTCGCAGATGAAAAACCTTGGTATTATGATATCAAACATTTTCTTCAGACTCAAGAATACCCATTTGGTGCTTCAAGGAAAGATAGAAAGACACTGAGAAGATTGGCAGGCAGTTTCTTCCACAGTGAAAATGTGTTATACAAGAGAAATTATGACATGGTCTTGCTCAGATGCGTGGATAGAAACGAAGCAGACATGTTGATGCATGAGATTCATGAAGGTTCATTTGGAACTCGTGCTAATGTGCATTCGATGGCTAAAAAGATGCTAAGGGCAGGTTACTATTGGTTGACAATGGAATATGATTGTTACAAATTTGCAAAGAAGTGCCATAAATTCCAGATTTATGCAGACAAGATCCATGTGCCTCCAACACTTCTCAATGTGATTTCCTCCCCGTGGCCTTTCTCTATGTGGGGTATTGACATGATCAGGATGATAGAACCCAAAGCTTTAAATGGACACCGTTTCATCTTGGTAGCAATTGACTACTTTACCAAATGGGTAGAAGCTGCTTCTTATGCCAATGTTACCAAACATGTGGTTGTGCGTTTCATCAAAAACAATATTATATGCCGGTATGGTGTGCCGAGTAGAATCATCATTGACAATGGCTCGAATTTGAACAACAAGATAATGACAAAACTGTGTGAAGAGTTCAAGATTGTCCACCATAATTCAGCTCCATACAGGCCAAAGATGAATGGGGCAGTTGAAGCTGCTAATAAGAATATCAAGAGAATTATCCAGAAAATGGTTGTTACTTACAAGGATTGGCATGAAATGCTCCCTTTTGCGCTACATGGATATCAGACATCTATCCGCACTTCAACAGGAGCAACCCCTTTCTCCCTGGTATATGGAATGGAAGTTGTACTCCCTGTTGAGGTAGAGATTCCCTCATTGCGTGTAATAATGGAAGCCAAGTTGACAGAGGCTGAATGGGTCCAGAACAGGTTTGACTAATTGAATTTGATTGAAGAGAAGAGAATGACAGCTTTGTGTCATGGGCAGTTATATTAGAAAAGAATGAAGAAGGCATTTGATAAAAAGGTCAAACCTCGTGAATTCAGAGAAGGTGACCTCGTGCTCAGGAAGATCATGTCTTTCAACACTGATTCTAGGGGAAAGTGGACTCCCAATTTTGAAGGCCCGTATGTTGTCAAGAAAGCCTTCTCTGGTGGTGCGTTAATTCTTGAAACTATGGATGGCGAGGAGTTCCCACGTCCCATGAATGCTGACGCAGTCAAGAAATACTTCGCCTAAAGAAATAAAAGAACAGCTCGCTAAGTTGAAAACTCGAAACGGCGGCTTAAGCAAAAAAGAGCGTCTCAGTAGGCTGAAAACTCGAAAGGGCGGTTCAGGCAAAAAGTAGAGACATAAACAGAATAAATTTCCCGCTAAGTTAAAAACCCGCAAGGGCAGCTTAGGCAAAAGTTAGGGATTTTTCTTGGCAAGTAACTACGTCGGACAAGACTTGATCGTTGAAGCAACAATCTTCTCGGATCCTCATCATACTTCAACAAAAGCTGCTGCTCAGGATTTCAAAAGTTGTTAGGGGGAATAGCGGTCATTGTACCTCAATGTATCTTTTCTATTATATATTACCATTTCCCAAACTTTATAATCATCCATGGAGTCTCGCCATTCGCAGACTACCATTCTATTAATAAATTTCGAGCTTTTGCCCAATTCTTTGTGTTCTTATTTTTATTTATCTTGCAAAGACTCTATTTATTACTGATAATAATTTTTAAAGCAAAAAGATTAAAAAGCAAAATTGACTTTTCAAAAAGAAAGACATCTTTACAATTTAATTTACTTTGGGATTTGTGATGAAACAATGACAACAAAAATGGCGATCTTAGGAATGAACAAACTCTGGTTGTTTTAAGAAGATTTACTTCCTTCATGAAGGTTTTTCTCAGGTCATCTTGTTGGAATATGCGCAATCCTTGTGTGTTTCTCCAATAGTTGAAGATGATACTAGTGGGTGCAAGGTACAGTGTTAGGTTTGTGATCCCATTGTCCCCGGCCAAGTCTTGGTTCACTTTTGATTTTGGGTTTTCATGGTCAGAAGCCTCCGTCCCAGATTCCCCAGCGAAATTTTCCCTCATATGATGAAAAGTTTTATTCCCTTGGTGTGCTAAGATATCTCTCTTTTTGCAGTATTGGCATTAGTGTTGACTTCTTGATTTCCCAGGAAGACTATACCAAGGCATTTTTTGTTGGAATAGGTTGATATGAAGACTCAATCTAATATTCTCTAGTAAAGGCCTCGTTTATTTGATAGAAGTACTTTCTCCCCAAAGGAGTTGGTTCAATAGTTACTCTTGAAGAACGTATCTCTGGTTTCCCCAGTGAAGAACGTATCTCCGGTTTCCCCAGTGAAGAACGTATCTTGGTTTCCTCTCGATGATATGGTTTTGACCTCCCCAATGAAGTTAGCATGAAGTCCCCAGTAGATTTCTCGATGATGAAGCATTGTCTCCCTTAGTGAAGTCCGTATGTTTTTCTTCCTTCAAAGTGGGCCTGAATTCCCCAGTGAATGTTTTAACAATTTGGTTTCCATATACCTTATTCAAGATCAGTATTGAAATCCCCAGAAGAAGTGCGGACCGTGAAACATTTGTTTTCCCTATTGAAGTCTGTGTGCTATTCCCCTGGAAGGTTATCCCAGGGCATCTCTTGTTGGAATGAGTATTCATGATGAAAAGTTTTCAATCCACAATTTTTTTTCTCTCCAGGGAAGTGGGTTTGAATTCCCCAGTGAGGTTTGATTGTCTCGGTGTCAGTCTGCTTTATTTGAGGCTGGTCTTGCAATCTCCAGTAGGCATGTTGCTTTTGAAAACTGATTTCTTCGATGAAACCGGAAGAAAGATGTTCTATCCCGGTATCTGTTTGATTTTAGCTTCATCCAGATTATGTTTCTCCTCAGTGAAGCTAGGCAGGCGATAGGTTTGGTTTCCGCAGTTTCTTTTACCTTTCTTGGATTGATCTTTCTGGTTGAAGTTTAGCCCAATGTTGTTGGTACCTGAGTTGGTTTTGTTTGTCTGATTGTGTATCCTTTTACCAGCATATGCACAATATCTCTCATACATTCATACATGCATCATGCATTGTTACAAATCATTTTATTGACATTGTGTTCTAACCTTCCTGCAACGCTCTTTGCTTAGTTGAATTTGGTTATCCCTCTTGAGTTTATTTCTCAAAGGATGTATCTTCGTTGGCCGTCTTTCTCCAGTTTGTTTCTAATTGGATTCGTGGTTGTATGACAATATTATTTACTCTGGATTTCTGAGAACTTTGAGTTTTGGTTTGTGCATTTATTTTGTACGAGAGGACATTATCTCCTCAGTAGGAATACCGTGGCATTTCCCCAGGAAGTCATATCTCTTTCCCCAGGAAGCCATGTTTATTTCCCCAGGAAGCCATATTTCTATCCCTGGAAAGTCATCTTTCTTTGCAATTCCCCTTGACAATGAGTGGATGTCTCTTTATTTAAGATAAGTTTGCATATTACCCTTTCCACACAGAGTGCCTTGGTTAAAGAAGAAGTTGAGACCCGTTCCAGGTGAAATACCAGAATTTTGGGGAAAACTTATGATATTTTCAAATCTACCTTCAGTGAATGTTGGTAGTGCATCGGCAGTGAACGTCGGTGTTTCTTATCTTTTTGCTATCATCAGTGAATGATGGATGTTCCTCGTCAGTGAACAGCGATGGGATAATATTTTCAAATCTACCTTCAGTGAACATTGGTAGTGCATCGGCAGTGAACATCGGTGTTTCTTATCTTTTTGCTATCATCAGTGAACGGTGGTAGTTCCTCGTCAGTGAACGGAGATGGGATAATATTTTCAAATCTATCTTCAGTGAATGTTGGTAGTGCATCGGCAGTGAACGTCGGCGTTTCTTATCTTTTTGCTATCATCAGTGAACGGTGGTAGTTCCTCGTCAGTGAACGACGATGGGATGATATTTTCAAATCTACCTTTAGTGAACGTTGGTAGTGCATCGATAGTGAACGTAGGTGTTTCTTATCTTTTTGCTATCATCAGTGAACGGTGGTAGTTCCTCGTCAGTGAACGGCGATGGTATGATATTTTCAAAATCTACCTTCAGTGAAAGTTGGTATTGCATCGACAGTGAACGTCGGTGTTTGTTATCTTTTTGCTATCATCAGTAAACTGTGGTAGTTCACCGTCAGTGAACAGCGATGGCATGATATATTTTCTCTTCCACCTTCAACTATTGAGTTGGTAGTTTACCGTCATCTGTGAGTCGGTATATCTTTTTCTCTCTACCTTCAGTGAGTGTTGGTAGACATCGACAGTGAACGTCGATGCTTGTTATCCTCCTCTCTAATTCATTTCTTTTGGTCCACCAGTGATTTATTTTCCTGGTGGGGGTTGCTCCTTTGTTTCTTCATTCTGGTTGCATCCCCAGTGATACTTTGCATCTCTTTTGTTCTGCCCATATGAATTCATAATCATAAGCATTGCATGGCATCTTAGAGACAAAAATAGGGCCTGTTTTATATTTAAGCATCTTCAATCGCGTCGATACGAAGATTTTTAACCTTCGTATCAACAGATAGAAGACACTTAAATAAGGGAAGTTGTTGTACCTCAATTTTTGCCCCTAAGATTCCCCTTATCATATCATGTCAACTCAATCATGACAAGATCACAATAGGGTTGGTTCTTCATCTTTTTCTATCTCCTATTTTTAAGTTTGCTCTTGAGGAATTTCCAAGCACCTTGGTTGTGTATCTTGTATATGTGTTGTTGACTAACCTCTAACCAAAATACAAAAATATTTTGTCTTTGTCTTTGCACAATTTGTGTTTTGTAGGTACCAAGTCAAAGCATCCAACAAATAAGGTCATGCAAAGTTGATTGATCCTATTGTGGTAAAAAAATCCAGCATGCATCGATCCATAAAGGTATGTATCGACTCATTTTGTTGTGCATAACTAGCATGTGTCGACACATGCATGTATGTATCGACTCATCCTTCTTGAAAAAACTAGCACGTGTCGACACATGCATGTATGTATCGACTGATCCTGTTTGTTTAACCAGCATGTGTCGACACATACGTGTTATGTATCAACTCATGCAGTTTGTGTGATTCTGTAATGTGTTGGAATAATAGTATGTATCGACACATAGAGGCATGTATCGACACATGTTGTGTTATGCAGCTAGGATGTATCGACACATACCCCCTATGTATCAACTCATAATAGCAAAATGCATGTATTTTTTTGAAAAAAGCCAACAAATTTCAAATTGTTATCATTTTGGCTCCAATTTTTTCTGCATAATTTGAAATTATATCATTAATTCAAATTTGGCTCCAAGAATCAATTACCAAATTACCACTAATCCCAATTCTAAAACTCTATAAATAGATACCTCATTTCATTCAAATGACAAGCTTTTGATAGCCAAAATCATCTTGCTAAAAAATCTCTCAATTATCTCCATTTTACCAAATTCACTCAAAGCTCCATTTTCAAAAAGTTAGTAAGCTTTGCATTGAAGCTTACTAATCTTTGAGATAAACCTTCATCCCAAACACTTTTATTCATCAATTCTCTACATCCAAGCTTTGGTGATTGACTCTTGTTGTTGAATTGAAGCAAATTCTGAAGTTGTTTGATAATTCTCAAATTCTACCTTTGGTAAGTTGGATCATCATCTTTCACAATGTGATCTCTTGTGGATTTATGGTTTTGATTTATTGAGCATTGTTTTATAACTCCATTAATGCTATTTTCTCAAATTTGCTGGAATTTTCATGCTCAATTGGATCCATGATCATAAGGTGTTTGATGAAAAGTTGGAACAAGAATTTGATCTTTAAAATGCTGTTTTCTACTGATTTTTTTTACAGGTTGCAATCAATTGTTGTAACATTGCAATTGATTGTCATAGAAAATTTATTTGATAAAAAAACTGCACTTATGCAATAGGTTGTTGTCTAAGCACAATTGATTGTAACAGTGCCAAAAATACTTTTGCTGCCTTATTTTGGGACTGTTTTGACTCAAATATTTTTTCTGCACTCTCTTTGATGGATAATTTGGATTGCAATTTTAAATGTCCAAATTGTTTTTAAACTCAATGGACTTTGTGATGTAGATGAAGTTGGATAAATGTTCATCAATTCAAATCTACCTAAGAGTGAATTATTTAATTCATTTTTGGTTCTTTGGATTAATGATATATTTAGTGCTTTAATCCATCTAGAGGAGTGGTTGAATTTAAAGATGAAAGAATTTTGAAATGGTAATCCAAATTAGCTTATCATTCCCCTCACTCTTTATCTTATCCCTTTCTTTTTTAATTGTGCTACATGTTAAGGTATGGTGATCTCTATATCACTTATCCAAACATGAAGTACATAGATTGCTATTGACCGGCCTCAAAATAGGTGCGACTTCTACATAAGTCCACTTACGATTGCTTAACATAGCGCTAAATTTTGTCCCGATTCGAATAAATGATAATTCGTGGCCCAAACTTATGATTGCAAGCCCAAGTATGTTAATTTGATCTCTTTGATCCAATAACCTTGAGATTCATTGTGTGGAGGCTTTGGTTCTACCAATCCTCTAATGGATCTACAACACCTTTGGTCAACGCGGATCACTTAAAAATCGTTGATCATTAAGTGTTACTTGTGAGAATTCCAAAAATGGATGATATACTTGACAAAAAGCAAATGAAACTTGTTGTGTGGAGGCTTTGGTTCTACCAATCCTCTAATGAGTTCCAAATGCAAGTTTCAAGATGGCCATCCAACTAACCACTAATTTCTAACAATTGACTTTACTTTATGCTTTTATTTTTTATGCTTTATGTACCATTTAATTTAAGCATTTACATTTCATGCCATTTTTATTTTGATCATTTGAGCATTTATTTTTATGTCATTTTTATTTTGCTCACTTGAGCCTTTCTTCTCCTTTTTAAAGACACCTAATAATCAACATGAACCATAAAAAAAACTTTAATGATGCTTGGACTATTTGGTTACTATCCTTGGCATTATGGAGCATTCGACTACTTGGACTTAGGATTAGAGACCTTGGCCTATCTTGGAGACTTTGTGATAGCATCAACATGGTTATTATAAACACTGCCACTGGTTATGATAGCATCAACCCCGACATATTCATGGATATGATCATCATTCTCCTTATGCATTTATGAATTTGTCAACATGTCAGAGGAGATATCTGACACATCTTTATCATCGTATTGACTTCATAGAGTGGTTTTATGGGTATCCTTACAAAAATTATTTTGAAAAGGATAATGATTTCTTACAGGCCCATCCAAGAGTGGAACATCCATCATAAATCCACTAGTATCTAGATCAGTCTTGTCACAATATGGATAATAGTATCAATTTTCTTCGACTTCTTCTTCTGAACCAATGTTGGTTGTTAAGTTTGTTAGAACAAAGTTTGAATCTACTACCCTAAGTTTAAGTTTTGATGATAACAAAATACAAAGATATATTAATTGTATGATTCATGTAAGACATATATGCTACCTAAAAATTACATTCTGTTTTACAAAAACTCTGATGGGTATCAGCA
The DNA here is from genome assembly GCA_948472305.1 of Vicia faba. Lineage (NCBI taxonomy): Eukaryota > Viridiplantae > Streptophyta > Magnoliopsida > Fabales > Fabaceae > Vicia > Vicia faba. Next base: position 257,214,282 of record OX451738.1, on the reverse strand, counting down.
AGAGAATATCATCATCAGCATCAGAAGATGAAATATCAACATCAGCATCAGAGGATGTTATATCAGATACCAGAATCAGAAGATCAACATGTGCTTACGCTGAAGCGTGATGAACAGATATGCGTGTAACAATCTGAACTCTGATCAAGAAAACAACAACTCATCAGCACCTAGCAGCGTCAGAATGAGCCAAAGCCAGAACACGCTTAAGTGGCAACGGTACTGTGCATTCAAGATACTTTAATATCAACGGAATCATTCCAGACAAGATCTTCTCAATTTGGAAAGAATGTTATTGACATTGAAACGGAATTAACTGACTCCAACGTACCATTTTTCCAATGCTATATAAACAAGTCAGTGAAGATTGAATTGGCTAATGCTCTACAACACTCTACTTGCCTAAAGCTATTCACCATCTTCCTCACTCTCAGTTTTCTAAAGCTCTAAAATTCTTTACTCAATTATTTTAGCACTCTAGTTCTCATAAGCTTAAATTGTGTAGTATCACAATTGTGATAAACAGTTTTTGTAGAAAACATTCAACACACTTAGATTTCATTTATCTGTAAGAAAGTATTCCCTTGAGAAACCGGTTTGTGGTTTGACTCAAGAAGGCTTTAGCAGTTGTTAAAGCAGTTGTAATATTCAGTTGAATATAGTGGATTAAGACCTCGTTGGAGAGAGGCGAAATCACCTTGACGGGTGGACTGGAGTAGTTTGAGATCAAACGAACCAGGATAAAAATACCGTGTTGACTGTAATTGATTTCAAGTTTTTACAATTCAACCCCCCTTCTTGTGTTTTTCACTTCTTCAATTGGCATCAGAGCGCCTGGTTCTGAGCTAAAACACTTAACCGTGTCAGTACAAGATCCAGCGTCAGAAAAACACAATGGCAGGAACATATCAACACACCAGCAATGACAACAATGAAGACAGAGACAGATTCAGCGGCAAACCTCCAGTCTTTGATGGAGAAAATTTTGATTACTGGAAAGACAGAATTGAAAGCTTCTTTCTGGCACATGATGCTGATCTATGGGACATGGTGACAGATGGATACACGCACCCAGTGAATGCAAGCGGTCAGAAGATTGACAGGAAAGCAATGTCTGATCAACAAAAGCGTGACTTCAAAAATCACCACAAGGCCAGAACCATTCTTCTCAGCGCCATCTCTTACGCTGAATATGAAAAGATCTCTAACAGAGACACAACAATGAACATGTTTCACTCACTCAGAATGACGCATGAAGGCAACATTCAGGTCAAAGAAACTAAAGCTCTTGCGCTCATTCAGAAGTATGAGGCATTCAAAATGGAAGAAAGTGAATCCATTGAAACAATGTTCTCAAGATTCCAAATTCTGGTGGCTGGTCTCAAGGTTCTTGACAAAGGATACTCTACTGCTGATCATGTCAAGAAGATCATCAGAAGCTTGCCAAAACAGTGGAGGCCAATAGTTACAGCGCTGAAGCTAGCTAAAGATCTCAACAAAATTTCTCTGGAGGAACTTATCAGCTCCCTCAGAAGTCACGAGATAGAGTTGGAAGCTGATGAACCTCAAAAGCAAGGTAAGCCTTTAGCATTAAAATCTAACAAAAAATCTGAGTCTAAAGTTTTGCAGGCAGTTGAAGAAACATCTGATGGATCCTCATCAGAAGAAGACGAACTTTCCCTCCTCTCGAGAAGAGTGAACCAACTATGGAAGCATAGGCAAAGGAAGTTCAGGAATCCCAGAAGATTTGATCAGAATGAGTCTCCTCTTCCAGATACAGAAGGTCAGATTCTTCCTCTGGATACAGAAGATATGAAGGCTCCTCAGGAAGCAGAAAGCCAAACACCAAGGACATCATCTGCTATGAATGCAATGAGCAAGGACTCTACAAGAGTGACTGCCCAAAGCTTCAGAGGGAAAAGCCCAAAAAGAAGTTTGGACAAGAAAAGAAGAAAAGTCTCATGGCTACATGGGATGACTCTGACTCGTCTGAAGCTGACTCAGAATCAGATGATGAGAGAGCAAACATAGCTCTCATGGCCAACATTTCAGAAGACAATGAAGCTTCTGAATCAGACTCAGAATCAGACACTGAAGAGGTATTTCCTGACTTTGCAATTAATTTTACTAAGGCTGAACTTGTTGAAAGCCTTAACGAAATTCTAGAAAGATACCAGCAGATTAGAGTTAAATTCAGAAACCTGAAAATGAATCTTGAATCTGACTCTGATAAAACTGAGAGTCTTAAATTGGAAAATTCTGAGCTGAAAAATAAAATTTCAAAGTTAGAAAATGTTTTACAAAACTCTCAGAAGGAAACAATTTCTGAAACTCCCAGCAGCGCTGATGAGATCATCAAGGAGTATGATCATAGTTTTCAGAAGTTCCTTGCTAAAAGCATAGATAGAAGCAAAATGGCTTCGATGATCTATGGAGTTAGCAGAAACGACAGAAAGGGAATAGGATACCAAGGTAAGGTACCTACACCAAAGAATGCCATGGATTTAACTATTAAACACACTCCTCTGAACTCACATTTTGTGTATGGTCACACACATGATATTAAATATAGTAGCAGTAAGTATTCTGTGAAACCAAAATTCAACCAGAGTTTTGGTAAATCTAACAAATCAGGACCCAAGAAAATCTGGGTACCTAAGGATAAAATAATACATGTTGCAGATATCTTTAGCAGCAAATCAGAAACACCAGTCATGGTACCTGGACTATGGCTGCTCGCGACACATGACGGGAAGAAGGCATATGTTCCAAAGCCTGGAACTTAAGCCTGGAGGCCACGTAGGCTTTGGAGGAAATCATAGGGGAAAGATCATTGGCTCTGGAACTGTAGGTAATGGAAATCTTCCCTCTATAAATAATGTTCTGCTAGTAGATGGATTAATGCATAATCTGTTATCCATAAGTCAATTAAGTGATAACGGTTATGATATAATGTTTAATCAAAAATCATGTAAAGCTGTTAGTCAGAAAGATGGGACTATCCTATTTAATGGAAAGAGGAAAAACAACATTTATAAAATCAAACTTTCTGAACTGAAAAGTCAGAATGTAAAGTGTCTTCTGTCTGTTAACAACGAGCAATGGATCTGGCACAGAAGATTGGGGCATGTTAGTATGAGAAGAATATCTCAGATTAAGAAACTCAATATGGTCAGAGGACTTCCTAATCTGAAGTTCAATTCAGATGCTCTGTGTGAAGCATGTCAGAAAGGCAAGTTTGCAAAACCTTCTTTCAAATTAAAAAATGTTGTTTCTACCTCTAAGCCATTAGAACTTCTGCACATTGACTTATTTGGACCAGTTAAAACTGCTTCAGTCAGTGGCAAGAAGTATGGGTTAGTAATCGTAGATGACTATAGCAGATGGACATGGGTAAAGTTCTTAAGACACAAGGACGAGTCACACTCTGTGTTTGTTACCTTCTGTAACCAAGTTCAGAATGAAAAGGATCTTAGAATCGTTAAAGTCAGAAGTGATCATGGTGGAGAGTTTGAAAACAAAGATTTTGAGTCATTCTTTAATGACAGAGGCATTCTGCATGATTTCTCTTGTCCTAGAACTCCCCAACAAAATGGAGTTGTAGAACGAAAGAATAGAACATTGCAAGAAATGGCCAGAACCATGATCAATGAGACAAACATTGCTAAGATCTTCTGGGCAGAGGCAATAAACACAGCGTGCTACATTCAGAATAGAATCTCAATAAGACCTATTCTGGAAAAGACTCCATATGAATTATGGAAGAACAGAAAGCCCAACATTTCATATTTTCATCCATTTGGATGTACTTGTTTTATGTTAAATACAAAAAATTATTTGAACAAGTTTGACTCTAAAGCACAGAAGTGTATTATGTTAGGATACTCTTAACGCTCAAGAGGGTACAGAGTATACAATATAGAAACACAGATTGTGGAAGAATCAATCAGTGTTTGTTTTGGTGATAAGCTTGACTCTGAAAAGTCAAAGCAGAATGAAGTTTTTGCAGGTATGGAAGTTGAATTTACAGGTTCTAAAGACAAGTCATCAGAAGCTCTCAACAAAGACACCCCTTCAACATCTGAAAGGAGCACTGCTAGCAATCCAACAACATCTTTTGATCAACCTTAGAAAATACTACCCAGAAGCAGCTTGGATCACCCAGAAGAAACTATCTTAGGAAGAAAGGAAGATCCAATCAGAACAAGAGCCAACTTCAGAAACTATGAAGAATCCCTCATGGGACTTGTGTCTCTGATTGAACCCTCTTCTATTGATGAAGCACTTCTGGACAATGACTGGATTCTAGCAATGCAAGAAGAGCTGAATCAATTCACCAGAAATGACGTATGGGATCTTGTTCCCAGACCAAAAGGATTCAACGTCATTGGAACAAGATGGGTGTTGAGAAATAAGCTGAACGAACAAGGTGAAGTTATCAGAAACAAAGCACGACTGGTAGCACAAGGTTATAGTCAGCAAGAAGGGATAGACTATACAGAAACCTTTGCTCCAGTCACCAGGTTAGAATCTATCAGACTTTTAATTTCGTTTGCTGTTAATAAAGGCATCACTCTGTATCAGATGGATGTCAAGAGTGCATTCTTAAATGGATATATAGAAGAAGAGGTTTATGTGCACCAACCCCCTGGTTTTGAAAGTAAAAAAAATCCAGAATATGTTTTCAAACTAAAGAAGTCACTATATGGTCTGAAACAAGCTCCCAGAGCTTGGTATGAAAGACTAAGCAACTTTCTGTTAGAAAAAGAATTCACCAGAGGGAAGGTGGACACTACCTTATTCTGTAAGTCAGTTAAGAATGACATCTTAGTTTGCCAAATTTATGTTGATGATATTATTTTTGGATCTACTAATCCTTCTCTTGGAAGAAAATTTGCTAAGTGTATGCAGGCAGAATTTGAGATGAGCCTCATGGGAGAACTGAAATTCTTTCTGGGAATTCAGATCAATCAACATCCAGAGGGAACTTACATTCATCGGAGCAAATATGTCAGAGAACTTCTGAAGAAATTTGACCTCTCAGAATGTAAATCATCAAAGATTCCAATGCATCCCATGTGCATTCTGGAAAGAGAAGAGGTAAGCAAAAAGGTAGAACAGAAGGTCTACAGAGGTATGATTGGTTCTCTCCTTTATCTGACGGCTTCAAGGCCTGATATCTTATTCAGCGTATGTATTTGTGCAAGATTCCAATCAGATCCTAGAGAATCTCACTTAACAGTTGTTAAGCAAATTTTCAAGTATCTGAAAGGTACTACTAATCTGGGTCTATTTTATAGAAAATCTAGTGATTACAGCTTAGTAGGTTACTGCGATGCTGACTTTGCTGGAGACAGAGTAGAGCGTAAAAGTACTTCTGGAAGCTGCCAGTTTCTGGGAGAAAATCTGATCTCTTGGTCCAGCAAAAGGCAATCCACAATTGCGCTATCAACAGCAGAAGCTGAGTACATAGCAGCAGTTGGATACAGCACACAAATGCTCTGGATGAAAAGTCAGCTTGAAGACTTCCAGATTTTTGAGAGTAACATCCCTATACTCTGACAATACCTCTGCCATTTGCTTAAGTAAAAATCCTATTTTGCATTCTAGGGCTAAACATATAGAAATAAAACATCACTTCATTAGGGACTATATTCAGAAAGGAATTTTGAACTTAAAATTTATTGATACAGACCATCAATGGGCTGATATCTTCACTAAACCACTTTCTGAAGATAGGTTCAATTTCATTCTGAAACATCTCAGCATGAAGCTCTGCCCAGAGTGAAAATGTTTTAATTTTATATATTAACCTTCAGAATGTGTTTTCTTTTTACTGTGAACTTCAGATCAATCTTCTTTCAGAAAGATAGACATGCAGATTGAATCAGATTCTATTCTTAAAGATCTGAGCGTTTCAGCTCAAGGATAGACGTGCTGCTCACTAAATCAAACAAGTGTCATCCAGTCATCAGCAAATCTCTGAAGCAGAACACGCGTGCACGCTTCTGAGAAGGCAAAACGCTGATTGGGTGCATTGAGACACATGTCTGGTAACCGTTCCAAATATCTTTCTCAAATCCCCCAAAATCAGCAAGCATTAAATGCACGTAATCATGAGTTAAATTGTAATCATGAATTAATTCTCTTTCTTAAAACCATTTACGTTTTCAAAACTCATTTTGAAATCTATTTAAGCATATTAACATCATTCATTAAACTTTTACCATTTCTTACAATCATCCAAATATTTTCTCTGCATTCTTACTTGTGTGTTCATCTTTTTCAAAAGAAACCCTTTTTCAAGCTTTTCTAAAAAGAAACCCTAAGTGTGAACATGGCAACCTCTAGCAATGTTTCTGCAGGTTCTCAGAAGGAGGCTTCATCTGAACAATACCAAATTCCCTTCAGAACGCTCCTTACACCAGTGAAGAACTTGGAAGTTCTGTCTGAACTGATTGTTGACTTCACCAGTCTGAAAGAAAATGGATTCGATTTTACAGAAGAAGTTAGGGCACAAGGATGGGAGAGATACTTTGATAGGTTGGTGGGGCCAACGTTCTCAGTATTGGTCAAGGAATTCTGGATTCATGCGTCTTCATCAACACATCAAGTTACTTCCTATATAATGGGGAAGAAGATTGTGATCACTGAGGATCACATTGCAAGATTAATTGGATACACTGGTGGTGGTATCCGCTGTATCGACATGGCAGAAAGATGCTCAGATGCTGCTGTCATTGCAAGAGAGATTTTCACCCATGGGGTTCCCAGCAGCAAAATCAGAGACTTGAAGGATCAGAACAGAATATGGGAGAAGATTATTCTGGGGTGCTTCAATCACAGGAAGCCCACAAGCTCTCCTGATTATATAAACATAGATCAGCAGTTTCTGATCTATTTTATTAATCAGAAGGTAAAGATTAACTTGGCTCATCTTCTGTTTAATCACCTCAGGACCAGCGTCAAGGAGACAAGAGAAGAAGAAAGGACAAAAAGGGATTGGATACCCTCTGGCAGGTTAATATCAGATATTCTAACTGAGAATAGGCTGATCGAACACCTTATAGAAGCACATGAACTAAGCTCTATTGAACCCACTATTGGCAAGCCTCTGAATGCCAAGAATCTGAAGAAAATGAAACTGATAGAGAATATCAGAAAGGAGCCCAGCGTCACTCCTCTTGCTGACATCACCAGCAGAAGAGTCCCTCTGGACGACTTTCCAATATTATCTGAGATTGACTCTAAACCAGTCATTATTCTCAGATACTTGGATGCTTGCAAGGCTGATGGCACAGATCCCACTCTGAATATTAAAGATCTGCACCAGCAAAATCCAGAAGTTACTGTGAAGAAGACGAAGAAAAGAAAGGCTACTTCAGAAGGACCATCCCAGCAGACCCCTAAGAAGAGATGTAATCTATCTGCTGTTAATGTTTTAAATTCTTCTGCTATTCCAACATCAATCCAAACCCCAACTTCACATGAACTCCCAATCCCCATACCAACCATCGATGACACCGAACCAGAGGCTGACCCTTCTGAGTCACTAACTCTCAGGAGATCCCGCACCAAATCCCAAAATCCAAAACCCACAACATCAACAGAATCAGAACTTGACAAAGTTCTTTCTGAAATTGATCAACGTTCTTCCGCTCCCCTCTCAGAAAATCCAAACACTCAACCAGAAACTCCCCATTCACCACAACCAGCAACTACACTATCTCCAATACTAGAGCAACCAGAAATTCCACCTCCTTCTCCACAACCAGAAATTCCTCCTCCCTCTCCACAACCAGAACTTCATCCACTTTCACCTTAACCATCATCTCCACAACCTGAGTTTCAACACTCTGAAACTCCATCACCTGAACCTCAAACCCCTGAACCTCTCTCACCTCAATCCTCTGAACCACAACCCTTGGCAATTTAGCTGCCTTATGTTACAACTGTAAACATACCCCAACTGCCATCCTCACCAGAAACTACCCCTCCAAATACTCCAAACAGTCCAATTATCATTTCTGACTCTCCCACTCCATCTCCCAAACAAAATACAGAAGACCACAACAGGACCTTCATTGATTTAACAATCCTTGACCGTCTTGCTGACCTCAAAAATAAAATAGCCATCCCTAAACCCAAACAACTAGATGTTGGTGCTGGCATTTTGAATTTTGAAACAGGCTTGCAGAATTGGATTGCTTCTCTAAAGCAGGTTTGTCCTGGAATGATTGATCCTGCTGCCTCAGACCAACTCTGGACACATTTCAGAATGTGGGTACGCGCTGAAGCCCTCAAGCTGCAAGACATAAATTATGAACAGGCCCAACAGAACTTCAGCAAGCTGCTGAAGGAAGTTGAAAGTCAGCTGCCGAAGGAGGAAGTGCTACTTCTGGATAGTGAGCCATGGTCTGAAAAGCGTCCAGCTTCAAAAGTTTAGCAAGCAGAAGATCAGACAATTCAAGCTGAAGATGTTATTCAAGCTGAAGATGTTGCAGAAAGCTCTCAGAAGCATCCTGTTTCTGACGTTTCTCAAGCTGCCTTGGACAGGCAGACTCTTGAAGAGCTGAAGCAGAATGATATTCGTCTGCAGCAAAGAATGGATGAGAATGATCAGAAAATGAAGGAAAGGATGGATGTGCAAGATGGCAAGATTGATACAGTTGTCAGCATGGTGCATCAGCAGAAGGAAACTGCTGATCAGATCAAGAACATGCTAGAAGCTCTGTTCACACGCTTTCCACCCCAACCTTAGTTTTTCATTCATGATAATGCTTTATTTCCATGTTTTCTGTACTATCTTCTAAGCTTTGAATTAAATATAACAGTTTTTCTGCTCTGATCGTTTTAGCTTATATTACTTGCACTTTTTGATTGCTGACAAAAAGGGGGAGAAAAAGAATGATATTTTTCAATAACGGATTACTGAGACAAAAAGTCTCAAACATTCTAACACTCTGATATACTTGAATGTTTTCTGTTTTGCATAAGCCTACAGGTATAAGAAGTTAATCATCTCTGATACACTGAAGCTCTGATGTTCTGATGTTCAAAGAAAGTCAATAAAGATCTGATCTTGAAGAACTCTTGGAAATAAAAAGGGAAGTAATAAATTCAGGGGGAGTATTTCTGATCTAAACTCTGATATCTCTTATCCCTTATCCTCTTATCTTTGATAACTTCCTATTTAATTATGATACAATTTATTATTTAGTTATCTCTGATACTTTTTACGATGATTTTCAATTGAAAAAAAATCTAGTTTTTGTCATCATCAAAAAGGGGGAGATTGTTAGAAAAAAGTTTGAATCTACTACCCTAAGTTTAAGTTTTGATGATAACAAAATACAAAGATATATTAATTGTATGATTCATGTAAGACATATATGCTACCTAAAAATTACATTCTGTTTTACAAAAACTCTGATGGGTATCAGCAAGAGAATATCATCATCAGCATCAGAAGATGAAATATCAACATCAGCATCAGAGGATGTTATATCAGATACCAGAATCAGAAGATCAACATGTGCTTACGCTGAAGCGTGATGAACAGATTTGCGCGTAACAATCTGAACTCTGATCAAGAAAACAACAACTCATCAGCACCTAGCAGCGTCAGAATGAGCCAAAGCCAGAACACGCTTAAGTGGCAACGGTACTATGCATTCAAGATACTTTAATATCAACGGCATCATTCCAGACAAGATCTTCTCAATTTGGAAAGGATGTTATTGGCATTGAAACGGAATTAACTGACTCCAACGTACCATTTTTCCAATGCTATATAAATAAGTCAGGGAAGATTGAATTGGCTAATGCTCTACAACACTCTACACGCCTAAAGCTATTCATCATCTTCCTCACTCTCAGTTTGCTAAAGCTCTAAAATTCTTTACTCAATTATTTTAGCACTCTAGTTCTCATAAGCTTAAATTGTGTAGTATCACAGTTGTGATAAACAGTTTTTGTAGAAAACATTCAACACACTTAGATTTCATTTATTTGTAAGAAAGTATTCCCTTGAGAAACCGGTTTGTGGTTTGACTCAAGAAGGCTTTAGCAGTTGTTAAAGAAGTTGTAATATTCAGTTGAATATAGTGGATTAAGACCTCGTTGGAGAGAGGCGAAATCACCTTGACGGGTGGACTGGAGTAGTTTGAGATCAAACGAACCAGGATAAAAATACCGTGTTGACTGCAATTGATTTCAAGTTTTTACAATTCAACCCCCCTTCTTGTGTTTTTCACTTCTTCAAAGTTTTGGGAGGACCTCCAGCCTGGCAATCAGTATTCCCTTCAATGATAATGCCTTGCTTGATCCTCATAAAATCCATATGTAGTAATTTAGAATTCCGAGTAAGATGTTGAAACATCTTGTAAGACATCTTGGCTTGCTTCTCAACTTGACACTTATTGTTTATACTAATATTCAGATATTGATCACACAATTGAATTTTGTTGATCAAGCTAGTAGATAATCCTTCTGCCACCAACACATTTTTGTACCCAAAAATTTTCCCTTTCATTTATCTCAAGACATTCTCCCAGGGTTCTCAAATGCTCAAGGATGCTCAAGAATTGATCAGACAAATTTTCCTCCTCGACAATGGACTTACAACTAGGGTTTCATTTTTCACAAAGAGATTTGGGTTTCAAAGGCCTTAGGTGGTTTCCATGGGTTCTCATATGTCTTCAAGAATTCTCATACCAAGTTTCATGCCTTGCATCACAAGTTTTCTCAGTCAATTGCTCAAATGACTTAAAATCCATTGTATTGGGTAAAAAGTCAACCATGGTCAACATACAATCAAACTTTAATATTTTTGGTCAACATCAAGGTTTTGAACTAAAATTCATAATTTGATCAAGGGTTGATCATGATTCTTCAAGAAACCCCTTAAATCATCAAAAGTCAAAAGTTGCCAAATTAGGGTTTTCCTTAGGAGAAGTCAACTGAACTTTGACCAAACATAACTTTCACATGCTTCATCAAATCTTCCCCAACAAAAGCTCATTGTGAAGTAAATTCAATTCTATACAACTTTGTATATCTAAGCTCAAGTCCAAAAAATGCTTCATTTGAGAGATATGGGCCAATACATTATAGGTTATTTCAAAAGTCAACATAAAGATACTTTTTATCAAGGCAAATTACATCAAGGTAAGTTCTCCAAATGCAAAAATGATCAAAAGATAAATTGTAAAGGACATCTCGAGCTTTCCAAAAAGTCTAAGTTCACCTTCAAAAGATAAAAATTGAGAGAGTTATGACTAGTGCAAGTTGGGAGATTTTAAGCAAATGCATGAAGTTCAAATTGAGCAAACTTAATATTTTGGGCTAATGGGCCATTGTTTCAAAGTCCAAACGTGTTTTGAAACTTATAAATGAACCTCACATCTTAATCATGAACCCTTTGTCATTTTATTCCATTTATTTTTATTTTTATTCATGATTAATTCAAAATAAATTAAATAAATGTGAAATGAATGGACTTAGGCGCATGGCTTTGGTCTTGGGCTAGATATGAAGCCCAAAGAGCTCATGTACAGCTAGGAATTCGTGCGAGATCATGGAAGGCATGATTTGGCCTAAAATAGAAACTTTTCATGCCAAATTCAAAGAAAATCTTTTGAGCATGATGTACAAAGATTGATCTCATATATGTTGACCTAATTCCTTCCCCTATATGTACTCAACAAATTCAGACCAAAAGCACGCATGCTGCCTCCTTGAAAAAACCCTAAAAAACTCATAAATTTTCAAGAACTAGGGCAAAATCAAACAATGCTTTCCAACAAGTTTCAGTTAACCACATGAACTATATCAACTCCCTGAGACTTCCAGGAGTCATACCCAGCCATCCTTTAAAACCGTAGCACCCTAGATCGCCACAGCCAAACAACTCTGGTTGATGGATTTTCCTTGAATCCAAACTTACATGCCATGCATTATCCATCGAATTCATGCATATATTCTTGCTTATAATAATGTTTAGATTCATTTGGACTCATCGTTTGCAAGTTTTTACGCAGGAATAAAGAATTGCCATAGTTAGGGCACCAAGCTCGTAAATCTGCGAAACCCTAGCTACAAGGTTTTTTCAATCGAAACTAACATCACCATTAGATTTGTGAGGCCTCAATTAGTGGACAAGGATACCTTTTGTTCTCACTTTGCCTTTATTTTGCAGGTTTGCGAATCACCCTTGCCAGAGAAGATGAAGTTGACCACCAGAGGTGGTGGTTTGACTCATGCGTGTTTATAATATATTGATTGAATGTTGTATATTGAATGTGAAACAGATAATGGTCCAACGGAAAGACAGCGTGTGATAATGTTTTCATGTGCAAAGGCTTGGGTTCGATCCCTTCCTCTTGCATTCTTTTCCATAATTATTTGTTTTCCTTGTCTTGCAAATCCAGTGTAGCAATCCATATGCCTCGATGATGCACCCTCTCATCATCAGCCTTGGATCTCAATAGATCTATATCAACACACCAGAGCTCATGTGCACACCGTACACCTCCTAGAGCTACCTACATAGGATCCAACACTAATGTCTTGGGATTCTCATTCTTGGGCCTAACGAATTCCTCTCAACACCCCCAGATTTTCTATTTTTCCAGGCCCAATATCTTTTTTTATCACTCTTTTTTTTATTTTACAACATAATTATTATTTTTAGTTTAATTAATTAAAATCAATTTAGACTCTAAGGTTTTTTCTAACTAGTTTTTCTAATTAACCCTTTTTTAATTAACTCAATTAATTGATTTTTTTATATAATCACTTAACCTTTTTTTAATTATAATTAATTGATTTTTGTTTAGATTTAATTAGTTAACCATAGCTATTTTTTTCATGAAAAAACAACAAAAACGACAAAAACATTTCTTTTCCTCCGATTCAAATTTTTTAGGTTAAATGTGCTATTGCAGACATTTTTTTATATTATTTCTCGCATTCTTTTTATGATTATGTAACTGCTCATGGTTTGTATTAGATAATTAGGATTTTACTTTTCCCACATTTTTATTACCCCCATTCTCGAAACCCTGTAATAGCGTAGAATTTTCCCGCACTTATATTTTATGCCTTGTATGTAATTGTTTAGCTAATAGGATTGTATGTTAAGATTAAAATTGAACAGTAGCAAACCCTAATACAAGATAAATAATACTTGAAACACAAATCACTTTGCATACGTGCACCTCTAGGGTAACCTCCCTTGTTGCTTTGGAACGGAAACACAATCATGTCCCTCGAACTTGGGGACACTTTAGCACTGTCCCTCGAAATTAAATATTGTAGTCCCTTGATGATCCATTCGAATGTTGCCTTCGGTAAACGATCTAGTCCCTTAATGATAAATGCTAAAGCTCCCCTACAACTTTCCTTCTATGACTGTACGATGACCTGCGCCTGTCCCTTCACATCCAACGATAGGGATTACTACTAACTAATGGTAGTATAGAATTATCTAAAGGAGGAGGAAAAGAATAATAAAGACCTTGAGAAGTGTGATATGGTGGCAGAACCGACTGTTTAATACTGGTTTTATGTTTTGTATTTGCAAATGTTGCGGTATACAAGAGCCGCCACCAACTTTTCTTTTATCCAAATTAAGGAAAGGGTGAAAAGAACAGAAAAAGACCTTTTCGAGAGTTTTCTGAGTAAGGGGGGTAGATTATGGAAAGGGAAGGTGTTAGCACCCTTTCCATCCGTAGTTATCTACGGGCTCTTAGAGGTTTTCTCATTTTGAAAGTACTCTGTGCTTGGTGTGTTTTGAAAATGTTTTGAGAATGCCTTAGTGCGACGATTTTCTTTACGTTAACTCTTGTATCAATCCTCAAGAGTGTTAACAAAGCAAATGTTTTGAAATTGTTTTTGAAAAGTAGTATTTGTGTAAGTGCAAAATGTTTTTGAGCAAACTTCTAACAACTATCTACTTTGTACTCGAAAAGGTAGTTCTTTTCTTTCTATCCCTTAGACAGTGCTATCCTACTATTAGTGAGTAGGTAGCCCTATCATTTGATGTAAAAGGGACATTCGAAGGGACGTTACAGTCACGAAGGCAACTTGTGGAGACGCTTTAGCAATTTTGTTTAGGGACTAGATCATTTACCGAGAAGGAAACTGTAGGGTCATCGAGGGACTATGATCTTTTGATTTATGGGTCTTTGCTAAAGCGTTCCTGCCTCATGACTGTTTTATTTCTGAAGGCAACCAAAGTGGGGTACCCTAGAGGTGTATATGTGCAAGTGTGTTATGTTCAGTTATTTTTGTCTTTTTGTTAAGTTTGCTAATGTTTTAATTTCAGTCTTTTTCATACACGCCTAGTTACTAGCAGTTAATATATATTGCAAAATATTAAAGTACAAGAATTTAAATCTACTTTATTACAATGCTTTGGGGAGGGGATTTACACTGTACAAGAATGAGGGGGATAAAGCAGAAATTAAAAGTAGAAAATAAAGCCTAATTACTATTACATCTTATAAGCAGTTACATCATTATAAAAATGCGAGAATAAAATAAATGCGCGCAAATTAAAAAGGACGTCTAAATCCTAAGGAAAAGAAATCTTTTTGTTTTGTTTTTATTTTAAGAAAATATAGCCTAAGTCTATTTAGTTTTAATTTCAAGAAAGATGTTAAAATAATTAATTAATTTATTTACAAAATTAATTTAATTAGAAAAACAACTAGCCTAATATTTTTTTGTGATTTTTGATTTAAGGTCAATTTAAATAAAAGAGGGTTAATAAAGAAATGAAAAAAAATAGAAAAGGAAGCATCCTTCGATTGCAGGGAGATGGTGCTTTTCGACTCTATGAAGGGAAAGTTGTCTTTCGATTACCCTTTGATCCGGTGACAGGATGTGGCTTTCGATCCAGAAGGCGTTGCTGGAATTTCCTGATGGATCACTTATGAGGGAACTACATCTGCAAACATATTATCAAAAACGAAAAGCATGACCCGAGTGCCAAACCCAGGTCTTTCGATTCTGCACTTATTGGATCTATTCAGGCTACAACTGCATCAAGTGTTAGCAACAAAACAAATGTAGACCTGGGTGTCGAACCCATGTTCTTAATCTTGAATATAGATCGAATAAAATTATAAATGCCAATATGTCATGCAAATGTAAGTTTGATCTTTTTACCCATTCTTACCAAGGGAGGTGTATGAATTCAGGCGTGGGTATCCTTGTTTAAGGATTACTTCAGTTTGGCTTCTGGATATGGGGACGTTTTTTTAAGGGATGGGGATGATTGGAAAATCCTCAGGAAACTTCCAAGAATATATTTTTGATTTCGTGTGACTCCCCCTCTTGTTGTCTCTAGCCTCCTTTGAGATTTCTAGTGTCTTCTTTATATTGAGGGGATGGAGGGGACAAGAAGGCAAAAGTTTAAACATCCATGAACAAGTATTTTCAAAGCCATGAATGGTGTTTTGTAACATTTCAAAATTCATGGAAACTTGTCCCTTTTTGAATTTGAATGAACCTGGATATGCTTTGGCTCCTTAGAATGCCCTCTAATGTTTCCCTTCGACTGGCCTCAAGTTGCCTCTTTTGACTGGACCTCTTGTGTAGACTTCGAATGGGCCTTCTGCATGCTTCTTCAAATGTACCTCTTGTGTACCCTTCAACTGGATCTAGTATTACTTCCTTCGAATAGGTCTTTAGATGGTCCTTTTGGTGTACCCTTCTATGATACGGTGGGAGAACTGACTTGGGTGTTTTGCATTTTATTGCAAATGTTGCAGTTAAGAAGAGTCGCCACCGACTTTTCTTTTATCCAAAAGGAAAGGTGAAAAAGCACATGAAAGACCTTTGAGATTATTTTTTGAGTTCGGGGGGTAGATTATGAAAAGGGAAGGTATTAGCACCCTTTTCATCCATGGTTTTCCATGGGCTCTTAGTTACTTGCTAGATCACTTGCTTTTGTTTGAAATTGTGCTTTGTGTGGTTTTTGAAAGTATTTTGTAAAGAGGCCATTGTTTAGGAAAACTTTGTAATGATTCTCATTCGTAAGAATGTATACAAAGATATTGATCTTTTGAAATTTTTTTCGAGTTTGTAAGATGTTTTGAAAGTGTAGGTATTTGTTTTGAAAATAGCAAGTATATTTTGTTTTGAAATGGAGCAAGTAATTAGGGGCATTCTACCTACTCAAAAGTCTTTCATGTTCATTTCCTCTTTCATTTGACATTGTTATCTTACCATTGATTTGGTAAGTAACCCTATCTTTGGATGTAAATGGGACAGGCGTGGGTCATAGTATAACCATGATTAGCAATATCGCAAGGTATCTTAGCATTCTATTTTAGGGACTAAGATCATTTGAAAGGCAACATAGATAGCGTCATCGAGGGGCTATGATCTTATATTTTGCTTGTTTTTGCTAAGATACCTCACATGCATAATATCGCCATTTTGTAAGGAAACCAAGTGGATTTTACCCTAAGGGTGCTTGTGTGCAAGTGTATTGTTTTTCATGCTTGGTTTTGTCTTTGATTAGGGTTTTCTAATTGATTGGTTTTAGTCTTCCCATACAAACCCTAATTACTAGCATTTGTATATAAAGCGATAAATTGTGAAATTTAAAATTACTACGCTATTATAATACTTGTGGGAGGGGGATGTACAAATTATAAATGGGGATTGCTAGAAAATAAACCTAATTATCTATTACAACCATATTGAATTTGTACCAGAATTGAATAAATAATGTACAAAATGAATAAATATACAAGAATGTAAATGTAAAGAAAATGGATGTTTATTTGGTTTTTTTTAGGGAAAAGGGGTTTTGTTTTAACCTAATTAACTAAAAGAAAAATAATTAATTAAATTAGTAAAAATTAAAACTAAATTTAATAGGAAAAGAATTTAAATAAAACCCTAATCCATTAATTGATTAAAAAAAGAAATTAAGTTTATAAGAAGAATATTTTTGGTATTTTTGTCTTAAAAATAATTTATAGTATTATAAAATATTTTTGGTCTTTTTACATTTTAAAATAAAATATTTAAATTATGTAAAAGAAAATAACTAAAACCCTAGTTTTTTTAATTAAATTTACAAATCAATTAGTGAAATAAATAAAGTATGATAAAATAAAGGCAAAATACTCATTTTGGTCCCTTAACTATACCTTTGGGTTCACATTGGTCCCTTAACTTTTTTTCGTGTCATTTTGGTCCCTTAACTTTCAAAATGTTTCATTTTAGTCCTTTTTGTCTAATTAGCTACGAATTTAGCGGCTGATTTCAAAGTTTTTCCGTCTAATTAGCTACGAATTTAGACAAAAAGGACTAAAATGAAACTTTTTGAAAGTTAAGGGACCAAAATGACACAAAAAAAAGTTAAGGGACCAATATGAACCCAAGGGTATAGTTAAGGGACCAAAATGAGTATTTTGCCTAAAATAAAATAATAATTTTTTGTGTAAAAAATAAATAAACTATATCAAAATATAAATCTAATGTTTTTTTAGATTTTTTTCTGATTTTTTAGTATTAGATAAAATATTTAAGAAAACAAATAAATAAAAATGAGAAAAAAGAAAATAAAAATGGGCGAGGGTGTGAATAGCCACAAGGGGGTTAGAAGTGAAAAAAAAACATAAGGCCCAAGGGATGAGGCCCAGCGCTGCCAAAAAGTCAGAATATGTGAAAAATATTAAAAAAAAATCAAAAAGGGTACCACTGGGGCTCGAACCCAAGTCCTTATAGTCACAAGCGCGCGCTTCTACCACTGGGGTGGCTGTACATCCGTTTATTAATATCAAACCATAAATATATATGGTAAACACGTTCCTGAGGCCAACTTCATCTTCAACCTCACACCCAGCCTGAACCTCTGTATCTTATTCAATTCTCAACAAAAATGAAAAATGTAAACATGAAACTTGTAGCAAATTTTCTCACGATTTCAGAAATGCAAAGCAATAAAAATTATGGATCAAAGACAAGCATGAATTTTAATGGCCCTAATCTGAACCCTAAAAATTTCAGAAACTTCAATCTTAAAATTCTCTAAGCTCAAGCAATATAAATGAAAACTATGGACATGGTTAGCTTTAGGGCATTGATATCTACATTTTTCATTCACAAATAAACCATTAATGATGCCTGCATGAAGAGTTCAAAAGTCAGAAAACTTACCTTGCAAGAGGGTATCGTGTTTGGAGTTTGAGTAGCTTTTAGTGAGTTCCAATGATTGGATTAGCTTCCTCAAGTTCCAAGGAAGCTAATGTGATACTTAGCTTGAGCTGAAAGTGCCTGAGGAGTTCTGGACAAGTCAAGGTGCAAGGTGCTATTTTTGAAAATGGTGGATGATGATGGAGGTGTTACAGTGGTGTTGCAGGTGTTGGAATTGTTTGTGTATGTTATTTAGAAGATTTTGAAAGTAAAATGCCAAGAAACGCACAAGAAAATTTGGAGATTGGATTCAAAACTCATAAATGACAAGTTTTGAGGTGTTTTTGGTGATTTTGTGTTCTTGGTGTTTTCAGGGGTCAAGCATGCGTGTAATTTGTGGAAAATGACTTGTGTATGTATAAGCAAAAGGTTTTGAGTGCTTTTGATAGTCAGAAGTACAAGTTACAAGCTAATTGCTATGTTACTTGATTTTCAAGAAAAGTGGGAAAACAAGTTTCAAGAGGAAGTACAAGCATGGGATGAGTGATTGTAAGTGTCTAGACAAGCTTCTCTTGAGTTATGGGACTTGTATGATCAGAAGAAAGCAATTGCAAGGCTCAAGAACAAGTTTTGTGAAAAAAGCTACTTTATCAAAATGGCATTGTGCACTTTCTTCCCAAAATGGATATAAAGCATGGCCTTGCATTGAATGCTTGAATTGAGACCTCTAACAGCTGTGCAAGCAATTAATTATGAAGTACCTAACAATTTTGAGGCCTTCAAAGTAGAGGTTATGCATCATAAGTTTGAATTTTGAATCTTGTTCATCACAAAATGACTTGTAATTCAAGTGTGAAAACCCTAACTTCATCTCTTCGATTCTCCCTACTCAAAAATTATATCAAGGAGTTCTTTGATATTTTGGAAAGCTTGTAATGTTCTCCTCAACCCCTCTTTGAATAACTTTGGAAAATTCCCCTTTGAACTATATGAAAAAATGCCACGAAGTTAGGTCAAAATCCTGACCAAATTAGGGCAAAATTTCACTAAGTGTTTTATTTCATGACCATGTGTTCTTAAAATTATAACTTGAGATCCAAGAACTTTTGGAAGGAGTTGTGTAAAGAAATGTTGTAGATTTCATTGATATATACAACTTTCATGTTGAAAGTTTCTTTTGAATCATCTTGCATCATGGTGAAAATTTTGCTCAAAGTTGTGAAAAAATAAGAAATTTCCAACACTTAGAAAAATTTCTAAGTTTAGAAATTTTAACTTTTCAAAATGAAATCTTGAATTTTTTATTTATTGATGAGTAAGTTTCATATTTTGACATGCTTTGATGAATTGTGACCTTTGACATTTGATTTTGACCAAAAAATCAAAGTTTGACTTTTCAGTATATAGTTGACTTTTGATCAGTTGACTAAAAATTCATATGTCAATCCATTGGGCTTGAGCAATGTTTTGAGCCATGTCATTAGGTTAAAATTATGCAATTGGGCTCTTGAGATCATGCCTTAAACCCATTGATCATTTTCTAGGTCAAAAATCAGAAATTGCCCTTTCCTAGTCAAAACCCTAATTTTGACCATTTTGCCCTTTTGAAGATTTGATCAAATTTCTTAAGGAATTATGATCCAAAATTGATCAAATGATACTTATGAGTTTAAAATGTTGACGTGGCTAAAAAATTATGAAGTTTGACTGTAAATTGGCCATAGTTGACTTTTCCCCAATACAACTGATTTTTAGGTCAACTGCTCAATTCACTGAGCAAAAGTGTGATCCAAAGCTTGAAACTTGACATGAGTAATCTTGAAGGTCCATAATGATCCATGAAAGTCATACGAGGCATTGAAAATTCAATTGTGCTTGTGCAATCTCAAACCCTAATTTTGGTCATTAGTGCTTAAGGAGATGTCTTGAGCTGATAAACCCTAATGCAGTCTTCAGCCAAAAGAGATCTTGTGAGAAAATTACTGATAAATGAGAGGGAAAATTGTGGGGTACAACAACTGCCCCTGTTCAATCTTCTTAAGCCTGAAGAGTTAGATTGACGAGTTTTGTCATTCGTGACTCGAAGGTGGAAGATAATTGGACATTAGAGTGCCCAAAAATTTGCACTCGGTGATGTGATGGTTGATGGTATAGGGAATGGGCTTAAATATGCCATTTGGAGGGATGATGGAAATTTGTTAGAGATGGGCTTGTAGATGCCATCTAGAAATGATTGCTGAACCGTATCTGTAAGTTGAAACTGAATGAATATCAGAATGGCGTCCGTGTCTGGAGCGTATCTGATCTGTATTTGAAAGTTGAATCTGAATGAGTATCAGGATGGCATCCGTGTCTGGAGCGTATCTGAACGATATCTAAGAGTTGAATCTGAATGAGTATCAGGATGGCATCCGTGTATGGAGCATATCTTAACTGTATCCTAGAGTTGAATCTGAATGAGTATCAGGATGGCATCTGTGTCTGGAGCGTATTTGAACTGTATCTGAAAGTTAAATCTGAATGAGTATCAGGATGGCATCTGTGTCTGGAGCGTATCTGAACTGTATCTGAAAGTTGAATCTGAATGAGTATCAAGATGGCATCTGTGTCTGGAGCGTATCTGAAATGTATCTGAAAGTTGAATCCGAATGAGTATCAGGATGGCATCCGTGTCTGGAGCGTATCTGAACTGTATCTGAAAGTTAAATCTGAATGAGTATCAGGATGACATCCGTGTCAGGAGCACATCTGAACTGTATCTGAAAAACCTTTGAACATTGTTAATGGTAGCTGTTGATTAACCTTATCCTGAAAAGGGTAAGATGTTAGCTAATATGCAATGTCATGTTGTATGAAATGCATTGTATAATGAGATTGTGATACATGCATTTGTGTTATCGATGTTTATGATATATGGATGCGATGTATGCATATATGAGCTAATCTGCTGCACTGCTTGTTGGATTGGAGAAAATAAATCCCCGACTTCTGCTGGGGATACAAAGTGCAAGTCTTCATGTTTTGAAGTGTTGATGAATTTCCACTTAGAGAAATAAACTTTGTTGTAAGGGAAATGCCGTGTACTACTTGTAAAATCCTGTTGGGGAATCCTGAGAAACTTGGCGACTTCTACCGGGGAGTGATAACTGGAAGTTTTGTTCTGTTGGGGATTAAACTGCACATTGTGGGGGATTTTATGGAAATAGCTTAGAGAGATTTCCCTATTTCTTAAAGCCATTGGTGATTGTCTTTCTATCTTGTTCATTTGTAAACAGTAGTTACGTTCAAATGCATATGTTCAAAAATAAATCATTGGACGTTTTTGTAAACAAAACACAAGAGTAAAGAAAAACAGATAGTTTTGTATTTTCAAAGGGATATCTTTGTATTGACTTTGAGTAAGTATCTTTGTACAATGAGACAAACATTTTAGTAAGAGAATGCAGTTGTAAAAAATGAAAATTTGATACAAAGAAAAGATAGCTATGTGAAATAATCCCATAGGGTTCCCATTCTGCTATAGCCTTCGTGTCTGTGAGAATCTTATCTATTTGTTGCCATGTTTGAATCTGATTGAATTGATCAAAACCATCGAGTTTGCAGGTTATCTGTAAGGGGATCCAACGGGACATAGTCATACGCTTTAATTCCCTAACTTTTGCCTAGACCTCTGTGATCGGTGGATCTGGAACTGACTGTCTAACGCTGGTTCACGAAATGTCGCGGAAGCAAGAGTCGCCACCGTCTTTTATTTTCTCCAACATGGACAGGACAAAAGCACAGCAAAATTCCTATTGAGATTATCTCTCGGTTCGGGAGGTAGATTTATAGAAAGGGAAGGTGTTAGCACCCTTTCTATCCATGGTTATCCATGGGCTCTTAGATACTTGCTCATTGTGTTTTAAAAAATGTTTGTTTGCTTTTCAATTGTGAGTGGTTTTGAAAAAGTTTCTTTGAAAGTTTCAGATCGACTCTTGTATCAGTCCTCAAGAGTGTTTGAAAAATTGTTTTGAAAGCTTTTTGAAAAGTGTCAGTGTGAAAAGGGTTTTGATTTGTTTTTTTAGAGCAAGTATCTATGAGTCATCTACCTACCCTAAGGAATTAGGCTGTGTAAATGTCCTTAAGGTAGTGCCATCCCACCATTGAGAGGTAGGTAGCACCACTGTTGGAGGTGTTCGGGTCAATTCGAGGGTTAGGGACAGTGTGGTCACCAGAGCAACAGTAGGACACCTTAGAAGCTACCCTTATGCCATTGATCTTTTTTATTCCGAGGCAACTATTCCGAGGCAACCGTTTCAAGGCAACTTGTTCGAGGCAACTAGATCAATGGACATAAGGACTCGCTAAGACGTCCTATACTCGACGACCACGTTTCAAGGAGTAAGGAAACAGTGAGGCGTACCCTAAGAGTGGTGTGTGAATTTGTGTATTGTTTTCAGTTATGTTTTATCTTGTCATGCATTATGGTGATCTACGCTTGCTTTTATTTGGGCCATTCATTCTTTCATGCAAAATTTAGCAGTTTTAAGGGTGCGGAAATTAAAATGCAGAAAATAAAGTCCTACGCTATTACAAGGCGCGGGTCTATACATCGCCAAATTAACAAAGACCCGTTTTTTAATAAAATGCGGAAAGTAAATAAATTTCCTAATTACTATTACAAGGTTTGAGCAATTACATAATATTTACAAAGGAAAAACAAGAATAGATGCGCGAAAAGAAATTAGAATCGAATATGCGAGGGCGTTGGACCCTTTAAAGAAATTGAATTAAAATTGAAAGTTAATTAATGATTAAATAAAGAAAAGAAATTATTTTTATGTTTTTTTTGTATTTAATGGAAATAAAGAGAATTAATTAAAAGAAACCCTAATTCTAAATATTTTTTAATTATTAAAGAAAAAAGATTAAAGTTTTAACCTAATTTATCCTAATTATTTAATTACATGAGTATTTACAAAATAATTAATAGTTAATAATAATAATAAGAAGAGGAAATTATTTTATTAAGAAAAAGAATAAAAATGCTAAAAACCTAATTTCTACATTTTTTAGTTATTAAGAAAACATTAAAATTGAAAACCTAAATTAACCTAAATTAATTATTTAAGATTTGTTTACAAAAATATTAATGCGTTAAATTAATAACAATAAAACATTTTTTTTGTATTTTTCTGTATTTTATATTTGTGAAAACTAATTTTGTGGATTAAATAAAACAATAAAGCAAATAAAAGAATAAAAATGAGAATTAAAATAAAAATGAAAATATGCAAACCATGGGGTGTCTGACCCAATTTAGGAGGTTTATGAAGAGTAATTTGGCCCAACAGATTCCAAGCCCTGCTTGACTTTCTGGAATTATGTGTGGAAGGGTTGACTAGCGCGTATGGTAGAACTCACGTGATGGCCTTTGGATTGATCCCTGGGGACATGTGGCAGGCACAAGCATTGAGCATTTGGTGGACCACTGAAGAGCACACTACATAGAAGCATATTAAGAAAAATATTATGGAAGAAGTGGGGGACCTGGGAATCGAACCCAGGTCCCAGTACCTGCATGCCAACGCAACAACCAACCCAACTAACGCGTTTATTTGTTAGTTTAATGGAACGTGATCAATATGCATGAAAACAAACGCTAGTGGTGTAAAACAGAAAATCACGCGCGAACATTCAAACTACCCAGTCACGTATGGACACGCCAGCTTCGTCTTCATCTCTTTGCCTGTAAACAATATCAAATAGCGGGGGTTTTAAACCCCCACTAAAACAGACCTGCAATAATAGCGATTAGAGCATGGTTAAAAAGAAAAAGGGCGCGAGGTGTGGGTTCCATTCGTTTGGAGGTCACGATTTCAGTGGTACCAATTTGATTGTCCAATTTTTCCAGATATGTAAAGCCCTAATTCAAGGTTCCTGAAACCCTAAAATACATTAATGGTAACTTTTGACACAGGCAATATTAATTCAATTAGAGGGCACCAATAGCTTCAGCAGGTTCATGTTAGTGTAAATCAAACATTAAAACGTATGGAAAATGCATGTAAATTCAAATACGAATGTGAAAAATTTCATGAACAGGGCGATGTCATTCTACCACTTCTGGATGTATGGAGACTTGTCTTTGATTGTCAAAGCTTCCTGGGTCCCTTGGCAATGTATTGGAATAACTTTTAGGCCTTGAAACAACCTCTATGTATGAAAACAGTTTTCAATATTTTTGTGAAAAAGTGCAAGTTTGTTCTTGTGTTCTGAGTGCAGCTCTTGTGTCTAAGGCATTAGGGTTATGTTTGTATATGTATGTAGATGGAATTAGGTTAGAAAAACCAAGCCCAAAGTCCTTGAATCAATGCTTTGATGATTTGATTTTGCATATCTTTTCTTCAATCTTTTTCATGCCAATTATGCCAAATCATGGAAGATTCTTTCCTTTTTGAATGGTACACGAGATATTGAGTGAATTCTATGCACAAAAAGATTTGAAAAGTATGATTTAGTATTTTTCTCATAATTAATTTTAATTAAATGAATTAATAGGATTAAAAATTCAATTAATTAATTAAAAATAAGAAAATAACTCCCTTTTAGCTTAATGGGTCGTGCATGGCCTTTGGATAATGATTCATGGAAGAAATTGAGGCCCATTAGCAATTTTGAAGCATTTGAAGCAAAGTTGACTTTTCCAAATTCCCAAAAATTTCCCAACTTCCACAAGGCATATCTTGCTCAATTTTTAAGCTTTGATCATGTTCTTGGACATTTTGGAAAGGTCTTGAAGTCCTCTAACCAATGCCTTTGGTCCCATGTCATTTTGATTTACCAATATCAAGTTATGGTCTTTGACTTAAAGTGCCTTTTTGTTGACTTTTGAAAATGACCTATAATGTTGAAATTGATAACTTTTTGTGAGAGCATTTCTTGGACTTTAAGTGTGAAGATGAGTTGTAGTAAATGTCATTCTCTTAAAAATGAGCTTTGGATGGGATTTTTCTGATAAACCATGTGGAAGTTATGCCCTGGTCAATTTGCAGTTGACTTTTTCAACTGTCCAAAAATAGAAACTTTTGCATCTTGGGACTTTTTGAGCCATGCCTTGAGAATCATGATCAAGAATTGATCAAATGATGTTTGTGGCTTCAAAATAAGATGTTGACCAAAAATTTTGACTTTTGACTGTTAAATGACCATTTTGCCCCTACAGTTGACTGTGAAGCATTTAGGGTTTTTGACTGTGCAATTTGATGCTGTGAGTCGTGAAACTTGGCATATGAATGCTTGACAATGTTTATAGGCATGTGGGACTTGATTGGACCCTTGGAAACCTCAACTTCTTTGCCAGAACCAAAACCCTAATTTTTGACTGTTAGGAGGCCATTGGACTGTGCAACCCTTGGGAGATTTTGAACCTTGACCTTGGCAAATCTTGAAAAATCTTGAAGAATATGGGAGGGCAAATTTTGGGGTACAACAGTTGCCCCTGTTCAATCTTCTTAAACCTGAGGATGTAGATTGGCTGGCGTGCCTTTCGTAATCCGAAGGTGGAAGATGATTGAACACTAGAGTGCCTAGAAATTTGCGCTCACATGATAGAGTATCAGCAGTATGATGCGGGGAATGGGCTTACAGATGCCATTTGGAGACTGATGGATGGGAGAGATGGGCTTATAGATGCCATCGGGAGGTTGTCGATCGCGTAAGAGATTCCTTAGCGAGAACTTGCGCACCTGAGAAAGAAAATAATTACCTGGCCTGTTATAGGAATTGCTCTTCAAACTCTTTATGTAGATGCGCCCTGGCTGGTTACAGGAATCGAATCTTTAAACTCTTCAGATGTGCCCTGGCAAGATAGAGGAATCGGGTCCGGAGAATATAGTCGTCAACAGATACACCCTGGCGAGATACAGGAATTGGATCCTCAAACTCTTCAGGCACACCCTGGCAAGATACAGGAATCGGGTCTGGTAATGTTAGTCGTCAACAGATACACCCTGGCAAGATACAGGAATCAGATCCTCAAACTCTTCAGACGCACCCTGGCAAGATACAGGAATCGGGTCTGGTAATGCTAGTCGTCAACAAATACACCCTGGCAAGATACAGGAATCGGATCCTCAAACTCTTCAGACACACCCTGGCAAGATACAGGAATCGGGTCTGGTAATGTTAGTCGTCAATAGATACACCCTGGCAAGATACAGGAATCGGATCCTCAAACTCTTCAGACGCACCCTGGCAAGATACAGGAATCGGGTCTGGTAATGCTAGTCGTCAGCAGATACACCCTGGCAAGATACAGGAATCGGATCCTCAAACTCTTCAGACGCACCCTGGCAAGATACAGGAATCGGGTCTGGTAATGCTAGTCGTCAACAGATACACCCTGGCAAGATACAGGAATCGGATCCTCAAACTCTTCAGACGCACCCTAGCAAGATACAGGAATCGGGTCTAGTAATGCTAGTCGTCAACAGATACACCCTGGCAAGATACAGGAATCAGATCCTTAAACTCTTCAGACGCACCCTGGCAAGATACAGGAATCGGGTCTGGTAATGCTAGTCGTCAACAGATACACCCTGGCAAGATACAGGAATCGGATCCTCAAACTCTTCAGACGCACCCTGGCAAGATACAGGAATCGGGTCTGGAATCGATCGTCAACAGATACACCCTGGCGGGATACAGGAATCGGATCTTTAGTTGCGACCGTTGATAGCAATTATCTTTGTATTAACCTTTGTCCTGAAAAGACAAAACGTTAGTTGTATGCGATGTCATGATGTATGACATGCGTGATGAGATTATATGTTCATGATGCGTATATGCATGCTATAATGTATGGAAATGTGATGTTTATGAAGGTATGTTTTCGTCTTAGGAAAATAAATCCTTGACGGGTGCCGGGAAGTCACATCCTGGGCTGATGTTAAAGAATAGTGCTTTGTTGTTTCCGCTGGGGATGATGGTTGCAAGAATACCGGTAGGAGAAGATAACTCCGTTGGGGAATAAACTTGGCGAATGGATTACTCTGCAGGGAGAAAATTATTCTAGCGATCTTGCTGGGGAACAATACTCTGTGGGAGGAGAGGTACTCTGTTGAGATGTTGATGGTAACTCCGCTGGGGATACCATTGTTGTATTGTGTTGGGAGTTTTAATAGACTCCACTGAGGATAAGAAGACTTCGCCGAGGACGATCTTTCCGTGGCTTTTGGCTGAGGATAACCCAGTTATATCTTGGTAGGGAAATAACCTTTGAATAAAGCCGAGGGATGCATTCGTGCTCTGCGAGGGGAAGCTTCCAGAATCTACTGGGGATAAGCTTCCTGCTGGGGAGATGATTCAGCTTTCCTGGGGAAATCTTCAGACTGGACTCTCCTGGGGAAATTTTTGAGATGTATTGGGGAAGTGGCTCCGCTGAATGTCTGGTATACCGCCGGGGAACAATCTTAGATCAAGACTGCCGGGGATGCTTGTTAAGAATGCTTGAATACTCTGCTTGGGGAGAGTGCATTGACTTGCTGGCTTACTCTCTGGGGACTTAAGATATCTTGGTTACGTTCTTCAGCTGAACTTACCTTGGTACCTTGGTGGACAGAGCAATTATATCGCTTAGACAACTCATTATTGCCCCTGTTTCTAATGTTACCTGTAATTAACCCTTTGTTTCGTATGCAAATATTTATGAGTTAGCAATTATTGTCAAATGCATATATCATAAATTGAACCTTGGACGTTCTTCGCAAAACAAAACAGAAAAAGGAAAAAAAACAAAGGGCAGTTTGTCTGAAAAGTGTATTTATATTGATTTTTGAATTTTCCTGTAAATAGACGTTTTATGTACAAGAGGCTGACGTCCTAGTAAGAGAACGCCGCCGAACAAAAGAGTTTATACAATTTGTACAAAGGGAAAACAAAACAGCTATGTGAAAAGAATAATCCCACTGGGTTCCAACTCTGCTACCGCCTTTATATCTTCGAGCGTCTCATCACTTTGCTGCTCAGTTGACGATGAAGCTGATTGATCGATGCCGTCTGAACTTGATGTTGATACCGGATTCTGGATGCAAGGTGGTCCAATGAGACATAGTATTACGCTTTAATCCCTAATTTTTGCCTGGACCGCCCTTTCGGGTTTTCAGTCCACCGGGATACCCATTTTTGCCCAAACCGCCTTTTCAGGTTTTCGACTTGCCGGGTGTACAGATTTTTTTCATTTCATCCCTCATTTTGCCCGAACCCTTTTGGTTCGCCGGGAAGCCCTAATTTTTGCCTAGGTATGTCAACCTAGCGGGTCTTTTATCATGCGTAGTATCTTTTTACTATGTCTGCATTGGCGGGGTGAGGAAGGTCGTCACCATCCATGGTGGTTAGGATCATGGCTCCTCCTGAGAACACATGTTTAACCACAAATGGCCCTTCGTATGTAGGGGTCCATTTTCCCCTTGGATCACTCTGAGGAAGGATGATGCGTTTGATTACCAGATCCCCAACTTGATACTCTTGTGGTCTGACCTTCTTGTTAAATGCCCTGATCATCCGTTTTTGGTACGTCTGACCATGACAAATAGCGGTGAGTCTCTTTTCGTCAATTAGGTTTAACTGATCAAGTCGTGTCTGGATCCAATCATCTTCGCTCAGATCTGCATCCTTCATTATCCAGAGAGAGGGTATCTGCACCTCGATTGGTAAGACTGCCTCCATGCCGTAGACCAGAGAAAAGGGAGTTGCCCCGGTTGACGTCCTTGCTGAGGTACGGTACCCATGTAGAGCAAACGGTAACATCTCGTGCCAATCTTTATAGGTCACTGTCATCTTCTGCACAATCTTCTTGATGTTTTTATTAGCAGCTTCTACAGCCCCATTCATCTTCGGCCGGTAAGGAGAATAGTTGTGGTGCTGTATCTTGAATTGCTCGCAGAGCTCAGTGATCATCTTGTTATTGAGATTGGTACCGTTGTCCGTAATGATTCTTTCTGGGACGCCGTATCGACAGATCAAGTTATGCCGAATGAACCGTGCCACAACGTTCTTGGTTACTGTGGCATAGGAAGCTGCTTCAACCCACTTTGTAAAGTAATCGATCGCTACCAGGATGAAGTGATGCCCGCTGGATGCCGTAGGTTTAATCTCGCCGATCATATCTATGCCCCACATTGCAAAAGGCCAAGGTGTAGTCAAGACATTCAGAGGAACTGGAGGAACATGCACCTTATCTGCATAAATCTGGCATTTATGACATGTCCGAGAATGTTGGTAACAGTCAGCTTCCATCGTGGACCATAAATACCCTGCCTGAAGGATCTTCTTTGCCATGGTATGTCCACTGGAATTTGTTCCAAAGGTACCTTCATGTAGCTCTGCCATGATCCTTTCTGCTTCCGCTTTATCCACACAACGTAATAAGGTCGAATCATGGTTTCGCTTGTATAGAATGCCGTTGCTAAGGAAGAACTTTGCTACGAACCTTCTCAGAAACTTCTTGTCGTTGACAGATGCACCTTCAGGGTATTCCTGAGCTTCCAAGTATCTCTTTACCTAATGGTACCAAGGTTTCTCAGTTACTACCTCAGCCTCAAGATCACAACAGTATACCGGTTCGTCCAGTTTCCAGATGATGATCCGGGGAGCCTCATTGTCCCATTTGACTTTGAACATGGAAGACATCGTAGCTAACGCGTCCGCCAAATGATTCTCCTCTCTTGGGAAATGTTCAAAAGTTATCTCTGTGAAATGGGGGATCAATGTCAACACATATTCTCTGTAAGGAATAAGATTCAGATGTTTCGTATCCCACTCGCCTTTGATCCGATTGATCACGAGAGCGGAATCTCCGAAGACACTCAGAAAATTGATCCTTAAGTAGATCGCAGCTTGAAGACCCATGATACATGCCTCATACTCCGCCATGTTGTTGGTGCAGTTGAAACATAGTCGGGCAGTAAGTGGAGTATGAGTGCCTTGAGGGGATATGATCACAGCGCCGATACCATTACCCAAAGCGTTGGAGGCTTCGTCAAAGTGCATAGACCATCGGGATCCTTCCTCAGGTCCTTCATCCGGTCCAGGTACTGCACAATCAGTCACAATCATGATGCTCTCGTCAGGAAACTCAAAGTTCATTGACTGGTAGTCATCTACTGCCTGGTGTGCCAAGTGGTCTGCCAATACACTTCCTTTGATAGCCTTCTGAGTCGTGTACTAGATGTCGTATTCTGTCAAGATCATTTGCCATCTTGCTATTCTCCCAGACAGAGCAGGCTTTTCAAATATGTATTTTATCGGATCCATCTTTGAGATCAACAAAGTAGTATGAGTCAGCATATACTGTCTCAGCCGGCGAGCAGCCCATACCAAAGCGCAGCAAGTTTTCTCGAGCAGCGAGTATCGGGTCTCACAGTCGGTAAACTTTTTGCTAAGGTAATAAATGGCGTGCTCTTTTCGGCCAGACTCGTCATGCTGCCCCAGCACACACCCCATTGAGTTGTCAAGTACTGTCAGGTATAGTATTAGAGGTCTCCCTTCAACTTGTGGCATAAGAATGGGTGGTTCTTGGAGATACTCTTTGATTCTGTCAAAAGCGGCCTGGCATTCATCATTCCAACGTACTACCTAATCTTTCTTCAGCAGCTTGAAGATTGGTTCACAAGTAGCAGTTAGGTGCGAGATAAATCGAGCGATGTAATTCAGACGTCCTAGAAAGCCTCTGACCTCTTTCTTTGTCTTAGGAACTGGCATCTCTTGAATGGCTTTAACCTTGGCAGGGTCCACTTGAGTACCCTTGTCACTTACGACGAAGCCTAGCAACTTTCTAGATCTTACCCCGAAGGTGCACTTGTTCGGGTTCAACCATAGCTTGTACAACTTCAGACGGTCAAACAACTTCTGTAGATGGTCAAGGTGTTCCTCCTCAGTTTGGGACCTTGCAATCATGTCGTCGACATACACTTCAATCTCATGATGGATCATGTCATGAAATAAAGCGACCATGGCACGTTGGTAGGTTGCCCCAGCGTTTTTCAACCCGAACGACATGACCTTGTAGCAGAAGGTGCCCCACTGAGTAACAAAGGTAGTCTTTTCCATGTCCTCAGGAGCCATCTTGATCTGATTGTAACCTGAAAAACAATCCATGAAGGAGAACACCTTGTGCTGAGCAGTATTGTCAACCAGAACGTCAATGTGAGGTAGGGGAAGTCATCCTTGGGGTTGGCCCTGTTCAAATCCCTGTAATCGACACACATCCTGACCTTACCATCTTTCTTTGGTACCGACACCACATTGGAAACCCACTGAGGGTAAGAATTCACTGCTAGAAACCTGGCATCAAACTGCTTCATAACCTCAGCTTTGATCTTCTCAGACATCTCTGGACGCATACGGCGGACCTTTTGCTTAACCGGAGGGCAGTCTTCCTTGGTAGGCAAATGATGGACCACAATGTCGGTATCCAACCCAGGCATGTCTTCGTAGGACCAGGCAAAGATCTCCACATAATCATGTAACATCTGAGTCAACCGTTGTTTTACACTGAGCTCCAGATTAGCACCAATCTTAACTTCCTTTCTATCTGTCTCAGTACCCAGATTTATCGTTTCCACTGGCTCTTCATGTGGTTGAATTGCCCTCTCTTCCTGGAGTAACAGTCTTGCAAGCTCACCAGGCACTTCGCAATCATCTTCACCTTCGTCTTCGGCTAAGTTGATCGGATTTTCGAAGTCGTAACTGGCAGTAGCAGAGTCGTTACCAGTGAGATCCAGAGTGGATTGAAACCTGTATAGGTGAGTGTGTGTAAATATAGCTGTTTTGCAATATATAAAGAAAGAAAGAAAGAAAGGGAGCACAAGATTTGAAATGCGAAAAAACGTCCAAGATCTTTATTCATGATATATGGAAATGACAGTTATAAGCCCTCACAAATGAAGCCAACGGTGCCCCGGGTAAGACACCTGGCCATAAAGTTTCAGTTTATTGTTTATTACAAATAACAAAAACAAAGGAATTCATTACTGCGTAACAAAAGTAACAGGTGTATGATCTTTTGCGGTCCAATTGTTCAATCCACCGTCAGTCGTCGGGTAGATCCAGCTATCGAACTCTGATTCTTCCACTTCGTCTTCATCCCCAATAGCATTCACTCCTGGATTGGTGATGAGCACAGGAGGTCTTCCGATCCTAGCTTTGCACACAACCCTCTGAGCCTTTGCAGTAAAACCCAGTCCAAACTTGTCAGTTTTAGGAGTAAAATCAGGGAGCCTGCCCCAGTTAGCACATTCACCTTTCTCGATTACAGCCCGGGCGTCCTTCAAGGAAGCCATCTTCAAAGGAAAGTCCTCTTCAACCACTGTTTCCGCTGCTGCCAACGTTGGAGGTACCTCTTCAAAATGCTGAAAGGGGGTTTCAATAAACTCCCCGTCCATCTCAATATACCGGAAGGAATTCAGATGACTAACCATATATTCCTCCTCCCCCTGCACAGTAACGATCTTCCCTCTGACAGGGTACTTGAGCTTCTGGTGTAGAGTAGAGGTCACGGCCCCAGCTTTGTGAATCCAAGGTCGACCCAGTAAACAGGAATAAGATGGACGAATATCCATCACATAGAACGTTGAGTCAAATACTTAAGAACCCACACGAATCGGGATGTCTACCTCACCATGCACCATCCTCTTAGAACCGTCAAAGGCTCGGACAATGATGTTGCTAGGTTTCAACTCCAGGCCCTCACAATCCAGCCTGTCTAGGGCCTTCTTGGGCAATACATTCAGGGAAGAATCGGTATCCACCAACACGTACGCAAGAGTAGTGCCCCTGCATTCAATGGAGACATGCAGGGCATCATTGTGGTTCTTTCCCTTGGCGGTAAGGTCAGCATCCGAGAAACCCAAACCATTGTCAGTTGTCAAATTGGCCACACAGTCAGTGAATTGATCTGCAGAGGTCTCTTGTGGCACATGGGCCGTCTTCATAAATGAAATCAGGGCCTTAGCATGGGCCTCTGAGCACAGCAACAATGATAGCATAGAGATTTTGGAGGGTGTATGCCCCAGCTGTTCAACGACATTGAAGTCGCTCTTCTTGATTATCTTAAGAATTTCCTCCATCTCTTGCTGGGAGGCTTCAACATTCACAGACTTTGGTGCCTCCATCCGGGCAGGCTCATCATCAATCCCTTTGCCCCGAGTATTAGATGACTCGGCAGCAGGGGAAGCAACTTGATCAGAAATGGAAACAGGTGCACTTGCAGGTGTAATTATGAGAGGTCTTCGGATAATTGGTGGCGCAATGTCAGGCGAGAAGAGCCTGCCACTACGGGTAACTTTAGCTGGACCGGTAATATTGCTGATGCTGGTACCGGTGTTGAACTCTTGCTTTATTCCAAGTACATATACATCTGCCCATAGTTCCATGGGACAGCCTTATCAGATTCATAGGGGAGGGGCCCCGGAACAGTAATAACAATGGGTGCAACAGTCATGATTTTAACTGGCTTCCTCGGGGGAGCCTTGATTGGATTGTTGAAAATTGTAACGACAGATACTTCTTCAGAGGGAACAAAAGGAACAGCAGTCTTCTTGAACAGAATCTCTTTGCTGTCCATCAGGCTTTGGATGCCTAACTTCAGCAACGGACAACCAGTAGGAGTAACAGCACAAAAGGAAACCCTTGCTACAACCCGGAAATAAACCGGCCAGCAGCAAGTTCCTCTTAACAGTCAATAGAGGGGTAGCAACATCATTCACAGAAACGGCATACAAGTCTTCATTAACAGCATTCACTCAATGCTGGGGCATAGGAGCAGTCACAACATTTGGCCTCTCAGGCGCCTCAAATTGTATTTCCTTCGCATCAATAAGGTCTTGAACCTTATTCCTTAGGGCCCAACAATCATCAGTAGAATTCCCCGGGCTATCGGAGTGATAAGCACATCGGGCATTTGGATTATACTTAGGAGATGCAGTATTCACGACCTTCGGAGCCTCTCTGACGGTCACCAAGTTGGTTGATAGCAGCTGCGGCAAGATTTGTGACAAGGTCATACTCAGCCGGGTGTATTCTCTTCTGGGTCTCTCAGCCCTTGGTTGGTTGGGTTGCCGAGGAGCGGCAACAGGTTTAGCAATAACCACCGCGTTGACAGCTTGGCGGCGCTCTGGTTTATCTTGCCTCCTAGGCCCATACACAGCACTGGCCTCCTTCTTAAAAGGTTTCTTCTCAGAACTTGAAGATGTACCCTTCTGAATCTTACCGGACTTCATACCAGCCTCTATCCTTTCCCCAGTCAGAATAAGGTCTGTGAATCCTGCAGATGAATTGCCAATGAGATGATTAAAGAACGGCCCGGATAGGGTCCCCAAGAACATATCTACCAGCTCACGGTCTATTAATGGTGGCTGCACCCTGCCAGCCAAGTCCCTCCACTTCTGCGCATACTCTTTAAAACCTTCTCCCGATCCTAGCGACATACCCTGGAGTTGGGTACGCGTAGGAGCGAGGTCGGTATTATATTGATACTACTTGTAAAAAGCAGTAGCCAACTCCTCCCAGTTACGAACCTTGGTTCCATCCAGCTGATAGAACCATTCGAGATGAGTCCCTGAAAGACTCTCCTGGAAGAAGTGGATCCACAAGTTCTTATCCATAGTATACGGCTGAATCTTCCGCACATAAGATCTGAGATGTAACTTAGGGCAGGACGCCCCGTCATACTTGGCGAAAGATGGTGCTTTGAACTTATGCGGGATAATCACACCAGAAGATAAACCCAAGTCTCCGAAATCCAAACCAGGCACTTGTTGAATTTCCATGGCATTCAGACGGTCTTCCAACTGCTTGTATCTG
Organism: Vicia faba; assembly: GCA_948472305.1. Lineage (NCBI taxonomy): Eukaryota > Viridiplantae > Streptophyta > Magnoliopsida > Fabales > Fabaceae > Vicia > Vicia faba. Next base: position 257,179,281 of record OX451738.1, on the reverse strand, counting down.
TCTTCAGCCGGAGGATACTTTTCCTCATTAAAATCAGTCTCGTTGTCAGAGACTACCGGACTAGGACCCCTTCCCCCTAGGGACTGTCTTTGCCTACAGAAGAACCAACTTCCTCATTCTGCAGTGTGTTACCAAACCTCCGGCCAGTGTTGAATAGAACATTTCTCTTCTTCTTTTTCTTCTTAACCAGTAAAGCCTTCAGCTCCTCTTGATCTTGAGCCAAACCCATGATTAGCTCTTGAAATTGTGCGTTTTGAGCCTGAAGGGCCTTGATAGACTGCTCGGTAGATGATTCAGGGTTCATGATGCTGAAATAAACAGCGAAGAACAGTAAGCAACCTGAAAAGAAGAGTACCTGCTATGCACATGATGAATGATATGTGTTTATGCAATGCATTCAAGGGCTCGAAAGTTCAAATTTGTTGTAGACAAAAAGGAACACACGTTATCATTAAGAAAATAATTGTTTGATACATCAAAGCCTCATGGGCAAACATTACAAAGCAAATCAATCCCAAAAGACACTACGCATCCTCTTCGGAGCAATGTAGGTGTTGAGATTCCTCTCCTCGTGCAGTAGGCGGGTGAGCTCCAAGACCTTCTTTTCACTAGCATGTAGACTGGTCTCAAGAGAATTCCGTTCTTCCTTAAGCTGGATCCAGCTCTTCTGCATCTCTTCCCAGGACGTAGGCATGTCAGGATGTTGAATGGTGTAGGACACCTCTCCTTCCAATACTGGCTCTTTGATCACAGGGAGAACATGAGGATAAGGCATCACTAACTTCTGAGAGCGGACGCGTACCCACTTGAGATAAGGTTCCAACGGGATGGAGTTCCTGTGCCCCAGTGTCTTGCTGTCTATCCTACTTGGCATCCTCCAAGCTCTGATAAATCTCTGGCGAAGTCCTTGTGCATCGTTGTCGAAGTCAAAAACTATGTCAGGAATTAACATGTCATGAGGGCCGTCCCTCCGAGCATAACCAAACTGTCTCTAAGCCAGGCACGGGTTGTAAGTAATACCTCCTCTGATTCCAAGTAAAGGAACATTAGGGTACTCCCCGCAACGATCAATGATAGTGACATCCTCTCTGGACCGAGAACACCAATGTATATCAGCATGTGTAAGAGTCATCAATCGTTGTGACCATCTCAAACCCCGCTCGTTCTTCAAAACTGATTGCTGAAGGTGCGAAATAAACCACCTTCCCAGGAGGGGAGTACAGCACATAAGAACACCTCTTTTTCTCATGGTTCGAGTGTAACATGAGTGAAGGATGTCCCCGAGCAAGGTAGGTATAGGATTCCTGGACATGAAGATCTGGACAACACTGATATCTATAAGCTGATCGGGATTAGGGAACAACACCAAACCATAGACAAGGAGGGCCACAACTTCTTCAAAAGCTTGTAGGTCAAGGGAGTTCCAACATTCTTGGGCCTTCTCAAACAGAAACCTGGCTAAGAACCCTTTGATACCACTTCTAACTTCCCAATGTCCCTTGAGGTCAGAGGGTTGTAGGTGTAAGGCTTTAGCAATCTCTTCAAGTTTGGGTTCCTTTTCTGTACCGTTGTAGGGTAGTTGATCAAGGATAGGGATCTTCAGAAGCCGGGAGAACTCTTCCAAAGTAGGCACCAGTTGATAATCCAGGAAAGTAAAGCAATGGTGCAGAGGGTCAAAGAACTGGAACAGGACCTTTATCATATCTTCCTCAATGTTGGTGTTGACCAAGCTGATGAGTCTTCCATGTCTTTCACTGAATGAAGAGCTCTCGGGAATCCTGGATACAAGTTCCTTAAGCTGAGGAGGGATCCTTACAAGGCTGATCTGAATTGTCTTTCTGCGAACAGTTTCCATATCCTACAAAATAAGAACAAAGATGAAGATTCGAACCCCTGAAATGGTTAGTCAATGCATATGATGCTGTATGATCTCATGATGCTATAATTAAACACACCACAAATATTCACAAAGGAAAACATGATAAGGCACACAAGTCACACAAGACAAGCCCTTAGAGTTTAGGCCTGCATGGGGGCTGGGTATTACCCTCTTGAAGTTGGTGGGCTCAACCTGTCCTATCAGAAGTAACCGGGTTCTAAGGGTCCCAATATCACTGGATTGCTTTCATTGTTCATCGTTTCGATTTAGCCATTGAACTGGAGACCGAAATATTCCAAGAAAACAACCCTCAATTGAGTGTAGCATCGAGTATCAACCAACCTCGGACTGCACCAAAGTCAGTTATCTCACTACCCTAAAGAGGCCAAGATGGTTCAGTTAAGGTTCCTAAGGTCAGTTGATGCTTCACGATACCACGCGGAGGCCCCGTACTCTCCTTGACTGAACTCAAGGGTTACCGGTACACACCAAAGTGCCACATCAACATAGCAGACTGCTTCAACCATGTCGGTATACCCCGCACAGTTTCCTATAAGCCTTGTTGTTACTTTCTAAGAAGGTATCCCCAGATCCGGGTTAGGATCTATAGAACTCCCAAGACAGTCCCACAATAATAAAGCAAACAAGTCAAAGCAATTGAAAACACAAGTGATCTTAGTCCTAAGGTACACCTCACTTTAAAAGATATCCCCAGCAGAGTCGCCAGTTCTGTGATTGGTGGATCTGGAACTGACTGTCTAACGCTGGTTCGCGAAATATCGCGGAAGCAAGAGTCGCCACCGTCTTTTATTTTCTCCAACATGGACAGGACAAAAGCACAACAAAATTCCTATTGAGATTATCTCTCGGTTCGGGAGGTAGATTCATAGAAAGGGAAGGTGTTAGCACCATTTCTATCCATGGTTATCCATGGGCTCTTAGATACTTGCTCATTGTGTTTTCAAAAATGTTTGTTTGCTTTTCAATTGTGAGTGGGTTTGAAAAAGTTTCTTTGAAAGTTTCAGATCGACTCTTGTATCAGTCCTCAAGAGTGTTTGAAAAATTATTTTGAAAGCTTTTTGAAAAGTGTCGGTGTGAAAAGGGTTTTGATTTGTTTTTTTAGAGCAAGTATCTATGAGTCATCTACCTACCCTAAGGAATTAGGCTGTGTAAATGTCCTTAAGGTAGTGCCATCCCACCATTGAGAGGTAGGTAGCACCACCGTTGGAGGTGTTCGGGTCAATTCGAGGGTTAGTGACAGTGTGGTCACCAGAGCAACAGTAGGACACCTTAGAAGCTACCCTTATGCCATTGATCTTTTTTATTCCGAGGCAACTATTCCGAGGCAACCGTTTCGAGGCAACTTGTTCGAGGCAACTAGATCAATGGACACAAGGACTCGCTAAGACGTCCTATACTCGACGACCACGTTTCGAGGAGCAAGGCAACCGTGAGGCGTACCCTAAGAGTGGTGTGTGAATTTGTGTATTGTTTTCAGTTATGTTTTATCTTGTCATGCATTATGGTGATCTACGCTTGCTTTTATTTGGGCCATTCATTCTTTCATGCAAAATTTAGCAGTTTTAAGGGTGCGGAAATTAAAATGCGGAAAATAAAGTCCTACGCTATTACAAGGCGCGGGTCTATACATCGCCAAATTAACAAAGACCCGTTTTTTAATAAAATGCGGAAAGTAAAGAAATTTCCTAATTACTATTACAAGGTTTGAGCAATTACATAATATTTACAAAGGAAAAACAAGAATAGATGCGCGAAAAGAAATTAGAATCGAATATGCAAGGGCGTTGGACCCTTTAAAGAAATTGAATTGAAATTGAAAGTTAATTAATGATTAAATAAAGAAAAGAAATTATTTTTATGTTTTTTTTTGTATTTAATGGAAATAAAGAGAATTAATTAAAAGAAACCCTAATTCTAAATATTTTTTAATTATTAAAGAAAAAAGATTAAAGTTTTAACCTAATTTATCCTAATTATTTAATTACATGAGTATTTACAAAATAATTAATAGTTAATAATAATAATAATAAGAGGAAATTATTTTATTAAGAAAAAGAATAAAAATGCTAAAAACCTAATTTCTACATTTTTTAGTTATTAAGAAAACATTAAAATTGAAAACCTAAATTAACCTAAATTAATTATTTAAGATTTGTTTACAAAAATATTAATGTGTTAAATTAATAACAATAAAACATTTTTTTTGTATTTTTCTGTATTTTATATTTGTGAAAACTAATTTTGTGGATTAAATAAAATAATAAAGCAAATAAAAGAATAAAAATGAGAATTAAAATAAAAATGAAAATATGCAAACCATGGGGTGTCTGACCCAATTTAGGAGGTTTATGAAGAGTAATTTGGCCCAACAGATTCCAGGCCCTGCTTGACTTTCTGGAATTATGTGTGGAAGGGTTGACTAGCGCGTATGGTAGAACTCACGTGATGGCCTTTGGATTGATCCCTGGGGACATGTGGCAGGCACAGGCATTGGGCGTTTGGTGGACCACTGGAGAGCACACTGCATAGAAGCATATTAAGAAAAATATTATGGAAGAAGTGGGGGACCTGGGAATCGAACCCAGGTCCCAGTACCTGCATGCCAACGCAACAACCAACCCAACCAATGCGTTTATTTGTTAGTTTAATGGAACGTGATCAATATGCATGAAAACAAACGCTAGTGGTGTAAAACAGAAAATCACGCGCGAACATTCAAACTACCCAGTCACGTATGGACACGCCAGCTTCGTCTTCATCTCTTTGCCTGTAAACAATATCAAATAGCGGGGGTTTTAAACCCCCACTAAAACAGACCTGCAATAATAGCGATTAGAGCATGGTTAAAAAGAAAAAGGGCGCGAGGTGTGGGTTCCATTCGTTTGGAGGTCACGATTTCAGTGGTACCAATTTGATTGTCCAATTTTTCCAGATATGTAAAGCCCTAATTCAAGGTTCCTGAAACCCTAAAATACATTAATGGTAACTTTTGACACAGGAAGTATTAATTCAATTAGAGGGCACAAATAGCTTCAGCAGGTTCATGTTAGTGTAAATCAAACATTAAAACGTATGGAAAATGCATGTAAATTCCAATACAAATGTGAAAAATTTCATGAACATGGCGATGTCATTCTACCACTTCTGGATGTATGGAGACTTGTCTTTGATTTTCAAAGCTTCCCGGGTCCCTTGGCAATGTATTGGAATAACTTTTAGGCCTTGAAACAACCTCTATGTATGAAAACAGTTTTCAATGTTTTTGTGAAAAAGTGCAAGTTTGTTCTTGTGTTCTGAGCGCAGCTCTTGTGTCTAAGGCATTAGGGTTATGTTTGCATATGTATGTAGATGGAATTAGGTTAGAAAAACCAAGCCCAAAGTCCTTGAATCAATGCTTTGAATATTTGATTTTGCATATCTTTTCTTCAATCTTTTTCATGCCAATTATGCCAAATCATGGAAGATTCTTTCCTTTTTGAATGGCACACGAGATATTGAGTGAATTCTATGCACAAAAAGATTTGAAAAGTATGATTTAGTATTTTTCTCATAATTAATTTTAATTAAATGAATTAATAGGATTAAAAATTCAATTAATTAATTAAAAATAAGAAAATAACTCCCTTTTAGCTTAATGGGTCGTGCATGGCCTTTGGATAATGATTCATGGAAGAAATTGAGGCCCATTAGCAATTTTGAAGCATTTGAAGCAAAGTTGACTTTTCCAAATTCCCAAAAATTTCCCAACTTCCACAAGGCATATCTTGCTCAATTTTTAAGCTTTGATCATGTTCTTGGACATTTTGGAAAGGTCTTGAAGTCCTCTAACCAATTCCTTTGGTCCCATGTCATTTTGATTTACCAATATCAAGTTATGGTCTTTGACTTAAAGTGCCTTTTTGTTGACTTTTGAAAATGACCTATAATGTTGAAATTGATAACTTTTTGTGAGAGCATTTCTTGGACTTTAAGTGTGAAGATGAGTTGTAGGAAATGTCATTCTCTTAAAAATGAGCTTTGGATGGGATTTTTCTGATAAACCATGTGTAAGTTATGCCCTGGTCAATTTGTAGTTGACTTTTTCAGCTGTCCAAAAATAGAAACTTTTGCATCTTGGGACTTTTTGAGCCATGCCTTGAGAATCATGATCAAGAATTGATCAAATGATGTTTGTGGCTTCAAAATAAGACGTTGACCAAATTTTTTGACTTTTGACTGTTAAATGACCATTTTGCCCCTGTAGTTGACTGTGAAGCATTTAGGGTTTTTGACTGTGCAATTTGATGCTGTGAGTCTTGAAACTTGGCATATGAATGCTTGACAATGTTTATAGGCATGTGGGACTTGATTGGACCCTTGGAAACCTCAACTTCTTTGCCAGAACCAAAACCCTAATTTTTGACTGTTAGGAGGCCATTGGACTGTGCAACCCTTGGGAGATTTTGAACCTTGACCTTGGCAAATCTTGAAAAATCTTGAAGAATATGGGAGGGCAAATTTTGGGGTACAACAACCTCCCTTTCGGGTTTTCAGTCCACCGGGATACCCTTTTTTGCCCAAGCCGCCCTTTCGGGTTTCCAGCTTGCTGGGTGTACAGATTTTTTGTTTTATCCCTAATTTTTGCCCGAACCTTTTTGGTTCACCGGGATGCTTTTGTTTTGCCTAGGTGTGTCAACCTAACGGGTCTCTTATACGTAGTATCTTTTGACTATGTCCACATTCCTAGGGTGCGGAAGGTCATCACCATCCATGGTGGTTAAGATCATTGCTCCACCAGAGAATATGCTTTTGATCACAAATGGTCCTTCGTATGTAGGAGTCCATTTTCCCTTGGGATCACCCTATGGTAGTATGAACGTTTGATCACCAAATCACCAACTTGATACACTTGGCGTCTGACCTTTTTGTTGAAAGCCTTGATCATCCGTTTTTGATACATTTGACCATGACAGACAGCAGTGAGCCCTTTCTCATCAATCAAGTTCAATTGATCAAGTCGAGTCTAGATCCAATCGTCTTCGTTCAGACCTACATCCTTCATAATTCTCAGAGAGGGGATCTGGACCTCAATAGGCAAGACAGCCTCCATGTCATATACCAGAGAGTAAGGTGTTGCCCCGGTTGATGTACGCGATGTGGTACGATACTCGTGGAGAGCGAATGGTAGCATCTCATGCCAGTCTTTGTACGTGACTATCATTTTCTGTATGATCTTTTTGATGTTCTTATTCGCGGCTTTGACAACACCATTCATCTTTGGCCGGTAAGGGGAATAATTGTGATGCTGGATCTTAAATTGCTCGCATAGGGCGGTGATCATAGTATTGTTTAGATTCGTACCATTGTCTGTGATGATCCTCTCTGGGATACCATACCGATATATGAGATTCTATTTAAGGAACCGGGATACAACATTCTTAGTAACGGAAGCGAAAGAGGCTGCCTCAACCCACTTTGTAAAATAGTCAACGGCCACTAAGATGAAGCGGTGTCCATTAGAGGCTGTTGGTTTGATTTCCCCAATCATATTGATGCCCCGCATAACGAAGGGCCAAGGAGCCGTCAAGACATTCAAAGGAACCGGATGTACGTGCACCTTGTCAGCATAAATATGAAACTTGTGGCAGGTTTGAGAGTGTTGATAGCAATATGCTTCCATGGTAGACCAGTAATAACCTGCCCGTAGGATTTTCTTTTCCATCATATGCCCACTAGAATGGGTGCCAAAAGTGCCCTCATGTAGATCATCCATGATCTTTTCTGCCTCAACCTTGTCTACGCAACAGAGCAAAATAGAGTCATGGTTGCGTTTGTAGAGAACAACATTACTAAGGAAGAACTTAGAAGAGAATATCCTTAAGAACTTCTTATCATTGACTGAAGCTCCTTCCGGATATTCTTGAGCCTCAGGATACCTCTTGTCTTCGTGAAACCAAGGCTAGTCCACTACTTCTTCAGTATTAATCTCGTGATAGTGAGTTGGTTCATCCATTCGTTCAATGGTGATCTGGGGGGCCTCGTTATCCCATTTAAGTTTAAACATGAATGACATTGTGGCTAGTGCGTCTGCTAGCTGATTTTCTTCTCGTGGGAAATGCTCGAAGGTAATCTTCTCAAAATGTGGGATCAACGTCAACACATGTTCTTTGTAGGGGATAAGGTTAGGGTGTTTGGTGTCCCATTCCCATTTGATCTGGCTGATGACCAAAGATGAATCTTCGAATACATTTAAGGATTTGATCCCCAAATCTATGGCAGCTTTGAGACCAAAAATGCAGGCTTCGTATTCGGCCATGTTATTTATACAATTGAAGCAGAGTCTTGCAGTAAAGGGAGTATGACATCCTTCAGGAGATATGAGTACAACACCTATACTATTGCCGAGTATGTTGGACTCCCCATTAAAAACCAGGGTCTATCGGGATCCTTGTTCAGGTCCGTCATATGGTCTGAATTCTTCACAGTTGTTTACCATCATGATGTCTTCATATGGGAATTCGAACTTCATGGACTGGTAGTCCTCCACAACTTTGTGAGCCAGGTGATCAGCTAGTACACTTCCCTTTATTTCTTTCTAGGTAGTATACTGTATGTCATATTCTGTCAGGATCATCTGCCATCTCACTATTCTCCCAGAGAGGGCAGGTTTCTCGAAGATGTATTTTATTGGTTCCATTTTAGATATTAATAAGGTAGTATGGGTCAGCATATACTGTCTTAGCCGGCGAGCAACCCATGCCAGAGCGCAACAAGTTTTCTCGAGAAGTGAATATCTTGTTTCATAGTCGGTAAACTTTTTGCTCAGGTAATAAATAGCATGCTCTTTTTGGCCAGACTCGTCATGCTTCCCCAACACACACACCATTGGATTTTCCAAAACAGTTAGATACATGATCAATGGTTTTCCCCCGACTGGTGGCATAAAAACTGGAGGCTCTTGCAGGTACTCTTTGATCTTGTCGAAGGCAGTTTGGCACTCATCATTCTATTTGACTACTTGATCTTTCTTCAGTGATTTGAAGATTCGTTCACAAGTAGCTGTCAGGTGAGAAATGAATCTGGCAATGTAGTTTAACCGTCCCAAGAATCCTTTGACTTTCTTCTCAGTACGATGAGCAGGCATCTCTTGTATCGCTTTCACCTTGGTGGGATCCACTTCGATACCTTTATTGCTAACAACAAAGCCTAGGAGTTTACCGGACCTCACCCCAAATGTGCATTTATTCGGGTTCAATCTCAGCTTGTATTTCTTTAGTCTCTCAAAGAGTTTATGTAAATGGTGAAGATTCTCTTCTTCTGTTTGAGATCTGGATATCATGTCGTCTACATAGACCTCTATTTTGTGATGTATCATGTCGTGAAATAGGGCTACCATGGCACACTGATAGGTTTCCCCAACATTCTTCAACCACAATGGCATAACCTTGTAGCAGAATGTGCCCCACTGTGTGACAAAGGTTGTTTTCTCCATGTCCTAAGGTGCCATTTTGATTTGGTTGTAGCCTGAGAAACCGTCCATGAAGGAAGACACCTTATGTTGCACCGTATTGTCAACTAGAATATCAATGTGGGGAAGTGGGAAATCATCCTTAGGGCTTGCCCTATTCAAATCTTTGTAGTCCATGCACATTAATACTTTTCCGTCCTTTTTAGGCATAGGAACAACATTGGCGACCCATTGTGGATAGGAAGTAACGGCCAAGAATCCGGTGTTGAATTGTTTCATGACTTCTGCTTTGATCTTCTCTGACATGTCTAGTCGCATGCGATGAACCTTTTGTTTCACCGGTAGGAAGTCTTCTTTTGTTGGTAGACGATGTACCAAGATGTCTACATCAAGTCCTAGCATGTCTTCGTACAACTAGGAAAAGACCTCAACATAATCATGTAGCAACTGAATCAGACGCTCTTTGACACTGGGTTCCAGACTGGCACCCACCTTGACTTCTCTCTGGTCTTCTTCTGTACCTAGGTTAATTGTGTCCACTGGTTCTTCGTGGGGCTGTATGGTCCTCTCTTCTTGTTGTAGTAACTCGACGAGTTCCCCTGGTACTTCACAATCTTCTTCACCTTTGTCTTCGGCTTGGTAGATTAGATTTTCAGAGTCACAAAAGGCTATAGCAGAATTGTTACCCATGGGATCCCAAATGGATGTAGATCTTCATTTTGAATGTGAGTGTGTGTAAGAGTATAGCTATATTTGAAAGAAATGAAAATGTAAAAAAGAAAAAACAATGAGCACAAAGTTTGTATGCAAAAACATCCATGATTCATTGATGTCATATGAAAATGAGATAATAACCCTTATAAATGGACCATTGTGCCTCGGATAAGACACAAGGTTTTAAGAGTATGAATTGTTTAATATTACAGATCCGACAAAATTTAAAGACAAATTACTGTTGGATAAAAGTGATCAGGACAAAATCTCTAGCTTCCCAGTTGCTGAGCCCTCCATTGACAGTTGGAAAAATCTAATCCTCCAGGTTATAGCTGTCTTCATCATCCTCCACTGCATTGACTTCGCGGTTGCTGATCTTCAAAGGCGGTCCTCCGGTACGAGCATGACGTACAACTTTCTGGGCTCCTGAAGTGAAACCCAAACCAAATTTGTTAGATTTGTATGGGATATTCGGGAGTTGGCCCCAAATAGTGCACCCACCTTCTTCTATCACTACCTTGGCATCTTTCAAAGATGACATCTTGAGCGGAGGCCTCGTAATCTTTGGGACTTGAGAAACAACCTTGGTTACTTCCACAGTTTGCAGGACTTCTTCAAAGTGCTGGAATGGAGTTTCAATAAATTTACCATCTAATTCCACATATCTGAAGGAATTTAGATGACTGACCATATACTCTTCTTCTCCATGAACGATGATGATTTTCCCCTGAATTGGATATTTCAGCATTTGATGCAACGTAGAGGTAACGACACCAGCATTGTGAATGCACGGTCAGCCTAATAAGTAGGAATATGAAGGGCGAATATCCATTACATAAAAAGTTGAATCAAATGTTTGGGTTCCAACTTTTATGGGGATGTCCACTTCCCCATGCACCATCCTTTTTGAGCCGTCGAAGGCCCTCGCCACTATGTTGCTAGGTTTCAAGGTTAATCCTTCACAGTCAAGCCTATCAAGAGCCTTTTTAGGAAACACATTCAGAGACAAACCGGTGTCAACCAAGACATGAACCAAAGTCGTGTCCCTGCATTCGACTGAGATATGCAATGCCTCGTTATGCTTCCTCCCCCTTGGCGTTAAATCAACATCCAAAAAACCTAAACCATTATCTATGGTCAAGCTAGCTACATAATCTTGGAACTGATCGGCAGATGTTTCTTGGGGTACATGGGCAGTTTTAAGGAATTTTACCAAGGCCTTTGCATGAGCCTCGGAACATAACAATAAAGCCAGCATGGAAATTTTTGATGGAGTTTTCCCTAGTTGTTCGACTATGTTGTAGTCGCTTATTTTTATAATCTTTAGAATTTCCTCCATCTCTTTTCGGGAGGTCTCAGGGATAGCTACTGATTGTGCCTTCGTTTGGATAGGCTCAACCAGAATACCTTTTCCTTGAGCTTCGGTTGACTCGGCAGTAGGAATGTCAGTAGGGGTGATAACAGGGACTGCAACAGTTTTGTCAACAGGAGTATTAGCAAAGATGATTGCAGGACTGGGAATAGCCTTTGGAGGAGCAACAACAACAAGAATGATTACAGGTCCAGAAATAGCTATTGGAGGAGAAATTTCTGGAGAGAATACCCTTCCACTTCAGGTTATCTTGCTAGTCCCTACGATGTTACTAATATCAGAGTCAACTTTCTTGGAACTTGAGTTTCAGCAACTGGCCAATCTTGCTTGATACCGTGATAGTATACATCACCTCCATAATTCCATGGGACGATTTTGTCTGATGAATACGGGATTGGTCCAGGCATTGTAATTATTAACGGAGCTACTTTAGGAACTGATGTAATTCTAACGAGTCTTTTGGTGGAGACCCTGGAAGAATTGGCGAAAATGGTCACTATGGAGACATCATTATAAGAAACAGTTGGAATATAAGTCTTCTCGAACAAAATCTCCTTGTCATCTATTAGGCATTGAACGCCTGCTTTTAACAAATGACAGCTGGTTGGTGAGGATAAACAGAAATGACAGCTTTCATCACATCCTGGGAATACAACGGCATTCAACATGTTCTTTTTGATAGTCATGAGTGTGGTCACAAGTTTATCAACCAAAGTAACAAACATATCTTCCTCAACGGTGTTGACATCACGGTCGTGCTTGGGCATAGGGGCAGTGATAACATTGGGAATTTCTTGCGCGTCGAATTAAATCTCTTTGGCTTCAAGAAGGTCTTGTACCTTGTTTTTCAAAGCCCAACAGTTGTTAGTGTCATGGCCTGGACTCTCAGAATGGTATGCACAACGGGAATTAGGATGATAATGAGGAGAGGTTGTGTTAGGATTCTTTTGAGCTTCTTTCAAAGTCACTAGATTGGATCTTAACAAATGTGGCAATACTTGAGATAATGTCATATTAATTTGGGTGAACTGTCTGACTGGTCTTTCTGTCCTTGGCTGGTTGCTTCTTTGCTGAGCAGGTGCGGGTTTAGGAATCATGACAGCCCCCACCATTGGACGGCGTTCAGCCCTATCTTGATTTCTCTGAGGATATACAACAACAACTTCTTTTTTTCCAATGAATGGTTTTCTTACAACAGCAGAGGATGTATCCTTTTGAATCTTCCCATTCTTTATCCCGGCTTTCACTCCTTCTCCGGTCAATATCAATTTGGTAAAACCTGTCGAGGAACTCCCAATTAAGTGATTAAAGAAAGGACCAGAAAAGGTGCCCAAAAACATGTTTACTAACTCTCTTTCAGATAGGGAGGCTGGACTCTTCCTGATAAGTCCCTCCATTTTTGCGCGTAGTCTTTGAAGCCTTCACTTGAAACCATGGCCATACTCTGGAGTTGAGTACGGGTGGGAGCAAGGTCTGCATTGTATTAGTATTGTTTGTAAAAGGCAGTGGCCAGATCTTCCCAATTATGAATGTTGGCTCTTTCTAACTGATAATACCAATCAAGTTGAGTTCTGTACAGACTATCTTGAAAGAAGTGTACCCATAAATCCTTGTCAGCAATATGAGGCTGTATTTTCCTCACATAGGATCGGAGATGCATTTTGGGACATGAAACTCCGTCGTACTTGGCGAACACCGATGCCTTGAAATTTGGAGGAATGACAATCCCAGATACTAACCCCAACTCCTCAAATTCTAGTCCAGGCACTTTTTGAATTTCCATTGCACTTAACCGTTCTTCCAGATGCTTATACTTGTTGTCGGCCGGAGGATATTGTTCTTCAGAATAATCTTCTTCTTCCTCTTATGAATCTGGCTGGGCAACTGCTTCCTTGCCTTCCCATATTGATTATCTTTCTCACCAGATGACATTGCAATGTCTAGGGTCCTTCTTGCTTGTCCTTGGAATCTTCTTCCCATATTTAGAACTCCGGTTATTTTCTTTGTTTTCTTTTTATTCTCTTCAACCAGCAAGGTCTTCAACTCTTCCTGTCCTTTGGCTAGAGTTAAGAACATCTGTTGAAACTGAGCATTTTGTGCTTGGAGGTCCTTCACCGTCTGCTCGAGATCCATCTTACTGAAATAAACAGTAGAAAGATGAGGAGACTTGTTGCAAGAAACCTACTTATGTTATGATGAATGGTAAATGCATATGCAATGATTTCAAGTATTTTAAAGATTCAAATTTGTTTTAGATAAAAAAAGGAAACACACATTATATTAATAAATTAAAGCTTGAGTACATCAATGCCTTTTTGGGCAAAAATACAAAAACTCTAAGATAAAAAGGTTGTATGCATCCTCTTTGGTGCGATGTAGACATTCAGAGTCCGCTCCTCATGAAGTTGCTTGGTGAGCTCCAAAACCTTCTTCTCGCTAGCGTAGAATTGGGCCTCGAAAGTATCTCTCTCCCCCTTGAGTTGTATCCAATCTCTTTGTAAGTCTTCAAGAGAGGTGGGCATGTCAGGATGCAGGATAGTGTATGGAACATCTCCTTCCATAACAGGCTCAATGATTACCTGGAGAATGGAGGGATAAGGCATCATAAGACTCTGAGCACGAGTTCGTACCCATTTGAGGTAAGGCTCGAGAGGGATGGAATTCTTATGCCCCAATGTCTTGCTATCTACCTTGTTTAACATCCTCCAAGCTCGGATAAATATCTGGCGATTACCTTAATCGTCGTTCTCGTAGTCAAATACCAAACCTTGAATGAGCATCTCATGTGGGCCATCACTTCGGGTGTAACCAAACTGTCTTAAGGCTAAGAAAGGGTTGTAGGTGATACCTTCCCTAATGCCAATTAAAGGGACATTAGGGAATTCTCCACAACGGTCGACAATAGTAACATTCTCTAAGGATCGGGAACACCAATGAATGTCTGAATGTTTGAGCGTCATCAACCTTTGTGACCATCTTGAACCTTGCTCATTCTTCAATACAGATTGGGGAAGATTCGAAATAAACCATCTTACCAAGAGAGGAGTACAACACATAAGGATACCTCTTTTCCTCATAGTGCGAGGTGAAAGGAATGTAGGATGTCCCTTAGCAAAGTATGCACCGGGTTATGAGACATGAAGATCTTGACGGCGTTTACGTCTATGAGTTGGTTAGGATTTGGAAACAAAACCATCCCATAGATGAGGAGAGCTACAATTTCCTCAAAAGCTTGCAGATCCAAAGAGTTCCAACAACTTTGGGCTTTCTCAAACAAGAACTTTGCTAGGAAACCCTTGACACCACTCCTTGTTTCCCAATTGGTTGTGACATCAGATGATTGCAAGTGTAGAGCTTGATCAATATCTTCTGGCTTTGGATCTCTTTCCGTACCGTTGAAAGGTAGTTGATTGAGAATTGGAATCCTCAAGAGTTGGGAGAATTCTTCCAAAGTTGGCACAAGTTGATAATCGGGAAATGTGAAGCAATGGTGTAGAGGATCAAAGAACTGAAAGAGCACCTTCATCATGTCTTCCTCAGTGTTGGAGGTGATCAAGTTTAGTAGGCGACCAAGTCTTTCGGTAAATGGAGAATTCTCAGGAATCCTTGGTGCTAGCTCTTTAAGTTGTGGAGGGATCCTTACCAGATTGACTTGAATGGTTTTCCTGCGAATAGAATCCATGTCCTACAAAATAAAACAAAGATAAATCCCAAGATCCTTGAAATGGTTAGTGAATATGAGTATGATGTTACACTGTTCATGATGTTATGTAAAAGTAAATATACACAAACAAAGCAAACAAATCCTTAGGTTTAGGCTTGCATGGAGTCTCATAGGTAAGTACCCTCTTGAAGTTTAGTTGGCTCAGACCTGTTCTAGTAATAGTAACCGGGTTCTACGGAGCTCAATATCACTGATTTGTTTCTTTGGTCATTGTTTCAGCACAAGCCTCTTTAATAGCGACCGAAATATCCCAAAAAACCAAACCTCAATGAGTGTAGTATTGAGTATCTACCAACTTCGGACTGTACCAAATCCGGTCATCTCACTACGTCCTAATGGCCAAGTTGGTCAAGTAAGGGTTCTAAAAGTTCATTAGTGCTTTATGACATCACTCAGCGGCCTCGTATTCTCCTTGATTAACTCAAGGGCTACTGGTACCCACAAATATGTCGCACTAACATAGCTATTTCTTAGACCATGTCGGTATACCCTGCACAATTTTCACAACGTATTTCTACTTACCTATAAGGTATCCCAAATCTGGGAAGAGGATTCAAACCCAAACAAAGAACCATAATGTAAAGCATACAAGTCAAACAATGAAAGCAAAAAAATGTGATCTAACCCTAAGGTAACCCCACTTTTAGAATTTTCCCCAGCAGAGTCGCCAGTTCTGTGATACGGTGGGAGAACTGACTTGGGTGTTTTACGTTTTATTGCAAATATTACGGCTAGCAAGAGTCGCCACCGACTTTTCTTTTATCCAAAAGGAAAGGTGAAAAAGCACAGGAAAGACCTTTGAGACTATTTCTTGAGTTCGGGGGGTAGATTATGAAAAGGGAAAGTATTAGCACCCTTTTCATCCATGGTTTTCCATGGGCTCTTAGTTACTTGCTAGATCACTTACTTTTGTTTGAAATTGTGCTTTGTGTGGTTTTTGAAAGTATTTTGTAAAGAGGCAATTGTTTAGGAAAACTTTGTAATGATTCTCGTTCGTAAGAATGTATACAAAGATATTGATCTTTTGAAAACATTTTTAAGTTGTAAGATGTTTTAAAAGTGTAGGTGTTTGTTTTGAAAAAAGCAAGGATGTTTTGTTTTGAAATGGAGCAAGTAATTAGGGGCATTCTACCTACTCAAAAGTCTTTCATGTTCATTTCCTCTTTCCTTTGACATTGCTATCTTACCATTGATTTGGTAAGTAACCCTATCTTTAGATGTAAACGGGACGGGCGTGGGTCATCGTATAACAATGATTAGCAATGTTGCAAGGTATCTTAGCATTCTCTTTTAGGGACTAAGATCATTTGAAAGGCAACATATATAGCGTCATCGAGGGGCTATGATCTTATATTTTGCTTGTTTTTGCTAAGATACCTCACATGCATAATATGGCCATTTTGTAAGGCAACCAAGTGGATTTTACCCTAAGGTTGCTTGTGTGCAAGTGTATTGTTTTTCATGCTTGGTTTTGTCTTTGATTAGGGTTTTCTAATTGATTGGTTTTAGTCTTCCCATACAAACCCTAATTACTAGCATTTGTAATAAAGTGATAAATTGCGGAATTTAAAATTACTATGCTATTACAATACTTGTGGGAGGGGGGTGTACAAATTATAAATGGGGATTGCTAGAAAATAAATCTAATTATCTATTACAACCATATTGAATTTGTACAAGAATTGAATAAATAATGTACAAAATAAATAAATATACAAGAATGTAAATGTAAAGAAAATGGATGTTTATTTGGATTTTTTTAGGGAAGAGGGGTTTTGTTTTAACCTAATTAACTAAAAGAAAAATAATTAATTAAATTAGTAAAAAAGTAAAACTAAATTTACTAGGAAAAGAATTTAAATAAAACCCTAATCCATTAATTGATTAAAAAAAGAAATTAAGTTTATAAGAAGAATATTTTTGGTATTTTTGTCTTAAAAATAATTTATAGTATTATAAAATATTTTTGATCTTTTTACATTTTAAAATAAAATATTTAAATTATGTAAAAGAAAATAACTAAAACCCTAGTTTTTTAATTAAATTTACAAATCAATTAGTGAAATAAATAAAGTATGATAAAATAAAATAATAATTTTTTTGTGTAAAAAATAAATAAACTATATCAAAATATAAATCTAATGTTTTTTTTATATTTTTTATGATTTTTTAGTATTAGATAAAATATTTAAGAAAACAAATAAATAAAAATGAGACAAAAGAAAATAAAAATGGGCGAGGGTGTGAATAGCCAGCAAGGGGGTTAGAAGTGGAAAAAAAACATAAGGCCCAAGGGATGAGGCCCAGCGCTGCCAAAAAGTCAGAATATGTGATAAATATAAAAAAAATCCAAAAGGGTACCACTGGGGCTCGAACCCAAGTCCCTATAGTCACAGGCACACGCTTCTACCACTGGGGTGGCTGTACATCCGTTTATTAATATCAAACCATAAATATATATGGTAAACATGTTCCTGAGGCCAACTTCATCTTCAACCTCACGCCCAACCTGAACCTCTGTATCTTATTCAATTCTCAACAAAAATGAAAAATGTAAACAGGAAACTTGTAGCAAATTTCCTCACGATTTCAGAAATGCAAAGCAATAAAATTATGGATCAAAGACAAGCATGAATTTTAATGGCCTTAATATGAACCCTAAAAATTTCAGAAACTTCAATCTTAAAATTCTCTAAGCTCAAGCAATATAAATGAAAACTATGGACATGGTTAGTTTAGGGCATTGATATCTACATTTTTCATTCACAAATAAACCATTAATGATGCCTGTATGAAGAGTTCAAAAGTCAGAAAACTTACCTTGCAAGAGGGTATCGTGTTTGGAGTTTGAGTAGCTTTTAGTGAGTTCCAATGATTGGATTAGCTTCCTCAAGTTCCCAGGAAGCTAATGTGATACTTAGCTTGAGCTGAAAGTGCCTGAGGAGTTTTGGAGAAGTTAAGGTGCAAGGTGCTGTTTTTGAAAATGGTGGATGATGATGAAGGTGTTATGGTGGTGTTGCAGGTGTTGGAATTGTTTGTGTATGTTATTTAGAAGCTTTTGAAAGTAAAAGGCCAAGAAACGCACGAGCAAATTTGGAGATTGGATTCAAAACTCAGAAATGACAAGTTTTGAGGTGTTTTTGGTGATTCTGTGTTCTTGGTGTTTTCAGGGGTCAAACATGCGTGTGATTTGTGGCAAATGACTTATGTATGTATAAGAAAAAGGTCTTGAGTGCTTTTGATAGTCAGAAGTACAAGTTACAAGCTAATTGCGATGTTACTTGATTTTCAAGAAAAGTGGTAAAACAAGTTTCAAGAGGAAGTACAAGCATGGGCTGAGTGATTATAAGTTTCTAGACAAGCTTCTCTTGAGTTATGGACTTGTATAATCAGAAGAAAGCAATTGCAAGGCTCAATAACAAGTTTTATGCAAAAAGCTACTTTATCAAAATGGCATTGTGCACTTTCTTCCCAAAATGGATATAAAGCATGGCCTTGCATTGAATGCTTGAATTGAGACCTCTAACAGCTGTGCAAGCAATTAATTATGGAGTGCCTAATAAGTTTGAGGCCTGCAAAGTAGAGGTTATGCAGCATAAGTTTGAATTTTGAATCTTGTTCATCACAAAATGACTTGTAATTCAAGTGTGAAAACCCTAACTTCATCTCTTCGATTCTCCCTACTCAAATATGATCTCAAGGAGTTCTTGGACATTTTGGAAAGCTTGTAATGTGCTATACAACCCTTATTATAATTACTTTTGAAAAATTCCCTTGTAACTATATGAAAAAGTTCCATGAAGTTAGGTCAAAATCCTGACCAAATTAGGGCAAATTTTCACTAAGTGTTTTGTTTCATGACCATGTGTTCTTAAAATTATAACTTGAGAGCCAAGCACTTTTGGAAGGAGTTGTGTAAAGAAATGTTTTAGATTTAATGGAGATCTACAACTTTCATGTTGAAAGTTTCTTTTGAATCATCTTGCATCATGGTGAAAATTTTGCTCAAAGTTGTGAACAAATAAGAAATTTCCAACACTTAGAAAAATTTCTAAGTTTAGAAATTTTAACTTTTCAAAATGAAATCTTGAGTTTTTTATTTATTGATGAATAAGTTTCATATTTTCACATGATTTTATGAATTGTGACCTTTGAAATTTGATTTTGTCTAAAAAATCAAAGTTTGACTTTTCAGTATACAATTGACTTTTGATCAGTTGACTGAAAATTCATCTGTCAATCCATTGGGCTTGAGCAATGTTTTGAGCCATGTAATTAGATCAAAATGATTCAATTGGGCTCTTGATATCATGCCTTAAACCCATTGATATTTTCTAGGTCAAAAATCAGAAATTGCCCTTTCCGAGTCAAAACCCTAATTTTGACCATTTTGCCCTTATTAAGATTTGGTCAAATTTCTTGAGGAATTGCGATCCAAACTTGATCAAATGATACATATGAGTTTAAAATGTTGATGTGGATAAAAAAATATGAAGTTTGACTTTAAAAATGCCATAGTTGACTTTTTCCCCAATACAGTTGATTTTTAGGTCAACTGCTCAATTGACTGAGCAAAAGTGTGATCCAAAGCTTGAAACTTGACATGAGTAATCTTGAGGGTCCATAATGGTCCATGAAATTCATATGAGGCATTGAAAATTCAATTATCCTTGTGCAATCTCAAACCCTAATTTTGGTCATCAGTGCTTAAGGAGATGTCTTTGGCTGATCAACCGTAGTGCAGTCTTGAGCCAAAGGAGATCTTGTGAGCAAATTCTTGATAAGTGAGAGGGAAAATTTTGGGGTACAACAACTTTGAATGGGCCTTTGGTGTATCCTTAGCATGGGCTATCATGCGTGTTGAATTGTGTATAATTGTTTCAAAGGGGGGTCAGCACCTAGTCGAAACTGGTACAAAGGCAACCTATGCCTTTTGGATGCTAGCATGAAGCAAGTCAAGGCAGACGTAAAAGAGGCCATTGCCTAGGAGAAACTGGCACAAAGGTTTCCTTCTGTTCGAAGGCGAACTTTTTTGCCTGGCGCATCAAAAGAAGATTTTTGCCTGGTGGGTCGAAGGCCACCCTGAAGGAGTCTTGGCCTTGTGCATTAAAGGCAAGCACAAACGAAATCTTTGTCTTAGTGAATCCAAGGCAGGCGTGAAGGGGCTTTTGTCCTGATGAATCAAAACACGATTGTAGGGGGTTCTTGCCTTGTGCATCAAAGGCAAGTCAAAAGAAACCTTTTGCATTGTGCGCTGAAGGAAGACTAAAGAGGGATTATTTGCCTAGTCGAAGCAGGAATTAAGCATGCTCTGAAGAGACAAAATGCCCAAATGAAGCAGGAATTAAGCATGCTTTGAAGAGACCAAATGCCCAAACTAAGAAAGAATCCAGCTTGCATGCATGTAGCCATTGCATTGTGAATCAAGCCAGCTTGTAAGTGTGTAATCAAAGGGGCACCAACATGAGGCCCTTCCTTTTTGAATCAAAGGAAGCTGTTTCAAAGGAAACACATGCCTAGTAGAAGCTTGTATACAACAAGCAAGCAACAAGCCAAGGATTCAATTGAAGCTTAGAAAATTGAGGCAAGCTTGGAGGAGGTTAGGCGCTCAATCGAAGCTTATCAAAATTCCAATTGAAAGACCTTCTTTATCTTCAAAAAATTTATTTTTTCCTTTAATCAAATGCTTGTGTCCGCCCATATAAGAAAAAATCTTGGAAAATATGAGAGGGCAAATTTTGGGGTACAACATCTTCCCTTGTTCAATCTTCTTAAACCTGAGGATTTAGATTGGCTTGTCTGCCTTTCGTGATCTGAAGGTGGGAGATGATTGAACACTAGAGTGCCCAGAAATTTGCACTCGCATGAAATAACACTGATAGTTGATGGTGTAGGGAATGAGCTTACAAATGCCATTTAGAGGAGATAACAAAGAGTCGTCAGAGATGGGCTTGAAGATGCCATCCAAAGTAGATGCTGATTTCACACATGGTCCCTTTGGGGGTTCCTGTTCCTACTGTCCGAGGAGGAGTCCGTTAGGGAATGTGGGTTTTTTTTATTCTCCTGTTTGAGGAAAACTCTATGGGGAATAGATTCCAGGAACTTTAGTTGTCTAAGGCTCTGCTAAAGAGTTATCTCTGGAGAAATGACAATTATTGTATTCTGGTTGAAGTCCAGGTTTCCGGTGATTTTCTGGGGATAATGGAATTAACCGTTATCTGGAAATGTATTAGAAAGAGCCTGTGTAGGGTTACTTCAAGATGATCATGTGTTAGACTGTATGAGAAGAAACCTGTATAAGATTGCTTCGTCTGATTATGTAGATAACTTCCCTATCTGGTTTCAGGTGTTAATCTATAATCAGTCGTTCACAGATAGTTGTCCTGTCTGGTTTCAGGTATTAATCTGGAATTTGAAAATTTCTCGATCGTTGAGATAGTTGTCCTGGATGGTTTCAGGTATTAATCTATAACCCAAGAAATAAAGATAGTTTTCTGGTCTGGTTTCGGGTGTTAATCTTCAATCTTCTTATGTAGATAATTTTCCTGGCTTGTTGCAGGTATTAATCCACAATCGGTCATCCATAAATGGTTCTCCCGACTTATTACAGGTGTTAATCCGAAACTATGTTTTTGCTTGGTCATTGAGATAGTTGTCCTGTCTGGTTTAAGGTATTAATCTCTGACTTAAAAAGGAAAGATAGTTTTCTCGTCTGGTTTCGGGTGTTAATCTTCAATCTCTTTATGTAGATAGTTATCCTGGCTTGTTACAGGTATTAATCCACAGTTGGTCGTCCACAGATAGTTCTCCTGGCTGGTTTCAGGCATTAATCTGGAACTTGTTTGGCTGGTTACATAGATAGTTTCCCTGTCTGGTTTTGGGCCTTAATCTGTAACTTGTTTTGCTGGTTACATAGATAGTTTCCCCGGCTGGTTTCAGGCATTAATCTGTAGCTTGTTTTGCTGGTTACATAGATAGTTTCCCCGTCTGGTTTTAGGTGTTAATCTATAGCCTGATGTATTTGTTGGTAAACTCGTCTTGTTTCGGGAGTTCATACCCCTTGGTCATGCAGATTGTTTGCCCATCAGGTTTCGGGCATTAATCTTTGACCCGCTGTAAAAGTTGATAGTATTTGTCTGTTTGCTAATTTAACCTAAAGAGGTAAAATCAGTTTCATACGATGTCATGATGTATGAATTGCATGATGATCCCAAAAATAAAGGAGATTATGATATATGTATTTGTATGCACATGCCATTATGTATGAACATGTAATGCTGTTGTGCAATATCTTTGTCTGGGAAAATAAATCCCTGTCTGCTGCTGGTGAGTGAAGAAAGTGATTCTTCAATTTCCACTAGGGATAGTGAATGGAGATAGTTTTGTTGGTGATTACCTTTCTCTGCCGAGGATCTTTGACTTCTGTTTGAGAATGATTTTGCCGAGAGAAAGAGTTCTATTGGAAGATTTCACTGATTTGGAGAAATAAACTCTGCTGGGGGATGGACTTTCGTAGCTAGAGAAATAAACTCTATTGGGGACAAGGCTTTATAAACTACTTGAGATTTATAAAACTCTGTTGCGGAAGGTGAACTCCGTAAACTGCTTGGGGACTTTGTTGAAATCCTGTAGGGGAATCTTGACAAGCTTGACGACTTCACTGGGGATTTTTTTTGGATCAGTAATTGGAGATTCTTGCTCCGCCGGGGATGCAAGAACAACTGACATTAATAGGTTTTCTGCTGAGAATATGGCAATGACCCTGTAGTAGAATGCCCCTGCCTCTGTACCTGTTGGAGAAGGTATCCGTCGGGGAAGACATCCGCGGGGATCTTATGGATGGCCCTTAGACATTGTCCCATTTCTTAAAGTTATTAGAAATTGTCTTTCTGTTTTTATGCGTGTATTCGTAAGCAGTAATCATATTCAAATGCATATGTTCAAAAATAATCACTGGACGTTTTCGCACACAAAACAGAAGTTTGCAACTTTCAAAGAAATAGTTTTGTATTAATTTGAAATAAGCATTTTTGTACAAGGATACACACATACTAGTAGGAGAATGTCGTCGTGAGAAAGGAAATTATACAAAAATAATGTACAAAGAAAAAACAGCCATGTGAAATAATCTCATTGGGTTCCCATTCTGCTATTGCCTTTATGTCCTTGAGCACCTCATCACTTTCGCTGCTTGTCCGAAGATGGTTAGATTGATTAGTTCCGCTTTGAGGTTGATAGTTGATACCTTAGATTCGCTATAAGGTGATCCAATGGGACATAGTTATACGCTTTATATCCCTAACTTTTTCCTGGACCGCCCTTTCGGGTTTTCAGTCCACCAGGATACCCTTTTTTGCCCAAGCCTCCTTTTCAAGTTTTCGACTTGCCAGGTGTACAAATTTTTTATGTATATCCCTAATTTTTTCCCGAACCCTTTTGGTTCTTCGGGATGCCCTAACTTTTGCCTAGGCCAGTCGACCTAGCGGGTCTTTGTTTATGCGTAGTATCTTTTAACTATGTCTGCATTTACCAGGTGCGGAAGGTCGTCACCGTCCATAGTGGTTAGGATCATGGCTCCACCAGAGAATATGTTCTTGATTACAAATGGCCCTTCGTATGTGGGAGTCCATTTTCCCCTTGGATCACCTTGTGGTAGTATAATGCTCTTGTTTACCAGATCACCGACCCGATATTCCTGACGTATGACCTTCTTGTTAAAAGCTTTGATCATACATTTTTGGTACATCTGATCGTGACAGACAACCGCAAGCCTCTTCTCATCAATCAGGTTTAACTGGTCAAGTAGAGTCTGGACCCATTCGTCTTTGCTCAGCCCTGTATTCTTCATGATTCTTAGGGAATGGATCTGGACTTCAATGGGAAGGACATCTTCCATACCGTATACCAAAGAGAAAGGAGTTTCCCTCGTTGATGTGCGCATTGTGGTGCGGTAACCATGAAGAGAAAATGGTAACATCTCATGCCAATCTTTAAATGTCACTGTCATCTTCTGTATGATTCTCTTGATGTTTTTGTTAGCAGCTTCTACAACGCCATTCATCTTCGGCCGATAGGGAGAAGAGTTATGATGTTGAATCTTGAATTGCATGCAAAGCTCGGTGATCATGGTGTTATTGAGATTGGTACCATTATATGTAATGATTCTTTCTGGGATACCGTACTGACAGATAAGGTTATGTCTGATGAATCGAGCTACAACGTTCTTGGTAACAGAAGCAAATGAAGCTGCTTTGACCCACTTCGTAAAGTAATCAATGGCAACCAAGATGAAGCTATGCCCATTAGAAGCCATAAGTCTGATTTCCTCAATCATATCGATGCCCCACATTGCGAATGGCCAAGGAGCAGTCAAGACGTTCAGAGGAACCGGAGGTACATGTACCTTGTCAGCATAGATCTGACATTTGTGACAAGTTTGTGAATGCTGATAATAGTCTGCTTCCACAGTGGACCAGTAGCATCCTGTCCGTAGGATCTTTTTAGCCATTGAATGTCCACTGGAAGGAGTGCCAAAGGTACCTTCATGTAAATCAGTCATAACCTTTTTTGCCTCACTCTTGTCTATACACCAAAGCAAGGTGAGTCGTGGTTGCGCTTGTAAAGGATTCCTTTACTGAGAAAGAACTTAGCAGAGAACCTCCTTAGGAACTTCTTATCATTGACTGGAGCACCCTAAGGATATTCTTGGGCTTCGAGATATCTTTTAACTTAATGGAACCAAGGCTTGTCCACTACTTCTTCAGTACCAATCTCGTGATAGTATTCTGGCTCATCCATCCTTTCAATGGTGATCTGAGGAGCTTCATTATCCTACCTGACCTTGAACATGGATGAAATCGTAGCTAATGCATCCGCTAGTTGATTTTCTTCTCGTGGAAAATGATCAAAAGTAATTTCTTCAAAGTATGGGGTTAGTGTCAACACATGTTCTTTGTATGGGATGAGATTAGGATGCTTCGTGTCCCATTCTCCTTTGATCTGGCTGAATACCAAAGCCGAGTCTCTGAATACACTTAAGAACCTGATCCTTAAATCGATTGCAGCTTTGAGACTCATGATACATGCTTCATACTCAGCCATATTGTTGTTACAGTTGAAACATAGCCTGGTAGTGAAAGGAGTATAACAGTCTTCAAGAGATATGATCACAGCGCCGATGCCATTTCCAAGAGCATTAGAAGCTCTGTCAAATACCATAGTCCATCAGGATCCTTTTTCAGGTCCTTCATCCAGTCCAGGTTCTTCAAATCAGTTATTAGCATGATGTTCTCATCCGAGAACTCAAAATTCATGGATTGGTAGTCATCAACAGCTTTATGTGCCAAATGATCATCTAGTACACTTCCCTTAATTGCTTTCTGGGTTGTATACTGAATTTCATATTCGGTCAGGATCATTTGCCATCTTGCTATTCTTCCGGAGAGAGCGAGCTTCTCAAAGATGTACTTGATAGGATCCATCTTAGATATCAATAAGGTAGTGTGGGTTAGCATATACTGTCTTAGTCGGCGAGCAGCCCATGCCAAAGCACAACAAGTTTTCTCGAGCAGTGAGTATCTTATTTCACAGTCGGTAAATTTTTTGCTAAGGTACTATATTTCATGCTCTTTTCGACCAGACTTGTCATGCTGCCCCAGCACACACCCCCATTGAGTTCTCTAATACTGTTAAGTATATGATCAAAGGTCTTCCTTCAATTGGAGGAATCAGAATTGGAGGCTCTTGGAGATATTCCTTGATTTTGTCAAAGGCATACTGGAAATCGTCATTCCACTTCACTGCTTGATCTTTCTTCAGTAATTTGAAGATTGGCTCACAAGTAGCGTTCAGATGTGAAATGAACTTGGCAATATAGTTTAGGCGTCCCAAGAATCCTCTAACTACCTTCTCAATTCGAGGAGTCGGAATTTCTTGTATAGCTTTGACTTTTGAAGGGTCTACCTTAATACCTTTACCGCTGATAACGAAGCCTAAGAGCTTACCGGATCTTACCCCGAAAGTACACTTATTTGGGTGTAACCCCAGTTTGTATTTCTTCAGCCTGTGAAATAGTTTTTGCAGGTGATCAAGGTGCTCCTCTTTAGTCTGAGACCTGGCTATCATATCATCAACGTAGACCTCTATCTCATGATGGATCATATCATGAAAAAAAGCTACCATGGCCCGTTGATAGGTCACCCCAAAGTTCTTCAAACCAAATGGCATAACCTTGTAACATAAAGTGCCCCACTGTGTTACAAAGGTTGTCTTCTCCATGTCTTTAGGTGCCATCTTGATCTGATTATACTCGGAGAAACCATCCATGAATGAGAATACCTTATGTTGTGCCGTGTTGTCAACCAGAACATCGATATGGGGAAGCGGAAAGTCATCCTTGGGGCTTACCCTGTTCAGGTCTTTGTAATCCACACACATACGTACCTTACCTTCCTTCTTAAGTACTGGAACAATATTGGCAACCCATTATGGATAAGACGTGCCTACTAAGAAACTGACATTGAACTGTTTCATGACTTCAGCCTTGATCTTTTTGATATATCCAGCCTCATACGACGAACCTTCTGTTTCCCTGGAGGGCAATCCTCTTTTGTAGGTAGGCGATGAACCACAATATCAGTGTCAAGTCCCGACATGTGTTTGTATGACCAGGAAAAAACCTCAACATAGTCATGTAGCATCTGTATTAATCGTTGTTTGACACTGAGCTCTAAGTTAGCACCTTCCCTGACTTATTTTCTGTCCTCTTCAGTACCCAAGTCCACTGTCTCAACTGGCTCCTCATGAGGCTGTATTGCCCTTTCTTCCTGTTGTAACAGTCTGGCAAGCTCTCCCGGTACCTCACAATCTTCCTCACCTTCGTCCTCGGTTTGGTTGATCGGATTTTCAAAGTCATAATAAGCAGTAGCATAACCATTATCAATGGGATCCTGAGTGGACGTGGATCTGCAGTTTGATATGTGAGTGTGTGTAAGAGCATATCTATTTTGGTAAGGTAAAAAGCAGAAAAAAAAAGGCAAAGAGCGCAAAATTTGTATGTAAAAACGTCCAATGCTTTATTAATGACATATGATAATGAAACATGATAACCCTCACAAAATAACCATTGTGCCTCGGGTAAGACACAAGGTATTAGAGTTTGTATTATTCATTTATTACATATCCAAAAACAAAAAAAGGACAATTACTCCTGAATAAAAGTAATCGGCACAAAGTCTTTAGCCTTCCAATTGGTGAGTCCTCTGCTGACAATTGAGAAGATCCACTGGTCCATGTCACAGTCACTGCCACTGTCCTCTAAAGCATTAACCCCATGATTACTGATGCGTAGGGGTGGTCCTCCGGCACGATCATGACGAACAACCCTTTGAGCTCCTTCTTCAACAACTGCTCTGACATCTTTCAGAGAAACCATCTTCAACGGAGGCCTGGTAGTATTTGGAATACTGGCAAAGGTTTTGGTTGCAGCAACGGTCTGTGGAACCTCCTCAAAGTTCTGACATGGGGTCTCAATGAACTCACCGTCCATTTCAATGTACCTGAAAGAGTTCAGGTGGCTTACCATGTACTCCTCCTCCCCATGGACCGTGATAATTTTCCCATTGCTTGGATATTTCAACATCTGATGTAGGGTGGAAGTTATAGCGCCAGCCCCATGGATCCAGGGTCGACCCAATAAAAAGGAGTAAGATGGGAGAGTGTCCATCAGATAGAAAATGGAATTAAAAGTCTGAGTACCCACTTTGATAGGGATGTCCACCTCCCCATGTTACTAGGCTTTAGAGTTAATCCTTTGCAATCTAACCTGTCAAAGGCCTTCTTGGGCAGAACATTCAGTGATGAGCCTGTATCTACTAAAACATGGGCCAAAGTAGTGTCGCTGCATTTGATAGAGACGTGTAGGGCATCATTATGTTTCCTTCCTTTGGGAGTCAGATCAGCATCAGAGAAACCTAGCCCATTGTCAACAGTCAATCTGGCCACACAGTCTTCAAATTGATCAGCGGAGGTTTCTTGTGGCATGTGAGCAGTCTTGAGGAATTTCACTAAAGCCTTGGCATGGGCTTTAGAGCATAATAACAGGGCCGTCATTTTTTAGTAGGAGAGATCTCGGGGGAGAAAACTCTTCCGCTTCTTGTTATCTTACTGGTCCCGACGATATTACTAATGTCAGATCAAAGTCTTTGGCATCTTCATCTTTAACAATAAAAAAATCTTGCTCGATGCCATGGTAATAAACATCAGCCTCATAGTTCCAGGGAACAACTTTATCTGAGGAATATGGTATAGGTCCAGGGAAAGTAATTATCAATGGAGCAACTTTCAGAATAGATGTAATCCTGACAGGTCTTTTGGAGGAGATCTTGGGAGGATTGACGGAAATGGTAATGATAGAAACATCTTCACATGGAACACTTGTAACTGAAGTCTTTTCAAATATGATTTCTTTATTATCCATCAGGCACTAAACGCCTTCCTTCAACAAATGGCAACGATTAAGTAAGGAAAAATACAAGTGGCAACCTTCGCCACAACCCGGAAATAAATCGGCCTGTAAGAGATTCTTTTTAATAGTCAAGAGTGGAGTAGCCAATTCATCAACAGAAGCAACAAACATGTCATTGTCAATAGCATTAACACCATGGCTGTGCTTGTCATAGGGGAAGTAATAACGTTAGGAGCCTCAGGAGCGTCAAATTCAATCTCCTTTGCTTCAATTAAATCCTGCACTTTATTCTTCAAAGCCCAACAGTTGTTTGTATCATGGCCTGGACTTTCAGAATGGTAAGCACACCGAGCATTTGCATTGTAGTAAGGAGATGTAGTGTTGGGATTCTTGGGATCCTCTTTCAGGGTAACCAAATTGGACTTCAGCAGGTGTGGTAAAACCTGAGATAGGGTCATGTTGATCCGAGTAAACTGTCTCCTTGGCTTATCTGTTCTGGACTGATTATTCTGTTGCCGGTTTAATGCAGAATTGGAAATCATAATAGCCCCTACCGTCAGACGATGCTCAGTTTTGTTAAAATTTCTTTGGCCATAAGCAGCACTGACCTCCTTCTTCCCTGTGAATGGTTTCTTTGTAGTGCTGGAGGATGCACCCCTCTGTATCTTACCACTTTTAATGCCAACCTCTACTTGTTCACCTGTCAAGATCAATTCTGTAAACCCAGCAGAATAACTTCCGATTAGGTGGTTAAAGAATGGCTCGGATAATGTGCCAAAGAACATGTCCACCAACTCCCTATCAGACAATGGAGGCTGGAATCTTCCCGTAAGGTCTCTCCATTTTTGGGCATAGTCCTTAAATTCCTCGCCGGAACCCATAGACATGCTTTGCAACTGTGTATGAGTCAGAGCGAGGTCAGCATTATATTGGTACTGCTTATAGAAATCAGTAGCCAGATCTTCCCAATTAAGCACATTGGTTCTTTCTAGTTGATAAAACCATTCCAACTGAGTGCCTACCAAACTTTCCTGGAAGAAGTGTACCCACAAATCCTTATCAGTAGTGTGGGGTTAAATTTTCTTGACATACGACCTTAAATGTAGCTTAGGGTAGAAGACACCATTGTACTTAGAAAATGTAGGGACCTTGAACTTCCGCGGGATAACCACCCCTGAGACCAGTCCTAGCTCTTCAAAATCCAACCGGGTACCCTTTAGATCTCCATGGCATTGAGCCGATCCTCCAGTTGTTTGTATTTATCGTCAGCAGGAGGGTACTGCTCCTCAGAATAGCCAGACTCATCTTCTTCAGACTCCCTTGTACTGTGGTCTTCTTCTCTTGGCTCTCCTTCTTGATTGTCTCTATCTCTTGACAAAGTTGCGAGCTCTGAAACTGGATTCACTGGTCCTTTAAACCTTCTTCCCAAATTCAGAACACCCACTGGCCTCTTTTTCTTCTTCTTGTCCTTGAGAATCAGAGCTTTCAAGTCTTCTTGTCCCTTAGCCAGATTCAGGAACATTTCTTGGAATTGAGCATTCTGTGCCTGGAGCTCCTTAATTGTTTGTTCAAGAGCCATTGTTGAAATAAACAACAAAGAAGATGAGAAACCTGTCCTGAAACCTGTTTATCCAATGATATGTATGATATATGTATGCAATGTTTTCAAGGACTTCGGGAAATTTAAATTTGTGAACCAAAATAAAACAAAGATTTTATTAGTAGAATTCAAAATATAATTTCCTTTTTAGGCTTACAATTGAAAAATTCTAAAATCTAAGACATTAGGTTTCCCATGGGCGCTTCCTCTTTGTGCCGAGATAGACATTAAGACTTTTTTATTCGTGAAGTAGCTTCATAAGCTCTAAGACTATCTTCTCATTAACATAGAAATGATCTCTAAAGGTATCCCATTCTTCCTTCAACTGAATCCAGGATCTCTGTAGCTCTTCAAGATCAGTGGGCGTGTTAGGATGGAGAACTGTATAAGGAATATCCCCTTTAGAGATGGGCTCCACAACCATTGGTAAGATGGCTATATACGGAATCATAAGGTTTTGAGTGCGAGATCGTATCCATTTGAGATAAGGTTCCATTGGGATGGAAGTCTTAGGCCCCAAAGTCCTGGTATCAAATCTATTTACCATGCCCCAAGCTCGTATAAACCTCTGACGATACCCTTGATAATCATCCTCGTAGTTAAACCCAATGCCCTGGATAAGCATATCGTGGGGACCATCCCTTAGAGCATAACCAAATTTTCGTAAGGCCAGAGAAGGATTATAAGTTATGCCTCCCCTAATGCCAAGTAGTGGGACATTAGGGAATTCCCCGGAGCGGGAATAATAGAAATATCTCCCATAGATCGGGAATACTAGAGGATATCCGAGTGAGAAAGTGACATTATCCTTCGTGACCAACCCAAACCTTCTTCATTCTTCAATACTGATTTAGGGAGGTGAGAAATAAACTACCTTGACAACAATGGAACGCAACACATAAGAATCCCTTTTCTCTTCATGGTGCGAGTGTGGAGGGTATGCAAGATGTCTCCGAGTAGAGTAGGCACAGGGTTACGAGAGAAGAAAACCTTGATAGCATTCACATATATGAGAAAGTATGTATTAGGTAATAGCATTAAACCATAGATTAGAAGGGCCAGAACCTCCTCAAAAGCTTGGAAATCCAAATAATCCCAAAATTGGTGAGCTTTCTTGTACAGAAACTTTGCTAAAAAAACCCTTAACACCACTTCTTATTTTCCAGTTGGATACAATGTCAGACTGTTTCAGATGCAAAGTTGTTGCAATGACTTCTGGCTTGGGAGCTTCTTCTAAACCAGTGAAAGGCGTCTGATCAAGAATAGGTATACCCAATATTTGAGAGAACTCTTCCGTGATGGGTGTTGTACCCCAAAATTTTTCCTCTCATTTCTCAAAGGATCATCCTGGACTCTCAGGCTTGCTTCTATCAAGTTTCAAGTCTTGAATTACAACTTTTCAAGAAAATCATCCACAAGGGCAAAATGGTCAAAAGCACACTAAAAAGTCAAACTTTGACTTTTTAGATCAAATCAAGTTTCAACAATTATATTTCATCAAGACATGAAATTGGTTCATAAAAAAATCAGAAGTCAGAAATTACTTTGAAAAAAATAAAATTTCTAAACATTTAGAAAATTTTCTAAGTGTTAAGAGAATATGATACTTCAGAACTTCTGAGCCAGCCTTCATGCGAGTGCAATCAGAATTTGCAGACATGGTTCAGAACATGATGCTTCAATCAGAACACATGGAAGCAATTTTCTTCAGTCAGAACATGACCCTTCAGCATATGGAAGTTACGTTTCTGATCTTCTGCGATCAGAACATCACCAAATCCCAAACATCGTTTAAGCAGCCTGCTGCCCTGCTATATCACAACCCTGCAATCAACTGCTGATCCAGTCCACGCTTGCACTTTCTCAAACCCCATATTTACATCAAATTAGCATTCAAAAACTGTGATTAAAAAGCAATGGAACAATATGCCATAAAAGGTTAAAAATCCCATTTGTTTTCCCCCCCAAAACCACAACAAATCCATCTATAAATAGGTGGCTCCATCACACGTTCAAGGGGCTGGCTTTTGGGGAGAGAAAATTGTCAAAAGAGAGAAAAGAAAACTGTGAAACCTTCTTAAAAATCCAGAATTCCCAAACAGAAAATCAAACCTTTGTTCTTCCCTTTGAATCAAAGAACTTGGCATTTTCTCTTTCGTTGCTCTTGCTGACTCCAGAACATTTGAAGGCAGCAATTCAAGTCCCAAGCACACGCTCCAGATTCAAGGTAAGTCTTTCTGACCTTGTATCTTCTCATTTAGAACATCATTAAATATGTAAATATCATAGTGTTGATGTTGTCCATATCATTGCATAAGAAAAAAACTGTGGATCAGAACTTCTTGATTAAGGCTAGGCTCAGAACTAGGATTAAAACTTCTATAAACTGTTGTGCTTTTATCCTCCTAATTTGCTGTTAAGGACTGAATAAATTGCTGATGTGCTGATTAATATGATGAAAAAGTTGAAATGTAACACAGAACTTCTGTTCTTCATTCACCATTTTAACACAGAATTTCTAGGATTTTCTCACTATTTAAGCACGAAGATCTTCTGAGTTTTCTTTACTGTATTAACACACCGAACTTCTAGGCTTTCTTACTGTTTTAACACATAGAACTTCTGATGCTCACTCACTACTTTAGCACAGCACATAACTTCTGAGTTCTCCCTACACGTTAAACACACATAACTTCTAGGCTTTCTTACTGTTAAGCACACTGAACCTCTGATGCTTCCACTCGCTGTTTTAACACTCAAAATTTCTGATTTTTCACACGCTGACAACACACTGAATTTCTGATGTTCACTCACTATTTTAGCATAGTACAGAACTTCTGACTTTTGGCTCACTGTCTGAATACCACCTAGAACCTCTGTTTCCTTTCCCTGTGACGTTTCTTACATGGCCTTAGAGTGTATCAATCCATAACTTCTGATTCCACTGAAGTTCCTTTCTGAGTCACCACGCGCCTGACTTCATAACTTCTGATCCTTGTTGTTTTGCTTGCAGCAACACGCTGTTTTTATCTTTCATTTATTTTCCTTTTTTTCATTTTCAATATTAATTTCCTTTTTTATTAATATAAAAAGACATAAAAATATTTTCTTTTATTAATTAATTTATTTCTTTTTCTTAATTCATTAAGACAAAAAACCATTTTCTAAACAAGTCTTTTTTCTCGCATTGTACATTTCAATATGGTTGTAATAGTTAAATAGGATTTAAATTCTTGCAACCCCCCATTTGTAAATATGTACCCCTATCCCTAAAATATTGTAATAGCGTAGGACTTTTATATTTCTGCAATTTAACGCTTTTCCAAATATAAAATGCTAGTAATTAGGATGTGTATGGTAAGACATGAAATCAACAAATAGATAACCCTAATCGAGACTAAAATGCATACAATCAAACACACTTGCACACTAGCACCCTTAGGATAATCCCACCTTGTTTCTTATCGGAAAAATAGTCATGTCCCTCGAACATGGGTGTTTTAGCAAAAGACCCTCGATAAAATATCGTAGTCCCTCGATAACCCTCGATGTTGCCTTCGATAAATGATTTAGTCCCTAACATGACATTTCTAAAATTTTCCATAGGTTGCCTTCTATGACTATACAAACGTCCCACACTCATCCCTTCATATCCAATGATGGGGCTTCTTACCAAATCAATGGTAAGATAGCAACATCTAAAGGAAGAGGAAAAGAACATCTAAGACCTTTTGAGTAGGTAGATTCACTCCTAGTTGGTCGCTTGCTCATAAAACAAACATTTTATACACCAACCCATCTCTTTGAACTATTTTAAAAACCAACACTTTGTATGCATTCTTATAGAGACGAGAATCATTTTAAAGACATTTTCAAAATATTTTCAAACCCACACCACAAGCACAATTTCAAACAAAGCAAGTGATCTAGAAAGTAACTAAGAGCCCATGGAAAACCATGGATGAAAAGGGTGCTAATACCTTCCCTTTTCATAATCTACCCCCCCGAGCTCAAGAAAACATCTCTAAAGGTCTTTCCTGTTCTTTTTAGCCTTTCCTTGTTGGATAAAATAAAAGTCGGTGGTGACTCTTGCTATCCGCAACATTTGCGATCAAACACAAAAACAAAAAGTCAGTTCTCCCACCGTATCACAGAAGTGGAAACTCTGCTAGGGAGTTTAAAATTGGGGTTACCTTAGGGTTAGATCACCTTTACTTGCTTTTCTTTTTTTGACTTGTTTGCTTTACATTTAAGGGTTTTATGCTTGGGTATTGTTAAAGATCTTACACCCGGATCTAGGGGACACTTATTAGGTAAACAACAAAAGATTGTGGAGACTGTATGTCATAGACCGATATGGTTTAAGCGATGGCTGTGTTGGTGTGACACTTTGGTTGGTACCGGTATCCTTCATGTGGAAACAAAGAGAATACGGGGCCGCCACGTGGTGTCGTGATGCACTAATGGACCTTAGAACCTTAGTTGAACAAACTTGGCCATTAGAAAGTAGTGAGATAGTCGGCCTTGGTATAAAGCCTAGGATTGGTTGATACTCGACGCTACACTCATTGAGATCAGACTTTCGGGATATTTCGGCCGCAAGAAAAGATTACTTGAGCTGAAACAATGCCCGATAGAGGATGATCAGTGGTATTGAGAATCCTTAGAACTCAGTTACTTTTCTAAGACCGGTTTGAAACCAACTAAACTTCAAGAGGGTACTTACCTTTAACCTCATGCAAGCCTTTGAACCTAAGGACTTTTGTATGTTTGGCTTGTATGTGATTTACTCTATTTGAACATAACATCATGCATCATAACATAACATTCATTCTCATTACACTAACCATTTAAAGGAACGAGGAGATTTATCTTTGTTCTGTTTTGCAGATTATGGCTTCCGCTCGTAGAAACACTATCCGAATCAGCTTTGTGAGAATACCTCCCCAACTTAAGGAACTAGTATTGAGGGTTCCTGAAACTTCTGCGTTCACCAAGAGACATGGTCGACTTCTCAACCTGGTTACTTCAAGCTTTGATGAAAAGATGACGAGTGTACTCTTTTAGTTCTTTCATCCCGAGCACCACTGCTTCAACTTTCCAAACAGTAAGTTAGTGCCTACCATGGAAGAGTTCTCTCAGTTATTGAATATACCCATTCTTGAACAAGTTCCTTTCACAAGTTTAGAAGAGATTTCGAAGCCAGAAGTCATTGCCCCAGCTTTGCATCTAAAACGGGCCGACGTGGTATCCAATTGGGAAATAAGAAGAGGAGTCAAGGGTTTTCTAGACAAGTTCCTAATAGACATGTGTTGTACCCCAAAATTTTCCCTCTCATTTATCAAAACTTTTCTCACAAGATCCCTTTGACTCAAGACTGGATTAGGGTTTGGTCAGCTCAAGACATCTCATCTTGCACTGATAACCCAAAACTAGGGTTTGAGTTTACACAAGGATTTTTGGATTATCATTTCTTCATATGACTTTCAAACATCATTATGGACCCCTAAGATCACTCATGACAAGTTTCAAGCCTTGAACCATATGTTTGATCAGTCAATTGGACAGTTGACCTAAAATTCAGCTGTATTGGGGAAAAAGTCAACCATGGCCAATTTACAGTCAAAATTCACAATTTTTTACCCACATCAACATTTTAAACTTATATGTATCATTTGGTCAAGTTTGGATCACAATTCTTCAAGAAATTTGATCAAATCACCAAAAGGGCAAAATGGTCAAAATTAGGGTTTTGACTGAGGAAGGGCAATTTCTGATTTTTAACCTAGCAAATGACCAATTGATTTAAGGCATGATTTCAAGGATTCAATTACATCATCTTTACCTTATTACATGGCCTCTTTTACAAAATACTTTCAAAACACACCAAGCACATTTTCAAACAACAAAAGCAAGTAATCTAAGCAAGTAACTAAGAGCCCATGGAAAACCATGGATGAAAATGGTGCTAATACCTTCCCTTTTCATAATCTATCCCCCGAACTCAAGAAAACATCTCAAAGGTCTTTCCTGTGCTTTTTCACCTTTCCTTTTGGATAAAAGAAAATTCGATGGCAACTCTTGCTAAACCGCGACATTTGCGATCAAACGCAAAACCCTCAAGTCAGTTCTCCCACCGTATCACAGAACTGGAGACTCTGCTGGGGAAAGTAATTATGAAAGTGGGGTTACCTTAAGGTTTAGATCATATTTATTTGCTTACATTGTTTGACTTGTTTGCTTTACATTATGGTTCTTTGTTTGGGTTTGAATCCTCCACCCATATTTGGGAAACATTATAGGTAAATAGCAATACATTGTGGAAACTGTGCGGGGTATACCGACATGGTTTAAGCAATAGCTATGTTAGTGTGTCATATTTGTGGGTACCGGTAGCCTTTGAGTTAATCAAAGAGAATACGGGGCCGCTGAGTGATGTCATGAAGCACTAATGAATTTCTAGAATCCTTTACTTGACCAACTTGGCCTTTAGGATGTAGTGAGATGACCGACTTTAGTGCAGTCCGAAGTTGGTAGATACTCAATACTACACTCATTGAGGTTTGGTTTCTTGGGATATTTCGATCGCCATTAAAGAGGCTTGAGCTGAAACAATGACCAAGGAAACAATCCAGTGATATTGAGCTCCTTAGAACCCGGTTACTATTATTAGGACAGGTTGAGCCAACTAAACTTCAAGAGGGTACTTACCTATAAAACCCCATGCAAGCATAAACTAAGAACTTGTTTGATTTGCTTGTATATGCATATTGTACATAACATCATGGAAATCATGAACATCATATGCATTCACTAACCATTTCAAGGATTTTGGAGATTCATCTTTGTTCCTGTTTTGTAGGATATGGATTCACTCCGCAGGAAAACTATCCAAATCAACCTTGTAAGAATTCCTCCACAACTCAAGGAGCTAGCTTCAAGGATCCCTGAGAATTCTCCATTTACTGAGAGGCATGGTCGTCTACTCAACTTGGTCACCTCCAACACAGAGGAGGATATGATGAAGGTGCTCTTCCAGTTCTTTGATCCTTTGCATCATTTCTTCACATTTCCTGACTATCAGCTTGTGCCTACTTTGGAAGAATTCTCTCAACTCTTGAGGATTCCTATTCTCAATCAACTACCTTTCAACGGTACGGAAAGATATACAAAGCCAAAAGAGATTGCTCAAGCCCTGCACTTGCACTCATCTGATGTCACAACCCATTGGGAAACTAGAAGTGGTGTCAAAGGTTTCTTAGCAAAGTTTCTGTTTGAGAAGGCCTAAAGCTGTTGGAATTCCCTAGACTTGCAAGAATTTGAGGAAATTGTGGCTCTTATTATCTATGGGATGGTCTTGTTCCCCAATCCTGACCAACTCATAGATGTGAGTGCCGTCAAAATCTTCATGTCACGCAATCCGGTGCCTACATTACTAGGGGATATCCTACACTCTTTTCACACTCGTACAATGAGGAAAAGAGGTGTCCTTATGTGTTGCAATCCTATCCTGGCAAGACGGTTTATTTCTAACCTTCCCCAATCAGTCTTAAAGAATGAGCAAGGATTAAGGTGATCACAAAGGTTAATGACGCTCAAACATTCAGATATTCATTGGTGCTCTCGATCCAAAGAGAATGTTATCATTGTTGACCGTTATGGGGAATTCCATAATATCCCTATACTTGGCATTAGGGGAGGCATCACCTACAACCCATGCTTAGCTTTAAGACAGTTTGGTTATGCCCGAAGGGATGGCTCACATGAGATGCTGATTCAAGGCTTGGTATTCGACTACGACAACGACGATCAAGGTCTTCGCCAGAGATTCATCCGAGCTTGGAGGATGCTAAACAAGGTGGATAGCAAGACTTTGGGACACAAGAATTCCATCCCTCTTGAGCCTTACCTCAAGTGGGTACGAACCCGTGCTCAAAGTCTTATGATGCCTTATCCTTCCATTCTCCCAGTGATTATTGAGCTTGTTAAGGAAGGAGAAGTTCCATACACTATCCTACATCCTGACATGCCCACATCTCTTGAAGACCTACAAATGGATTGGATACAGCTCAAAGGAGAGCTAGATACTTTCGAAGCCCAATTCTATGCAAGCGAGAAGATGGTTTTGGAACTCACTAGGCTACTTCATCAGGAGCAGACTCTAAATGCCTACATCGCACCAAAGAGGATACACACTACTTTTTTATCTTAGAATTTTGTATTATTTTGCCCAAGGGGCATTGATGTACTCAAATTCTATCTTATTAATATAACATGTGTTTTTTTTTTGTTTAAAACAAATTTGAATTTTTAAATCCTTGAAAGCATTGCATGCATACATATCATTCATCATAACATTAACAGGTCTTTTGCAAGGAGTTTCCTCATCTCTCTACTATTTATTTCAGTAAGATGGATCTCGAACAGACGGTCAAATATCTTCAAGCCCAAAATACGCAGTTTCAATAGTTACTCATGACCCTAGCCAAGGGGCAAGATGAGTTGAAGACTCTGTTAGCTGAAGAAAGAAAGAAGAAAACAAAGAAGGCCACTGGGGTTTTGAACATGGGTAGAAGATTCCAGGGACAGACTAGAAGAACATTGAATTTTGCAACCACTTCCGGGGAAGGAGAAGGGAAAGGAAAAGAAACAGCAGTTCCGTCAGAATCTAAAGAGGAGGAAGAAGAGGAAGACTACTCTGAAGAACAGTACCCCCCGGCTGATGATAAGTACAGACATCTTGAAGAGCGTTTGAGCGCTATGGAAATACAAAGGGTACCAGGTCTAGACTTTGAAGAATTGGGGCTAGTGTCGGGAATTGTGATCCCACCAAAGTTCAAAGTGCCGTTGTTTGCAAAATATGATGGGGTGTCATGTCCTAAAATGCACCTCCGATCATACGTGAGAAAGATTCAGCCACACTCTCCCGATAAAGACCTATGGGTGCATTTTTTCCAAGATAGTTTATCTGGAACACAACTCGATTGGTTTTACCAATTGGAAAGGGCCGACGTTCATAACTGGGAAGACCTTGCCGCAGCTTTCTATAAACAATACCAGTATAATGCAGATTTGGCGCCTACCCGTACTCAACTACAGAGTATGGTTATGGCTTCAAACGAGGGTTTCAAAGATTACGCGCAGAAATGGAGAGATCTAGCTGGGAGAGTGCAGCCCCCTCTGTCTGAAAGGGAGTTGGTGGGTATGTTCTTAGGCACTCTATCGGGCCCTTTCTTCAACCATTTGATTGGGAGCTCATCTGCTGGGTTTACTGAGTTAATACTAACCGGAGAGAGGGTGGAAGCTGGTATAAAAAGTGGAAAGATTCAGAAGGATTCATCTGCCTCTACAGTTGTGAGAAAGCCTTTCACCAGAAAGAAGGAGGTATCTGCTGTTTATCCATAAAGGAACCAAGGGAGAGCTGAGCGCCGACCAATGGTAGGGGCCGTTATGATCCCAAAGCCTACATCTGGTCAACCAAGAAGTAACCAACCGAGGGTGGAAAGGCTAGTCCGGCAGTTCACTAGAATTAATATGACTCTAGCCCATGTCTTACCACATCTTCTGAAATCTAATCTGGCAACTTTAAAAGCAGCTCCAAAGAATCCCAACACGGCGTCCCCTCATTATCACCCAAATGCCAGATGCGCATATCATTCCGAAAGTCCGGGTCACGACACTAACAACTGTTGGGCCTTGAAAAACAAAATTCAAGACCTTATAGATGCAAAATAAATTGAGTTTGATGCGCCCGAGAAACCAAACGTCATTTCCGCTCCTATGCCTAGGCATGGTCACAACGCCAATGCTATCGAGGAAGATTTGTTTGTTGCCACAGTGGATGAACTCTTGACTCCGCTCCTAATCATTAAAATAAACTTGTTGAAAGCTGGTATATTCCCAGGTTGTAATGAAGACTGCCATCTTTTCTTATCCTTACCAACTGTTTTCCCTCTGTTGAAGACAGGCATTCAACGCTTGATAGACAACCAAGAGATTCTGTTTGAAAATGCTCCTATTTCACCTGTTCCTGTTGAAGACGTTTCAATCATAACCATCTCCGCCAATCCTTCAAGGGTCCCTAAAAGACCCATTAGGATTACATCGGTTTCAAAGACTACTCCTCTCATAATCACAATGCCCGGGCCAATCCCGTACGAATCAGACAAAACAGTACCGTGGAATTACGGTGT
This sequence comes from Vicia faba, assembly GCA_948472305.1. Lineage (NCBI taxonomy): Eukaryota > Viridiplantae > Streptophyta > Magnoliopsida > Fabales > Fabaceae > Vicia > Vicia faba. The sequence continues at coordinate 257,138,866 of OX451738.1, read as the reverse complement.
GAAATCTACTACCATGGGATCAAACAAGTTGGGATGACCGCCGAAGAAGTGAGCTCCGAAGAAGAAGATTCTGACATTAGCAATATTTCCAGAACTAGTAAGATTACCCGTAGCGGTAGAATTTTCTATCTATAGATTGCCCCTCCAAAGGCAGTTTTTGGACCCGTGGCTGTTTCGAAGATTGCCTCTGTACCAATAATCATACCTGCAAGTGCCCCTACCGATAAAGACGACACGATCATTGCTGTTATCCTTACCAACACTTCTACTACTGAAAATCGAGGAAAAAGTATTCAAGAAGAGCCTGTCCGGACGAAGGCTCAACCACTAGCTATCCCTGAAACCTCCAAGAAGGAAATTGAGGAGATCCTGAGGATAATAAAGAAGAGTGACTATGACGTGGTTTAACAGTTAGGGCAAACTCCCTCCAAGATCTCCATGCTAGCATTGCTTATGTGTTCTGAGGCACATGCGAAAGCTCTGGTGAAGTTCCTGAAGACAGCCTATGTGTCACAAGAGACGTCTGCTGACCAATTCCAAGATTGTGTGGCCAGTTTGACAACTGATAACGGCCTAGGATTCTCTGATGCTGATTTGACACCAAGAGGGAGAAAGCACAACGAGGCATTTCATGTCTCTGTGGAGTGTAGAGGAACGACTCTGGCCCATGTCTTGGTGGACACGGGCTCATCTTTAAACATTTTACCGAAGAAAGCTCTTGACAGATTGGATTGCGAAGGGCTGACTTTGAAACCCAGTAACATAGTTATGAGAGCATTTGATGGCTCAAAGAGGATGGTCCACGAGGAGATGGACATCCCCATAAAAGTGGGAACTCAGACTTTCAACTCAACCTTCTATGTAATGAACATCCGCCCCTCTTACTCTTGTCTGTTAGGACGGCCATGGGTCCATAATACTGGTGTTGTCACCTCCATACTACACCAGATGCTGAAATACCCAGTCCATGGAAAAATTATTACTGTCCACGGAGAGGAAGAGTACATGATTAGCCACCTAAATTCTTTCCGGTATGTGGAATTGGATGGCGAGTTCATTGAAACTCCTTTTCAACATTTCGAGGAAGTCTCTCAAGAGGTAGCGGTAACCAAGGCAGTGTCCCAGATCCCCAAGATCACAAGACCTCTACTTCGGATGTCATCTCTAAAGGACGCCAAGGCAGTAGTAGAGGAGGGAGGATGCACCATCTGGGGGAAACTTTCGGACATCCCGTATAAATCTAACAATTTTGGCTTGGGGTTTACTTCAAATGCTCAGAAGACTGTGCACCGTGCCCGTGCTGGAGGACCACCTCTGAAGATTAGCAACCGAGACGTCAACGCAGTGGAAGATGGGGAAGAAGATGGAAACTTGGAGGATTGGATATTTCCTACTGTCAATGGAGGACTTCGCAATTGGGAAGCCAGAGACTTTGTCCCAATAACTTTCATCTCTCAGTATTTTATCTTTTACATTTCTGTTGGACTTGTAATATTCACAAATAATTCGCACATTAAAAACCTTGTGTCTTACCCGAGGCACAATGGTCCATTTGTAAGGGTTTTTTATTTCATCTTCATATGACATTCAATGAATCATGGACGTTTTTCACATACAAACCTTTTGTGCTCATTGTCTTTCTTTTACATTTTATTGTTTAAGTATGGCTATGCCCTTACACACACCCACACTCACAAATGCAGGTACCCCTCCATTCCGGATCCCATGGGTAACGATACTGCTATGGCCTTTAGTGACTCTGAATATCTAATCTACCAAGTCGAATACGAAGGTGAGGAAGATTGTGAAGTACCAGGGGAATTGGCAAAACTATTACAACAAGAGGAAAGAGCTATTCAGCCTCATGAGGAACCGTTGGATACAATCAACTTGGGTACCGAGGAAGATAAAAAGGAAATCAAGGTAGGTTCCAATCTAGAGTCGAGTGTCAAGGAGCGTCTAATTCAGCTATTGCATGATTATGTTGAGATCTTTGCCTGGTCATACGAAGACATGCCATGACTTGATACAGACATCGTGGTACATCGTCTACCCACAAGAGAAGACTGTCCACCAGTGAAACAAAAAGTCCTCCGCATGAGACCTGACATGTCAGAGAAGATCAAAGCGGAAGTCATGAAACAATTCAATGCTGGATTCTTGGCTGTCACTTCATATCCTCAATGGGCTGCCAACATTGTTCTCGTGCCTAAAAAGGACGGAAAAGTACGAATGTGCATGGATTATAGAGATTTAAATAGGGCCATCCCTAAAGATGATTTTCCACTTCCCCACATCGATATCTTGGTCGATAATACAGCCCAACACAAAGTATTTTCCTTCATGGACAGATTCTCAGGTTATAACCAAATCAAAATGGCACCTGAGGACATGGAGAAAACTACATTTGTCACACAGTGGGGCACGTTCTGCTATAAAGTGATGCCATTCGGACTGAAGAATGCCGGGGAAACCTATCAACGTGCCATGGTATCCTTATTTCATGATATGGTACATCATGAGATAGAGGTCTATGTAGATGATATGATAGCCCGATCACAAAATGAGGAGGAGCACCTTGATCATTTGCAGAAGTTGTTTGAGAGGTTGAAGGAGTACAAACTAAGGTTGAATCCAAACAAGTGTACATTCGGAGTCCGGTCCGGTAAACTCTTAGGTTTCGTTGTCAACAACAAAGGCATCGAGGTTGATCCTGCCAAGGTTAAAGTGATACAAGAAATGCCTGCTCCTCGTACTGAGAAGGAAATCAGAGGATTCTTGGGATGCCTGAACTATAATTCCAGATTCATTTCTCACCTGACAGCTACTTGTGAGCCAATCTTCAAACTATTGAAGAAAGATCAAGTAGTCAGATGGAATGATGAATACCAGATTGCTTTTGATAAAATCAAAGAGTACTTACAAGAGCCTCCTATTTTGATGCCACCAGTCGAGGGAAGACCACTGATCATGTATCTGACTGTTTTAGAGAACTCAATGGGGTGTGTATTGGGGAAGCATGACGAGTCTGGCCGAAAAGAGCACGCTATTTACTACCTGAGCAAAAAGTTTACCGACTGTGAAACCAGATATTCATTGCTCGAGAAAACTTGATGCGCTCTGGCATGGGCTGCTCGCCGGCTAAGACAGTATATGTTGACTCATACTACTTTGTTGATATCTAAGATGGATCCGATAAAGTACATCTTCGAAAAGCCTGCTCTGTCTGGGAGGATAGCTAGATGGCAGATGATCCTAACAGAATATGAGATACAGTACACTACCCAGAAAGCTATAAAGGGAAGTGTACTAGCTGATCACCTTGCTCATCAAGCTATAGAAGATTATTAGTCCATGAAGTTCGAATTCCTGGATGAAGACATCATGACATTAGACAACTGTGAGGAAATCAGACCATATGACGGACCTGAACAAGGATCCCGATGGACCCTGTTCTTTGATGGGGTGTCCAATACACTTGGTAATGGTATCAGCGCTGTAGTCATATCTCCATAAGGGTGTTATACTCCCTTTACTGCCAGACTTTGCTTCAACTGTACGAAAACCATGGCGGAATACGAAGCATGCATCTTTGGTCTCAAGGCTGCCATAGACTTGGGAATCAAATCTTTAGATGTGTTTGGAGAGTCAGCTTTGGTCATCAGTCAGATCAAAGGAGAGTGGGACACTAAGCATCCAAACCTTATCCCTTACAAAGAACATGTTTTGACATTGCTACCACATTTTGAGCAGATTACCTTCGAGCATTTCCCGCGAGAAGAAAATCAGCTAGCAGATGCTCTATCCATAATGTCATCTATGTTTAAACTTAATTGGGATAATGAGGCTCCCCATATCACCATTGAACGAATGGATGAACCAACACACTGTCACAAGATTAATACCGAAGAAGTAGTGGACCAGCCTTGGTTTCATGAAGTCAAGAGGTATCTCGAGGCTCAAGAATATCCAGAAGGAGCTTCAATCAATGATGAAAAGTTCTTAAGGAGATTCTCTGCTAAGTTCTTCCTGAGTAATGGCATCCTGTACAAACGCAACCATGACTTCATTCTGCTTCGGTGTGTGAATAAGATTGAGGCTGAAAAGATCATGGCTGAATTACATGAAGGTACTTTTGGAACTCACTCCAGTGGACATACGATGGCGAAGAAAATACTACGGGCAAGCTATTATTGGTCTACCATGGAAGCAGTCTGCTATCAACACTCTCGGACCTGTCATAAGTGTCAAATTTATGCGGACAAGGTGCACGTACCTCCGGTTCTTATGAATGTCTTGACGGCTCCTTGGACCTTTGCTATGTGGGGAATCAATATGATTGGGGAGATCAAGCCTACAGCCTCCAATGGACACCGCTTCATTCTAGTGGCCATTGACTATTTTAAAAAATGGGTCGAAGCAGCTTCCTTCACATCCGTTACTAAGAATGTTGTTGCCCGCTTCATCAAACAAAATCTCATTTGCCAGTACGGTATCCCAGAAAGGATCATCACTAATAATGGTACAAACCTTAACAATACTATGATCACCGCCTTGTGCGAGCAGTTCAAGATTCAGCATCACAATTCATCCCCCTATCGGCCAAAGACGAATGGTGCCGTTGAAGCTGCAAATAAAAACATTAAAAAGATCATACAAAAAATGACAGTCACCTACAAGGACTGGCATGAGATGCTGCCATTTGCTCTCCACGGGTATCATACCATGATTCGCACGTCAACTGGGGCAACACCCTATTATTTGGTTTATGGCATGGAGGTTGTCTTGCCTATTGAGGTTCAGATCCCCTCTTTGAGAATTATGAAGGACGCAGGTTTGAATGAGGATGATTAGATCCAGACTCGACTTGATCAATTAAATTTAATTGATGAAAAGAGACTTACTAATGTTTGCCATGTATATCAAGTTGAAGATCTAGTGATCAAATGCATTATCTTGCCACAAAGTGATCCCAGGGGAAAATGGACTCCTACCTATGAAGGACCATTTGTAATCAAGAACATCTTCTCCGGTGGGGCAATGATCTTAACCACCATGACGGTGACGACCTGCCACACCCTGCGAACGCGGACATAGTCAAAATATAATACACATAAGAGACCCGCTAGGTTGACACACCTAGGCAAAAAAGGGAATCCCGGCGAACCCAAAAAAGAGGGTTCGGGCAAAAATTAGGATAAAATAAAAAATCTGTACACCCGACAAGTTGAAAACCCGAAAGGGTGACTTGGGCAAAAGGGGTTTCCCGGTGGACTGAAAACCCGAAAGGGTGGTCCAGGCAAAAGTTAGGGAATTAAAGTGTATGACTATGTCCCGTTGGATCACTTTGAGGAAAATCTCTTGATGTCCACTAGCAAACTCGGAATTTCTGATCAATTCAATCATCTTCGGATGAAGCAACAAATAGACAAGATATTCGGAGATACGAAGGCTATAGCGGAATGGGAACCCCATGGGATTATCACACATAGCTATCTTTCTTTGTATAAATTTTTCTGGCATCATCCTCTTACTAGAATGATTGTCTCCTTTGTACAAAATACTTATTCAAAGTCAATATAAATATATATCCTTGAAAGTACAAAAAACTATTTGTCTTTTTCTTTACACTTGTGTTTTATTTGCAAAAACGTCCAATGATTCATTAATGAACATATGCATTTGAACATAATTACTGTTTACAAATAAACAAAATGAGAAAGATAATTACTGATAGATTGAAAGAACCGGAAAACGTCTCTAGGCTATTCCATAAGAAATCCCCACAATACGTCATTTAGATCCCCAACGGAACTAAAACTTTAAATTATTAATCCCCAGTAGAGATCGTCAAGTTTCTTAGGATTCCTCAAAGCAGTATATGGAATTACTCTCACAACAGGATTTTGTCAGTACTTCAACTTCAAGACGTGAAGAATCCATATATCCTCAGCAGCACTCAAGGATTTATTTTCCTCAATCATACAGCAATACAGCGAATCAGCTTACATGCGCATACATTACACCCATATATCATAAATATTGATAAAACATATATATTGCATCATACATCTCATGCAACACAATTTTGTGTTCCAGTTAACATTTTACCCTTTTTAGGATAAGATTAACAGCTACCATTAACAATGTGCAATCAGATACAGTACAAATACACTCCAGACACATATGCCATTCTTATACTCATTCAGATTTCAAGTTCAGATACGCTCCAGACACGGATGCCATTCTAATACTCATTCAGATTCAGCTTTCAGATACAACACAGATACACTCCAGACACGGATTCCATTCTGTTACTCATTCAGATTCAGCTTTCAGATACAGTTCAGATACGCTTTAGACACGTATGCCATTCTATTACTCATTCAGATTCAGCTATCAAATACAGTGAAGATACGCTCCATACACGGATGCCATTTTGTTACTCATTCAGATACAACCTTTCAGATGCAATACAACACAGATATGCTTCAGACACGGATGCCATTCTAATACTCATTCAGATTCAGCTATCAGATACAATGCAGATACGCTCCAGACACGGATGCTATTTTGTTACTCATTCAGATACAACCTTTTGGATGCAATACAACACAGATACGCTCCAAACACAGATTGCTATTCTGGTGCTCATACAAATTCAGTTTCCAAATACAGCTCAAATACGTTCCAGACACGGACACCATTCTGATACATTTCCTTTCGGCTTACAACTTACTGGTCAAAAAACATTTTTGGATGGCATCTACAAGCCCATCTCTAAAAAGATTCTATCACTTCTCCAAGTGGCATCTTTAAGCCCATTCCTTCTACCATCGCATCGCCGAGTGCAAATTTCTGGGCACTCTAGTGTCCAATCATCTTTCACCTTCGAATCACGAATGGAAAGACTCGCCAATCTAACTCATAAGGTTTAAGAAGATTGAACAGGGGAAGCTGTTGTACCCTAAAATTTTCCCTCTCATTTATCAAAACTTTTCTCACAAGATCCCTTTGACTCAAGACTGGATTATGGTTGGGTCAGCTCAAGACATCTCATCTTGCACCGATAACCCAAAACTAGGGTTTGAGTTTACACAAGGATTTTTGGACTATCATTGTTTTATATGACTTTAAAACATCATTATGGACCCCTAAGATCACTCATGACAAGTTTCAAGCCTTGAACCATATGTTTGATCAGTCAATTGGACAGTTGACCTAAAATTCAGCTGTATTGGGGAAAAAGTCAACCATGGCCAATTTACAGTCAAAATTCATATTTGTTTATCCACATCAACATTTTAAACTTATATGTATCATTTGGTCAAGTTTGGATCATAATTCCTCAAGAAATTTGATCAAATCACCAAAAGGGCAAAATGGTCAAAATTAGGGTTTTGACTGAGGAAGGGCAATTTCTGATTTTTAACCTAGAAAATGACCAATTGAGTTAAGGAATTATTTTAAGGATTCAATTACATAATCTTGACCTTATTACATGGCTCAAAACATTTCAATTTCATTGGATTGACAGATGAAATTTGCAGTCAATTGATCAAAAGTCAACTGTATAATGAAAAGTCAAACTTTGACTTTTTGGTCAAAATCAAGTGCCAAGGGTCATAATTCATCAAAACATGTCAAAATGTGAAACTTGTTCATCAAGGAATCCAAGTTTGAAGATTAGGGTTTGAATTTGAAATTTTTCTTAACTTAGAAAATTTTCTAAGTATAGAAAATTTCTTATTTTTTCTCAAACTTTAGGCTACTTTTTCACTATGATGCATAATGATTCAAAGAAAGTTCCCAACATGAAAGTTGTAAGACCTCCATTAAATCTACAACTTTGATTCACACACTTTTCCCTAAAGATGCTTGGATCTCAAGATATAAATTTATGAATACATGGTCATGAACTAAATAACTTAGTGAAATTTTGCCCTAATTTAGGTAGGTTTTGGACCCAACTTCATGGAAATTTTTCACCTAGTTCCAAGAGGTATCTCAAAATTAATTTCAAAGATGAGTTATAGAGCACATTGCAAGCTTTCCAAAATATCCAAGAACTCCTCAAGATCATTTTTGAGTAGGGAGAATCGAAGAGATGAAGTTGGCATTTTCTCACTTTTTGTCCAAGCCATTTCATGAAGAACAGAGTTGCAATCAGTACCTATGCTGCCTAATCCATGCTTCACAGGTCCCAAACTTGTTCCTCACTCCTTAATTTAATGCTTACTCAGTTGACAAAGCTTTGATCCATGCCCTAGAGCCATTACCCAAGTTGCAATTCCATAAATGGCATAAAGTGACCATTACCATTTTGAAAAAGATTAACTTTTGCCACTTTCCAATTCTTGAGTATTGCACCTGTTTCCATTGCATAAATAAGTCTTACAGGCCTAAAGAAATTTGTACAAGACTTATACCAACCCTAAGCAAGCATGTACAAGCATGGCAAGCCTTGTCCATTCACTTTACTTCAAAAGCAAGAAAGGTGGAAAATAGATGAAAACTGGCACATCTATTGGAGGGTTGACATGAAACCAATTCCATACTAATATAAAAACATAATACAACTTAGTACACGATTAGAAAAGGCCTGAAACACTCCCAAGCACAAAACACCAGAAAACTGTCCAAACATGCAGTTTTGGCATAAGCATACCAATCTCTCATTTGGCTCGTGCGTTTTCATTCTTGTTCATCAAAACATATTACCTACTTGATATCAAACCAATCTAGACCTTCATCCCTATTCTGTAACCACTTCTCCGTCATCTGCCATTTTTGTTTTCAAAGCTTGCAGGTTGACTTGGCCAAGGAGTTTCAGACACTTTCAGAGTAAGGCAAGGGTGGGAATACATTTAGGGAAGTTCAAGGAAGCTCAAACAAGCATCATGCCTCCATCAAACTCACTCCATTTCAATCCACGATTTCAATTGAAGGAGGTTAAATCTCAACTTCTATCTCCTTGTACAGGCAACCATTGGCCACGATTTGTAAATAAATAATGTAGTCCTCATTACAACGAAACTGTACATATCTTTATCTTGCATTTATTTTACTTGAGCTGAGAGAATTTAGAACTTGAAGTTTCTGAAAATATTAGGTTTAAATTTAGGGCTGTTAAAATTCTTTCTGACCTTTGATTGTTAGTTCACATAACTTATATGGTTAGAATCGTGAGATCAAGTACTACAACTTCCATGTTATGAGTTTTCATTTTCATGAAAGAATGAGAGAGTTACAAAATGTCTGGCCAAGCTCGGGGAAGAAGATGAAGTACAGGGCAAGGAGTTTGTTCATGTTATGTTATTTTTGCTTCACTTAAGACAATGGATGTATAGTCACCCCAGTGGAAAAGTAGCGTGCTGGTGAGACCCATGTCCTGGGTTCGAACCTGGGCGCTACTTTTATTTTTCACACTTTTCCCATTTTTCCAGTTTTTGCTTTGTGCAGGTTTGGGCTTAGTCTTTAGGCTTAGCATTTTTTTGCTAAACATTACTACCAACTTTGCTACATCACCCCCTTGTTCAACTATTTTTGCATTTTTACTTTATTTGTTTTATTTTCATTTTTAGTTTATTAAATATTTTCTTTTATGCATAAAAAATCCAAAAAATATAAAATTAATAATATTGCATTTTTATTTTGTTTTAGTTTATTTTGCACATAGAAATATATTTTATTTTTAATATATATCATATATTTTCTTAATAAACTTTTAAAATATAATTAGAACATGTTAAGTTTAATTTATTTTTTATTTCATACTTATAAATATTTATTTTTGCATATATAAATTTTTTATATTTTATACAATATTATTTATTATTCTAATACAAAAAATCCATAAAAAATAATACATATGAACTTCATTTTCTTTTAAAAATAGAAATTAGTGTTAAGACTCCCTTATAAAAAATTAATTTCTTTTCCTTACATTTTTAGGTTTAGATTAAAATTTCTTTTACATAAAAAACAAGACAAAAAAATCTTTTCTTACATGTACATTATATTGCATATTTGAATATTGTATTTTATTTATTCTAATTCGTACAAATTCGATTTAGTTGTAATAATTTATTTAGGTTTACATTCTTGCAAATCCCCATTCAAATTTGTATTCCCCTCTCCCATAAAATTGTTGTAATAGCTTAGTAATATTTACATTACGCAATTTACCGCTTTACATGCCATGATTAGTAATTAGGGTTTGTATGATAAGATCGAAACAAAGCAAAATAGAAAATCCTAAATACAAGATAAAACCAAAGCATGAAAATGATACACTTGCACACAAGCATCCTTGGGTTTCTCCACTTGGTTTCCTTATACAAAAATGGCCATATTATGCATGTGAAGTATCTTGGCAAAACAAAACAAACATAAAGATCATAGTCCCTCGATGACGCTATTCAAAAAGTTGCCTTACAAAAATGAACTTGGTTCCTAAAAATGCTAAGATACTTTGCAAACATTGCTAATCATGGTTATACTATGACCCACGCTCATCCCGTTTACATCCAAAGATAGGGTTTCTTACCAAATCAATGGTAAGAGAACAATGTCAAAGGAATAGAAAATGAACAAGAAAGACATTTGAGTAGGTAGATTGCTTCTAGTTACTTGCCCTATTTCAAAACAACTATCCTTGCTATTTTCAAAACAACCACACACATTTCAAACATTTTCCAAACATTGAAAACATTTTCAAAAAGACAAACATCTTTGTATACATTCTTACGAACGAGAATAATTGCAAAGATTGCCTAAACGAATGACCTCTTTTACAAAATACTTTCAAAAACACACCAAACACATTTTCAAACAACAAAAGCAAGTGATCTAAGCAAGTAACTAAGAGCCCATGGAAAACCATGGATGAAAAGGGTGCTAATACCTTCCCTTTTCATAATCTACCCCCCGAACTCAAGAAAACATCTCAAAGGTCTTTCCTGTGCTTTTTCACCTTTCCTTTTGGATAAAAGAAAAGTCGGTGGCGACTCTTGCTAACCGCAACATTTGCAATCAAACGAAAAACCCTCAAGTCAGTTCTCCCACCGTATCACAACAGGGCCCAGCTGTTTTAGGATGATTTGGACTTTCATGCTTTTGAGGAGGTCTTGACCCTTCTAATCTATGGGTTAGTGCTATTCCCTAATCCAGACTTACTCATAGATGTGAATATTATCAATATTTTCCTCTCTTGCAACCCTGTGCCTACCTTGCTCGGAGATATCTTGCACGCTCTCCATACTCGTACCATGAAGAGAACAGGGATCCTTATGTGCTGTATGCAATTATTGTCGAGGTGGTTTATTTCTCACCTCCCTAAGTCAGTGCTGAAGAATGAAGGAGGTTTGGGTTGGTCGCAAAGGATAATGTCACTTTCTCACGCGGATATTCTCTGGTATTCCCGATTTATGGGAGATGTTTCTATTATTGACCGTTGCGGGGAGTTCCCTAATGTCCCACTACTTGGCATTATGGGAGGCATAACTTACAATCTTTGTTTGGCTCTGCGACAATTTGGTTACGCTCGAAGGGATAGTCCTCGTGAGTTACTTGTCCAAAGCATTGTATTTAACTACGAGGGGGATGTTCAAGGGTATCGCCAGAGGTTCACACGAGCTTGGGGCATGATAAACGGATCTGATGCCAAGAATTTGGGGCCAAAGAATTCCATTCCTATGGAACCTTATCTCCAATTGGTACGAGCTCACACTCAGAAACTTATGATGCCCTACATAGTCGTCTTACCAGTGATTATGGAGCCTATTACTAAAGGGGATATTCCCTACACGATCCTTCATCCTGATATGTCCACTGATCTTGAAGAACTACAGAGGTCTTGGATCAAGTTGAAGAAGGAAGGGGATACTTATAGGGACCAGTTCTATGCCAAAGAGAAGAAGGTTTTAGAGCTAACAAAGCAGCTTCATGAGGAAAGAAGCCTTAATGTCTATCTCGGCACAAAGAGGAAGCATCAATGGGAAACTTGATTTTTTTAGTTTTTAGAATTTTTAATTGTAACGCCTAAGAGGCAATTGTACCTTGAATTCTACTAATAAAATCTTTGTTTCATTTTGGTTTGCAAATTTAAATTTCCCAAAGTCCTTGAAATCATTACATACGCATCCCATCCGTAGAATTGCTTAAACAGGTACCATTACAGGTTTCTCATCTTCTTCGCTGTTTATTTCAGCAAAGATGTCTTCTGAACAGAGCATCAAAGATCTTCAGGCACAAAATGCCCAATTTCAACAGATGTTCATAACTCAGGCAAAAGGGCAGGAAGATCTAAAGGCCCTCATCTTGAAAGAGAAGAAGAAGAAGAAACCCGCTGGTATCCTTAATATGGGCAGAAGATTCGGGGGGCCGCTAAAGCAATCAGTCGATCTGACCTTCTCGTCCAAAGAAGGGGAGAATCAAGAGAGGCAGACAAGGGAAGAGAACCCCAGTCCTGAAGCTTCTGACAATGATACCGACTACAATGATGAGAAATATCCTCCCATTGAAGATAAATACAAGCAGTTAGAGGATCGACTGAGTGCCATGGAAGTCCAGAGAATATATAAGTTGGACTTTGAAGAATTGGGATTGGTGTCGGGAGTGGTCATCCCACAAAAGTTTAAAGCTCCGATTTTCGCAAAATATGATGAGGTGTCTTATCCCAAGCTTCATCTCCGTTCCTATGTAAGGAAGATCCATCCCCACACCGTTGATAGAAACTTGTGGGTTCACTTCTTTCAAGACAGTCTGTCAGGGACTCAGCTCGAATGGTTCTACCAATTGGAGGGAACCAATGTCCAAAAATAGGAGGATTTGGCTGCTGCTTTTTACAAGTAGTACCAATACAATGCTGACCTGGCCTCTACTCGTACTCAACTCTAGAGTATGCCCATGGGTACAGGTGAAGGCTTTAAGGACTATGCGCAGAAATGGAGAGATTTGGCTGGGAGAGTCCAACCCCTTTTGTCTGATAGGGAGTTGGTCGACATGTTTCTTGAGATGCTGTCTAGTCCATTCTTTAACCATTTGATCGGTAGTTCATCGGCTGGTTTTACTGAGCTGATATTAACTGGAGAGAGGGTAGAAGCTGGGATCCGGAGTGGTAAAATACAGAGAGACACCTCCTCGACTTCAGTAAAGAAGCCCTTCACTGGTAAGAAGGAAGCCGATGCTATCTATAGCCCAAGAGGTCAGAGCAGAGTTGAACACTGTCTGATGGTAAGTGTTGTAATGATACATAGGCCTGCGGCTGCTCCACAACACAACAATCAGCAAAGGGTAGAAAGACCACAAAGGCAGTTCACTCAAATTAACATGACATTGACAGAGGTTCTACCCCACCTACTGAGATCTAATTTGGCAACATTGGAGGAGGCTCCAAAGAATCCTAATATCACGTCTCCTCGGTACAATCCGAACGGTCGGTGTGCCTACCATTCTGAGAGTCCTGGTCACGATACGAATGACAGGTGGGCTCTAAAAAACAAAGTACAAGATCTGATCGAGGCCAAGGAGATTGAGTTCGATGCTCCGGAAAAGCCCAATGTCATAACTGCTCCCATGCCTAAGCACAATCGTGGAGTTAATGTTGTTTATATCGATCTGTTTGTGACCTCAGTTGATGAAGTTTCTACTCCCCTTATGACTGTTAAGAAGAATTTGTTGCTGGTCGGTTTATTTCCGGGTGGTGGCGAAGGTTTCCACATGTGTTCATCTCTGCCTTCTGGTTGCTATATTCTAAAGATAGGTTTCCAGCGCCTGATGGACAGCAGAGAAATTTTGTTCGAGAAAACTTTGACTCCTGCTGTTTTGTTCGAAGATGTTGCTATTATAACCATTTCCTCCAATCCTTCCAAGGCCTCCTCAAAAAGACCTACTAGGATTACACCCGCTCCGAGAGTTACTCCGTTAATAATCACCTGTCCTGGTCCTGTCCCGTACACCTCGGACAAAGTTGTCCCTTGGCATTATGGCGCCGATATCTACTATCATAGTGTTAAACAAGACCTGAAGAATGAAGAGGTTGATCCTGATGTCAGTAACATTGTCGGGACCAATAGGATTACTAGAAGTGGAAGGTTTTTTCTCCTGAGATCTCCCCAAAGACTGTCACTAAACATGTTGTTCTTTCATCTGCTGTTCCTACCAGTACTTCCGTCGCTACTCCTGTTCTTACTCCAATTGTTACTCATACCGTAGAGTCATCTGGGACTCGAGGCAAAGAAGCTATAGGTGAGCCTTCCCGGTCAGAGGCACATAGAAAGGTTATCGTAGAAACCTCTGAGCAAGAGATAGAGGAAATCTTAAAAATAATCAAAAAGAGCGACTGCAATATGGACGAGCAGCTGGGGAAGACCCCTTCAAAGATATCGATGTTGTCTTTGTTGTTATGTTCTGAGGCCCATGTGAAGGCTTTGATTGCATTCCTCAAGACTGTGCATGTGCCACAAGAAACCTCAGCCGATCAATTCAAAGATTGTGTGGCCAGCTTGATTATTGACAATGGGCTGGGTTTTTCAGATGCCGACTTAACTCCGAAAGGGAGAAAACACAATGATGCTTTACATGTCTCGATCGAATGCAGGGGCACCATTATGGCTCATGTGCTGGTGGATACTGGGTCTTCACTGAATGTCCTACCTAAGAAGGCTCTCGATCGTCTAGATTGTGAAGGCTTGACCTTAAAGCCTAGTAACATTTTGGTAAGGGATTTTGACGGGTCGAAAAGAATGGTGCGTGGAGAGGTGGACATCCCTGTCAAGGTAGGCTCTCAGAACTTTGAGTCCACTTTCTATGTGATGGACAGCAGGCCATCGTACTCTTGTTTGTTGGGTAATCCTTGGATCTATGAAGCTGGGGCTGTTACTTCTACACTACACCAAATGTTGAAGTATCCGGTGAAGGGGAAGATTGTCATTGTGCATGGCGAAGAGGAGTATATGGTGAGCCACCTGAACTCCTTTAGGTACGTAGAAATGGACGGGGAATTCATAGAGACCCCTTTGTCAAAACTTTGAAGAGGTTCCCCAAATTTTAGCGTCAACCGAGACTACCACCAGTACCAAACCTCCTTTGAAGATGGCTTCTCTCAAGGACGCCAAAACAGTGGTTGAAGAAGGTGGGTGTACCAATTGGGGACGACTCCCTGATTTTACTCACAAAACTGACAAATTTGGTTTGGGCTTTACTTCAGGGGCTCAAAGGACTATTCGACGCGCTCGGGATGGAGGACCTCCCCTACGCATCAGCAATCGTGGGGTCAACGCTATTGAAGACAATGAGGAAGACCTTGACATTGACAGTTGGATCTACCCGACTACCAATGGTGGACCAGATAACTGGACAACTAGAGATTTTATTCCAGTTTCTTTTATTCCGCAGTAATTGTCTTACTTATGTTCTGAATTTGTAATGAACAATTTTTAAAACTTTTTTGCCTTGTGTCTTACCCGAGGCACAATGGTTCTATCAGTGAGGGTTATTATATGTCATTTCATATACCATTAATGAAGCATTGGACGTTCTTTGCAAACAAATTTTGCGCTCTCTGTTTTTTCCTTTCTGTTTTTACTTTATCAATTCAGCTATGCTCTTACACACACGCACGTATCAAACTGCAGATCCATATCCACTCTGGATCCCATTGATAATAATCCTGCTATTACCAGCTATGACTTCGAAAATCCGACCAACCGAGCCAAGGACGAAGGTGAGAATGATTGTGAGGTGCCTGGAGAACTGGCTAGACTATTACAACAGGAAGAGAGGGCTATACAGCCTCATGAAGAGCCAGTTGAGACAATAAACTTGGGCACAGAGATGGATAGAAAAGAAGTCAAGATAGGTGCAAATCTAAAAGCTAAGATCAAACAGTAGTTGATACAGATGTTGCACGACTACGTTGAGATTTTTGCCTGGTTATATAAAGACATGCCTGGGTTAGACACTGACATCGTGGTACATCGTCTGCCAACTAAAGAGGATTGTCCTCCGGTTAAATAGAAGGTCTGCCATATGCACCCTGAATTGTCAGAGAAGATTAAGGCAGAGGTCATGAAGCAGTTCGACGCAGGGTTCTTAGCTGTCACCTCCTATCCACAGTGGGTTACTAACGTCGTTCGGGTCCTTAAGAAGGACGGCCAGGTACAGATATGTGTGGATTACACAGATCTGAACAGGGCAAGCCCCAAGGATGACTTCCCGCTTCTCCACATTGATGTTCTGGTTGACATCACTGCGCAACAAAAAATCTTCTCCTTCATGAATGGTTTCTCTGGCTACAACCAGATCAAGATGGATCCTGAAGACATTGAGAAGACGGCCTTCATCACACAGTGGGGCACCTTCTATTACAAGGTGATGCCTTTTAGGTTGAAGAATGCTGGGGCAACCTATCAGTGAGCCATGGTCGTTTTGTTCCATGATATGATTCACCATGAGGTCTAGGTTTATGTCGATGACATGATAGCCAGGTCTCAAACTAAAGAGGAAAATCTCGATCATCTACAAAATTTGTTCGACAGGTTGAAAACATACAAGCTGAGGTTGAATCCGAACAAGTACACCTTCGGGGTAAGGTCTGGTAAGCTTCTGGGTTTCATCGTCAGTGACAAAGGTATTCAGGTAGACCCCGCAAAGGTAAAGGCCATACAAGAGATGAAGGCTCCCTGTACTGAGAAGGAATTTAGAGGTTTCTTGGGACGCTTGAATTATATCGCCAGGTTCATTTCACATCGGACTGCTACTTGTGAGCCCATCTTCAATCTTCTGAAGAAAGATCAAGTGGTAAAGTGGAATGACGAATGCCAGACTGCTTTCAAAAGGATCAAAGAATATCTTCAAGAACCGCCAATTTTGATGCCTCCGGTTGAAGGAAGACCTTTGATATTATACTTAACAGTGCTAGACAATTCAATGAGGTGTGTGCTGGGGCAGCATGACGAGTCTGGTCGAAAAGAGCATTCAATATACTACCTTAGCAAAAAATTTACCGACTGTGAGACAAGATACTCATTGCTCGAGAAAACTTGATGCGCTTTGGCATAGGCTGCTCACCGACTAAGACATTATATGTTGACCCACACTAATCAGTTGATATCTAAGATGGATCCAATCAAATACATCTTTGAGAAGCCTGCACTCTCCGGAAGAATAGCTAGATGGCAGATGATCTTAACCGAATACGATATACAACATGCAACCCAGAAAGCAATCAAGGGGAGTGTATTGGCTGATCATTTGGCTAATCAGGCTATGGATGACTACCAGTCCATGAATTTTGAGTTCCTGGACGAGAACATTATGCTGGTGACTGACTATGAAGAACCTGGACCAGATGAAGGACCTGAAGAAGGATCCCGATGGGCTATGGTCTTTGATGGAGCTTTGAACGAACTTGGTAATGGCATCGGCGCTGTAATCATATCCCCTGAGGGCTGTCACACTCCTTTCACTGCCCGATTATATTTCAACTGCACTAACAATATGGCGGAGTGTGAAGCCTGCATCATGGGTCTCAAAGCTGCTATTGACCTCATAATCAAGTTCCTAAATGTCTTTGGGGATTCAGCCTTGGTGATAAGTCAGATCAAAGGCGAATGGGATAAGAAGCATCCGAATCTCATCCCATACAAAGAGCACGTACTGACATTGCTCCCACACTTTGAGGATGTAACTTTTGAACATTTCCCATGAGAGGAGAATCAGTTAGCGGACGCGCTAGCTACCATGTATTCTATGTTCAAAGTTAGGCGGGACAACGAAGCTCCCCGAATCACCATTGAAAGGTTGGATGAACCAGCGCACTACTGTGAGATTGATACTGAAGAGGTGACAGACAAACCCTGGTTTCACAAAGTCAAAAGGTATCTCGAGGCTCAAGAGTATCCCGAAGGGGCATCTGTCAATGATAAGAAGTTTCTGAGAAGGTTCATTACGAAGTTCTTCCTCAGTAATGGAATCCTCTACAAACGCAACCATGACTCTACCTTACTACGGTGTGTAGAAAAGAGCGAAGCAGAGAGAATCATGACAGATCTACATGAAGGTACCTTCAGAACCCATTCCAGTGGACATATCATGGCTAAGAAGATCCTACGGGCAGGATACTATTGGTGCACTATGGAAGCAAATTGTTATCAGCACTCCCGAACTTGTCATAAATGCCAAATTTATGCTGATAAAGTTCATGTGCCTCCATTTCCCTTGAATGTCTTGACAGCTCTGTGGCCCTTTGTAATGTGGGGCATTGACATGATCGGAGAAATCAGGCCCATCGCCTCCAATGGGCATCGCTTTATCCTGGTGGCCATTGATTACTTCATGAAATGGGTTGAGGCAGCCTCATTTGCTACTGTTACCAAGAATGTTGTGGCGCGGTTTATCAAGCATAACCTGATCTTTCGGTATGGTGTTCTAGAGAGAATTATCACTGATAATGGTACGAATCTCAATAACACGATGATCACTGAACTCTGTAAGCAGATCAAGATACATCATCATAACTCTTCTCCCTACCGGACAAAGATGAATGGCGCTGTTGAAGCGGCTAACAAGAACATCAAGAAATTGTACAGAAGATGACAGTGACATACAAATACTGGCATGAGATGTTACCATTTGCTCTGCATGGGTACCGTACCTCAGCACAGACGTCGACAGGGGCAACACCCTACTCTCTGGTATATGGCATGGAGGCAATCCTACCCATGGAGGTCCAAATCCCTTCTCTGAGAATCATGAAGGATGGAGGTCTGGATGAAGATGATTGGATCCATAATCGACTTGATCAAATGAATCTGATTGATGAGAAGAGACTTACTGCTGTCTTTCAAGGTCAAACGTATAAAAAACGGATGATCAAGGCTTTCAACAAGAAGTTCAGATGCCAAGAGTATCAAGTCAGGGATCTAGTGATCAAGCGCATCATACTGCCGCAAGGTGACCCCATGGGAAAATGGACTCCCACATACGAAGGGCCATTTGTGATTAAAAACATTTTCTCAGGTGGAGCCATGATTCTAACCATCATGGACGATGACGACTTTCCTCACCCTGTCAATGTAGGCATAGTGAAAAGATACTACGCATGATAAAAGACCCGCTAGGTCAACTGGCCTAGGCAAAAATAAGGGCTTCCCGGCGAACCAAAAGGGTTCGGGCAAAAATAAGGGATGAAAATAAAAAATCTGTACACCCGGCAAGTCGAATACCTGAAAAGGCGACTTGGGTAAAAAAGGGTATCCCGGTGGACTGAAAACCCGAAAGGGCGGTCCAGGAAAAAGTTAGGGATGAAAAGCGTATCTCTATGTCCCATTGGGTCACCCTGCGATCTGACCTCAGTATCAATTGTCAAGCTCAAACAGCATCGATCAACCTAATCAGATTCAGACAAGCAGCAAAGTGACGAGACGCTCGAAGACATAGCGGCGATAGCAGAATTGGAACCCAATGTGATTGTTGTACATAGTTATTATCTTTTTACACAATATTGTATAACTTATATTTTTACGACGACGTTCTCTTACTAGAACGCCAGCCTCCTTGTACAAAAACGCCTATTACAGGCCAACTTTAAAAAATCAATACAAAATCATTTTCATAAGAAACTTTGAGTTTTTATTTTTCTGTTTTGTTTTGCAAGAACGTCCATTAATTTATTTTTGACATATGCATTTAAATATGATCGCTGCTCATAAATATTTACATAAAGAAATAAAATACAATTACTCTTAATTACAGAAATAGGGGCAAAAAAAATGTCAAACCCGGTGGTTACTCTGCCAGCAGGTACCAGGGCAGAGACAACTTTGGAGCACAGTCATAAATACATGCGACCTTGTAACATTTGTATTCCCCACAAAGTAAAGGTAATCAAAGCATTGATATCAGTTCTCTCAAAACGAGAAGTAATCTCCCTAGCCAGGGTCATCCAGAAATCTGACATCTATATCCCCCAGTCGAATTACATGATCGCGAGCGGATCATCATAAATTATTATCTACCCAAGCAGAGTTTATTTCTTTAGATACAGAAGCTCAATCCCCAACAGAGCTTAACAAGAGTCATTCCCCCGTAGAGCTATTCTCGAACAAAGTCTCTCCCTGGCAAAATATCCACAAACAACAAAGAGAAAATCTCTGGCACAGTCATTTCTGTTCACCATCTCCAACGGAAGTAGAAGAACCACAGTTCTTTACAACAGTCATAAATGCTATATTCTCCAGCAGCAGTCAGAGATTTATTTTCCTAGACTCGGATATGTCACAAATAATATCTCATGTTCATACATCATGACATGCACACACATATCACATACAACATAATCTCATTTATTTTGAGAACATCATCTCACAATGCATTTCATGTATCGCATATGATTAACCCTGTTGTCTTTTCAGGAAAGACAGTTATCACCAACAATTCCAACAATTATACATGTCATATCTGCAGAGAGCTAATGAAAAAAATCAGTTCCTGAAACTAAACGGGTCAACTAATCTACATGATCAAGCGGAGTAACCCTACTACCTAGGTTCCTTCTCATAGCCCTACTATCCACGCTTTCATTTCGAAGTAACCCTACTACCCAGGTTCCTTTTTTAAGCCCTACTATCCATGATTTCATTTCAAAGTAACCCTACTACCCAGGTTCCTTCTTTAAGCCCTATTATCCAAGCTTTCATCTCGAAGTAACCCTACTACCCAGGTTCCTTCTTTAAGCCCTACTATCCAGGCTTTCATTTCGAAGTAACCCTACTACCCAGGTTCCTTCTCATAGCCCTACTATCCAGGCTTTCATTTCAAAGTAACCCTACTACCTAGGTTCCTTCTTTAAGCCCTACTATCCAGGCTTTCATTTCAAAGTAACCCTACTACCCAGGTTCCTTCCTTAAACCCTACTACCCAGGCTTTCATCTCGAAGTAACCCTACTACCCACGTTCCTTCTCATAGCCCTATTATCCATGCTTTCATTTCAAAGTAACCCTACTACCTAGGTTCCTTCTTTAAGCCCTACTATCCAGGCTTTCATTTCGAAATAACCCTACTACCCATGTCCCTTCTTTAAGCCCTACTACCTAGGCTTTCATCTCGAAGTAACCCTACTACCCAGGTTCCTTCTTATAAGCCCTACTACCCAGGCTTTCATTTCAAAGTAACCCTACGACCCAGGTTCCTTTTCATGGCCCTACTACCCAGGCTTTCATTTTGAAGTAACCCTACGACCCAGGTTCCTTTTCATGGCCCTACTACCCAGGCTTTCATCTCGAACTAACCCTACTACCCAGGTTCCTTCTCATGGCCCTACTATCCAGGCTCTCACCTTGAAGTAACCCTACTATCCAGGTTCCTTCTCCCTTATCTCCAGACAACTGTTTATAACACTGTAAGACCCGGACCCGGCCAGATATGATCGATTTCACATTTCCCCAGTAAGCCTATGTACACCCTGGACCCTAACCAGATATGCATTCTACTTTCACCTCTTCAATCAAGATTTAATTCCCCAGCAGGGTAATGGAGAATCGAAGCTCCTAGACTCTACTTCCCATGGCATAAATCAAAATTCCCCGGCGAAGTCCTCCTCAACCGCAGGTATATGAATTCTCGCAAAGGAATCTCTTATGCAACCGATCTTTTTGGGATGGCATCTACGAGCCCATTCCCGATATCACCAATCATTATTACTTCATGCGAGCACAAATTTCTGGGCACTCTAATGTTCAATCATCTTCCACCTTTAGATCACGAAAGGCAGACCGACCAATCTACATCCTCAGGCTTAAGAAGATTGAACAGGGGCAGCTGTTATACCCCAAAATTTTCCTCTCATTTCTCAAAGGATCATCCTGGACTCTCAGGCTTGCTTCTATCAAGTTTCAAGTCTTGAATTACAACTTTTCAAGAAAATCATCCACAAGGGCAAAATGGTCAAAGGCACACTGAAAAGTCAAACTTTGACTTTTTAGATCAAATCAAGTTTCAACAATTATATTTCATCAAGACATGAAATTGGTTCATCAAAAAATCAGAAGTCAGAAATTACTTTGAAAAAAATCAAATTTCTAAACATTTAGAAATTTTTCTAAGTGTTATGAGAATATGATACTTCAGAAATTCTAGGCCAGCCTTCACACGAGTGCAATTAGAATTTACAGACACGGTTCAGAATATGATGCTTCAATCAGAACATATGAAAGCAATGTTCTTCGGTCAGAACATGACCCTTCAGCATATGGAGGTTACGTTTCTGATCTTCTGCGATCATAACATCACCAAATCCCAAAACCTCGTTTAAGCAGCCTGCTGCCCTGCTATATCACAGCCCTACAATCAGCTGCTGATCCAGTCCACGCCTGCACTTTCTCAAACCCCATATTTGCATCAAATTAGCATACAAAAACTGTGATTAAAAAGAAATGGAACCGTATGCCAAAAAGGTTAAAAATCCCATTTGTTTTCCCCCCCAAAACCATAACAAATCCATCTATAAATAAGTGGCTCCATCACACGTTCAAGGGGCTGGATTTTGGGGAGAGAAAATTGTCAAAAGAGAGAAAAGAAAACTGTGAAACCTTCGTAAAAATCCAGAATTCCCAAACATAAAATCAAACCTTTGTTCTTCCCTTTGAATCAAAGAACTTGGCATTTTATCTTCCGTTGCTCTTGCTGACTCCAGAACATTTGAAGGCAGCAATTCAAGTCTCAAGCACACGCTCTAGATTCAAGGTAAGTCTTTCTGACTTTGTATATTCTCATTCAGAACATCATTAAATATGTAAATATCATAGTGTTGATGTTGTCCATATCATTGCATAAGAAAAAAAACTGTGGATCAGAACTTCTTGATTAAGGCTAGGCTCAGAACTAGGATTAGAACTTCTATAAACTGCTGTGCTTTTATCCTCCTGATTTGTTGTTAAGGACTGAATAAATTGCTGATGTGCTGATTAATATGATGAAAAAGTTGAAATGTAACACAAAACTTGTTCTTCACTCACCATTTTAACACAAAATTTCTAGGATTTGTCTCACTGTTTAAGCACACAGAACTTCTGAGTTTTCTTTACTGTATTAACACACATAACTTCTAGGCTTTCTTAGTGTTTTAACATACAGAACTTCTGATGCTCACTCACTGTTTTAGCACAACACAGAACTTCTGAGTTCTCCCTACACATTAAACACACATAACTTTTAGGCTTTCTTACTGTTAAGCACACTGAACCTCTGATGCTTCCACTCGCTGTTTTAACACTCAGAATTTCTGATTTTTCACACGCTGACAACACACTTAATTTCTGATGTTCACTCACTATTTTAGCACAGTACATAACTTCTGACTTTTGGCTCACTGTCTGAATACCACCCAGACCTTTGTTTCCCTTCCCTCTGACGTTTCTTGCAGGGCCTTAGAGTGTATCAATCCAAAACTTCTTATTCCACTGGCGTTCCTTTCTGAGTCGCCACGCGCCTGGCTTCAGAACTTATGATCCTTGTTGTTTTGCTTGCAGTAGCACGCTGTTTCTATCTTTCATTTATTTTCCTTTTTATCATTTTCAATATTAATTCCCTTTTTTATTAATATAAAAAGACATAAAAATATTTTTCTTTTATTAATTAATTTATTTCTTTTTCTTAATTCATTAAGACAAAAAACCATTTTCTAAACAAGTCCTTTTTCTCTCTTGCATTGTACATTTCAATATGGTTGTAATAGTTAAATAGGATTTAAATTGTTGCAACCCCCCATTTGTAAATATGTACCCCTATCCCTAAAATATTGTAATAGCATAGGACTTTTATATTTCCTCAATTTAACGCTTTTCCAAATTCAAAATGCTAGTAATTAGGATGTGTATAGCAAGACATGAAATCAGCAAATAGATAACCCTAATCAAGAATAAAATGCATGCAATCAAACACACTTGCACACTAGCACCCTTAGGGTAATCCCACCTTATTGCCTATCGGAAAAATAGTCATGTCCCTCGAACATGGGTGTTTTAGCAAAAGGCCCTCGATAAAAGATCGTAGTCCCTCGATGACCCTCGATGTTGCCTTTGATAAATGATTTAGTCCCTAACACGACATTGCTAAAACATTCCATACGTTGCCTTCTATGACTATATAAACGTCCCACACTCGTCCCTTCACATCCAATGATGGGGCTTCTCACCAAATCAATGGTAAGATAGCAATATCTAAAGGAAGAGGAAAAGAACTTCTAAGACCTTTTGAGTAGGTAGATTCGCTCCTAGTTGCTCGCTTGCTCACAACAAAAACATTTTATACACCAACACATCTCTTTGAAATATTTTCAAAACCAACACTTTGTACGCATTCTTATAGAGACGAGAATCATTACAAAGACATTTTCAAAATATTTTCAAACCCACACCACAAGCACACTTTCAAACAAAGAAAGTGATCTAGCAAGTAACTAAGAGCCCATGGAAAACCATGGATGAAAAGGGTGCTAATACCTTCCCATAATCATAAAAGTCGGTGGTGACTCTTGCTATCCGCAACATTTATGATCAAACACAAAAACCAAAAGTCAGTTCTCCCACCGTATCACAGTGGGCACCAACTGTTAATCTGGAAAGGTGAAGCAATGGTGCTTAGGGTCAAAGAATTGAAAGAGTACACTCATCATCTTCTCATCAAAACCTGAGGTAACCAGATTGAGAAGTCGACCATAGTTCTTGGTAAATGAGGAAGTATCGAGAACCCTTGATATTATCTCTTTGAGTTGGAGAGGTATTCTCACGAAGCTGATTCAGATGGTATTTCTATGAGCTGAAGCCATGATCTGTAAAACAGAACAAAGATAAATTCCCTTGGTCCTTGAAATGGTCAGTGTAATGAAAATGGATGTTATGATGCATGATGTCATATTTAAGCAAACTAATCACACACAAGCAAAACACATAAGACCTTGGGTTCAGGCTTGCATGGAGTTTATAGGTAAGTACCCTCTTGAATTTTAGTTGGTTCAACCTGTTGTAGAAATAGTAACCGGGTTCTAAGAAGCCTCAATATCACTGATCTTTCTTTATCGAGCATTATTTCAGCATAGCAATCTTTTCCTGCGGACGAAACATATCAAAAGTCCAATCTCAATGAGTGTAGCATCGAGTATCAACCAATCCCCAACTTTACACCGAGGCCGGCTATCTCACTACTTTCTAATGGCCAAGTTTGTTCAACTAAGGTTCTAAGGTCCGTTAGTGCTTCACGACACCACGCGGAAGCCCCGTATTGTTCTCGATTCAACACAAGGGATACTGGTACCAACCAAAGTGTCACACCAACACAACTATCGCTTCAACCATATCGGTCTATGCCATACAGTCTCCACGATCTATTGTTATTTACCTAAAAAGATGCTCCAGATCTGGGTGTAGGATCTATAGTAACAACCCAATCAACCCTCCAAGGATAAAGCATACAAAGCACATAAATAAATTTAAATAATGAACTAATTCTAAGGTAAACCCCAATTTTTATTTATCCCCAGCAGAGTCGCTAGTTCTGTGATACGGTGGCAGAACTGACTATTTAATACTGGTTTTGTGTTTTGTGTTTGCAAATGTTGCGGTAAGCAAGAGTCGCCACTGACTTTTCTTTTATTCAAATTAAGGAAAGGGTGAAAAGAACAGAAAAAGACCTTTTCGAGAGTTTTCTGAGTAAGGGGCGTATAATATGGAAAGGGAAGGTGTTAGAATTCTTTTCCATCCATATTTATCTACGGGCTCTTAGAGGTTTGCTCATTTTGAAAGTACTTTGTGTTTGGTGTGTTTTGAAAATGTTTTGAGAATTCATTAGTGCGGTGATTTGCTTTGAGTTAACTCTTGTATCAGTCCTCAAGAGTGTTAACAAAGAAAATATTTTGAAATTGTTTTTGAAAAATAGTATTTGTGTAAGTGCAAAATGTTTTTGAGCAAACTTCTAACAGCTATCTACTTTGTACTCGAAAAGGTAGTTCTTTTCTTCCTATCCCTTAGATAGTGATATCCCACTATTAGTGAGTAGGTAGCCCTATCGTTGGATGTAAAATGGACATTCAAAGGGACGTTACAGTCACAAAGGCAACTTGTGGAGACGCTTTAGCAATTTTGTTTAGGGACTAGATCATTTACCGAGAAGGCAATTGTAGGGTCATCGAGGGACTATGATATTTTGATTTATGAGTCTTTGCTAAAGTGTTCCTGCCTCCTGAATATTTTATTTTTGAAAGCAACCAAAAGGTGTATATGTGCAAGTATGTTATATTCAGTTATTTTTGTCTTTTTGTTAAGTTTGCTAATATTTTAATTTCAGTCTTTTTCATACACACCTAGTTACTAGCAGTTAATATATATTACAGAATATTAAAGTACAGGAATTTAAATTTATGTTATTACAATGATTTGGGGAGGGGATTTACACTGTACAATAATAAGGGGGATAAAGCCGAAATTAAAAGCATAAAATAAAGCCTAATTACTATTACATCTTATAAGCAGTCACATCATTATAAAAATGCGAGAATAAAATAAATGCGCACAAATTAAAAAGGACGTCTAAATCCTAAGGAAAAGAAAAAAAAATTATTTTATTTTTATTTTAAGAAAATATAACCTAAGTTTATTTAGTTTTAATTTCAAGAAAGAGGTTTAAATAATTAATTAATTTATTTACAAAATTAATTTAATTAGAAAAATAACTAGCCTAATATTTATTTATTTATTTTTGATTTAAGGTCAATTTAAATAAAAGAGGGTTAATAAAGAAATGAAAACAAAAATAAAAATAGAAAAGGAAGCATCCTTCGATTGCAGGGAGATGGTGCCTTTCGACTCTATGAAGGGAAAGCTGTCTTTCGATTACCCTTTGATCCAGTGACATGATGTGGCTTTTGATCCAGAAAGCAATGCTGGAATTGACTGATGGATCACTTATGAGGGCACTACATCTGCAAACATGTTGTCAAAAATGAAAAGCATGACCTGAGTTCCAAACCCATGTCTTTCTATTCTGCACTCATTGGGTCTATTCAGGCTACATCTGCAGCAAGTGTTAGCAACAAAACAAATGTAGACCTGGGTGTCAAACCCAGGTCCTTAATCTTGAATATAGATCGAATAAAATTATAAATGACAATATGTCATGCAAATGTAAGTTTGATCTTTTTACCCATTCTTACCAAGGGTGATGTATGAATTCAGGTGTGGGTATCCTTGTTTAAGGATTACTTCGATTTGGCTTCTAGATGTGGGGACGTTTTTTTAAGGGCTCGGGATGATTGGAAAAGCCTCAAGAAACTTCCAAGAATATGTTTTTGATTTCGTGTGACTCTCCCTATTGTTGTCTCTAGCCTCCTTTGAGCTTGCTAGTGTCTTCTTCATATAGAGGGGATGGAGGGGACAAGAAGGCAGAGATTTAAACAGCCATAAACAAGTGTTTTCAAAGCAATGAATGGTGTTTTATAATGTTGCAAAAGTCATGGAAACTTGTCCCTTTTTGAATTTGAATGAACCTGGACATGCTTTGGCTCCTTCGAATGCCCTCTAATGTTGCCCTTCGACTGGCCTCAAGTTGCTTCTTTCGACTGGACCTCTTGTGTAGCCTTCAACTAGGCCTTCTGCATGCTTCTTCAAATGTACCTGTTGTGTACCCTTTGACTAGCTCTAGCATTACTTCCTTCCAATGGGTCTTTAGATGGTCCTTTTGGTGTACCCTTCAAATGGGCCTTTGGTGTGTCCTTCGCATTGGCTATCATGCGTGTTGAAGTGTGTACAATTGTTTCAAAGGGGAGTCAGCGCCCATTCGAAACTGGTGTAAAGGCAGCCTATGCCTTGTGGATGCTAGCATGAAGCAAGTCAAGGCAGGCGTAAAAGAGGCCATTGCCTAGGAGAAACTGGCACAAAGGTAGCCAGTGCCTTGTGGTCGAAGGCAAACTTTTTTGCCTGGTGCATCAAAAGAAGCTTTTTTCTTGGTGGATCGAAGGCCACCCTGAAGGAGTCTTGGCCTTGTGCTTTAAAGGAAAGCACAAACTAAATATTTGTCTTAGTGAATACAAGGTAGGCGTGAAGGGGCTTTTGTTCTGATGAATCAAAACACGCTTATAGGTGGTTCTTGCCCCGTGCATCAAAGGCAAGTCAAAAGAAACCTTTTTCATTATGCACTGAAGGCAGGCTGAAGAGGGATTATTTGCCTAGTCGAAGCAGGAATTAAGCATTCTCTGAAGATACCAAATGCCCAAGTGAAGCAGGAATTAAGCATGCTTTGAAGAGACCAAATGCCCAAATGAAGCAGGAATCCAGCTTGCATGCATGTAGCCATTGCATTGTGAATCAAGCCAGCATGTAAAGGTGTAATCGAAGGGGCACCAACACGAGGCCCTTCCTTTTTGAATCCAAGGAAGTTGTTTCAAAGGAAACACATGCCTAGTCGAAGCTTGTATACAGCAAGCAAGAAACAGGCCAAGGCTTCAATCGAAGCTTGGAAAATTGAGGCAAGCTTTGAGGAGGTTATGCGCTCAATTGAAGCTTATCAAAATGTCAATCGAAAGATGCCTTGTTCATGCCAATCGAAAGACCTTGTTTATCTTCAAAAATTTTATTTTTTCCTTTAATCAAATGCTTGTGTCCACCCATATAAGAAAAAATCTTGGAAAACACGAGAGGGAAAATTTTGGGGTACAACAAGTAGGTAGAACGCTTGTAGTCACTTGCTCACAAACGTTTCAAAACAAAACATCTTTTTCACAAACACTTTTCAATAAACATTTTCAAACAAAAACTTTGTATACACTCTTAACGATCCAAGAGTCATTACAAAGTCTTGCCTTACTATTGGTATTTCAAAATATTTTCAAACACACAAAGCATTTTCAAAGTGAGCTAGCGATTAAGAGCCCGTAGATAACTACAGATGAAAAGGGTGCTAACACCTTCCCTTTTCATAACCTACCCCCTGAACTCAATAATCTTAAGGTATTTCCTGTTATTTTCACCCATTACTTATTGGATAAAAGAAAAGTCGATGGCGACTCTTTTTATCCGTAACATTTGCGATAAAACACAAAACCAAGTCAGTTCTCCCACCATATTACAGACATGACGACTCTGCTAGGGAGAACTAAAAGAGGGGTTACCTTTAGAGTTAGACCACTTTTAAATGTTTTCCTTGTTTTCTTTTTATGCTTTACATTTGGGGTTTGCTCGGGTTTACTTTCTTGCAAAGATCCTATACTCGGATCTGGGGACATTCTAGGTAAGTAGCTATAGATCGTGGAAAATGCACGACATAGACCGATATGGTTGAAGCGATGGCTACATTAGTGCGACACATTGGTTGATACTGGTGTTACTTGAGTCAGTCGAGGATAACATCAGGCTGTTGTGTGGTGTCATAAGCATTATTTGACCTTTAGAACCTTAATTGACCCAACTTAACCATTAAAAGGTAGTGAGATGGTCTGATTTGATGCAGTCCAAGGTTGGTTGATACTCGATGCTACACATTAAGATCAGACTCTCAGGATATTTCGGTGGCAAGTCAGTTGTACTACTGAAATAATACCTGAGAGAAAGATCGGTATATGAGACTCCTAGAACCTGGTTACTATTCTTAGGACAAGTTGAGCCAACTGAACTTAAAGAGGGTACTTACCTACGAACCCCATGCAACCCTTAAACCTAAGGACTTGTGTGCTTTGTTTTTGTTTGATTATTTGTTCGAACATGAAATCATAACATCATGAAATCATGCCATATCATTTTCACTGACCATTTCAAGGATCTCAAGGGCCTGAGATGCAGGTTATCATGAACCAGACATCTAAAAAGAGGCAAGAGGATTCATTTTTATTTAATCAAATGCCATCAAAGTATCATGAACCAGACGTCTAGCAAGGGGAAAGAGGATTTATTTTCCTCTAACCAATGTTGTCAAAGACCAAAGTACGTTATCTTGAGTCAACGGCTAGGACCCACTTTACATGGTGAGTTTGATGCTCATAGAAGGACGTTCAACAATGTGAAGTTCTCCAGTCAAAGCTGCATCCAGATTCAACTTCTAACGTTTCACTTTTGTTTATCCCACGAGATCCTTGAAAACATTGCATCCACATATCATGCATATCATCACATAACATGTACTTTTCCAAGACAAGTTTTCTCATCTTCTTGTTGTTTATTTCAGTAAAAGATGGCCCTCGAATAAACTGTCAAGGAACTCCAAGCTCAAAATGCCCAATTCTAAGAGACTCTACCGAACCTAGCCAAGGGACAAAAAGAGATGATGGCGCTCATCGCCAAAAAGAAGAAGACTCAGAAACCAGTCATCCTCAACATAGGAAGAAGGTTCAAAGGCCTTCCCAAACAATATTAGAACTATGTTATTTCCTCGGATGAAGACGACAATCAAGGTTAGGAAGATGGTAGAAGTATCAAATCTGAGGGGGGAAGCAACCTTGGTTCTGGTAAAATTCATGAGGATGAAGACTACTCTGATGAACAGTATCCTCCCGTGGATGACAGATACAAATAGTTGGAAGATCGCCTTAATGGTATGGAAATCCAGAAAGTGCCTGGATTGGATTTTGAAGAGCTGAGTCTTATCTCGGGGGTTGTTATCCATCATAAGTTCAAGGTCCCTACTTTTTCTAATTATGATGGTGTGTCTTGACCAAAGCTTCATCTGAGGTCTTATGTTCGAAAGATCCAACCATATACTGCTGATAGAAAGTTATTGGTTCACTTCTTTCAGGAAAGTTTATCTAGGACACAAATCGAGTGGTTATATCAGCAGGAAGAAACCAATATACGTACTTAGGAAGACCTAGCTGCTACTTTTTACAAGCAATATCAATATAATGCTGACCTTGCACCAATTTGTGTGCAATTACAGAGTATGGCTATAGGCTCAAATGAAGGGCTTAAAGAGTATACCCAGAAGTGGAGAGATCTGGCTGGAAGGGTGCAACCTCCTTTATTTTACAAGGAGCTAGTGGATATGTTCATGGGATCTCTGACTGGGTCTTTCTTTAATCACCTTATCGTAAGCTCTTCGTCTGGTTTTATTGAGCTGATTCTAACTGGGGAACAAGTTGAAAGTAGTATCAAAAGTGGGAAGATTCAAGTGGTTGTGTCTTCAAGTGCTGTAGAGAAGAAATTCACTGGTAAGAAGGAAACTAGTATTGTTTATGGCCAGAAGGGTCGTGTTAGAAGTGATCGCAATCAGTATGTAGGAGTAGTGCTAATTTCTAATCTTGCACCTGCTCAGCAACAACAACAAAATAATTAGCATAGCTCAGACGCACCAAGAAGGTAGTTTACAAAGATCAGTATGCCATTATCTCAAGCATTACAACATTTATTGAAAGCAGAGTTGATTACGTTAAGGGATCCTCTTCAGAATACCAACACCTCCTCTCCTCACTACAATCCAAATGCGAAGTGTGCTTACCATTCTAATAACCATGGGCACGACACCAATAACTGCTGGGCCCTAAAAAACAAAATTCAGGATATGATTGACAACAAAGAGATTGAGTTTGATCCTCCAGAGACTCCCAATGTAATTCTTGCACCAATGTCAAAGCATGACAAAGGCATAAGTGCTATTGATGATGTTCTTTATGTTTCTACTGTAAGTGAATTAGTTACTCCCCTCCCAATTATCAAGAAGAATCTATTTCAGGTCGACTTATTTCTGGGTTGTATTGAAAGATATTACTACTGCGCAACCTAACCCAATAGATGTAGGTTGCTGAAAGAAGGCATTCAACGCCTAATGGACAATCACATAATTCTGGTTGAGAAGATTCCGTCTACTGAGAATCTGTTTCAAGACTTATTTGTAATATCCGGAACTCTTGTCAAGATCACCTCCAAAGGTCCTGTAAGGATTACTGCCAATCCAAAAGATACTCCTCTAATAATCACTGCACCTGGACCTATTCCATATTCTTCGGATAAAGCTATCCCATGGAACTATGGATCCGACGTCTACTACCATGGAGTCAAGCAAGAACTATCGATTGTTGAGAATAAAGATGTTGAAGCTACTGGTCCCAACATTGACAATATTGTTGGGACTAGTAAGGTTACTAGAAGCGGAAGGGTTTTCTCCATAAAAATCTCTTCAAAGACTATTGCTACACTAGTTAGAGTTACCGCTAGCGATTCGACTGCTGAGACTCGAGGCAAAGAGCAAATGATGGAGCCTGCCCAGACAGAGTCACCTAAAGAAGTTATAGCTGAAGAAACCTCTAGGCAAGAGTTGGAAGAGTTATTGAAGATTATTCGTAAAAGCGATTACAAGATTGTTGAACATTTTGGGGAGACCCCATCTAAGATCTCCATGTTATCCCTGCTATTGTGTTCTAAAGCCCATGCACATGCTTTGGTGAAATTCTTGAAGTCTGCTCACGTGCCACAAGAAATTTCTACTGATCAATTTGAGAGTTATGTTGCTAGCCTGACGACTGACAATGGGCTAGGGTTTTCTGATGTTGATTTAACTCCGGAATGAAGAAACCATAACAAGGCCCTGTATGTCTCCATTGAATGCAGGGGAACTACTCTAGCTCATGTATTTGTTGATACTGGTTCCTTGTTAAATATTCTACCAGGGGGTGCTCTTAACATACTGGATTGCAAAGGGGTTGTACTAAAACCTAGTGATATTATAGTCCGAGCCTTTGATGGGTCAAAGAGGATGGTATACAGAGAAGTGAATCTTCCGATCAAGGTAACTTTGCAGGTCTTCGAATCTACCTTCTACGTGATAGATATTCGAACAACTTATTCTTGCTTACTGGGACGCTCCTGGATCTATGGGGCAGAAGCTGTTACCTCAACTCTACACTAGAAGCTAAAGTATCCCGTGCAGAGAAAGGTTGTTACAATCTGTGGTGAAGAAGAGTATACGGTTAGTCACTTGAACTTATTCCAGTATGTAGAGATGGATGGTGAATTCATCAAAACTCCCTGTCAAAATTTTGAAGTTATCCCTCATGCCGCTACTGAAGACGTCTCTGTTATTCCCAAGGTTTCCAGGGTTCTACCCAGAATGGCTTCTTTGAAGGATGCTAAAGTTGTTGTAAAAGAAGGTGGTTGTACTACTTGGGGTCAGCTTCCTGACATTCCATATAAATCTAACAAATTTGGATTGGGTTTCACTGCAGAGGGTCAGAGGGTTGTTCGTCGCGGTCGTGCTGGAAGACCACCATTCTGCGTCAACAACAATGGAGTCAATGCTATAGAAGATGTTGACAGTGATTATGACCTTTACATCTGAATCTTTCCTATCATCGGCAACATACTAAGCAACTGGAAGGCCCAAGACATTATTTCAATCTCCTTTAGTATGGAGTAATATCTACTTTTTGTTTTTATTGCTTTCAAATTTTGGCTATGTAACTTTTAAACAATGACTTTAAGCCTTGTACCTTACCCGGGGCACAATGGTCCATTTGTTAAGGGTTGTCATTTCATAAACATATTTTTATTTAATAAAGCATTGGAAGTTTTACATTCAAATTTTGCACTCTCTGTCTTTATTTTACTTTTTATCACTTTCAAATAGCTATGTGTTCTTGCACACACCCACACAATCAATTGCAGATCCACATCCACTCTAGATCCTGTTGATAACAATTCTGCTATTGCCGCTTATGACTTTGAAAATCCTATTTACCAAGTCGGGGACGAAGGTGGATTATGAAATACCTGGAGAACTTGCCATACTAATAGTGCAAGAGGAAAAGGCTATCCAACCACATGAAGAGCCAAATGAAAGTTGTAAACCTGGTTACTGAAACTGACAGGAAAGAAGTCAAGATAGGCGCCAACCTAGAAGGCAGTGTCAAGAACAGGTTAATCAAGGTGTTGCATGAATATGTTGAGATCTTTTATTGGTCATACGAAAACATTCCAGGGCTTGATACTAATATTGTGGTTACCGATGAAAGAGGGTTGTTCTCCAATAAAGCATAAGGTTTATCCCTTGCGTTCTGAGATGTCAAAGAAGATCAAGGCTGAGGTTATGAAATAGTTAAATGCAGGCTTCTTAGAAGTGACATTCTATCCTCAATGGGTTGCAAATGTTGTTCCGGTACCAAAGAAAGACCTCAAGGTACGTATGTGTGTGGACTACAGGGATCTGAACAGGGCGAGCCCCAAAGATGACTTCCCACTTCCACATATCGATGTTCTAGTCGATAACACCGCTCAGCATAAGGTATTATCCTTAATGGAAGGTTTCTCGGGTTATAATCAGATCAAGATGGTGCCTGAAGACATGGAAAAACTACCTTTGTCACACAGTGGGGAACTTTTTGCTACAAGGTTATGCCTTTTGGGTTGAAGAACGCCGACGCCATATATCAGCATGCAATGGTAGCTCTGTTCCATGACATGATTCATCACGAGATAGAGGTCTACATCACCGACATGGTAGCTAGATCCCAGACTGAAGAAGAACATATTGACCATCTACACAAGTTGTTTGAGAGTCTGAAGAAGTACAACCTGAGGTTGAATCCGAACAAGTGCACCTTTGGGTGAGATCTGATAAACTCCTGGGTTTTGTTGACATCAGTAAAGGTATTGAAGTTGATCCCTCCAAGGTCAAAGCCATTCAAGAAATGTCTGCTCCCCGTACTGAAAAAGGAAGTCAGAGGTTTCTTGGGACGATTGAACTACATTTCCCGATTTATTTCTCATCTGACCGCTACTTGTGAGCCAATTTTCAAGTTGTTGAAGAAAGATCAAGTAATAAAATGGAACAACGACTGCCAGGTAGCCTTTGAAAAAATCAAGGAGTATCTTCAAGAGCCTCTGATTTTTATGCCACCAGTTGAAGGAAGACCTATAATCATGTACCTCACAGTGCTAGAGAACTCAATGGGGTGTGTACTAGGCCAACATGACGAGTCTGGTCGAAAAGAGCATACAATATAATACCTTAGCAAAAAGTTTACCGATTGTGAACCAAGATAATCACTTCTCAAGAAAAGTTGTTGCACTTTGGAATGGGCTGCTCGCCGACTAAGACAATATATGTTGACTCATACTACTTTATTGATCTCTAAAATGGATCCCATCAAATACATATTCGAGAAGCCAACTCTCTCCGGAAGGATAGCCCGATGGCAAATGGTCTTAACAGAACATAATACTACATTCAATACACCACTCAGAAAGCAATCAAAGGAAGTGTACTGGTAGATCATTTGGCTCATCAAGCTGTAGACGACTATCAGTCTATGCATTTCGAGTTCCTAGATGAGAATATTATGCTAGTCGCAGATTGTGAAGAACCTGGACCGTATGAAGAACCTGAGCCAGGATCCCGATGATCTATGGTTTTCGATGGAGCTTCTAACGTACTTGGAAATGGAATTTGTGATGTGATTATCTCTCCCAAGGGTTGTCATACGCCCTTTAGCACCAAACTATGCTTTGACTGTACCAACAACATGGTAGAATACGAAGCGTGCATCATGGGCATCAAAGGTGCTATTGATCTAAGAATCAAGTTTTTAAATGTGCATGGGGACTCAGCCCTAGTAATCAGTCAAATCAATGGAGAATGGGATATGAAGCATACGAATCTCATTCCTTATAGAGAGTATGTGTTGACCTTAATTATGTACTTTGAGGAAATTACTTTTGAACATATCCCACGAGAAGAGAACCAGTTGGAAGACGGATTGTCTACCATGTCATCTATGTTCAAAGTTAGATGGGACAATGAAGCTTCTCAAATTACCATTGAAAGACTATACGAACTAGTACATTGCTATGTAGTTGACACTGATGGAGTATATGAAAAACCTTGGTTTCATGAAGTGAAAAGGTACCTCAAGGCTCAAGAATACCCTGAAGGAGCATCTATTAACGACAAGAAATTCCTATGGAGGTTCTCTGCCAAGTTCTTCCTAAGTAACAAAATTATGTACAAACGCAACCATGACTCGACTCTCCTTCATTGTGTATCCAAGAAGGAAGCTAAGAAGATTATGGAAGATATGCACGAATGTATATTTGGTACTTACTCCAGTGAATATACTATGGCTAAGAAGATTCTGAGAGAAGGATACTTTTGGTCCATAATGGAAACTGATTTCCATCGTCACTCCAGAACTTGTCTCAAATGCCAGATCTACACCGACAAAGTATGTATTCCTTTGGTTCCTCTGAATGGCTTGACTGCTCCTTGGCCGTTTGCAATGTGGGGCATTGATATGATTGGATAAAATAAACCCACGTCTTCTAACGGACATCTCTTTATCCTCATCGCCATTGGCTACTTCAAAAAATGGGTTGAAGCGGCCTCGTTCTCCTCTGTTACTAAGAATTTCATCACCCAGTTCGTCAAGCATAACCTCATCTGTCGATATGCATCCCCGAGAAAATTGTTACAGACAATGGTACCAATCTCAACAACACCATGATCACGGAACTCTGCATGCAGTTCAAGATCAAGCACCACAATTCTTCTCCGTATCGACCAAAGATGAATGGCGTAGTGGGAGCCGCCAATAAGAATATCAAGAAGATTATACAGAAGATGACAATGATGTATAAATATTGGCATGAGATGTTACCATTTTCTCTCCATGGCTACCGCACTTCCTTACGAACATCAACTGGGGCAACCTCATTCTCCCTAGTCTACGGTATGGAAGTTGTCCTACCTGTCGAAGTTCAGATTCCTTCTCTAAGGATTATGAAAGATGCAGATTTAGACGAAGATGGGTGGGTTCAGACTAGGTTGGACCAGTTGAATTTGATCAATGAGAAAAGGCTTGCGGCTGTTTGTCACAGCCAGATGTATCAGAAGTGTATCATCAAAGCCTTTAATAAGAAAGTCAAGCATCGAGTATATCAGGTTGGCGACTTGGTAATAAAGCATATTATCCTACCGTAAGGTGATCCTAGGGGAAAATGGAATCCCACCTATGAAGGGCAATTTGTAATTAAGAAGATATTATCTAGCGGCGCTATGATACTTACCACCATGGATGGCGAAGATTTTCCGCACCCTGTGAACACGAACATAGTCAAAAGATACTACACATAAAAAACGACCTGCTAGATTGACTGGCCTAGGAAAAAATAAGGGCATCCCGATGAACCAAAAGGGTTCGGGCAAAAATTAGGGATATAAATATAAAGATTGTACACCCGACAAGTCGAAAACCTGAAAAGGAGGCTTGGGCAAAAAAGGGTATCCAGGTGGACTGAAAACCCAAAAGGGCGGTCCAAGAAAAATTAGGGATTAAAGCGTTTGACTATGTCCCGTTGGATCATCTACTTACAACAAGCTTTATTACCAATGTCAAGTTCGAATGGTACAAATCAGTTCAGTCAACTTCTTTCGACATCGAGGGATGAGATGTTCGAAGACATAGGGGCAATAGAAGAGTTGAAACCCGACGAGATCATTTACACAAATATATGTTTTGTTATTACTTTGTACTCTTTTCATTTCACGACAATTTCCTCTTACTAGGATTTCTATCTCTTTGTACAAAATCGTTTGTTTATAGGCAAATTATCAATACAAATGCGATTTCAAATTCAAAATTTTGTTTTACTTTTTCTGCTTTATTCGCAAAAACGTCAAATGACTAAATTGAATGAACATATGCATATGAATATGATTACTGTTAACAAATATATAAAAATAGGAATAAGCATTTGCTAAAGACTCTAGGAGTTAGGATAACGTTCAAGTCATCCGCAAATCCCCACAGAGCTATCTTCACAAGCTCATCTTCAACAAAGATACATTCCCCCGCAAGTCTAATATGCCTTCAAGACAGGAATTGGGACATCCTCCAGCAGTTAACCTAATCATACTCCCCAGCAGATCTCCCAAGTGGATAAAGGAGTATAATCATTTCCCCAACATACGACGGAAACTTCCTCTACATAACCCGCAGAGTTTATTTCTCCAACACTGTAAAACCCCAGCAAAATTCTCTTCTTCAGCAGGGCGCAGTTCCTCAGTAGAGCATATTTCTCCAACAAGGTTTATTTCCCCAATTGAATTTAGTTTCCAAACAGAGTTTATTTCTCCGACTACTACAAATCCCCGATAAAATTCTCTTCTCCAACAGAGCTCAGTTCCTCAACAGAGCATATTTCTCCAGCAGGGTTTATTTCCCCAAGAAAATTTAGTTTTCCAAATAGTTTATGTATCTGACTACTACAAGCACCGGGAAAATTTCCCTCTCCAACAAAGGGAAATTAAGGCTGCTATCCCTAGGGAGTTGCTACGGAATCTGAAATCGGACCAAATATCATTTGACTTTGTCATTCCCAAAAGAGTCAGCATCCGTATCAGAAACTCGGTCAGACAAAACCTCAGAAGGTTATCCATCTCTTTTATCCCTAGTTAGGGTTATAATAATTCAACTCCCCAGTAGAGAGATGAACGACCAAAGTTCTCAAACTCTTCTATCTTCAAGCAGAAATCAAATTCTCCAGCGGAGTTTCCTCAAACAGAAGGCAAGAATCCCCAACGGAGTCATTCTAAACAAGATTGAAGAATTACTTTCTTTATCCCCAGCAACAGTCGGGGATTTATTTTCCCTAATCAAAGATGTTACATGGAGCTACCATTTCTATCCGGTGACATATCACATTCATACATCATTTACAAGTATCATAGCATATGCATACGAAACGCATATAGAACACTCTCATTTACTTTGAGAACATCATTACACAATGAATTACATACACCATGACATTGCATATAACTAACTCCTTATGTTTTCAGGTAGAAGTCTACAAACAGATAAATATCGTCAACAATTTTCAAACAGGTCAAGGATTAATTCCCGAAACAAGACGGGGAAACTATCCATACGACCAGACGGCATGAATTCTCGAAACAAGACGGGTTCGCCAACAGAAAGTAGATCAGAGATTAATTCCTGAAACAAGACGGGACAACTATCTGGAGGACAGAGCGAAGATTAATTCCCGAAACTTTACGGGGAAACTATCTTTATAACCAGGCAAAGATTAACTCCCGAAACAGGATGGGGAAACTATCTATGTGACCAGGTGGTATGAATTCCTAAAACAGGACAGGTTTACCAACAAAAATAGAATTTAGATCAATTCCCGAAGCAGGACGGGGAGACTATCTACATGACCAGGCGATTCCCTTCAGAGACTAAATCTGACAAGCATTTCCCTCAAAGACTAAATCTGGAAAGCATCAACTTAAACACCTTCCCCAGAGAAGTCGTTCCTTATTGGATAAAAGAAAAGTAGGTGGCGACTCTTGCTATTCACAACATTTGCGATAAAATTCAAAACTAAGTCAGCTCTCCCATCGTATTACACACTTCATGAGGCTTAGGAACACCTGGAATCACCAATTTGCTTACATCTTAGATTTTTTCTCCAGTTTCATCATAACTATTTTTATTAGAGCTTCAATTCTTCAGGATACGTCTCTTCACCAATCATGGGTCTGGAATATCCATTATCAAGGTACTAATCGACTATTGAAGATGCTCTATAAGTTATGAAATTGTTGATTGAATATTTGTGCTTCCACTCCTTCTTTCCTTGAACCTTATTACCATTGTTTCTCTTCAATCTTGGTTTATTATAGGACTAAGGATAGCCATATAGTTTCTAACAATAAGACCTTATATGTGCATATCTACCATAGTGAATGCATCTCTAAGACAAGTTCTTGTGACTTTTATGATGAAGGGACATTGGTTGATCTTGATGCTGGGACATGTAGTCCACTATAAGAACCCCAATCTTCTTCTCAGGAGGAACAAACTTCTTAAAGGTTTTTTTGTTTTTCTTGATCATGTAGGATTCAAAACCCATTCCCTTCTGATTTCTAGACATCTTTCTAACCTTAACTATTTCATCTAGCATATTTGAACCATCATTCAACATACGCATATACTTTGTCATATTTTTACTTTTGGAGTTTAGTAAGACTACTTCTTCTTTCAGGCATGTGATGGTTGAGACCAATATCTCCTTTTCCTTTTGAAGCACACCTATGGTTCTCTTATTATTCTTCTCATTAAAGCATGCGTCCTTCCACTTTGTGTGAAGAATCCCATAAGTTATAGTAGGTTCTTCTATAGACATGTCTTCCTTTTTTTACACATATTTCCCAGTGAAAGCCATCATTGAGTTGGTTGTTTATCCTTCACTATCATCATTAGAATCAGAACAATTGATTGAGAATCCCTCTTATGTTTCTTTATGTAGGTAAGACATTCAAA
The DNA here is from genome assembly GCA_948472305.1 of Vicia faba. Taxonomy (NCBI): domain Eukaryota; kingdom Viridiplantae; phylum Streptophyta; class Magnoliopsida; order Fabales; family Fabaceae; genus Vicia; species Vicia faba. The sequence goes on along the minus strand of OX451738.1, from coordinate 257,098,568 downwards.
TTTTGATGTGACCAAATCCTTCACATTCATAACATTTAGGTTCTTTTCCTTTGATAAAATCGTCTTCATCTTTATTCTTTCATTGAGGACTGATGTCAGACATCTTGTCTTGACCATTTGTCTGCTATTGTATATCTAGCCTTCTCAAATATTTGTTGAAATTTTTACCAACTATAGCTATAACATTTGAAAAATTATCTTCAGTATCCTTATCACCTTGATCTACATTCTCTTGAGTATTAGATACAAAAGCTACACCTTTGTTCTTCTTTTCTAATATTTCATTTATAGAAACTTCAAAGGTTTGTAGGGACCCAATGAGTTCACCAACCTTTAAGATGCTTAAGTCCAGGGCTTCTTCTATAGCAATTACCTTCATGTCAAACTTTTGAGGAAAATATCTGAGGATCTTTCTCACATGCTTTTCTTCTAACATCTTTTCTCCTAAATCAACACAAATGTTGGCTATATCATGCAATTTAATGTTGAAATCAGATATGGATTCGTCTTTCATCATCTTAAGATTTTCAAAGTTAGTTGTGAGTAGTTAGAGCCTTGACATCCTAACCTTGGATGTTCCTTCATGAACAGTCTTGAGTATCTCCCTAGCTTCTTTTGCTTCAGTACAAGTGTTAATTAGTCTGAACATATTCTTGTAAACACCATTGAATATGGTATTCAATGCATTTTCCTTTCTAAATTCATCATCTTCATCTTTGGACCAATAAGCTTCACGCTTTAATCTTGTAGAACCATCTTGAGAAGTGATCATAAGATGTTTCCAACCTTTAACCAAAACCTTCCAAGCGTCACAACCTATGGATTTAAGAAAATAAACTATTGTGGCTTTCTAATAATCATAATTTATTCCATCCAAAACATGTGGCCTGTTGACTGAATCTCCATCCTTAGTGTTGTCTATTTGAATAAAAAATATCCTCCATAGAGCTCACCAAAATAGAACAGGGTTCTTGCTCTGATGCCAATTGAAATTTTTGTTCCTGAGGGGATAAATGTTAGACACAGTGTTCGAAAAACTAGTCCAACAAGTTAAACCAGATTTAGCACACAAATGGACAATCTTATAGAGTCAATGTAAAAGAAATAAATAACACCAAATACTGGTACACAGTTTGGTGCAAACAACACCTATGTCTAGAGGGAACTCTACCCAAGTAAGGAAATTCACTACTTTGAATTAGTACCCTTGTCTTCTATGAACACCAACCCCATGATGTTAAATTCCTCTTCCTAATACTAGTGACTTTCTATTTAGGCCTCCCCTTAAATATGAGAACCCCCTCACTTTCTGTCAATCACTAATCTCTAGTGATCAACTTAAATAACAACCCTATTGAATATTGAATTTACAAACCAACAACCATGCCAAGTTACTGAAGCATAAAGTGGTGTACACAAATATTAAACACCAACCCTTATGATTGCATTAGCATGTAATACAAGTTACAATAACTCAAAACCTTTGCATAAATATACTAAGCCTTGCACACAAAGTCCATGTCTCAAGCATGAGACTTGAGCCTCCTTATATAGAAACGTCTTCGGGAATTTTCTCCTTTGGATATTTTATATTACTTAGGCCTAGAAAATAGATGATTCTATTAGATATGATCTTTTACATAATTGTCTCAAAAAAATAAGATATGATTTGTTATATTTAAAATTTAAATATCCATTTAAATTTGATTTGAACATCCCCAACTGTCAAACAAATCAAAAAAACATTGCTAAAATAACAGAAACAAATCTAATTAAATCCCAATAAGAAATTGCACACTAAGCAACATCTATATGCCCTGCTTTAATACGGTGGGAGAACTGACTTGTTTTTGCGTTTGATCGCAAATGTTGCGGATAACAAGAGTCGCCACCGACTTTTCTTTTACCCAATAAGGAAAGGGTGAAAAGAACATGAAATACCTTGATACATTTTGAGTTTGGGGGTTAGGTTAGGAAAAGGAAAGGTGTTAGCACCCTTTTCATCCGTAGTTATCTACGGGCTCTTAATCACTTAGCTCACTTTTGAAAACTTGCTTTTTTGTGTGTTTGAAAATATTTTGAAAATTTTCTAATGTAAAGCGAAACTTTGTAATGACTCTTGCATCGGTCCTCAAGAGTGTATACAAAGCATTTTGAAAATATCTTTGAAAGTGTTTGTGAAATGTTTTGTTTTGAAGAGTTTTCTGAGCAAGCGATTAAAAGTTCTACCCACTCAAGGCCGTTCTTGTACTTTTCCTTCTACTTTAGATAGTATTATCCATACCATTAGTTAGTATGAAGCCCTATCGTTGGATGTGAAGGGACAGGGGAAGGGTCATGGTACGATCATTGAAGGCAACTTGTAAGGATGCTTTAGCGATTTTTGTAAGGGACTAAATCATTTATCAAAAGGAAACATCTAAAGGTTCATCGATGGACTATGATCTTTTATTCGAGGGACTTTGCTAAAGCATCCCTACTTTCGAGGGACATGACCGTTTTGTTCCAAAGGCAACAAGGGAGGTTACCCTAGAGGTGCGAGTGTGCAAATATGTTCAATTCAGTTATTTATCTTTGTAGTTAGGGTTTTCTATCATTTTATTTTTATCTTTTCATACAAACCCTAGTTACCAAGCAGTAATAACAAGTATAAAAAAACAGTAAAATGCGGAAAATAAAGTTCCTATGCTATTACATGGCTTTGGGGAAGTTACATAATAGAGAGTACAAAAAAGAAATCCTAAGCTATTTCATACTAGGATCAATAACATGATAATAAAATGCGGAAAAAATAAGCTACGCTATCATAATTGTGAAACATATACAATTTATCTCAGAAAATAAAATAAGAAAAGGAAAGAGGAAAACAAAATGATTTTTGGCGATTTTTTATGAAATTTTTTTTTTTGAAGATGACAAAAATAAACCTAAAAAAAGCTAATTAATTTTAATTAATAAAAGAGTTAATTAATTAAATTAATTAAAAAAAACCTAAAACCTAAATAATTAGGGTTCGTAAAAAAAGGGTTTTGCTTTTAATGGTTAAGTAAAATAGGGTTTAGAGGAAAATAGTTAATGCTAGCCAAAATGAATAGAGGAAGAAAAATCAAAGAAAATAGGGTTAGAAAACAAAAAATAATGCAAATGTCAGAGGTGGGTGTTGAACCCACGCCCTTTGGTTCCTCAGTATTATAGATAGCCACCAGGCCAAGCGCCGGTTGGTGTTAATAAGGCGCGCGCAATGCAACATGTATCAAATTTGCAAGAATTGAGAAAACATGAAGAAAAAAATGTCAAAAGGCAGGGATCAAATCCATTCCCTTGTACATGATTTCCTTAACGCGTTCTTCCTTGCCATTAGGGTGGCAGTTTCATATGGTCATTCAGTGACAACAATTAAATATATGATAAAACACATTGCCTAGACCAGAGAGGCGCAAGAGCCCTAGATCCGGTCGTCTTCTCCGGCGAATGTGTTCTACGTACCTGCAAAAACAAGGAGTATTAGTGATTCCCAGGGATGCCACCCCCCTAATTTGGGCCTTGTGTTTTCAACGGAACCCTTATTTTTGGCCAAATCATAATGTAGAAAGAGATACGAAGCAAATGAAGCAAATCGGTTCAGATATGCCAACATTTCATGCGGGAATTATGGGGGTCATGCAACGGTCCTATCCTATGCTAATACATCTCATAAAAGCATGAGTAACGCTAGTATGCATCAACACAACATGAAAACGAAAATATGACTTTGCAAAAAGATAAGGAAATCAGAGATGTATGCATGCTGGTTTTATGCCCTTTGGATCATCACAATCGATCCAATATTACCCTATAGTCCTTATGGAATTGAATGGGATAGGTATTTGACCTTGAGGAGGATGCAAGATAGGGTTTCGATTTGCCCTAATTTTGATATTTTTTTGGAATTTTGGAAAGGTGATCTTGTGCAAAGTTTCTGTGACTTGTCTTTTCTGAAATAGATGGAATATATAGAGATGAATTAGGTCAAAAGGTTGGGCTTGGACTTCTGTTGAGAAGCCTTTTATTTTATCTAATTTATTTTGAATTTTAAATAAATAAAAAATATATAATAAAAACCCAAGTGGTGTATGAATAAGTTCAGAGGTTCACAATGAGGCCTTATGCACGTTTGGATCTTGAAACATCAGCCTGTTACCCAAAAACTCAAGTTTGATCACTGTAACATGGTGGGATAATTGACTTGTTTATTTTTGTGTTTGATCACAATTTTTGCGGATAGAAAGAGTCGCCACCGACTTTTCTTTTATCCAAATAAAGGAAAGGGTGAAAAGAACAGGAAATACCTTTGAGATTATTTTCTTGAGTTTGGGGGGTGGGTTATAAAAAGGGAAGATGTTAGCACCCTTTTCATCCTTAGTTATCTACAGGCTCTTAATTGCTTGCTAGATCATTACTTTTTTTTGAAAGTATGCTTTGTGGTGGGTTTTGAAAGTGTTTTGAAAAGCTCCTTCGTTTAGGCTAACTTTGTAATGATTCTCGTCTCTATAAGAATGTATACAAAGTGTTGGACCTTTGAAAATATATCATGGAAAGTGTTGGTGCATTTAGAAAGGTGTTTATGTTGGAAGATGAGAAAGCAACTAAGAACGTTTCTACCTACTAAAAAAGTCTTTGTTCTTTTCCTTCTTTGATATTTCTATCTTGCCATTGATTGGTAAGAAGCCATATCTTTGGATGTAAAGGGATGGGCGTGGGTCATCGTATAGTCATGATAACAATGTTGTGAGATATCTTAGCATTTCACTTGAGGGACTAAGATCATTTGTAAGGAAACATTTGAAGCGTCATCAAGGAACTATGATCTTGTATTTTTTATTGTTTTTTGCTAAGACATCTCACATGCATAACATGACAATTTTTCATAAGGCAACAAGTGGAGTTAATCCTAGAGGTGCACGTGTGCAAAGTGTGTTTGATTGCATGCATTTTTGTCTTTTGATCAGGGTGGTCTACTTGTTCATTTTATCTTGCCATACACCCTAATTACTAGCATTTTGTATAAAGTAAAAAAATGAAGAAAGATAAAATCCTACACTATTACAACCATATTGAATTGCATGCAAATATAAAGGCAAAAATAAAATAAAAGCAAGAAAAAGGGTATTTTCGATTTAGGCAGAAAACCCTTCAATTCTGTACTTTTTGGCTCTCTATTATTTGGCCTAAAAAGAGTGAAGGCATGACTCTCGATTGGGGCCCGGGGGTGAGCATGTTGTGCCTTTCGATTGAGTTCTGGAGGCCAACATGTTGTGCCTTTCGAATGAGCCTGGAGTCAGCATGATGTGCCTTCTGGATGCCTCTTTCGTTTGACCTATAGGTTAGTGTGGAAGCCAAAGGCTTCGTTTCCTATTTCTTGTTTATTTTGTTTGAACTCTTCAAAAGCAACATGGCCTAAGGCCATGCTAGGATTACCTTATGGTCAGCTTAATACTTAATGCATGTTTAGGTAAACAAGAAGTAAAACGAAAGGATTAGCTCTAAAAATATATTAAAAGGATGGAAACAAAAAGAACAATGGTATGTGCAAGTTTGAAACGAAAGGAAAGCTTATTTACATGCTATGCTGGAAATGAAGGGTCCAAGGTTAAGAATGACTTACCTTGCTGGAGGCTGGAGCGTGTGTTGGAACTTGGAGTGGTTACCTTGAACGCTCCTATATTTGAAGGGACGGACCAAGGGTTAGGCCTTTGACACTGGATTCGAAAGAGCAAAACAAGTAAAATGTCCTTCTTGCTGGATTCGAAGGATATCAAGATGTAAGGATATTTCAAACTTGAAAGAGATAAGTATTTGGATTCTGGGTTTGTGTTTTCACAAGTGTTTGAGTGTTTGAGAACTTTATGGTGCTTGAGAATTTTGAAGATTTGTTCCTCTCCTCTTTTTCCCGTTTTTTTAATATTTGCAAAGGATCTCTCTATTTATATAGAAAGGTTTTGGGAAGTTTGGGAGTAAAATTAATAAAATAAGGCTCAGCTGGAAAGTAAATGTCCACTTGTGTCATGATCCCAAGATGAGATATCAAGATGAATGGTTTAGATGGATTGCTTCCTGCAGAAGGAAGACAGGCGCAAGGCTCAAGAATTTTTTTTCTAAAAGTAGTATTATACTATTAAGTGCAAGTTTTCTTGGACAACAAATGGGTAAAAGCCTAATTTTAACTGTATAAACAATTAAATATAGAGTGAGTAATAGGTTTTAGGCCTGAAAAGCAGAAACACGTAGCCTAGCCCATGGGTCTAATGTTCAACTTGACCCTTTGAATCGAATCCTCCATCCTTCCACAACTTTTGACCAGACTAAAACAACATTCGTTCCCACCAGTTATGTGTCCTTCGAGTGGACCAAACATGTATTCTTTGAATGGGCCAAACATGTATTCTTCAAATGGGTCTCTTGTATGGCCTTCGACTGGGTCTCTTGTGTTGCCTTTGAATGGGTCTCTGCATGTTGAAGTGTATACAAATGTTTTAATTGAGAGTTTGCGTCCAGTCGAAATTGGCAAAAAGGCAGTCTATGCCTTGTGGATGCTAGCATGAAGCAAGTCAGGGAAGGCATAAAGGAGGCCATGTCCTAGGCGAAGCTGACACGAAGGTGGCCAGCGCCTTGTGGTCGAAGGAAACTTTGAAGGAGTCTTGGTCTTGTGCTGAAGACAAACTGAAGAGGGATACGTGCGCTGGTGACACGCTGATGGGTCTTTTGCCCAGTGGGAGTTTTTGTGAATCGAAGGCCAATTTGGAGAAGTTCTTGCTTTTGTGTGCTGAAGGCACGCCTAGAGGGATAGTTTTCCTAGTAGAAGTAGGAGATAAGCTTGCTCCAAGGAAAATAAATGCTCAATCTAAGCAAAGATCCAACTTGCATGCGGGTAGCTATTGCATTTACGAGTCAAGCCAGCATGCAAAGGCAGTGGTTCAATCGAAGGAGTACTGACAAGAAGCCATTCCCCTTTGTATCGAAGAAGGCTATTTTAAAGGGAAAACATGCCCAGTCGAAGCTTGTGTACAACAAGCAAGCAACAGTCTAAGGCTTCAGTCGAAGTTTGGAAAATTGAGGCAAGCTTGGAGGAGGTTAGGCGCTCAATCGAAGCCTGTCCAAATACCAAATCGAAAGACCTTTCAACATGCCAATCGAAAGACTTTAGCTAAGATGCCAATCACAGACTCCTTGTTAAAAAATTTTATTTGTCCTTTAATCAAATGCTTGTGACCACCCATATAAGAAAAAATCTCAGAAAACATGAGAGGGCAAATTTTGGGGTACAACAGCTGCCCCTGTTCAATCTTCTTAAACCTGAGGATTTAGATTGGCTTGTCTACCTTTCGTGATCTGAAGGTGGAAGATGATTGAACACTAGACTGCTCAGAAATTTGCACTCGCATGAAATAACATTGATTGTTGATGATGTAGGGAATGAGCTTACAAATTCCATTTGGAGGAGATGACAAAGAGTTGTCAGAGACGGGATTAAAGATGCCATCTAGAGTGACTGGGGGGAGGTATCAGGATAAATTTTTGATTGATTTATACTGAAATAGTAGATGTTTTTTTCACGTTTTTAACTAGAAGAGATAAATCTAACCAGAAGAGGTCTTTATTTGATGGTTGATTTTTTTCCTGCAAGGAAGAGGATTAGTTGCATGCAGATGTATGCATGGCGTAATGATGTTCTCAAAATAAATGAGATTATGCTATATGCATTTGTTATGTATGCATCATGGTTTTATGAATGTGATGTGTTTATTGCAGCGTGTCTTTGTCTAGAAAAATAAATCCTTGACAACATGTTGGGGAATCTTGGGAGGCTGAATCCCTAATTGTTGTTGGAGAATAGATGTATCTTCAACTTTGTTTAGAATGTTTTCGCTGGGAATTCCTGTTCTGTTGTTTGAGGAGAAACTCCGCTGGGGAATATTGGCTTATTTAAGAAGACTCTGTAGAGAGTGTTGATCTCTGCTTGGGGAAAAGAGTTTAGGAGTCTTAGCTACTCGTTGCTCTACTGGGGAGTTATTCCTGACTGGAGAGAATCAAAAGTTAGTTGTTATCTGGTTGAAATTCAGGCTTGGCAGCGACTTACCGAGGAAGATTAAATTAACTGTTATATGGTCGGATTCCAGGCTTCACAGGAAATTACTTGGGAGAGTGAAGTTAGGTTGTTATCTGGTCGGATTCCAATCTTCGCAGCAACTTACTAACATTAAACTGCTATCTGGTCGGTTTCCAGGTTTCAAAACAAATTTCTGAGGTAGATGAAGTTAATTGTTATCTGGTCGAGCTCCAGGCTTCACAATAACTTACTTGAAAGGATGAAGTTGAACTGATATCTGGTCGGGTCCAGGTTTCACAGTAACTTTCTTGAAAGGATGAAGTTAAACTGACATCTAGTCGGGTCCAGGCTTCACGGTAACTTGCTTGAAAGGATGAAGTTGAACTGATATCTGGTCGGGTCCAGGCTTCACAGTAACTTGCTTGAAAGGATGAAGTTGAACTGATATCTGGTCGGGTCCAGGCTTCACAGTAACTTGCTTTAAAGGATGAAGTTAAACTGATATTTGGTCGAGTCCAGGCTTTACAGTAACTTGCTTGAAAGGATGGAGTTGAACTGATATATGGTCGGGTCCAAGCTTCATAGTAACTTGCTGGGGGTAGAAGCAAACTTTACTGGGGAAAGAAGTTAAGCCATTATCTGGTTGAAATCCAGGCTTTACAATATCTCAAGAGGTTAGACTACTATCTGGTCGGGTCTAGACTTCATAGTAACCAAAAATTGTTTGAATAGAAATGATTCCGTTGGAGGGTGTATCATTTTGTTGGGGGATAAACCTTGTTGAAGAGAATATTTGATGACTTGTTGGCAAGGTTAATTCCTTAGGAAGAAATCCACAAGGCTTCTTCTTTTAAGACCAACTCAGCTAGGGAGAGAATTGTCGAGAGGTTAAAACTTTGGCTGGGAGTTGTCTGGATCCAACTTTATGGGGACTTGACTGGGGGTCATCCTATGAAAAGGACTTTAGGGAAACTTGTCACTCCCCCTAGTAGCAAGTATTTGTGTCACTTCCAAGAAATGTTTTCCTGACCGTACGTAACCTTTTGTTGGAATTCACGTTTAATGCTCCAAGTGATTCAGATACAGACCTACCCCTGGTATATTCAACATTTCTTGAGAGATTTCTTAGAATCTTGACTGGACTGCCCCAGATGTGTTGGACAGTGACACATCATGCCCCCTTGCTCATAAGAGATCTGTTATTGGAAGTGTCTTCCCACTTGAAGTGATTTTGTTCATTGAGAGAGTTTTTGTTCGCTGGATATTTATCGTGTGAATTTCTTCGCTGTCAAATAATTAGCCATATGCAAACATCGATATTCAAATAATGCAAAGTTTATGCTTGTCTTGCAGTTTTGAAAATGCATTTTTAGCAGATAAATTTTTTTTGTAAGAATATGAATTCAACTCAGAATTTGGAGTAAACCTTACAGGAGTCAGGATACCTTTTGTAACAGTATGCTTTCGAACTAACCTATGCTTCAATTAGGACTTTTGAAGGTTTGTAGTGTGGCTTGGTTCACGGTTTAAGAAACAAAGGATAAGGCTCAAAGTTTATTTGTACCCGCCTATTCTTCGTGATGTTCTTCAGTCCTAAACTCAGTTAATTGTGCGTTTGAACTCTAATTGAGTCTGAAATTACGTCTTGGTGATGGTTCAGACAGGTTAAGTTTGTTGGAAGGAAGTCATTTTTTCCATATTTTCCATGTTATTGATGATTTGTAGTGACCTCTTTTTGATTTATTATCCCTGATTTTGCCTGACTGTTCTTGTTTTTGAGATTACAGTCAGCGGGATACCCCAATTTTTCTTAAGTCTCATTCGTAGGTTTTGACTTAGTGGAATTTTCTTTTGAGAGATAATGACTGCCTATTTGATAGGGAGCCATCACCATATTTTGGTTCAGAAGGAATGTTTTTGATGTCATTCATTGTATACAAAGTGAAAGTTTCCGACTGAACGCGCATTTGACATAACTGAGAGACTAACCTGCCACAAGTTTTGATTAATGGTTTCAAATTGTGTAAAAAGGAAACTACTACTTCTTTGGCTGAAAGGGGTTGACTAGGGATTATCCTCCTTATAACTCCAGTGTTTAGGAATTAAACGAACGCTTGTACATCGTCAGCAAGGTCTGTCCAAAAGCATACTGTATGAGATTAAGGCACTGTTTTCGTCATCCTCCTTCTAAAGGCTTATAACTTTTAGCAAGATTTGAATGTCATAAAGAGATTAAAAATCATAGTTTAAATATAGTGAAAACGAATGGATGAATTCAAGACAAACATATGCAATGCATTAATGAAATAGAGTTTAACATTAATAGATAAGTGTTTGAACAACAAAAGAAAATACAATTGAAAATTCAAAATGAACTGGAACGCTCAATGATTTGGCATGGGAGCAGTGATCATGTTTGGAGTCTCAGTAGGACCGAACTCAATCACCTTAGCGTCAACCATATTACGAATCTTGTATTTCAGCGCCCAACAATCGTTAGTATCATGCCCGGAACTGCCAAAATGATAAGCACATATTGTATCAGGATTGTAGTTAGGGGAAGAAGTTTTGGGGTTTGGATGAGGTCCTATTAATGTGATCAGATTCATCCTTAACATGTGTTGCAATGCTTGTGACAGTGGCATGTTAATGTTGGTAAACTGTCTCTTGGGCTCTCCTTGCCTTTGCTGATTTCCCCATTGTTGTCGCACTGATGCAAGACTAGAGATCAGGACTGCCCCCACATGTTGGTCGTGTTTATTCTTGTTATGACCCTCTTGACCATATACATCATATGGCTCTTTCTTCCCATTATATATCTTTTTCTAAGTATCAAAGGGTGTAGCTCTTTGGATCTTTCCTCTTTTGATTCCAGCTTCGACCCTTTTGCCAGTCAGTATTATCTCGGTGAACCCGGTTGAGGAACTTCCGATTAGGTGATTGAAGAAAGGTCCCGTCAAAGTTCCCATAAAGATGTCAATTAGTTCCCTGTCAGTTTAGGGTGGCTTCACCCTGCCAGCCAAGTCGCTCCACTTTTGGACGTATTCTTTGAAGCCTTCGTTGGAACGCATGGTCATATTTTGCAATTGCACACGAGTTGGTACAAGATCAGGTTGTATTGGTACTACTTGTAGAAAGAAGCATCCAAGTCTTCCCAAGTGTGAATGTTGGAATTCTCCAATTGATAGAACCACTCAAGTTGTGTCCTAGCTAAGCTCTCTTGGAAGAAATGGATCCAGAGCTTCTGATCAGTAATGTATGATTGAATCTTGCGGACATAAGACTTCAGATGCATCTTAGGACAAGAGACCCCTTCATACGTGACAAAGGTATGGGTTTTGAACTTTGGTGGGATGATCACCCTAGAGACCAAACCCATGTCTCCTAAGTCCAAACCAGGCACAACTTAGATCTCCACAGCTTTTAGTCTGTCTTCAAGTTATTTGTATTTTTCATCTACCGGTGGATACTGCTCCTCAGAATAGTCTTCGTCATCAATAGATATGTTAGATCTAATGCTTCTAGGTTCCTCTTCTTGAATGTCTTCTTCTTCAGAAGAAGCATCCTCTTTTTGAGCTAGTTGGTCATGCCCCTTGGACCTTTTTCCCACGTTGAGGATGACAGCCCTTTTCTTAGTCTTCTTCTTGCTCTCTTTGGTGAAGAGTGTTTTCAGATCTTCCTACCCCTTGTCTAAGTTCATGAGCATTTGTTGGAACTGAGCGTTTTGTGCTTGGAGATCCTTCACCGTCTGTTCCATATCCATCTTCATGAAATAAACAATATGAAGATAAGGAAATATGTGTGGGAGAAACCTGTCATGATATGATGCATGGTAAGTGGATGCATGTTTTCAAGGATCTCGCGGGGTAAACACAAGAAGATGTTAGAAGTTGAAGTTTGATCAACAACTTTGATTGGAGAACTTTGTATCGGTGAATGTCCTTCCACGAGAATCAAGCTCACCATGTCAAGTGGGTTGTAGCCCTTGACTCAAGTTACCGTGCTTTGGTCTTGACGACATTTGGTTAGAGGAAAATAAGTCCTCTCTCCCCTTGATAGACGCCTAGTTCAACGTGACCCTGCATCATAGGCCCTTGAGATCCTTGAAATGGTTATTTAAAATGCTATGGTATGATGTTATGATGTTATGTACAGATATGAAAAATAAGCAAGTTGTTATGTACAAATAGTCATATATACAAAGCAGACAAGTCCTTAGGTTTAGGCTTGTATGGAGTTTGTAGGTAAGTACCATCTTGAATTTTAGTTGGCTCGACCTGTCCTAGTAATAGTAACCGGGTTCTAAGGGATCTCAATATCACTGATCTTTATTCATCGGGCATTGTTTCAGCACAAGCCTCTTTAACATCGACCGAAATATCCCAAAAGTCCGATCTCAATGAGCGTAGTATCGAGTATCAACCAACTTCGGACTGCACCAAAGATGCCTACCTCACTACTTCCTAAAGGCCAAGTTGTTAAATTAAAGGTTCTAAAGTCAATTAGTGCTTCATGACACCACACAACGACCCCGTATTCTCCTTGACTACTCAAGGGCTACCGGGTACCAACAAATGTGTCACACTAACATAGCTATTTCTTAGACCATGTCGGTATACACCGCACAGTTTCCACAACTTATTGCTACTTACCTAAAAGGTGTCCCAGATCTGGGTAGAGGATCAAAACAAGCCCAAACAAAGAACCATAATATAAAGAAAACAAGTCAAAAAAATAAAAGCAAGTAACGGTGATCTAGCCCTAAGGTAACCCCACTTTTAATTTCATCCCCAGCAGAGTCGCTAGTTCTGTAAGACGGTGAGAGAATTGACTTGGTTGTTTTTGCGTTTGATCGCAATTGTTGTAGATAGCAAGAGTCGCCACCGACTTTTCTTTTATCCAAATAAAGGAAAGGGTGAAAAGAACAAGAAAGACCTTTAAGATTATTTTCTTGAGTTCGGGGGGTAGGTTATGAAAAGGGAAGGTGTTAGCGCCCTTTTCATCCGTAGTTATCTACGGGCTCTTAGTTGCTTTCTAGATCATTGATTTTGTTTGAAAGTATGCTTTGTGGTGGGTTTTAAAAGTGTTTTTGAAAAGCGCCTTCATTTAGGCTAACTTTGTAATGATTCTCGTCTCTATAAGAATGTATACAAAGTGTTGGACTTTTGAAAATATTTCATGGAAAGTGTTGGTGCAATTAGAAAGGTGTTTGTGTTGGAAGATGAGCAAGCAACTAAGAATGTTTCTACCTACTCAAAAAGTCTTTGTTCTTTTCCTCCTTTGATATTTCTATCTTACCATTGATTGGTAAGAAGCCTTATTTTTGGATGTAAAGGGACGGGCGTGGGTCATCTTATAGCCATGATAGCAATGTTGTGAGATATCTTAGCATTTCTCTTGAGGGACTAAGATCATTTGTAAGGCAACATTCGAAGCATCATCGAGGGACTATGTTCTTATATTTTTTATTGTTTTTTGCTAATACATCTCACATGCATAACATGACCATTTTTCATAAGGCAACAAGTGCAGTTAACCCTAGAGGTGCACGTGTGCAAAGTGTGTTTGATTGTATGCATTTTTGTCTTTTGATCAGGGTGGTCTACTTGTTGATTTTATCTTGCCATACACCTTAATTAATAGCATTTTGTATAAAGTAAAAAAGTTTAGACAGATAAAATCCTACACTATTACAACCATATTGAATTGCATGCAAATATAAAGGCAAAAATAAAATAAAAGCAAGAAAAAGGGTCTTTTCGATTTAGGAAGAAAACCCTTTGATTCTGTACTTCCTGGATCTCTTCAATTTGGCCTGAAAAGGGTGAAGGCATGACTCTCGATTAGGGAATTAGGGTCAACATGTTGTGCTTTTTGATTGAGTCCTAGAGGCCAGCATGTTGTGCCTTTCGAATGGGCCTGGAGTCAGCATGTTGTGCCTTCTGGCTGCCTCTTTAGTTTGACCTGGAGGTTTGTGTGGAAGCCAGAGGCTTCGTTTCCTATTTCCTGTTTCTTTTGTTTGAACTCTTGAAAAGCAACATGGCCTAAGGCCATGCTAGCATTACCTTATGGTCAACTTAATACTTAATGCAAGTTTAGGTAAACAAGAAACAAAACAAAAGGATTAGCTCTACAAACATATTAAAAGAATGGAAACAAAAATAACAATGGTATGTGCATGTTTGAAATGAAAGGAAAGCTTATTTACATGTTATTCTAGAAATGAAGAGTCCAAGGTTAAGAATGACTTACCTTGCTGGAGGATGGAGCGTGTGCTGGAACTTGAAGTGGTTACCTTGAATGCTCCTGGATTTGAAGGGAGAGACCAAGGGTTAGGCCTTTGACACTAGATTCGAAAGAGAAAAACAAGTGAAATGTCCTTCTTGCTGGATTCGAAGGATAGCAAGATGTAAGGATGCTTCAAACTTGAAAGAGATAAGTATTTGGATTCTGGGTTTGTGTTTTCACAAGTGTTTGAGTGTTTGAGAACTTTATGGTGTTTGAGAATTTTGAAGATTTGTTCCTCTCCTCTTTTTCCCCTTTATTTTATCTTTGCAAAGGATCTCTCTATTTATAGAGAAAGGTTTTGGGAAGTTTGGGAGTAAAAATAATAAAATAAGGCTCATCTGGAAAGTAAACGTCCACTTGTGTCATGATCCCAAGATGAGATAAAAAGATGAATGGTTTAGATGGATTGCTTCTTGCAGAAGGAAAATAGGTGCAAGGCTCAAGAAAAACTTTTCTAAAAGTAGTATTATACTATTAAGTGCAAGTTATCTTGGACAACAAATGGGTAAAAGCCTAATTTTAACTGTATAAACAATTAAATATAGAGTGAGTCATCGGTTTTAGGCATGAAAAGCAGAAACACGTAGCCTAGCCCATGGGTCTAATGTTCAACTTGATCCTTTGAATTGAATCCTCCATCCTTCCACAACTTTCGACCAGACTAAAACAACATTCGCTCCCACCAGTTATGTGTCCTTCGAGTGGACCAAACATGTATTCTTAGAATGGGCCAAACATGTATCCTTTGAATGGGTCTCTTGTGTGGCCTTCGACTGGGTATCTTTTATGGCCTTTGAATGGGTCTCTGCATGCTGAAGTGTATACAAATGTTTCAAAGGGGAGTCTGCGCCCAGTCGAAACTGGCACAAAGGCAGCCTATGCCTTTTGGATGCTAGCATGAAGCAAGTCGGGGCTGGCATAAAAGAGGCTATTGCCTAGGCGAAGCTAGCTCGAAGGTGGCCAGTGCCTTGTGGTTGAAGACAAATTTGAAGGAGTCTTGGCCTTGTGATGAAGACAAACTGAAGAGGGATATGTGTGTTGGTGACACACTGAGGAGTCTTTTGCCCAGTGGGTGTTTTTGTGAATCGAAGGTCAGTTTGGAGAAGTTCATGCTTTTGTGCGCTGAAGGCAAGCCTAGAGGGATAGTTTGCCTAGTATAAGTAGGAGATAAGCTTACTCCAAGGAAAATAAATGCTCAATCGAAGCAAGGATCCAGCTTGCATGCAGGTAGATATTGCATTTGTGAGTCAAGCCAGCATGCAGAGACAATGGTGCAATTGAAGGAGTACTAACAATAAGCCTTTCCCCTTTGGATAGAAGGAGGCTATTTTAAATGGAAAACATGCCCAGTCGAAGCTTGTGTACAGCAAGAAATAGTCCAAGGCTTCAGTCGAAGTTTGGAAAATTGAGGCAAGCTTGGAGGAGGCTAGGCGCTCAATCGAAGCCTATCCAAATACCAAAATCGAAAGACCTTTCAACATGCCAGTCGAAAGACTTCAGCTAAGATGCCAATCGAAGACTCCTTGTTCAAAAATTTTTATTTTTCCTTTAATAAAATGCTTGTGACCACCCATATAATAAAAAGTCTTGGGAAAGATGAGAGGGAAAATTTTGGGGTACAACGATCACTTTTGATTTCATGCATTTTCTCAAAATTTCCCAACTTGCACCAATCATAACTCTCTCAATATTTATCATATGAAGGTGATTTTTGACTTTTTGGAAAGCTAAGATTTACTCTACAATCTCTATGTTGGTCATTTTTCTATTTGAAGACTTTATCTTGATGTAAGTTGCCTTGACAAAAAGTGTCTTTTTGTTGACTTTTGAAATGACCTATAATGTTTTGGCCCATATCTCTCAAATGAAGCATTTTTTGGACTTGAGATTACAGAGAAAAATTTGTAGAGAATTGAATTTCCTTCAAAATGAGCTTTGTTTGAGGAAAATATAATGAAGCATGTGAAATTTATGCTTGGTCAAAGTTTAGTTGGCTTCTTCTTAAGAAAACCCTAATTTAGTAACTTTTGACTTTTGACGAATCTTGAGTTTTCTTGATGAATTATGATCAACCCTTGATCAAATGATGAATATGACTTCAAAATCTTTATGTTGACCAAAAATCTTGAGGTTTGACTGTATGTTGACCATAATTGACTTTTTGCCCAATATAGTTTATTTTCAGTCATTTGAGCAATTGACTGAGCAAACTTGTGATGAAAGACTTGAAACCTGTCATGAGCATTGTTGGAGACATATATGAAACCATGAAATCCACTTGAGGCATTAGAAACCCAATCTTCCTTAATAAAAGTGAAACCCTAGTTATAGGTCCATCACTTAGGAGGAGAATTTGTCTGATCAATTCTTGAGTAACCTTAAGCAAATGAAAACCCTAGGAGCATGAGGAGATATCTTGAAGAAAAGTGGGAGGCCAAATTTTGGGGTATAACAGCTACCCCTGATCAATCTTCTTAAACCTGAGGAGTTAGATTGGCATGTCTGTCATTCTTGATCTGAAGATAGAAGATGATTGAACACCTAAGTGCCCATAAATTTGCACTCACATGTGCATGAAGTAACACTGTTGGTTGATAATATTTCTTGAGTGGACTTAAAGATGCCATTAAGAAATATGACGGAGTGTTATCGGAGATGGGCTTATAGATGCCATCTAAAGTAAATGTTGATAGGAGTATCAGAATGAGTCTACGCTTGATTGTATCTGAAAAGTATACTAGAATGAGTCTGTGTCTGACTGTATCTAGTAGATGTGCTAGGGAGTGTCAGAATGAATCTTATGTCTCGACTGTATCTGAAAGTGGACCAAAATGAGTCTTTACCCGACTGTATCCGAGATCTGTGTTAGAATGAACCTACGCCTGGTTGTATCTGAGATCTGTATTAGAATAAGCCTACTCCTGGCTGTATCTAAATATATACCGAAATGAATATTAGAATGGAACTACGTCTAGATTGTATCTAGATGGTATCTAGAAGATATAATGGAATGAGTATACGAATGGATCCATGTTTTGATCGTATATGGAGTTTATTTAGAATATGTTCTAGAATGCGTATCATAATGGATTTATATCTCGATCGTATCTGAACTATATCTAGAATATGTATCGGAATGAGTCTATGTCTTTCTGTATTCGAAATATCATCAGAATGAATCATCGATTGATTGTATCTGAGTTGGCAAATTGTTGGCAATATTTATCTATTTGTGAACTAACTTGAAAGAAAATAAAGTTAGTTTTATGCAATGTCATGATGTGTGTAATGTATTGCGTAATGATGCTCTCAAAATAAATGAGAATGCTATATGAATTTCGTATGCATATGCTATGATGTTTTTTAAATGATGTATGGATGTAAGATGTTGGTAATAGTTGCTTTGTATAACATCTTTGACTGGGAGAATAAATTCCTGATTGTTACTGGGGATGAAGAATATGAATCTTCCATCTTGTTTAGAATGTCTACACTAGGGATTCTCGATTCCCATTTGAGGATACTCCGCCGGGGACGTTCGACTTCTGCTTGAGGATAGAAGAATTCCAGGAACATTGGTCGTTCATCGTTCTTCTAAAGGATTTGATTCTTATGTACCGTAACTGGGGACAAAAGAGATGGATAACCCTTTGATGTGCTGTCTGGCCAAGTTTTAGATATGGATGCCAACTCTTCTGGGGAGGACAAAGTTGAATGACATCTGACCAGGAAAGAGAATCCTGTCGGGGAATTGTGATAATTGTAGAAATAACCTCTGTTTGGGAAATAAGCCCTATTGGGGAAATAAACCCTGCTGGGGTAATAAACCTTACTGGTG
The DNA here is from genome assembly GCA_948472305.1 of Vicia faba. NCBI lineage: Eukaryota > Viridiplantae > Streptophyta > Magnoliopsida > Fabales > Fabaceae > Vicia > Vicia faba. The sequence continues at coordinate 257,080,356 of OX451738.1, read as the reverse complement.
AAGAGAATTTTGCAGGGGATTTTACAGTGTTGGAGAAATAAACTCCACTGGAGAATTAAATTCTTGTAAACTGTGTTGAGGAAATAATTTCTGATGGGAATCAGAATTTCTTAAGTTGTGTTGAGGAAGTTTCCACTGTATGCTTGGGAAATGATCAAACTCCCTTATCTGCTAGGGGACCTATTGGGAAAGACGATTATGTGAACTATTGGAAGATGCCCTAATTTCTGTGTGAAGGCATATTAGACTTGCTGGAGAATATATCCTTGTTGGGGATGAGCTTGTAAAGATAGTTCTGTAGAGATAATTCCATAGAGATTGCTCTGTGGTGATTTATGGATAACTTGAACACTACCCCAACTCCTAAAGTCTTTAGTAAATGCTTATTCCTATTTTTATGCATATATTTGTTAACAGTAATCATATTCATATGCATATATGTTCATTCAATTTAGTCATTGGACGTTTTTGCAAACAAAGAAGATAAAATAAAAAAAATTGAATTTTGAATTATATTTGTATTGAAAGTTTTCCTATAAACATGTGGTTTTATACAAAAAGTAAAAAATCCTAGTAAGAGGAAATCTTCGTAAAATGAAAAAAGTACGAAGAAAAATAGAGAAAAATAGCTATGTTAGAAACGATCCCATCGAGTTTCAACTCTGCTTTTGCCCTATGTCTTCAAGCATCTCATCCCTCGCTGTCGGAAGAAGTTAACTAAATTGATCTGTACCATTTGAAATTGACATTGATAACAAAGTTTTCTATAAGTAGATGATCCAACGGGACATAGTCGTACGCCATAATCCCTAACTTTTTCCTGGACCGCCCTTTCAGGGTTTCAGTCCACCGGGATAACCTCTTTTTGCCCAAGTCTCCTTTTCAGGATTTCGACTTGCGGGTGTACAATTTTTTATATATATCCCTAATTTTTGCCTGAACCCTTTTGGTTTATTGGGATGCCCTTATTTTTGCCTAGGCCCATAAACCTAGAGGGTCTCTTTTATGCGTAGTATTTTTTTACTATGTCCGCGTTCACAGATGTGGAAAATATTCACCATCCATGGTGGTAAGTATCATAATACCACCAGAAAATATATTCTTGATCACAAAATGGCCCTTTGTATGTGGGAGTCCATTTTCCCCTAGGATCACCTTATGGTAGAATAATACACTTTATTACTTAATCACCAGCCTGATATACCCGATGTTTGACCTTCTTATTAAAGGCTTTGATCATGCGATTCTGATACATCTGACCATGACAAACAGCCACAAGCCTTTTCTCGTCAATCAAGTTTATTTGGTCTAGCCTAGTCCGAATCCATTCATCTTTATCTAAACACGTGTCTTTCATAATCCTTAGGGAAGGAATCTGGACTTCGACAGGTAAGACGGCCTCCATGCTGTAGACTAAAGAGAATAAGGTTGCCCTAGTTGATGTACATACTGAAGTGCGATAACCATGAAGAGAAAATGGAAGCATCTCATGCCAATCTTTGTATGTCACTGTTATTTTCTGCAAGATCTTCTTGATGTTCTTGTTGGTGGCTTCCACTGGGCCATTCATCTTTGGTCGATACGAAGAAGAATTGTTGTGTTTAATATTGAACTGCATGCATAGTTATTTGATCATAGTATTGTTGAGATTGGTACCATTATCTGTGATGACCCTTTCAGGTATGCCATACCGACAGATGAGGTTATACTTAATGAACAGGGAAATAACATTCTTGGTAACAGAGGCAAATGAGGCTGCTTCAACCCACTTTGTGAAATAATCAATAGCGACGAGGATGAAACAATGCCCATTAGAAGTGGTAGGCTTAATCTCTCCAATTATATCAATGCCCCAGATTGCAAACGACCAAGGAGAAGTCAAGACATTCAGAGGAACTGGAGGCACATGTACTTTGTCAGTGTAAATCTGGAATTTATGACAGGTTCTGGAATGATGATGGAAATCAGTTTCCATGGTCGAACAATAATATCCTGCTCTCATAATATTCTTAGCCATTGTGTTCCCACTGGAGTGAGTACCAAAGATCCCTTAGTGCATATCTTCCATAATCTTTTCAGCTTCCTTTTTTTCCACACAACAAAGCAGAGTTAAATTATGATTGCGCTTGTACAAAATTCTGTTACTCAGAAAGAACTTGGAAGATAACCTCCATAGAAATTTCTTGTCATTGATAGATGCCCCCTCGGGGTACTCTTAAGCCTCGAGGTATCTCTTTACTTCATAGTACCAAGGCTTTTCCTCTACTCTATCAATATCAACTTTGTAGTAATACACTAGTTCGTCTAGTCTCTCAATAGTAATTCGAGGAGCTTCAATATCCCATCTTACTTTGAACATAGATGACATGGTAGCTAATGCGTCTTCCAATTGATCCTCTTCTCGTGGAATATGTTCAGAAGTGATTTCCTTGAAGTACATAATTAATGTCAACACATGTTCTCGATAAGGAATGATATTTGGATGCTTCGTATCCCATTCTCCTTTAATATGACTGATCACTAGGGCTGAGTCCCCGTATACGCTCAAGAACTTGATTCTCATATCAATTGCAGCCTTGATACCCATTATGCACGCTTCTTATTCGGCCATGTTGTCGGTACAGTCAAAGCATAATCTAGCGGTGAAGGGCGTATGTCAACCTTTGGGAGAGACAATTACAACAACGATTCCATTACCAAGCGCGTTGGAAGCTCCATCAAAAACCATAGTCCACTGGGATCCCGACTTAGGTCCTTCATACGATCTAGGTTCTTCACAATCTGTAACTAGCATAATATTCTCATTCGGGAACTCAAAATTGATAGACTGGTAAATGTCCGCAGCTTGATGAGCAAAATGATCTTCCAGTACACTTCCTTTTATTACCTTCTAAGTAGTGTACTGAATGTTGTATTCTGTCAAGACCATTTTCCAACTTGCTATTCTTTCAGAGAGAGCGGGCTTTTAAAATATGTACTTTATTAGGTCCATTTTAGAGATTAACAAAGTAGTATGAGTCAACATATATTGTCTTAGTCGGCTAGTATCCCATGCCAAAACACAACAATTTTTCTCGAGTAGTGCATGTTGTTTCACAGTCGGTAAATTTTTTGTTAAGGTAGTATATTGCATGCTCTTTTCGACCAGACTCATCATGTTTCCCTAGTACACACCCTATTGAGTTCTCTAACACTATTAAGTACATGATAAGGGGTCTTCCTTCAACTGGTGGCATCAGAATTTGAGGTTCCTGGAGGTACTCCTTGATTTTGTCGAAGGCTATCTGACAGTCGTTGTTCCACTTCACTATTTGATCTTTCTTCAGCAACTTGAAGATTGGCTCACAAGTAATGGTCTAATGGGAAATAAATCTGACAATTTAGTTCAATCGTCCCAGGAAACCTTTGACTTTCTCTTCAGTACAGGGAGCTGGCATTTCTTGAATGGCTTTAACCTTGGCAGGATCAACTTCCATACCTTTACCACTGACTACGAAACCTAGGAGCTTACTGGATATTACGCCAAAGGTACACTTGTTCGGATTCAACCTCAACTTGTACTTCTTCAACCTCTCAAACAGCTTGTGCAGGTGGTTGAGATTTTCTTCTTCAGTCTGAGACCGGGCTATCATGTCATCGAGGTAAACCTCTATCTCATGGTGGATCATGTCATGGAACAAAGCTACCAAAGCATGCTGATATATCACACCGGCGTTATTCAAACCGAAAGGCATAACCTTGTAACAGAAAGTGCCCCACTGTGTGACGAAGGTAGTTTTCTCCATGTCTTCAGGTGCTATCTTGATTTGATTATAACCTGAGAAACCATCCATGAAAGAAAATACTTTGTGTTGAGCAGTGTTGTCAACCAAAACATCGATATGCGAAAGAGGAAAGTCATCTTTGGGGATTGCCCTATTCAGATCCTTGTAGTCTACCCACTTACTCACCTTTGCTTCCTTCTTAGGTACTGGTACCACATTCGTAACCCACTGACAATATGACATAACAACTAAGAAACTTGTATTGAACTGCTTCATAACCTCAACTTTGATCTTCTCAGACATCTCGGTACGCATACGACGAACCTTTTGCTTTATTGGAGAATAACCTTCTTTCATTGGCATCTGGTGAACCACAATATCAGTATCGAGCCCTGGCATGTCTTCGTATGACCAAGAAAATATTTCAACATAGTCACGCATTATCTGGATTAATCTATTTTTGACACTGTCTTCTAGGTTTGCACCTATCTTGACTTCTTTCTTGTCCTCTTCAGTACCCAAGTTCATAACCTCGACTGGATCTTCATGTAGTTGTATGGGTCTTTCTTCCTACATTAACAACCTAACAAGATCTCCAGGTACTTCACAATCTTCCTCACCTTCTTCCTCGACTTGGTAAATCGGATTTTCGAAGTCATAAATGGCAATAGCAGAATTGTTATCAATGGGATCTGGAGTGGATATGGATATGCAATTTGTTATATGGGTGTATGTAAGAACACATAGTTATTTTGAAAGTGATAAAGTAAAAGAAAGACAAAGAGCGCAAAATTTAAATGCAAACCTCCAATGATTTATTGAATGAAAATATGTTAATGAAGTATGACAATCCTAACAAATGAACCGTTGTGCCCTGGGTAAGGCAAAAGGCTTAAAGTTATTGTTTTAAAATTACATAACCAAAACTTGAAAGCAAAAAGAAACAAAAAATAGCATTTACTCATGACTAAAGGAGATTGGTATAACGTCTTCAGTCTTCCAATTGCTGAGCCTGTTGCCGGTGATGGGGAAAATCCAGCTGTCTAGGCCGCAGTCACTATTAGGATCTTCTACTGCGTTGACTCCATTGTTGCTGATGCTGAATGGTGCTCTTCCAGCGCGAGCATGACGAACAGCCCTCTGAGCCTCTTCAATTAAGCCCAAACCAAATTTGTCAGACTTGTAAGTAATTTCAGGAAGATGACCCCAAGTAGTACAACCGCCTTCTTCTACCACAGTTGTGGCATCCTTTAGAGAAGCCATTCTGGACGGGACCCTGGTAACCTTAGGAATAGAAGAAATGTCTTCAGTAATTGTAGTTGTCCAAGGAATAACTTCAAAAGTCTAACATGGAGTCTCGATGAATTCCCCGTCCATATCGACATACTTGAATGAGTTCAAATGACTCACCATGCACTCTTCTTCATCACAAATTGTAACAATCTTTCCTTTCACGTGATATTTCAGCTTTTGGTGTAGGGTTAAAGTAACAGCGCCTGCCCCATGAATCCAAGGGTGTCCAAGTAAGCAGGAATAGGTCGGATGAATTTCCATTACGTAGAAGGTAGAGTCAAATAACTGTGAACCCACTATGACCAGAAGATCCACTTCTCTGTGAACCATCCTCTTTGAACCATCAAAGGCTCTTACCATAATATCACTGGGTTTCAGCATAACCCATTCATAATCAAGTCTGTCTAGAGCACCCTTTGGCAAGAAATTTAGCGAGGAACCCGTATCAACCAACACATGAGCTAAGGTAGTGTGTCTGCATTTGATAGAGACATACATGGCCTTGTTATGGTTTCTTCCTTTGGGAGTCACGTCGGCATCAGAAAAGCCTAGCCCATTATCAGTTGTCAGGCTGGCAACATAATTTTCAAATTGATCAGCAAAGATTTCTTGTGGCACGTGAGCATACTTTAAGAACTTCACCAAAGCCTGCACATGGGCTTCAGAACAAAACAAAAGGGATAACATGGATATCTTGGAGGAAGTTGGTCCCAACTGTTCAAAAATCTTGTAATCACTTTTTTGGATGATTTTTAGTACCTCCTCCAACTCTTTCTTGGAGGTATATTCAGTTGTAACTTCTTTACGTGCCTTCGTCTGGGTAGGCTCCATCATTCATTCTTTGCCCCGAGTCTCAGTAGTTAACTTGGTAGCAGTAACACAAACTGGTGTGGCGACATTTTTCGGAGATATTTCTGGAGAGAAAACCCTTCCACTTCTAGTAACTTTACTGGTCCCGGTAATATCACCAACAGTGGGATCAATAACTTTAGTACCTTCATTTTCAGTAGTCAAAGGTTCATGCTTGACGCCATGGTAGTAGACGCCGGCCCCATAATTCCAAGGGATAACTTTATCCGAGGAATATGGAATTAGTATGGGTGCGGTGATTATCAGATGAGCAACTCTAGGTTTGGAAGTAATTTTCATGGGGCCCTTGGAAGTGATCCTAATAGGAGTATCGGAAATTACATATACCTCTTCCAGCTCCAAGTCTTGAAACAAATTCTCCATAGAGGGAGTCTTCTCAACTAGTATTATGCGGTTGTCCATCAGACGCCGAATACCTTCTTTCAGCAGGTTACAACCATTGGGTTGGGTTATGCAGTAGTAACATCTTTCAATATAACCCAGAAATAAACCAGATTGAAATAGATTCTTCTTAATAATCAAGATGGGAGTAGTCAATTCACTTAGAGCAAAAGCATACAAAACATCATCAATAGCACTAATGCCTTTGTCGTGCTTAGGCATAGGTGCAGTAATCACATTGGGGGTCTCGGGAGGATCAAACTCAATTTCTTTATTGTCGATCATATCTTGAATTTTGTTTTTCAAATCCCAGCAGCTATTTGTGTCATGCCCAGGACTATTGGAATGATAGGCACATGTTACATTGGGATTGTACTTGGGGGAGGAAGTGTTGGGATTCTGAGGTGGATCTCTTAACGTTATCAACTCTGCCTTCAATAGATGTTGTAATGCTTGAGATAATGGTATGTTGATCTTCGTAAATTGTCTCCTTGGTGCGTCTGACTTATGTTGATTGCCTTGTTGTTGTTGCACAGACACATGATTAGAAATTAGCACAGCTCCTACCGTTTGGCTGCGGTCACCTCTAGCATGACCTTTGTGGACATACACAACATTATTTTCCTTCTTACTGTTGAACTTCTTCTTCACAGTACTTGAAGATGTAGCCACTTGAATTTTCCCACTTCTGATTCCACCTTTAACGTGTTCCCCTATTAGTATGAGCTCGGTGGATCCGGATGAAGAGCTTCCGATCAGATGATTGAAGAAAGGTCATGTCAAAGTACCCATAAACATGTCAACTAGCTCTCTATCAAACAAAGCAGGTTGGACTCTTCCAACTAGATCTCTCTATTTCTGGGCATAATCTTTAAAACCTTCGTTAGAGCCCATAGTAATACTTTGTAATTGCACACAAGTTGGTGCAAGATTAGCATTGTATTGGTATTGTTTGTAAAAAGTGGCAGCCAAGTCTTCCCAAGTACGAATATTGGTCCCTTCAAGTTGAAAGAAACACTCCAACTGTGTTCCCGATAAGCTTTCTTGAAATAAGTGCACCCATAACTTTCTATCAGCAGTATGGGGTTCAATCTTCCGAACATATGACCTTAAATGAAGTTTGGACAGGAGACACCGTCATACTTTGCAAAAGTATGGACCTTGAATTTATGAGGGATAACAACACCTGAGACTAATCCCAGCTCCTCAAAATCCAACCCAAGCACTCTCTGGATTTCCATAGCATTGAGACAATCTTCCAGCTATTTGTATTTGTCATCAGCAGGAGGATACTATTCATCTGAATAGTCTGCTTCTTCTTCATCAGAACCCTGGTTGTTATTCTCCTCAACTTTCACACTCTTATCATCTTCCTCTTGGTTATCATATTCATTTGATGGGACCTACTAATCTAGAGCCCTCTTGACCGGAACTTTGAGTCTTCTCCCCATGTTGAGGATAACAGTTGGCTTCTTAGTCTTCTACTTTATCTCTTTGATGATGAGTGCTTTCAAGTCTTCCTTCCCTTTGGCTAAGTTCAGGAACATTTGTTGAAATTGGGCATTCTGAGCTTGAAGTTCTTTGACGGTTTGTTCGAGAGCCATCTTTAACTGAAATAAACAGCAAAAAGATGAGAAAACCTTCCTTGGGAAATACCTGCTATGATATGATGTGTATTGCATGTAGATGCATATGCAATGTTTTCAAGGATCTCGCGGGATGAACAAAAATGAAAGGTTAGAAGTTGAGTTTGGCTGCAACTTTGAATAAAGAACTCGGTGTCTTTGAACGTCCTTATATGAGAATCAAGCTCACTGTGTCAAGTGGGTCCTAGCCTTTAACTCAAGTGAAAGTACTCTGGTCTTTGACGACATCTGGTTAGAGGAAAGTAAATCCTCTTGCCCCTTGCTAGAAGTCTGGTTAATGATAAACCTGCATCACAGGTCCCTGAGATCCTTGAAAAGGTTAGTGAAAATTCCATGGTATGATGTCATGATGCCATGTTTAAACAAGATAACAAACACAAACAAATCACACAAAGGCCTTAGGTTTAAAGGCTTGCATGAGGTCTGTTGGTAAGTACCCTTTTCTATTAAAGTCAAGTTGGCTCAACCTGTCCTAAAAAGTAATTGGGTTCTAGGAGTGTCATATCACCGATCTTTCTCGCAGGTTTTATTTCAACCGAGCAACTGACTTGCCACCCAAATATCCTGAAAGTCGAATCTCAATGAGCATAGTATCGAGTATCAACCAACCTTGGACTGCACTAAAGCCGACTTTCTCACTACCTTCTAATGACCAAGATGGGTAGATTAGGGTTCTAAAAGTCAGTTAGTGCTTATGACACCACGCGGTAGCCCAATGTTATCCTCGACTTACTCAAGGAACACCAATACAAACCAAAGTGTCACAATAACGTAGCCATCACTTTAGCCATATCAGTCTACACCGTATAATTTCCATGATCTATTGCTACTTACCTAAAGGTAACTAGATCCGGGTGTAGGATCTTTGCAAGAATTACGAACCCAAACAACCCCTTAAAATAAAGCATGCAAAAAAAATTAAGCAACTTAAAAGTGATCTAAGCCTCAAAGATAACCCCTCTTTTTTGTTATCCCTAGCAGAGTCGCCAGTTCTGTAATACGGTGGGAGAACTGACTTGTTTTTGTATTTGATCGCAAATATTGCGGATAGCAAGAGTCACCATCGACTTTTCTTTTATCCAATAAGGAAAGGATGAAAAGAACAGGAAAGACCTTGATAGATTTTGAGTTCGGGGGGTGGGTTATGAAAAGGGAAGGTGTTAGCACCCTTTTCATCCGTAGTTATCTACAGGCTCTTAATCGCTTAGTTCACTTTTGAAAACTTGCTTTTTTGTGTGTTTGAAAATATTTTGAAATTTTGCCAATGTAAGGCGAAACTTTGTAACGACTCTTATATCGGTCCTCAAGAGTGTATACGAAGCGTTTTGAAAGTTTTTGTCAAAGGTTTTGTTTTAAATAGTTTTGTGAGCAAGCGATTAAAAGTTCTACCCACTCAAGGTCGTTCTTGTACTTTTCCTTCTCCTTTAGATAGTTATATCCATACCATTAGTTAGTAGGAAGCCCTATCGTTGGATATGAAGGGATATCCGAAGGGTCATCGTGCGGTCATTGAAGGCAACTTGTAAGGATGCTTTAGCAATTTTCGTAAGGGACTAGATCATTTATCGAAAGACAACATTGAAAGGGTCACCGAGGGACTATGATCTTTTATTCGAGGGACTTTTCTAAAGCATCCCTACTTTCGAGGGACATGAACATTTTGTTCCGAAGGCAACAAGGGAGGTTACCCTAGAGGTGCAAGTGTGCAAGTATGTTCAATTCAGTTATTTATCTTTACAGTTAGAGTTTTCTATCGTTTGGTTTTTATCTTTTCATATAAACCCTAGTTACTAAGCAGTAATAACAAGTATAAAAAAACAGTAAAGTGTGGAAAGTAAAGTTCCTACGCTATTACATGGCCTTGGGGCAGTTACATAATAGAGAGTGAGGAAAAGAAATCCTAAGCTATTACATACTAGGAGAAATTACATGATAATAAAATGCGGAAAAAATAAGCTACGCTATTACAATTGCAAACCTATACAACTTATCTAAGAAAATAAAATACGAAAAGGAAAGAGGAAAACAAAATGTTTTTTGGCGATTTTTTATGAAAAAAAGGTTTTTTATGATGATAAAAATAAACCAAAAAGAATCTAATTAATTTTATTTAATAAAAGAGTTAATTAATAAAATTAATTAAAAAAACCTAAAACCTAAATAATTAGGGTTTGTGAAAAAAGGTTTTTTTTAATGGTTAAGTAAAAATAGGGTTTATAGGAAAAGAATTAATGCTAGACAAAATGAATAGGGGAAGAAAAATCAAAGAAAATAGGGTTAGAAATAAAAAAATAATGCAAATACCAGGGGTGGTGTTGAACCCACGCCCTTTTCTTCCTCAGTATTATATCTTGCCACCAGGCCAAGCGCATGTTGGTGTTAGTAAGGTGCACGCAATGCAACATGTATCAAACCTGTAAGAATTGAGAAAACATGAAAAAAAAGTCAAAAGGCAGGCATCAAACCCACGTTCTTGTACACGAATGCCTTAATGCGTGCTTCCTTGCCCCTGGGGTGGCTGTTTTATCCGGTCATTCAATGACAACAATTAAATATATGATAAAACACATTGCCTGGACCGAAGAGGAACTGGAGCCCTAGCTCCGGTCGTCTTCTCCGGCAACTATGTTCTTCGTATCTGCAAAAACTAGGAGTATTAGTGATTCCCAGGGACCCCCTAATTTGGGCCTTGCGATTTCAATGGAACCCTTATTTTTGGCCAAATTGCATTGTAGAAAGAGATACGAAGAAAATGAAGCAAATCAGTTCAGATATTGCAACCTTTCATCTGAGCATTATGGGGATCATGCAACGGTCCTATCATGTGCTAATACATATCAGAAAAGCGTTAGTAATGTTAGTATGCATCAACACAACATAAAAGCGAAAATATGATTTTGCAAAAAGATAAGGAACTCGAAGATGTATGCATGCTAGTTTTATGCCCTTTTGATCATCATAATTGATCCAATCTTACCTTATAGTCCTTTTGGAATTGAATGGGATAGGTATTTGACCTTGAGGGAGGTTGCAAGATAGGGTTTCAATTTGCCCTAGTTTTGATATTTTTTAGAATTTTGGAAAGGTGATATTGTGCAAAGTTTCTGTGGCTTGTCTTGTATGAAATAGATGGAATACATATATATGAATTAGGTCAAAAGGTTGGGCTTGGACTTTTGTATGAAAATCCTTTTATTTTATCTAATTTATTTTGAATTTTAAATAAAAAAATAAAAAAATAAAAAGAATAAAAACCCAAAGGGTGTATGAATAAGTTCAGAGGTTCACAATGAGGCCTTATGCACGTTTGGATCTTGAAACATCAGCCCATTAGCCCAAAAACTCAAGTTTGATCACTTTTGGTTTCATGCATTTTCTCAAATTTCCCAACTTGCACCAATCATAACTCTCTTAATATTTATCATATGAAAATGATATTTGACTTTTTGGAAAGCCCAAGATGTCCTCTACGACCTCTATGTTTGTCATTTTTTCCATTTGAAAACTTTATCTTGATGTAAGTTGCCTTGAAAAAAAGTGTCTTTTTGTTGACTTTTGAAATGACCTGTAATATTTTGGCCCATATCTCTCAAATGAAGCATTTTTTTGACTTGAGCTTAGAGATACAAAATTGTAGAGAATTGATTTCCTCTAAAATAAAATTTGGTTGAGGAAAATCTGATGAAGCATGTGAAAGTTGTGCTTGGTCAAATTTCAATTGACTTCTCCTTAAGAAAACCCTAATTTAGTAACTTTTGACTTTTGATGAATCTTGAGTTTTCTTGTTGAATTATGATCAACCCTTGATCAAATGATGAATATGAATTAAAAATCTTGATGTTGACCAAAAATCATGAGGTTTGACTGTATGTTGACTATAGTTGACTTTTTTCCCAATACAGTTGATTTTCAGTCATCTGAGCAATTGACTGAGCAAACTTATGATGCAAGACTTGAAACTTGTTGTTATACCGCAATTTTTGTCCCTAAGATTCCTCTATCATCTCATATCAACTCAATCATATCAAGATTACACTTGGGATTGGTTCTTATCCCTATCTCTAGGTTTTCTCATGAGGGATCACCAAGCTCTTTGATTTGTATATTATGATCATATATGTCTGGTGTGGATTAACTTTTAAATAATAAATACAATGAATGTTTTTATCTAAATGATGATACTATAGGTGAGGGCACAACACATTTCATCAGGTTGATTCATAGGTTCATGAGTTTATTTCCATGCCCTCTTCAACAAATCTTCATTGAGATTCAAGCTTCATCATTGAGAATGCTTTAAAGTAATATCCTGACAAGGTCTACTATGATTCATCATGCCTCAATTTGTCAAAATAAGTTAAAAGATGCAAGAATTTATTGAAGAGGTTTGACCTAATTGGATAACTTTTTGATTCCTTGATAACAAGTTCATAACTCTCTCAATTCTTAATATTTGGAACTGGTTATTGTTCCTATGGGTTCTTATTATCATCCACAACAACTTCTATTCACATGGTAAAAGTGATTATGCAAGAAATATTGTCAAAATTGAAAGGGGTTTCCAGGTCATTTTGGTGCTCTAGAAGCTAGGGTTTTGAACTTCTAAGGGCTATATCTTGTTAATCTTTTGAGATTTTTGAGTGATTCCAAAGATATGCTTCTATTTAAAGGGTTATCAACCAATCACTTAAAAAGTTTCAAGCAAAATTTGTATGGAATATTCCTAATGATGGATAAAGATTACAAGTCCTTTAGATAGGCCATCAAATTCCCTTATGTGACTTCAAAAAGTCATAACTTGATCAATTTTTATCTCCTTGAGCCTATTATTTTTTCACAATGATCTTAAGAATGTGAACTTCAACTTTTATTTTATGTTCAAAGCTTGAAAATGGTTAGAAGATGCCTCAAAAACTCAAAAGATTATAGGTCACCTCATGATTTTTCACCAAATTCAAAGGATCATAACTTGTTCAACATTTGGAATTTTTGAGTGAAACAAGTTTCACAATACTCTTTAAGGAGTTCACTTCAAGCTAGCATCAATGATCAAAGCTTAATTTTTAAGAAAGACCTTGTTTGGAGTCAAAACATTATAGGACTTTTTTTTGAGAAAACATTTAGAATTTTTCTAATAACAAAAAGTCAGCGCATTTTTTATGATTTTGACCAAGCACAACTTTTAGCTCAAGCATCCAAATTATCTATATATTTGCACATTGTAAATATTGTTACCTTATGTGATACGGTGGGAGAACTGATTTGGGTGTTTTGCGTTTTATTGCAAATGTTGCGGTTAGCAAGAGTCGCCATCGACTTTTCTTTTATCCAAAAGGAAAGGCTGAAAAGAATAGGAAAAACCTTTGAGATTATTTGTGAGTTCGGGGGGTAGATTATGAAAAGGGAAGGTATTAGCACCTTTTTCATCCATATTTATCTATGGGCTCTTAGTTGCTTGCTAGATCACTTTCTTTTGTTTGAAAATGTGCTTTGTATGGTTTTTGAAAGTATTTTGAAAAGGTGTCATCGTTTAGGCAAACTTTGTAATAGTTCTCGTTCGTACGAACATATACAAAGTGTTGATCTTTTGAAAATGTTTCATGTTTGGAAAATTTTTTGAAAGTGTTTTTGAAAGTGTTGGTGTTTATTTTGAAAATAGGCAAGAGTGTTTGATTTGAAATTGAGAAAGAAACTAGGAAAAATCTACCTACTCAAAAGTCTTTGTTAATTTCTTCCTTCCTTTGATATTGCTATCTTACCATTGATTTGGTAAGAAGCCTTATCTTTGGTTGTAAAGGGACGGGCTTGGTACGTTTGTATAGTCATAGTAGGAAACCTATGAGACATTTTAGCGATGTCGTTTAGGGACTAGATTGTTTAGCGAAGGCAACATCGAGGGTTATCGAGGGACTATGATCTTTTATCGAGAGTCTTTGCTAAAACGCCCATGTTCGAGGGACATGACTATTCTTCTGAGGCAACAAGTGAGATTACCCTAAGGGTGCATGTGTATGAATAGTGTGTTTGATTACATGCATTTTATCTTGACTAGGGGTTGTCTACTTGTTGGTTTTATCTTGCCATACACACCTAATTACTAGCATTTGTACAAAAGTGATAAAAAATGCATAAAATAAATCCTACACTATTACAACCATATTGAAGTGAATAAAAATATAAATGAAAAAATAAAATAAAAAAAGAAGAAAAATGATCTCTTTTGATTGGGGGGATGAGAACCCTTTGATTCTGCTTTTGTTAGCCTCCTTCGATTAGGGCTGGCATCAGCAAGGTCAAGGCCTTCGATTGGGAGTTAGCACCATTCAAGTCATGGCCTTCGATTGGGCTTGGTAGTCAACAGGGCGCGCCTTCTGGTTCTACCTATTTGCCTTGTTGCCTTCTTCGATTAGGGCTGGCATCAGCAAGTCATGGCCTTCGATTCTGTCTTCTCAGCCTCATTCAACTGGAACTGAAATTAACATGAGCATGCATTCTGGATGGGCCTGGAAGTTAGTATGGAAGCCCAAGGTTTCGTTTTATACTTCATTCCCCCTATTTCTTTCGTTTGAGATATTAAATGGCAACATGGCCTAAGGCCATGCTAGTATTTGTCTTGCAAACAATTTAATACTTAAAGCATGTTTAGGTAAACAAGAAGCAAACAAAAGGGTTAGTTCTGAAAATATATTAAGAGGGTGGAAAAGAAAAGAACTAAGTATTTTGTACATGTTTCAAACGAAAGGAAAATTTACTCACATGCTATGCCATGAAACGAAAGTTTCAAGGGTAAGAGTGACTTACCTTGCTTCAACCTTGAATGTGAACTGGGCCTTGAATGGTGGCTCTGAGTTCTCCTGGATTCAAAGGGAGGGGCCAGAAGCTAGGCCTTGGATGCTGGATTCGAAGGAAGAAAGAAACAAGTGTTATGTTTCTTTCCAACTTAATTCGAAGGAGACTGAAGTGTGGGGAGTTCTTCAGAATCGAAAGAGGTGAGTGTGTGATTCCGAGTTTGTTCTTCACAAGTGTTTAAGGACTTGAGAGTTTTTGTTGTGTTTGAGAAAGTTTGGAGATTCGTTCCCCTGGTCTAAAGATCCTCTCCAGCCTTGCAAAAAATTCCTCTATTTATAGAGAAAAAGTGGACATGTTGTAGTAGCCAGCTTTGTAAGGATATAATAAAATATATGTAATGTGAAAGTAAAAGTGGGGGGCCTTTTAGAAGTTGGGGTGCAGAATATGTGACTTATACTTCTGGCCCTCTGATTATACAAAGATTTGGAAGCAACATAGTTTGTCAAGTAGGGTAAGGCCATGAGATTTCTTCATATTTGCTTCAAACGAAACCTGCTTCGTATGGCTCTGCTTGGATTCGAAGAAGCTGATTCGAAGGGGATCCAAATTCCAATCGAAGCTTTGCATGTAGGTACTTTTGTCCAATCGAAGAGTTTTCCTTGCATGGGGCACATGTGGCCAGCAGGTCATGGCCTTCGATTGCAAGCATGCAGGTAACATACTTGTCCAATCGAAAGGCTTGCCCTGCATGGGGCACTTGTGGCAGCAAAATTTGGTATTCAAAGCAAACATGCAGGCAGCATGCTTGGTGAATCGAAAGGTTTGCCTTGCAGGGGGAACTTGTGGCCAATAAACTTTGTATTCAAAGTAAACATGCAAGAAGCATGCTTGGTGAATCGAAAGGTTTGCCTTGTAGGGGGCACTTGTGGCCAGCAAACTTGGGATTCAAAGAAAACATATAAACAATGGAAGACACAAACGAAGCCTGCAACAAGAAGTCAAATGCCCAGACAAAAGAGGCAAGCTAGCAATAATTTTTGAGCAATCGAAGGAGGTGTAAAGTCCAATCGAAGGAGGCCTATTTTTCTCCAAATTTGTCAAAATGTTATTTTTATCTTTTTTCTCCCTTTTTGATAGTTTCCTTTTAATTTTGGTACTGGAAAATCCCAATACACTTGTGCAAGCTTGAATCCTGAGAATCTTTGTGAGAAAACCCTTGAGAATTGATAGGGAAAATTTTGGGATACAACAGTTGCGCTTGTTCAATCTTCTTACACCTGAAGAGTTATATTTGGAAAATCTACCATTCGTGACTTGAAGGTGGAAGATGATTGAACACTAGAGTGCCCAGAAATTTGCACTTGATGATGTTGTGGTTGATTGTTTGGGGAATGGGATTGAAGATGCCATTTGGAGAAATGATGGATAGTTGTTAGAGATGGGCTTATAGATGCCATCCAAAGGTGACTGTTGACAGAAATTAGACTAAGTCTAAATTCTGACTTCAACTGGGGAAGAATCAAAATAAATCTTTGGAGCGATTTATCTGAACCATAGGAAATGTCTACCAAAGAGAATCAGGATAAACCATTGAGACATTTAAACTGAACTAACAGAGGTCTTGGGATGAGTATCAGAATAATATCCATAAATGAATTGTATTTGACTTGTATCTGAGAGGTGTACTAAATGAGCGTCAGAATGACATCCGCGTCTGGATCGTATCTGGACTGTATTTGAATGAGTGACAGAATGACATCTGAATCTGGATCATATCTGGACTGTATTTGAATGAGTGACAGAATGACATCTGAATCTGGATCGTATCTAGACTGTATTTGAATGAGTGACAGAATGACATCTGAATTTGGATCATATCTGGACTGTATTTGAATGAGTTAAAAATGACATTCGAATCTGGATCGTATATGGACTATTTTTGAATGAGTGACAGAATGACATCCGAATCTGGATCGTATCTGGACTGTATTTGAATGAGTGACAGAATGACATCCGAACCTAGATCGTATCTGGACTGTATTTGAATGAGTGACAGAATGACATCCGAATTTGGATCGTATCTGGACTGTTTCTAGAAGGAATCTGGAGTAAGTATCCGAATGTCAGCCATATCTTGATCGCATGTGAACTATTTCTAGAAGGAATATGGAGTAAGTATCAGAATGTCATCCATATCTGGATCGTATCTGAACTATTTCTAGAAGAGAATCTGGAGTAAGTATCAGAATGTCAGCCATATCTGGATCGCATCTGCACTATTTCCAGAGGAGTTCCTTGGTCGCTTGTCATTAAATGGAAGAAATGAATCTAACCAGAGGAGGTCTTTGGTCGCATGTCATTAACTCGAAGAAATAAATCTAACCAGAGGAGGTCTTTGGTTTCCTGGGTAGGGATGCTTCATGATGAGTCAGTGTAAAACTTCATCTTGGAAAGAGAAGGAACCTGGGTAGGGTTGCTTCATCTAGTCGTGTAGATAATTGCCCTGACTTGTTACAGGTATTAATCTCTGACCTAAGAAAGAAAGATAGTTTTTCTGGCTTGTTACAGGTATTAATCTTCAATCTCCTGTCCACAGATAGTTTTCCTGGCTTGTTATAGGTATTAATTTGGAACTTGAAAATTATTGGTCGTTGAGATAGTTATCATGTCTGGTTTCAGGTATTAATCTCTAACATGAGAAAGAAAGATAGTTTTCCTAGCTTGTTACAGGTATTAATCTTCAATCTCTTCATGTAGATAGTTTTCCTGGCTTGTTACAGCTATTAATCTACAATCACTTGTCCACAGATAGTTTTCCTAGCTTGTTATAGGTATTAATCTGGAACTTGAAATTGTTGGTCGTTAAGATAGTTGTCATGTCTGGTTTCAGGTATTAATCTCTGACCTGAGAAATAAATATAGTTTTCCTTGATTGTTACAGGTATTAATCTTCAATCTCTTCATGTAGATAGTTTTCCTGGCTTGTTACAGGGGTTAATCTACAATCACTCGTTCGCAGATAGTTTTCCTGGCTTGTTACATGTATTAATCTGGAACTTGAAAATGGTTGATGGTAGCCATCTGTTGATTGACCTTTTCCTGAAAAGGTAAAACATTAGTTGTATGCAATGTCATGGTGTATGGAATGCATGGTGTCATGATGTTCTCAAAATAAATGAGATTGTGTCGTATGCACTTATCATGTATGTAAATAGGATGTATGAAATGTTAAATTTTTATTGAAGTGTATCTTTGTACAGGAAAATAAATCCTTGACAAATGTTGGGGAGTCATTAAATTCCGGACTACTGTTGAAGAGTAGGTGTGTCTTCAAACTTTGCTTAAAATGTGTCCACCGGAGATTCCTGTTTTATTGTTTGAGGAGAACTCCGTTGGGGAATATTGACTTTGTTTGAGAAGAAAATTCTATGGAGAGTGTTGATTCCTGTTTGGGGAAATGAGTTCAGGAGTCTCAGTTGTCCGTTGCTCTACTAGGGAGTCATCTTTTGATGGAAAGGACGAAGTTGAACTGATATCTGGTCGGGTCCAGGCTTCACAGTAATTTGTTGGGGATTGTAGAGTAGTCTATTGGGTAAGAGGAGATGTGGTCTTTTGATTTGTAGTAGTCGGAGAGGCAAACTCAAGCTGGGGAATCCTGCCGTTTGTTGGGGAAATAAACCATGTTGCCAGTTTGTTAGAGGGGTGGCGACTTCACTAGGGAAAATCCTCGAGGATTCTTGAGGTCGACTCAGCTGGGGAAAAGGTTTTCAGAGATTAAACTTTGGCTGGGAGTCATCCTATGAGAAGGATTTTGGGGAGATTTGTCACTGCCCCTAGTAGAAAGTGTTGGTGGCACTGCCAGGAATTAATTGACTGTACGTAACCCTTTTTTGGGATTTGCGTTTAATGCCCCAAGTGATTTAGATGGAGACATGCCCCTGGTTATTCTGCACTTCTTGAGAGATTTCTTGGAATCTTGACTGGATTGCCCCAGGTGTGCTGGATAGTGACATATCATGTCCTCTTCCTTAGGAGATCTGTTATTGGAAGTGTCATCCCATCTTAAGTGACTTTGTTCACTGAGAGAGCTTTCGTTCATCGGATATTCGTTGTGTGAATTTCTCTATTGTCAAACAAATAGCCATATGCAAACAACGATATTCAAATAATGCAAAGTTTATGCTTGTCTTGAAATTTTGAAAATGCGTTTTTAGCAAGAAATTTTGTAAGAAAATTCAACTCAGGATTTAGAGTAAAGCCTTACAGGAGTTAGGATACCTTTTGTAACAGTATGCTTTCGAACTAACCCATGCTTCAATTACGACTTTTGAAGGGTTGTAACGTGGCTTGGTTCACGGTTTAAGAAACAAAGGATAAGGCTAAAAGTGTATTTGTATCCACTCGTTCTTCGTGATGTTCTTCAGTCCTAAAATCAGTTAATTGGGCGTTCGAACTCCAATTGAGTCTGGAATGACGTCTTGGTGATGATTCAGACAAGTTAAGTTTATCAGAAGGCAGACATTTCTTGCAACATTTTTCATGTTGCTGAGGATTTGTAGTGACCTCTTTCTTTTGATTTGTTATCCCTAATTTTTTCCTGACTGTTCTTGTTTTGAGATTACGGTCAGCGGGATGCCCCAGTTATTCTTAAGTCTCCTTTGAAGGTTTTGACTTAGTAGGCTTTTCTTTTTGAGAGATAATGACTGCCTATGTGATAGGGAACCATCGCCGTCTTTTGATTCCAGAGTAATTTTTTGATGTCATTCGTTGTATTATCAAATGAAAGTTTACGACTCGAGCGCGCATTTGAATTAACTGAGAGACTACCCTGCCCCAGGTTTTGATTAAAGGTTTCAATTTGTATAAAAAAAGAAAACTTCTACTTCTTTGGCTCGAAGGGGTTGACTAGGGGTTATCCTCCTTATAACTCCAGTGTTTAGGATTTGAAAGAATGCCTGTATATCGTCAGCAAGGTCTGTCTAAAAGCATACTGCATGAGATTATGGCATTGTTTTCGTCATCCTCCCTCTAAAGGCTTGTAAGTTTTAGTAAGAGTCGAATGTCATAAAGAGAGTAAAAAGCATAGTTTAAATATAGTGAAAACGAATGGATGAATTCAAGGCAAATATATGCAATGCATTAATGAAACAAAGTTTGACATTAATAGATAATTGTTTGAATAACAAAATAAATTACAATTGAAAATTCAAAATGAACAAGACACTCTCAATGATTTGGCATAGGAGCAATGATCACGTTTGGAGTCAATAATTCAATCTCCTTGGCATCAATCAAGTCTTGAATTGTTCTTCAAAGTCTAACAGTTGTCAGTGTCATGTCCGGGACTATTGGAATGGAATGCACACATTATATCAGGATGATATTTAGGAGCGGAGGTATTGGGATTTCGAGGAGGATCCCTCAATGTAATCAACTCCAACTTCAACATGTGTTGCAATAATTGGGCCAATGACATGTTGATGTTAGTAAACTGTCTCTCAGGCTTATTTTGCCTTTGTTGATTTTCCTGTTGACGTTGACGAGGTTGTTGTTGCGCCTGTGACGTGGCAGCAATTCGGAATGGTCTGTTTTCCCTTGAACCAACTCTTATCTCATGGGCTGCTGATTAGTGACTTGATCCCCGATCTTGACCGTTTGTTTCATACGGTTGCAACCGTCCTGATGAAGTTGGTTGAAAAGGGATCTCAACTCTTCTTGTCCTTGAGCCAGGTTTTGGATAAGAGCCATTTGGCCCACCAGTTGTCCCATCATTTGGTCCTTCATTATGGCTATCTCAGTTTGTAGCCGCTCCAACCGGTCATCTCTGTCGTCCCTAGAGTTTCCCATGATCATTCCCCTGGTGAGGAGCGCCTTCACCTCTTCTTATCCCTTAGATAGGTTTAAGAACATCTTTTGAAGTCGAGCGTTTTGAATCTAAATGCTCTTGATGGTCTGTTCTAGGGCCATCCTTACTGAAATAAACAGTAAGAAGATAAGGAAACCTGTACGGGAAAACCTGTTATGGTGACATGCATGATATGTGGATGCAATGTTTTCAAGGATCTCGTGGGGTAAACACAAGAAAATATTAGAAGTTGAACTTTGATCAACAACTTTGATTGGAGAACTTTGTATTGTTGAATGTCCTTCCTTGAGAATCAAGCTTACCATGTCAAGTGGGTCATAGCCCTTGACTCAAGTTGTTATACTTGATCTTTAATGGTGTTTGGTTAGAGGAAAATAAATCCTCTTGCCCCTTGATAAACGTCTGGTTCAATGTGACCCGACATCATAGACCCTTGAGATCCTTGAAATGGTTATTAAAAATGCTATGGTATGATGTCATTATGTTATGTACAAGTATGCAAAGTAAGCAAGTTTATATACAAATAATCATATACACACAAAGCAGACAAGTCCTTAGGTTTAGGCTTGCATGGATTCTCATAGGTAAGTACCCTCTTGAAGTTTAGTTGGCTCAACCTGTCCTAGAAGTAGTAATCGGGTTCTAAGGGATCTCAATATCACTGATTTGTCTTCTCGGGCATTGTTTCAGCACAAGCCTCTTTCACAACGACCGAAATATCCTGAAAATCAAACCTCAATGAGTGTTGTATCGAGTATCTACCAACTTCAAACTGCACCAAAGTCGATCATCTCACTACGTCCTAATGGCCAAGTTGGTCAAGTAAAGGTCCTAAAGTCAGTTAGTGCTTCATGACATCACTCAGCAGCCCCGTATTCTCCTTGACTACTCAAGGGCTACCAGTACCCACAAACATGTCACACTAACGTAGCTATTGCTTAGACCATGTCGGTATACCCTGCACAATTTCCACAATATATTGCTACTTACCTATAAGGTATCCCAAATCCGGGTATAAGATTTAAACCCAAACAAAGAACCAAAATGTAAAGCATACAAGTCAAACAATGAAAGCAAGTAAAAGTGATCTAGCCCTAAGGTAACCCCACTTTTAAGTTTTCCCCAGCAGAGTCGCCAGTTCTGTGATACGGTGGGAGAACTGACTTGGGTGTTTTGCGTTTTATCGCAAATATTGCGGTTAGCAAGAGTCGCCATAGAATTTTCTTTTATCCAAAAGGAAAGGCTGAAAAGAACAGGAAAGACCTTTGAGATTATTTGAGTTCGGGGGGTAGATTATGAAAAGGGAAGGTATTAGCACCCTTTTCATCCATGGTTATCTATGGGCTCTTAGTTTCTTGCTAGATCACTTGCTTTTGTTTGAAAATGTGCTTTGTGTGGTTTTTGAAAGTATTTTGAAAAGGCGCCATCGTTTAGGAAAAATTTGTAATAGTTCTCGTTCGTAAGAATGTATACAAAGTGTTGATCTTTTGAAAATGTTTCATGTTTGGAAAATGTTTTGAAAGTGTTGGTGTTTGTTTTGAAAATAAGCAAGAGTGTTTGATTTGAAATTGAGCAAGCAACTAGGAACAATCTACCTACTTAAAAGTCTTTGTTCATTTCTTCCTTCCTTTGATATTACTATCTTACCATTGATTTGGTAAGAAGCCTTATCTTTGGATATAAAGGGACGGGCATGGGATGTTTGTATAGTAATAGAAGGTAACCTATGAGACGTTTTAGCAATGTAGTTTAGGGACTAGATCGTTTACCGAAGGCAACTTCGAGGGTCATCGAGGGACTACAATCTTTTATCTAGTGTCTTTGCTAAAACGCCCATGTCTGAGGGACATGACTATTTTTCTGAGGCAACAAGTGAGATTACCCAAAGGGTGCATGTGTGTGAATAGTTTGTTTGATTGCATGCATTTTGTCTTGATTAGGGGTTGTCTACTTGTTGGTTTTATCTGGCCATACACACCTAATTACTAGCATTTGTACAAAAGTAATAAAAAATGCAGAAAATAAATCCTACACCATTACAACCATATTGAAGTGCATAAAAATATAAAGGCAAAAATAAAATAAAAAAAGATGAAAAATGAGCTCTTTTGATTGGGGGGAGGAGAACCATTCGATTCTGCTTCTGTTGGCCTCCTTCGATTGGGGCTGGCATCAGCAAGGTCATGGACTTCGATTGGCAGTTGGCACCAGTCAAGTCATGTCTTTCGATTGGGCTTGGCAGTCAACATGGCGCGCCTTATGGTTCTACCTTTCTGCCTTGCCTTCTTCGATTGGGGATGGCATCAACAAGTCATGGCCTTCGATTTTGTCTTCTCAGCCTCCTTCAACTGGAACTGAAATCAACATGAGCATGCATTCTGGATGGGCCTGGAAGTTAGTATGGAAGCCCAAGGTTTCGTTTTATACTTCATTCCCCCTATTTCTTTCGTTTGAGATATTAAATGGCAACATAGCCTAAGGCCATGTTAGTATTTGTCTTGCAAACAGTTTAATACTTAAAGCATGTTTAGGTAAACAAGAAGCAAACAAAAGGGTTAGTTTTAAAAATATATTAAGAGGGTGGAAACAAAAAGAACAAAGTATTATGTACATGTTTCAAACGAAAGGGAAAGTTACTCACATGTTATGCCATGAAACGAAAGGTTCAAGGGTAAGAGTGACTTACCTTGCTTCAACCTTGAATGTGAACTGGGCCTTGAGTGGTGGCTCTGGGTTCTCCTGGATTCAAAGGGAGGGGCCATAAGCTAGGCCTTAGATGCTGGATTCGAAGGAAGAAAGAAACAACTGTTGTGTTTCTTTCTAATTGGATTCGAAGGAGACTGAAGTGTGGGGAGTTCTTCAAAATCGAAAGAGGTGAGTGTTTAATTCTAGTTTTGTTCTTCACAAGTGTTTAAGGACTTGAGAATTTTTGTTGTGTTTGATAAAGTTTGGAGATTCGCTCCCCTGATCCAAAGATCCTCTCCAGCCTTGCAAAAAATTCCTTTATTTAAAGAGAAAAAATGGACATGTTGTAGTAGCCAGCTTTGCAAGGAAATAATAAAATATATGTAACGTGAAAGTACAAGTGGGGGGCCTTTTGGCAGTTGGGGTGCAAAATATGTGAATTATGCTTCTGGCCCTCTGATTATACAAAGATTTGAAAGAAACATATCCTGTCAAGTAGGGTAAGGCCATGAGATTTCCTCAGATTTGCTTCAAACGAAACCTGCTTCGAATGGCTCAGCTTGGATTCGAAGCAAGCTGATTCAAAGGGGATCCATATTCCAATCGAAGCTTTGCATACGGGTAATTTTGTCCAATCGAAAAGTTTACCTTGCAGGGGGCACATGTTGCCAGCAGGTCATGGCCTTTGATTGCAAGCATGCAAGTAACATGCTTGTCCAATCGAAAGGCTTGCTCTGCATGGGGCACTTGTGGCAGCAAAATTTGGTATTTAAAGCAAACATGCAGGCAGCACGCTTGGTGAATCGAAAGGTTGGCCTTGCAGGAGGCACTTATGGCCAACAAGATTTGGTATTCAAAGCAAACATGCAGGCATCATGCTTGGTGAATCGAAAGTTTTGCCTTTCAGGGGGAACTTGTAGCCAGTAAACTTGGGATTCAAAGCAAACATGCAGGCAGTGGAAGACACAAACGAAGCATGTAATAAGAAGTCAAATTCCCAGACGAAAGAGGCACACTAGCAGCAATTTTTGAGCAATCGAAGGAGGTGCAAAGTCTAATCGAAGGGGGCTGAATCGAAGGAGGCCTATTTTTCTCCAAATTTGTCAAAATGTTATTTTTATCCGTTTTCTACCTTTTTGATAGTTTCCTTTTAATTTTGGTACTGGAAAATCCTAATGCACTTGTGCAAGCTTGAATCCGTAGGATCTTTGTGAGTAAACCCTTGAGAATTGAGAGTGCAAATTTTGGGATACAACACCTTATCTTTCAAATGCTTCAAGAATTATGCCATAAGACCTCTTGAGCTGTGAAAACCATGGATTCAAAGTTGGTACCTTGGAATTGAAGTTTCACTTGCAGTCAGATTGTAATTTCCATAATGTGACTTCTAATCACCAAATTACCACGTGATTTTCACTTAAACATGATCAACAAAGATATTTGGATTATTTAGAGTGACAAAATGCATCATTTAGATGAGTTTTGATGCACATGTGAGCACACTTTGCTCTTGAACACATGTGTGCACGAGTTCATTTGAAATTGCATCATTCACCCCTCATATTGATCCCATTCACTTCTCCTATAAATACAGACTCTATTCCACTCATTTTCGTAAGCTTGAACAACCAAAATCACTTTGTCAAACTCCCTCCATAAATCACTTTTTTGAGTTTTCGAATTACTCTTTTCTCCACTTTTTAATCCAATTTCTTCGTTGGTTCTTCATCCTTGAACTTCACTAAAGCTAACAGAAGGAGAACCAAGCCTTGAGGTGCCTTAAATCGTGCTAGACAAGTCCAATTACAGAGCAAATTCATCTGACTTTGTTCAGGTAGTTTAAGGCACCAGTTATATGGAGAAGACTACCTTTGCCACACAGTGGGTCACTTTTTGTTACAAGGTTATGCCTTTTGGTTTGAAAAACGCTGGTGCAACATATCAGCGTGCCATATTAGCTTTGCTCCATGACAAGATCCATCATGAGATAGAGGTATACGTTGATGACATGATAGCCAGGTCTCAAACTAAAGAAGAACATATTGACCACCTGCACAAGCTGTTTGAGAGGTTGAAGAAGTACAAGTTGAGGCTGAATCCAAACAAATGCACCTTTGGGGTAAGATTCGGTAATCTCCTAGATTTCGCTGTTAGTGGTAAAGGTATTGAAGTTGATCATGCCAAGGTTAAATCCATTCAAGAAATTCTAGCTCCCCATACTGAGAAGGAATTCAGAGGTTTCTTGGGATGATTGAACTACATTGCCAGATTTATTTACCACTTGACCACTACTTGTGAGCCAATGTTCAAGTTGCTGAAGAAAGATCAAGTAGTGAAGTGGAACAATGATTGTTAGATAGCCTTCAACAAAATCAAGGAGTACCTCCAAGAACCTCTGATTCTGATACCTCCAGTTGAAGGAAGACCTCTGATCATGTACCTAACAGTGTTAGAGAACTCAATGGGGGTGTGTATTGGGGAAACATGACGAGTATGGTCGAAAATAGCTTGCAATATACTACCTTAGCAAAAAGTTTACCGAATGTGAAACAAGATACTCACTGCTCGAGAAAACTTGCTGCACTTTGGCATGGGCTGCTCGCCGACTAAGACAGTATATGTTGACACATACTACTTTGTTGATCTCTAAGATGGATCCAATAAAGTACATATTCGAGAAGCCCTCTCTCTCTGGAAGAATAGAAATATGGCTAATGGTCTTGACATAATATGACATTCAATATACTACTCAGGAGACAATTAAAGGAAGTGTACTGGAAGATCATTTGGCTCACCAAGCAGTAGATGACTATCAATCTATGAATTTCGAGTTCCTGGATGAGAATATTATGCTAGTTACTGATTATAAGGAACCTGGACCGTATGAAGGACCTGAACCGGGATCCCGATGGACTTGGTTTTTGATGGAGCTTCCAACATGCTTGGCAATGGAATTAGTGTTGTGATTGTCTCTCCCAAAGGTTGCCATATTCCCTTCACCGCCAGATTATATTTTGACTGTACTAATAACATGGCCGAATACGAAGCATATATCATGGGTATCAAAGCTGCTATTGATATGAGAATTAAGTTCTTGGATGTATATGGGGACTCAACCCTAGTGATCAGTCACATTAAGGGAGAAGGGGATACGAAACATCCAAATCTCATTCCTTATCAGGAGCATGTATTGACATTAATTCCTTACTTTGAGGAAATCACTTTTGAACATATTTCACGAGAGGAGAATCAATTGTCAGACGCATTGGCTACCATGTCATCTATGTTTAGAGTCAGATGGGACAATGAAGCTACTCGAATTACTATTGAGAGACTAGACGAACCAGTGCACTACTACAAAGTTGATACTGATGGAGTAGAGGAAAAGCCTTGGTATCATGAAGTGAAAAGGTACCTCGAGGCTCAAGAGTATCATGAAGGAGCATTTATCAATGACAATAAATTTCTATGGAGGTTCTCTACCAAGTTCTTTTTTAGTAATGAAATCCTGTACAAACGCAACCATGATTCGACTTTGCTTCGTTGCATAGACAAGAAGGAAGTTGAGAAGATTATGGAGGATATGTATGAAGGAGTCTTTGGTACTCACTCTAGTGGGCATACGATGGCCAAGAAAATTCTGAGAGCGGGTTATTATTGGTCGACTATGGAAACTGATTGCCATCATCATTCCAGGACTTACCGCAAATGCCAAATTTATGCTGAAAAAGTACATGTGCCTCAAGTTCCTCTTAATGTCTTGACTTCTCCTTGGCCATTTGCAATGTGGGGCATATATATGATTGGAGAGATTAAGCCTATCGCTTCTAATGGCCATCGTTTCATCCTGATCACTATTGATTATTTCAAGAAGTGGGTTGAAGCAGCCTTGTTTGCCTCCATTACCAAGAATGTTATTGCCCGGTTCATTAAACATAATCGAATCTGTCAGTATGGCATACCTGAGAGGATCATCACAGATAACGGTATCAATCTCAACAATATTATAGTCAAAGAACTCTGCATGTAGTTCAAGATTAAACACCACAATTCTTCTCCATATCAACCAAAGATGAATGACGCAGTGGAAGCCGCCAACAAGAATATCAAAAATATTTTGTAGAAGATGACGGTGATGTACAAAGATTGGCATGAGATGTTACCATTTGCTCTTCATGGTTATTGCACCTTAGTACGTACATCAACTAGGGTAACCTTTTTTTCTCTAGTCTACGTATGGAGGTTGTCTTACATGTTGAAGTCTATATTCC
Source organism: Vicia faba (assembly GCA_948472305.1). Lineage (NCBI taxonomy): Eukaryota > Viridiplantae > Streptophyta > Magnoliopsida > Fabales > Fabaceae > Vicia > Vicia faba. Next base: position 257,052,791 of record OX451738.1, on the reverse strand, counting down.
TTACCTAAGGATTATGAAAGACGTAGGTTTAGATGAAGACTAATGGATTCAGACTAGGCTGGACCAGATAAATTTGATTGACGAGAAAAGGCTTGCGGCTGTTTGTCATGGTCAGATGTATTAGAAATGCATGAACAAATCCTTTAACAGGAAAGTCAAACATTGGGTATATCAGGATGGTGATTTGTTAATAAAGTGTATTATCCTACCGCAAGGTGATCCCAAGGTCAAGTGGACTCCCACATACGAAGGGCCATTTATGATCAAGAAGATATTTTATGACGGTGCTATGATACTTATCACCATGGATTATGAATATTTACCACACCCTATGAACGCGGACATAGTCAAAATATACTACGCATGAAAGAGACCCGCTAGGTTGACAGGCCTAGGCAAAGTAAGGGAATCCCGGCGAACCAAAAGGGTTCGGGCAAAAATTACGAATATATATAAAAAATTGCACATCCAGCAAGTCAAAAACCTGAAAAAGCGGGTTGGGCAGAAAAGGATATCCAGATGAACTGAAATCCCGAAAGGGTGGTCCAGGCAAAAGTTAGGGATTAAAGCGTACGACTATGTCCCATTGGATCACCCATCTACTTACAACAAGCTTTGTTATCAACATCAAGTTCAAATGGTACAGATCAGTTCAATCAACTTCTTCCAACATTGATGGATGAGATGTTTGAAGACATAGGGGAAATAGCAGAGTTGAAACTCGATGGGATTGTTTCCACATAGATGTTTTTCTTTGTTTTTCTTTGTACCCCTTTTCGTTTTACGACGATTTCCTCTTACTAGGATTTCTGTCTCTTTGCATAAAACTGCTTGTTTATAGGCAAACTTTCAATACAACTACGCTTCAAAATTCAAAAATTGTTTTACTTTCTCTGTATTGTTTGTAAAAACGTCCAATGATTACATTGAATGAACATATGCATTTGAACATGATTACTGTTAACATATATATGCACAAAAATAGGAATAACGTTTACTAAAGACTCTAGGAATTGGAATAAAGTTTAAGCTATTCCTAAAATCCCCACAGTGCTATCTTCATAAACTCAGCCCCATCAGAGATTATTTCCTCAATGCAGTTTACGGGAATTTAATTCTCTAGTGGAGTTTATTTCTCCAACACCGTAAAATCCCCGATAAATTTCTCTTCTTCAATAGTGTTTATTTCCCCAACAGAGTTTATTTCTTCGATTATCGCAATTCCCCGACAGGATTCTCTTCCCTGGTCATATGGTGTTGTACCCCAAAATTTTCCCTCTCATTTTGTCAACATTTCTCATCACAAGGCTCTTTGAACTCAAGATCAAGCTAGGTTTTGCACTACTCAAGACATCTCCTTGCACTGTTGACCTAAATTAGGGTTTGAGTTTGCACAGGGATTTTTTGACTTACAATGCTCAAAATGACTTTCATACTTCATGTTGGACTCACAATATTGTCTCTACCAAGTTTCAAGCTTTGAATCAAATTTTTCCCCAGTCAATTGGATAATTGACCTAAAAATCAGCTGTATTGGGGAAAAAGTCAACTGTGGCCAATTTACAGTCAAACCTCATAAATTTTGATCCACATCAACATTATGAACTCATATGAAGCATATGATCAAGTTTGGACCACAACTCCACAAGAAATTTGATCAGATCACCAGAAGGGCAAAATGGTCATTTTTAGGGTTTTGACTACACAAGGGCAATTTCTGACTTTTGTCCTGGCCAATGGCAAAAGCGGTTCAAGCATGGATTCAAGGACTCAATGGCATCATCTTAACCTATTCACAAGGTTCAAAAGACCTCAATTGCATTGGATTGACAGATGAATTTTTCAGTCAACTGATCAAATTTTGATTGTACACTGAAAAGTCAAACTTTGACTTTTTGGTCAAAATCAAGTGCCAAGGGTCATTTTTCATCAAAATGTGTCAAAACATGAAACTTGTTCATCAAGAAACCCATTTTTGTAAATTAGGGTTTAAAGTTGAAAAATTTCATAACATAGAATTTTTCTAAGTTATGAAATTTTCTTAATTTTCCCTAACTTTTCCCAACATTTTCACCATGATTCATTTGGATTCAAACAAAACTTACAACATGAAAGTTGTAGTCCTCCACAAAATATGCAACTTTGATTCACAAAGTTTTCCCAAAAGAAGATTAGATCTCAAGTTATGATTTTTGGAACAAGGGCCCATGAAACTTTTAACTTAGTGAAATTTTGCCCTAGTTTAGGCAGGATTTTGACCTATCTTCATGGCCATTTTTCACATAGTTCCACTTGGAGTCTCAAATTGCATTTCAAAGCTGGATTGTAAAGCATGTTGCAAGCTTTCCAAAATGTCAAAGAACTCTCCAAACTCATTTGTGGTTAGGGAGAATCGAAGGCTTGAAGTTGGTAAAAACTTACTTTTCATCCATGGCATGTTCATTGTGATACAAGTTGCAAATTCAAATCAGGTTGCTTTGCACTAGATTACAGGCCTCAAAACCATTCCGCACTAAAAAATTAAGTGCAAAACCATTGCTCTAAGGCATTGTTTTGGTCATTAGAGCATTGCACATTAGATTAATCCTTAAGTAGAAAAAGGTACATTACCATTTTTGCCATAATCTTGCTTTATGTCAAACCACAATCTTTGAGCATTGGTCCAGATCTTATGCAACAAATCAAATCCACAAATTAGAGTGGCCAAGAGCAGAGGGTGCAAGCATATGGATAGCCTATACAGGCCTGTTTCACATCACTTCACACACTTTGCTTCATAACCAAGAAATTTGTCCAAAACACAAGAACTTGAACATCAGCTAAAACCAACTTGTGCAAGCTTTTGAAACATCTTTCTCACATCCCCTTGAACCAGAAACACGACCCTTTGAGCCCTCAAACATCCCATAGCTCAAAATCACCTTCCATTGGGAAAATAGGGTAGCATCTACATCTTGACTTCCATAGCACAATTTGCTCGTGCGTTTTGCCCCAAACCTGTTCAAACACCTTCCATTCAATCCATCCAAGCTATCCCAAACCTTAAACACCAACTGTAACTCCATTTACAGGGTTTGCCATTTTCATTTTGAGCTTGTGCAGGTTGAGTTTTGTAGGCTTGTTCAAGTGCATTCAAGGCAAGCTATACATTGGAGAAGGTCAAGTGAAGTTCAAGCAAGCTCCCAGACATATCAGGCCTTGTTGAAAAGCTCCACATTGCCATACACGAAGTCAGATGAAATAGGTTTTTATCAACTTCCTCTCTCTCTACTTAGGAACATTTAGACTTAGGTTTGTGAATAAGAAATGTAGTATTCATTGCCATGAAGTTGTACATATGCTCAGTTTTCATTTTTATTAAGCATGCTAAGAGAATTTGATCCATGAATTTCCTGAAAAAACTAGGTTAGATTTTAGGGCCAGAGAAATTCTCTCTGGTCTTTGAGAGTTAGGGCAAGTTTTTTATATGGTTGGATTTGTCTTGGAAAACCCTATAACTTTGATGTTATGTGTTTTTGCAATAGAGCTCGTATGCAGGATGTTCATTTTTGGTACAGGCGCGCGCTTTTTTTTGAAGAACAAAGGTTGAAGATGAAGTATGGTGGGCTGGGCTTGGTCCTGGCTCACTATTGACACACCCCTTTTGCTGAATGCAGCCACATGGCCCAATTTCTTTATATTTTAGATTTTTTTATTTTATTTTCATTTCTGATTTTATTTTATTATTTCCAAATATAAAAAATACTCAAAAATATTTTTATAAATTTTTACATTTTATTTTGTATTTTATTTTTATTTTTTCTCAATATAAAATTAATTTAGTGATTATATACTTTTATTGAAAACTTGAAAATAATATATAAATTATACTTTTATTTTATTCTTTATTTTATCTACACTGAAAATATTATTCTAAATATATTTTTATTTTTGTATATACTTTATTTTATTTTTTATTATATAATTAACATAATATATATATATATATATATATATATATATATATATATATATATATATATATATATATATATATATATATATATATATATATATATATATATATATATATATATATATATATATATATATATATATATATATATATATATATATATATATATATATATATATATATATATATATATATATATATATATATATATATATATATATATATATATATATATATATATATATATATATATATATATATACATACTTTTATTTTATTTAATAGATACTTTAGAATAAAAACATAAAAATACTATATTTTTATTTTTATTATTATTATTTATACTTAAAAAAAATAATTTTTCTAAATATATTTTATTTTATTGTATATAAATAATATAGTCAATATATTTATATTCTTAAAAATTAGGGTTTTACCCTTAATGAAAAAATATAATCTTTTTTTATTTGCATTAAACTTTTTTACATACATAAAAAAATAAACATAAACCTTTTTTGCATATTCATATTATTTTGTATATTTATTTAATTTGTTTATTTAAATATTATTCATTTGTTATTTATGCCATTTGATTCAATTTGGATGTAATAGTAAAACTAGGGTTTTAATTTCTTGTCAAATATTCCCCATTCAAAATTGTATCCCCCTCCCCATAATCATGTTGTAATAGTGGTAGATTGATTTTACGCATTTACGCTTTCAATTATGCCATGATTAGAGATTAGGGTTTGTATGCAAAAATCCAAAATCAACAAATAGCTTGACTAATGCAAAGACAAAAATGCATGAAAATCAATACACAATGCACACTTGCACCCCTAGGGTTTCATCCACTTGTTGCCTTTTAAATGGGTCATGTTATGCATGTTGAGTACTTTGGCAAAACAAAAATAAAACAAAAGATCATAGTCCCTCAATGACGCTATCTTGGTTGCCTAAACAAAATGACCAAGTCCCTCAAAAGTTTGCCAAAAATACTTAACACGATTGCTATCATGGTCTATACGATGACCCGCGCCTGTCCCGTTTAACATCCTAATACAAGGTTGTTTACCAAATGCAATGGTAAAACAACACTGTCAAAAGGGTTAAAAATGTATAGAAAAGACCTTTGAGTAAAATAGGGTAGATCACTCTTAGTTACTTGATCAAAAACTTGCAAAACATCCTTGTTATTTTCAAAACACACCTCACAACACAATTTCAAAACATTTCCCAAATCAAACTTTCAAACATTGAAATATTTTCAAAAGACAATACACCTTTGTATATATTCAAGCAAGAATCATTACAAAGGTTGCCACAATGATGGCCTCTTTTGAAAACATCTTTCAAAACCACACACAAAGCACCATTTCAAACAATTGAAAAGCAAAAGCAAGTGATCTAAATAAGTAACTAAGAGCCCATGGATAACCATGGATGAAAAGGGTGCTTGCACCTTCCCTTTTCATAATCTACTCCCAGAACCCAAGAAAACATCTCAAAGGTCTTTCCTGTGCTTTTTGACCTTTCCTTAGGATAAAATAAAAAGTCGGTGGCGACTCTTGCTAAACCGAAACATTTGCGAACACAAACACAAAACCTCAAGTCAGTTCGCCCACCGTATCACAGAACTGGCGACTCTGCTGGGGACTTCTCTAAAAGTGGAGTAACCTTAGGGTTTAGATCAACTTTGCATGCTTATTTTGTTTGCCTTGATTGCTTTACATTTGGTTCTATTGTTTGGGTTTGAAATCATCTACCCGGATTTGGGAAACATTCATAGGTAAATAGCAATACATTATGGAAACTGTGCGGGGTATACCGACATGGTTGGAGCAATAGCTATATTAGTGCGACATATTTGTGGGTACCGGTAGCCTTTGAGTCAATAAATGAGAATACGGGGCCGCTGAGTGATGTCATGAAGCACTAATGAACTCTTATAACCTTACTTGACCATCTTGGCCTTATTAGGGGTAGTGAGATGATCGGCTTTGGTGCAGTCTGAAGTTGGTAGATACTCGATACTACATTCATTGATGGTTATTTTCTTGGAATATTTCGGTCGCCAGTTAAGTGGCTAAACTGAAACAATGAACACAGAAAATAATCCAATGATATTGAGCTCCTTAGAACCCAGTTACTATTTATAGGACAGGTTGAGCTAATTAACTTCAAGAGGGTACTTACCTATGAAACCCCATGCAAACCTGAAACTAGGATCTTGTGTGACTTACTTGTACATATACTTGTGCATACATCATGAACATCATAAAGCATCATATGCATCCACTAACCATTTCAAGGGTTTGGATCTTCATCTTTGTTCTTGTTTTGTAGGTTATGGAATCTCTTCGCAGGAAAACAATTCAAGTCAACCTTGTGAAAATCCCTCCTCAACTCAAGGAGCTTACTTCCAAGATTCCAGAGAATTCTCCCTTCAGTGAAATACATGGTAGACTTCTCAACTTGGTCAACTCCAACATTGAAGAAGACTTGGTGAAAGTTCTCTTCCAATTCTTTGACCCCCTACACCATTGCTTTACATTTCCTGATTACCAACTAGTACCTACTTTGGAGGAATTTTCTCAACTCCTGAGGATTCCTATTCCCCATCAACTACCCTACAATGGTACAGAAAGAGAACCAAAGCCTGAAGATGTTGCTCAAGCATTACACTTGCAACCATCTGATATCAAAGGTCATTGGGAAACCAGAAGTGGTGTCAAGGGTTTCTTGGCAAAGTTTATGTTTGAGAAGGCACAAGACTGCTGGAATTCTCTAGATCTGCAAGCTTTTGAAGAGATTGTAGCACTTCTCATCTATGGGTTGGTCTTGTTCCCAAACCCTGATCAGCTTATAGATGTGAATGCTGTCAAGATTTTCATATCTCGGAATCCTGTGCCTACATTACTTGGGGACATCCTACACTCATTTCACACACGAACAATGAGGAAAATAGGTGTTCTCATGTGCTGTACTCCTCTTCTAGCAAGGTAGTTTATTTCTCACCTTCCCCAATCAGTTTTGAAGAATGAGCAGGGTTTAAGGTGGTCACAACGATTAATGACCCTTACACATTCTGATGTTCATTGGTGTTCTCGGTCCAGAGAAAATGTCATCATCATTGATCATTGCGAAGAATTCCCTAATGTCCCACTACTTGGCATTAGGGGAGGCATTACCTACAACCCCTGTTTAGCTTTGAGGAAATTTGGGTATGCCCGGAGGGATGGACCTCATGATATGCTAATTCCTGTCTTGGTTTTTGACTTCGACAACGACGCTCAAGGACTTCGACAAAGGTTTATCCGAGCATGGAGGATGCCCAACAAAGTGGATAGTAAGACACTAGGACACAAAAATTCCATCCCCTTTGAGCCTTATCTCAAGTGGGTACGAACCCGCGCCCAGAGTCTTATGATGCCTTACCCTCACATTCTCCCCGTGATCAAAGAGCCTATTATGGAAGGAGAGGTTCCATACACCCTCCTATATCCAGACATGCCAACATCATTGGAAGAATTGCAAAAGAGATGGATACAACTCAAGGAAGAATTGAATACTTCTGAAGCCAACTTCTATGCTAGTGACAAGAAGGTTTTGGAACTTACCCGCCGACTTCATGAAGAAGAGACTCTTAACACTTACATTACGCCAAAGAGGATGCGCAACGTCTTTTTACATTAAGAATTTTGTAATATTTTGCCAATGGGGCATTTATGTACTAACAAATTTCTTCTTATTAATATGACGTGTGTTCTTTTTTGTCTGCAAAAACTTTGAATTTCTGAATCCTTGAATGCATTACATGAATACATATCATTCATCATATGCATAAATAGGTCTTCACACCAGGTTTCCTTATCTTTCTGCTGTTTATTTCAGCAAGATGGATATAGAGCAGACGGTCAAAGATCTGCAAGCACAAAATTCTTAGTTCCAACAACTCCTCATGACCTTGGCAAAGGGTCAAGAGGACCTTAAAGCACTGTTAGAGAAAGAGAAGGAAAAAGACAAAGAGAAAAAGAAGAAAAGAATTGGTGTGGCCACTATGGGAAGAAGGTTTGAGAACCAGGCTAGAAGGGTCCTCGAGTTCCCCTCGACGTCTGACGAAGGGGTTGGTAAAGGTAAAGGAGTTGTGATGCCCTCCGAGTCTGAAGCTGAAGAGGAAGAAGAAGAAGAGGAGGAAGATTACTCCGAACAGCAGTACCCTCCGGCGGACGATAAGTATAAAAACCTGGAAGATCGGCTGGCAGCCATGGAGGTACAAAGGGTACCTGGGCTGGATTTCGAAGAACTAGGGTTGGTTGCTGGAATCGTCATTCCCCCCAAATTCAAAGTTCCTACGTTTGCTAAATATGACGGTTTGTCCTATCCGAAGATGCATCTGCGGTCCTACGTCAGAAAGATCCAACCTCACTCTTCTGATAAGGATCTGTGGGTCCACTTTTTTCAAGATAGTTTGTCGGGTACGCAATTGGACTGGTTCTATCAACTTGAGAGATCTGATGTTCATAACTGGGAGGATTTAGCTGCTGCTTTCTACCGACAATACCAATATAACGCAGATTTAGCGCCTACTCGTACTCAACTATAGAGTATGAGTAAGGTCTCTAATGAAGGATTTAAGGAATATGCCCAGAAGTGGCGGGATTTGGCTGGAAGGGTGCAGCCACCATTGTCGGATAGAGAGCTGGTTGATATGTTTTTGGGGACACTGTCGAGTCCATTATTCAATCACTTGATCGGGAGCTCGTCTGCAGGGTTCACCGAATTAATTCTGACCGGTGAAAGGGTCGAAGCTGGTATTAAGAGTGGTAAAATTCAGAAGGATGCATCTGCTTCCACTGTTATCAAGAAGACCTCCCCAGCCAAGAAGGAAGTTTCTACTGTTCACACATAGAGAAATCAAGGGAGAATGTAGCACCGACCAACGGTGGGGGTTGTGATGATCCAGAACTCCTCAGCCTATCAACCTCGAAGTAGTCAACCTAGAGCTAACCAGCATAGGGTGGAAAGGCCACAACGGCAATTCACTCAGATCAATATGACACCGGCTCAGGTCCTCCCTCATCTGTTAAAGTTAAACCTTACCAATTTGAAAGAAGCGCTGAAAAACCGAAATACCTTTTCTCCCTATTATCATTCAAATGCAAAATGTACATATCATTCGGACAGTGTGGGGCATGACACCAACAACTGTTGGACCCTTAAAAACAAGATCCAAGATTTGATAGATGCCAAGGAGGTAGAGTTTGATGCTCCCGAAAAACCTAATGTGATATCCGCTCCTATGCCAAAACATGGTCATAATGTCCATGCTATTGTGGAAGATCTTCATGTTACCTTTGTTGATGACTTAATGACTCTGTTGCCAATGATCAAGATGAATTTGTTGAAAGATGGGATTTTCCCGGGCTGTAAAAAAGAATTTTACTTTTGTTCAACCTTGCAATCCGACTGTCCGCTGTTGAAGTCAGGCATTCAACGCTTGATGGATACTCAAGAGATCCTCTTTCAGAAAACTCCTGTTGCTACCATCACTCATGTTACTCCTGTTACTCCAATCAATGATATTGCTATAATCACCATTTTCGACAATCTTTCCAAGACCTGCAAAAGGCCTGTTAAGATTACACCTGATCCAAAGTTTGTACCGTTGAAGATTACCATGCTGGGGCCTATCCCATATAAGTCCAACAAGACGATACCGTGGAATTATGGAGGAGATATCTTCTACCATGGTGTCAAGCAGATCGAATCAACCGAAGAGAATTCCGATGAAGAAACTCTTGATGTAGGAAATATCGCGGGGACGAGTAAGATAACTTGTAGCGGAAGAATCTTCTCTCCGGAGATTGCTCATCCACGGGCAGTCTTCGGACCCTCAAGTGCTCATGTGCCTATCAAGATATATGTGCGAAGTCCAGTGATCGAAGAAATTGTTACTCCTGAAGATGTACCCTCTGATGTTATTGCTGATAAAGGTAAGGGGATCCAAGAAGCACCCGTCAGGACGAGGGCTCAGACTTTGGTTATCCCCGAGACCACTCAAAAGGAAATGAAGGAAATCTTAAAGATAATTAAGAAGAGCGACTATGATGTCGTAGAGAAGCTGGGGCAAACCCCTTCAAAAATCTCTATGCTAGCTCTATTGCTTTGCTCCGAGGCTCATGCCAAAGCCTTGATCAAATTCCTGAAGACGGCGCACGTGCCTCAAGAAACTTCTGCAGATCAGTTTCAAGAGTGTGTAGCCAGCCTTACAGCCGACAATGGTCTGGGCTTTTCTGATGCCTATCTAACGTCCAAGGGAAGAAAGCATAATGATGCGCTGCATGACTCGGTAGAATGCAGAGGAACTACACTTGCTCATGTTCTGGTTGATACCGATTCATCTTCAAATGTTCTACCAAAGAAAGCATTGGACAGATTAGACTGTGAAGGTTTCACTTTAAAGCCCAGTAATATCATTGTTAGAGCCTTCGACGGTTCTAAGCGGATGGTTCACGGAGAGGTGGACATCCCAATTAATGTGGGAACAGAAATTTTCAACTCTACTTTTTATGTGATGGACATCTGTCCTTCATATTCATGCTTGTTGGGAAGGCCATGGATCCACAATGCTGGGGCAGTCACTTCTTCTCTACACCAGATGCTCAAATACCCAGTCCAGGGTAAGATTATAACAGTTCATGGTGAGGAGGAGTATATGATAAGCCACCTTAACTCTTTCCGCTAAATGGAGTTAGATGGCGAATTCATAGAAACACCTTTCCAACACTTTGAAGAGGTTTCTCCCGAGGTTGCGGTAGCCAAGACAATGACTGATGTGCCCATCATCACCAAACCCGTGTCCCGAATGTCATCCCTTAAAGATGAGGAGGTTGTGATCAAGGAAGGAGGAAGTACAGTGTGGGGTCAACTGCCAGATTTTCCTCACAAGACAGATAAGTTCGGATTGGGTTTCACTGCTGCTAGCCAGAAAGTTGTGCATCACTCCCGGGTTGGAGGACCACCCTTAAAGATCACTCATCGTGCAGTTCATGCTTTAGAAGATAATGATGAAGAAAGCAATTTTGAAGATTGGATCTTTCCAACCATTGAAGGGGGACTGAACAACTGGGAGGCGAAATACTTCGTTCCCATTACTTTCATCAATCAGTAATTTATCTTTTGAACATTTATGTTGGTCTGTAATAACTTTTAAATAATTCGTACACTCTTTTGCCTTGTGCCTTTCCCGGGGCACATAGGTCCATTTGTAAGGGTTTTGATTCTTCATTTTCATATGCCATTTTTAATGAATCATGGACGTTTTCATCTATAAACTTTTGTGTTCATTTTCTTTCCTTTTACATTTTATTTTGTTTAAGGATGGCTATCCCTTACACACACCCACACTCACAAAATGCAGGTACCCATCCACTCCGGATTCCATGGGTAACAATTCTGTTGTGGCCTTCAGCAACTCTAAAGATCTGGTCAATCATGTCGAGTACGAAGGTGATGAAGATTGTGAAGTGCCTGAAGAGTTGGCTAGACTTTTGCAACAAGAAGAAAGGGCTATTCTGCCCCATGAAGAGTTGTTAGAGACTATCAATTTGGGTACTGCCGAAGACAGAAAAGAGGTTAAAGTGGGTGCCAACCTGGAGCCGAGTGTCAAAGAGCGCTTAGTTCAGCTGTTGAATGAATATGTTGAGATCTTCGCCTAGTCCTATGAAGACATGCCAGGGATGGATACAGATATTGTGGTTCACTGTCTCCCTACAAGAGAAGACTGTCCACCAATCAAACAGAAAGTCCGCCGGATGAGGCCCAATATGTCTGAAAAGATCAAAGCTGAAGTGATGAAGCAGTTCAATGCTGACTTTCTGGTTGTTACTTCCTATCCATAATGGGTTGCTAACATTGTGCCCGTGCCTAAGAAGGACGGCAAAGTCAGAATGTGTGTGGACTACAGAGATTTAAACAGGGCTAGCCCTAAAGATGACTTTCCGCTACCACACATTGACATTTTGGTTGACAATACAGCTCAACACAAAGTATTCTCTTTCATGGATGGATTTTCAGGGTACAACCAGATCAAAATGGCCCCCGAAGACATGGAGAAGACTACTTTTGTTACGCAGTGGGGTACCTTCTGCTATAAAGTGATGCCATTCGGACTGAAGAATGTCGGGGCAACCTATCAGCGAGCCATGGTAGCTTTGTTTCATGACATGATACATCATGAAATTGAAGTCTACGTAGACAACATGATAGCCCGTTCACAAACAGAAGAAGAACACCTCGACCATCTGCAAAAGCTGTTTGTCAAATTGAAGGAGTATAAGCTCAGATTGAACCTTAGCAAGTGCACTTTCGGAGTCAGGTTCGGTAAACTTTTGGATTTATCGTCAGTAACAAAGGCATCGAAGTTGATCCAGCCAAAGTCAAAGCTATACAAGAAATGCCTTCCCCCCGCACTGAAAAGGAGGTAAGAGGTTTCTTGGGACGCCTAAACTACATTGCAAGATTCATTTCTCACCTAACATCTACCTGTGAACCAATCTTCAAGCTGTTAAAGAAAGATCAGGTGGTTGAATGGAATGATGACTGTCAAGTTGCTTTCGATAAAATTAAGGAGTATTTGCCAGAACCTCCTATCTTGATGCCACCCGTCGAAGGAAGGCCGTTAATCATGTATTTGACCGTTTTGGATAACTCAATGGGGTGCGTACTGGGCCAACATGACGAGTCTGGTCGAAAAGAGCATGCCATTTATTACCTTAGCAAAAAGTTTACCGACTGTGAGACTCGCTACTCACTGCTTGAGAAAACTTGTTGCGCTTTGGTATGGGCTGTTCGCCGGCTAAGACAGTTGTGATCGGTGGATCTGGAACTGACTGTTTAACGCTGGTTCGCGAAATGTCGCGGAAGCAAGAGTCGCCACCGTCTTTTATTTTCTCCAAATGGAAAGGACAAAAGCACAGAAAAATTCCTTAAAGAGATTGCTCTCGGTTCGGGAGGTAGATTATAGAAAGGGAAGGTATTAGCACCCTTTCTATCCATGGTTATCCATGGGCTCTTAGATACTTGCTCAATGTGTTTTCAAAATGTTTGCTTGCTTTTCAATGTGGGTTTAAAAAAGTTTCTTTGAAAAATTTCAGTTCGACTCGTACGTCAGAGTGTTTGAAAAAATTTGCTTTGAAAGCTTTTGAAAAGTGTTGGTGTGAAAAGGTTTTTTTTTGTTTGTTTTTGAAGAGAGCAAGTATCTACGAGAACCTACCTACCCTAAGGAATTCGTCTGTGTAAATGTCCTTCAAAGTAATGCCATCCCACCATTGAGAGGTAGGTAGCACCACCGTTGGAGGTGTTCGGGTCAATTCGAGTTTGTAGGGACATGGTGATCACCAGAGCAATGGGAAGACACCTTAGAAGCTACCCTCATGCCAGGTTCCCGGATCATGAGGACTTACTAAGACGTCCTCTACTCGACGATCACCTTTCGAAGGCAAGGCAACAGTGAGGCGTACCCTAGGGGTGGTGTGTGCGAATTGTGTGTCGTTTTCATTGATATTTGTCTTGTCATGTTCATTGTGATCTACGCTTGATTTTAAGTCCATTCATTCTTGCATGCTTATTTAACAGTTAATATTTGCGGGAAAATAAATCTAAACTATTACAAATGGCGCGGGTCCACATCGCCAAAATTAAACCGGACCCGATTTGACAGAAAGTAAATAAAGCAAAGTAAATAAAAGTGCGAAAAGTTTAAGTTACAACGCTTTGGGAGAGATACATAATGAATTAAGAGAAATAAAACAAATGTGCGAATAAAATAAATTACGAACGAGGGCGTTGGACCCTTTTGCAAAAAATTAAAGTTAATGAATTTGATTAATTAGAATTAATGAGGAATAAAAAATTAAAAATTAAAAAGGAATGTTTTTTGGTGTTTTTTGTATTTTTTAAGATTTAAAAGAAAAAAAGAATTAATTGAAAATAACTAACCCTAATTCTAATGGTTTTTAAGCTTGTTATGAAAATATTAAAATATAACCTAAATTAAACCTAAGCTAATTTATGTACGATTTAATTGTGAAAATAAAATAAGCAATATTATTATTATGAAAAAAAGAAAAAAATTGAAAGGAAAAAAATTTATTAAACCTAAATTCTATATTTTTTATATTTTTATGAAAAGAATTAAAGTTGCAACCTAAATTAATACTAAGTTAATTTACATGTTAATTTATTTATGAAAATAATTAAATTAAATATTTATTATATTTGCCATCTTTTCTGATTTTTTGTGATATTTTTATATAATGGTAAAAATAATTTATTAAATTAAAACAATAAAATAAATAAAATAAAAAATTGAAAACAAAATAAATAAAAAGGAAATTGCAAACCAGGGGGGTGGAAGTCCCAATTTGGAGGTTTTATTAGTGAAATTCTGGCCCATTTAATATGCAGATCCATTGACTTTCCCAGGCCACGTATGCGCGTGTTGACTAGTCCTCATGGTGTTCTTCAGTTCTGAGCCCTTGATCTGCATCCCTTGGACGCGTGGACCTTTGGATTTTGAGGCATATGGTGCATCCTCAATACTGACGCTGCATAGGAATTAGTATAGAAAAACAATATTGAAATTGTTCAGACCTGGGACTCGAACCAGGTCTTGGATGTGAACGCTACCAACACCTGCCAGCTGAGCCATTGAACGCTTTTGATATATTAATAACAAACAAATAACAAAAAGAAAAACAAACGCATTAGTGGTTTAACGCGCCAATTTTCAAACCGGCCTATCGCTGATGGACAACACATCATCTCCTTCGTTCTATTTTATTTTTTCTGAAACAAGACTGTCAGGCAACGGTTTTGGATGCGTTTTCTTAGGCCGGTTTCAAGAAAATAGCGATTAGGCTATCCTTGAATATAAATTCATCGCGAGAGTTGGGATCTCTTCGTCCAGGTGAGCTGAGTTTAATGGTCTTGGTCTGGAGTCACGATTTTGCCTTGGGTGAAAAGCCCTAAATTAAAATTCTGAAAACCCTAAAGATCAGCAATGGTAAAATCAAATATATGGCACAAAAATGCAATTGGACTACATGGTTAGTTTCAAAACTTCACAAGGAACATGAATATACAATTAAAATGCAATGAGGATGCCTAGAAATCAAAATACGATCATGGATTTTTCTTGGTACAATTTGAATCCGTTTTACCAATTCTTTGCGTTTGAGTTGATGTTAGGGATTGGAATCGCTTCTGGGAACCTTGAGGAAGCTATTGGAAAAGGAATTAAGCTTTGAATCGCCCTCTATCAATGATTTCAGAATTTTGTTTTCAAGGAATTTTTTCAAGTTTGTATATGGTTCTTTTGCGCAGCTTAGAGTGTATGTGCATTAGGGTTATGATCAAGTATTTGTATGGAATAGATTAGGTTAAGAAAAACTCAATAAAATCCAATGAATTAATGGTCTTGCATATTTGATTTCTTAAGGATCTTTTTGAATCTTTTTCATGTGTATTTTGTGTCAATTTGCATCCAATCATCCCAAATTTTTCCTAATTAGCATGTGCACGAAATATTGATGGCAAAACATGTATAAAAAGATTTGTTAAGGCAATTTAGATATTTTTCATGTATTTAAATAATTTAAATGAATTAATATAAATAATAATTCAAATAAATAAATAAAAAATGAGAAAATACTTCCCTTTGGGCCAAGTGGTCGTGCATATGCTTGGAATGATGAATCATGGAAGAAAAATGGGCCCATTAGCAAATTTAGGTCATTTGAACCATTGTTGACTTTTCAAAATATCCAAAAATTTCCCAACTTCCACAAGGCATAACTTGCTCAATTTTTAAGCTTTTCACATGTTCTTGGACATTTTGGAAAGGTCTTTGAGTCCTCTAACCAATGCCTTTGGTCCCATGTCATTTTGATATACCAATCTCAAGTTATGGTCTTTGACTTAAAGTCCCTTTTTGTTGACTTTTGAAAATGACCTATAATGTTGAAATTGATAACTTTTTGTGAGAGCATTTCTTGGACTTGAAGTATGAAGATGAGTTGTAGGAAATGTCTTTCTCTTCAAAATGAGCTTTGGATGGAATTTTTCTGACAATCCATGTGAAAGTTATTCCCTGGTCAATTTCAGTTGACTTTTTCAGCTGTCCAAATATAGTAACTTTTGCATCTTTGATGATTTCTGAGCCAAATTTTGAGAATCATGATCAAGCATTGATCAAATGATGTTTGTGGCTTCAAAATGATATGTTGACCAAAAATTTGAACTTTTGACTGTCAAATGACCATTTTACCCCTACAGTTGACTGTAGTGCAATTTAGGGTTTTGACTGTGCAATTTTGAGCTGAATGCCTTGAAACTTGATATGAGGATGCTTGACCATCTTTGTAAGCATATGAGACTTGATTGGGTCTTTGAAAACTTCCTTTCCTGATCAGAACACAAACCCTAGTTTTGACTGTATGGGAGACTGTTAGACTGTGCAACCCTTGGGGAATTTTGTAGCTTGTCTTGGCAATTTCTTGAAGAATATGGGAGGGAAAATTTTGGGGTGCAACAACAGTATATGTTGACACATACCACTTTGCTGATTTCCAAAATGGACCCGATCAAGTACATCTTCGAAAAGCCCGCTTTATCTGGAAGAATCGCTAGATGGAAAATGATCCTGACTGAGTACGACATCCAGTACAAAACCCAAAAAGATATAAAGGGGAGTGTACTAGCTGACCATCTAGCTCATCAAGCTGTCGAATATTACCAATCCATGAAGTTCGATTTCCCCGACGAAGACATTATGACATTGGACAACATTGAAGGTAACAGACCGTATGACGGACCTAAACAAGGATCCCGATGGACCCTGTACTTTGATGGTGATTCAAATGCACTTGGCAACGGTATCGGTGCGGTACTTATTTCTCCAGAATGTTGCCATACACCTTTCACTGCTAGACTCTGCTTCAGCTACACCAACAACATGGCCGAGTATGAAGCTTGTATCTTTGGTCTCAAGGCAGCGATTGACCTAGGAATCAAATCTTTGGTTGTATTTGGGGACTCAGCTTTGGTTATCAGTCAAATCAAAGGAGAGCGGGACACTAAACATCCTAATCTTATCCCATACAAAGAACATGTCTTGACATTGTTACCTCATTTCGAGCAAATTACCTTCGAGCACTTCCTGTGAGAAGAAAATCAGCTAGCAGATGCTCTAGCTACAATGTCTTCCATGTTTAAACTTAACTGGGATAATGAGGCTCCCCAAATCACCATCGAGTGAATGGACGAACCTGTGCACTGTCATGAGATTAATACCGAAGAAGTAGTGGAACAACCCTGGTTTCATGAAATCAAAAGGTATCTCAAGACTCGAGAATACCCTGAAGGAGCTTCAGTCAACGACAAAAAGTTCTTAAGGAGATTTGCTGCCAAGTTCTTCCTGAGCAATGGTATCCTATATAAGCGCAACCATGATTGTGTTCTGCTTCGTTGTGTGGACAAGATTGAAGCTGAGGAGATCATGACTGAACTGCATAGTGGCACATTTGGCACCCACTTGAGCGGACATACGATGGCTAAGAAGATTTTAAGGGCAGGCTACTACTGGTCTACCATGGAAGCTGACTGTCATCAATATTCCCGTACTTGTCACAAATGACAAGTCTATGCTGACAAGGTACATATTCCTCCAGTTCCTCTCAATGTCCTAACAGCTCCTTGGCCATTCGCAATGTGGGGAATCAACATGATTGGAGAGATCAAGCCTACGGCATCCAATGGACATCGCTTCATCCTGGTGGCTATTGATTACTTTACCAAGTGGGTCGAAGCAGCTTCCTTCGCCTCCGTTATAAAGAATGTGGTTGCCCGCTTCATCAAGCAGAACCTCATATGCCGGTATGGTATCCCCGATAGGATCATCACAGACAACGGTACAAACCTGAATAACACTGTGATCACCATTCTGTGCGAGCAGTTTAAAATTCAAAATCACAATTCATATCCCTATCGGCCAAATATGAACGGTGTTGTTGAAGCTGCGAACACAAATATTAAGAAGATCTTTCAAAAGATGACGGTCACCTACAAGGACTGGCATCAGATGTTACCGTTTGCTCTGCACGGATATCGTACCACGGCGCGTACTTCAACTGGGGCAACCCCCTTTTCTTTGGTATATGGCATGGAAGCTGTTTTACCTATGGAAGTTCAGATCCCCTCCTTGAGGATTATGAAGGATGTTGGTTTAAGTGAAGACGATTGGATTCGGACCTGGCTTGATCAACTTAATTTGATCGACGAGAAGCGACTTACTGCTGTTTGTCATGGTCAGACGTATCAAAAACGGATGATCAAGGCTTTCAACAAGAAAGTCAGACGCCAGGTATATCAAGTCGGAGATCTTGTAATCAAGCAGATCATCTTGTCGCAAAGTGATCCCAGGGGCAAGTGGACTCCTACCTATGAAGGACCATTTGTGATCAAAAGCATCTTTTCTGGTGGGGCAATGATTCTACCCACCATGGACGGTGATGACCTACCGCACCCTGCGAACGCAGACATAGTCAAAAGATATTACGCATAAACAATCCGACAAGTCGAAAACCTGAAAAGGCGACTTGGGCAAAAAAGGGCATCCCGGTGAATCAAAAACCCGAAAGGGCGGTTCAGGAAAAAATTAGGGATAAATAAAAAAAATTTGTACACCCGGCAAGTTGAAAACCCGAAAGGGCGACTTGGGCAAAAAAGGGGTTTCCCGGTGGATCGAAAACCCGAAAGGGCGGTCCAGGCAAAAGTTAGGGAATTCAAGCATATGAATATGTTTTGTCGGATCACTTTAAGGACAATCTCTTCACGGACAAACTCCAAGCTTCTAATCAATCCAATCATTTGCGAACGAAGCAACGAATGGACAAGATACTCAGAGTTGTGAAGGCTATAGCAGAATGGGAACCCCATGGAATTGTTACACATAGCCATCTTTATTTGTATAAATTTTTCTCATTTTTTATGACAACATTCTCTTACTAGGATGTTTGTCTCCTTTGTACAAAATACTTACACAAAGTTAATACAAAGATATTTCAAAGTGCAAAAATTTTGTTTGTTTTTTCTTTCTTTTTTACACTTGTGTTTTATTTGAAAACGTCCAATGATTTATTAAAATGAGCATAAGCATTTGAATATAATCATTGCTTACAAATAAAACAGAATGAGAAAGGATAATTACTGATAGGTTGAAGGTATAGGAAGACGTCTTTACGTTGTTCTGGAGGAAATCCCCCGCAGTACATCATCCAGGTCCTCAACAAAGCTAAAACCTTGAAGTACATATCCCCAGCGGAGTTAAGTTTCAAAATCGCCATCAGAGCTAAGTTTCTAAACTCCCAACCTCCTGATACCCTTAACAGGCTGAAGATTCTCATTCTTGAAACCTCAGAAGATTGGAATACTCCCAACCTCCTGATACCCTTAACAGAATGAAGATTCTCATTCTTAAAACTCCAGAAGATTGGCATACACCCAACCTCCTGACCCAAACGCCTGAATGAAGATTCTCATTCTTGCTTCCTTAATAGATTGGCATACAACCCAAACTTTTGAAAACTCTCCAACAGGATAAGTATTCTCCCCACAGAGTTATTTCCCTGCAGATCGAAGATTCTCAATCTCGTTCCTCCGGTTGAAGCCTCCCAGGTTTTGATTCCCCAGTAGAGGTCTTCAGAGTTTTCCTTATTCCCCAGGAAAGTCATGAAGGATTCTCATGTCCCCGCAGAAGTTGTCAAAGTTCTTGTTAATCCCCACGAGTTTCCAAGGATCTTCAATCCCCAGTAGTGGTCCCAGGATTTCTCATTCCCAACGATCAAAGGTTTTGAATCCCCAACAGCAGTCAAGGGTTTATTTTCCCCGGCAGCGCTCAAAGATTTAATTATCTCCAGCTATCAAGGATTTATTTTCCTCAGCAGGACGACTACTCAGCTTACATACGCATCCATTAAATTCATATATCATAAACATAGATAGAACACATTTTATTGCACCATACATTTCATGCAACATAAATTTGTGTTTTCAGCTAACATTTTACCATTTTTCAGGATGAGATTAAAAGCTATCTTTAACAAATGTTCAAAAATTTCAAATACAGTACAGATACACCCCAGACACGGTGGTCATTCTATTACTCATTTAGACTTCAGCAATCAGATACAGACTAGATACGCTCTAAACACGGAAGTCATTCTATTTCTCATTCAGATTCAACTATCAATTTCAAGTTCAGATACACTCCAGACACAGAAGTCATTCTGTCACTTGTCCAGATCCCAGTTACAGTACGGATACACTCCAGACACAGAAGTAATTCTGCTACTCATACAGATCTCAAATTCAGATACAGTCCAGATACGCTCCAGACACGGTTGCCATTCTGTCACTCATTCAAACCTATTCCCCAGCCCAGAGATACTCCAGACACGGATGTCTTTCTGTCGCTTATTCAGATTTCAGATCTCGGATACAATACAGATACACTCCAAACACGGCAGTCATTCTGATATTCATTCAAGAACCAAATACAGTTACAGCTTGGATACGCTCCAGACACAGACGTCATTCCTTTGCTCATATAAATCAAATCTCCAGATACAACTCAGATACGTTCCAGACACTGATACCATTCTGACGTTCATTCTCCTGATTTTCAACAAACAATTTTGGATGGTATCTTTAAGCCCATCTCCAGCAAGATTCTACCATCTTCAAATGGCATCTTTAAGCCCATTCCCTCAGCTACATTTTGACGAGTGCAAATTTACGGGCACTCTAGTGTCCAATCATCTTTCACCTTCGAGTCACGAAAGGCCAAACTCGCCAACCTAACTCTTCAGGTTCAAGAAGATTAAACAGGGACAACTGTTGTACCCCAAAATTTTCCCTCTCATTTTATCAACATTTCTCATCACAAGGCTCTTTGAACTCAAGATCAAGCTAGGTTTTGCACTACTCAAGACATCTCCTTGCATTGTTGACCTAAATTAGGGTTTGAGTTTGCACAGGGATTTTTTTACTTACAATGCTCAAAATGACTTTCGTACTTCATGTTGGACTCACAAGATTGTATCTACCAAGTTTCAAGCTTTGAATCAAATTTTTGCCCAATCAATTGGATAGTTGACCTAGAAATCAGCTGTAATGCGGAAAAAGTCAACTGTGACCAATTTACAGTCAAACCACATAAATTTTGATCCACATCAACATTATTAACTCATATTAACCATTTGATCAAGTTTGGACCACAACTCCACAAGAAATTTGATCAGATCACCAGAAGGGCAAAATGGTCATTTTTAGGGTTTTGACTGCACAACGGTAATTTCTGACTTTTGACCTGGCCAATGGCAAAAGGGGTTCAAGCATGGATTCAAGGACTCAATGGCATCATCTTGACCTATTCACAAGGTTTAAAAGATCTCAATTGCATTGGATTGACAAATGAATTTTTCAGTCAACTGATCAAATTTTGACTGTACACTGAAAAGTCAAACTTTGACTTTTTGGTCAAAATCAAGTGCCAAGGGTCATTTTTCATAAAAATGTGTCAAAACATGAAAATTGTTCATCAAGAAACCCATTTTTGCAAATTAGGGTTTAAAGTTGAAAAATTTCATAACTTAGAATTTTTCTAAGTTATGAAATTTTCTTAATTTTTCCTAACTTTTCCCAACATTTTCACCATGATGCATTTGGATTCAAACAAAACTTCCAACATGAAAGTTGTATTCCTCCACAAAATTTACAACTTTGATTCACAAAGTTTTCCCAAAAGAAGCTTAGATCTCAAGTTATGATTTTTGGAATAAGGGCCCATGAAACTTTTAACTTAGTGAAATTTTGCCCTAGTTTAGGCAGGATTTTGACCTATCTTCATGGCCATTTTTCACATAGTTCCACTTGGAGTCTCAAATTGAATTTCAATGATGGATTGTAGAGAATGTTGCAAGATTTCCAAAATGTCCAAGAACTCTCCCAAACTCATTTGTGGTTAGGGAGAATCGAAGGCTTGAAGTTGGTAAAAACTCACTTTTCATCCATGGCATGTTCATTGTGATACAAGTTGCAAATTCAAATCATCTTGCTTTGCACTAGATTACAGGCCTCAAAAACCATTCCACACTCAATAATTAAGTGCAAAACCATTGGTCTAAGGCATTGTTTTGGTCATTAGAGCATTACACATTAGATTAATCCTTAAGTAGAAAAAGGTACATTACCATTTTTGCAATAATCTTGCTTTATGTCAAACCACAATCTTTGAGCATTGGTCCAGATCTTATGCAGCAAATCAAATCCACAAATTAGAGAGGCCAAGAGCAGAGGGTGCAAGCATATGGATAGCCTGTACAGTCCTGTTTCACATCACTTCACACACACTTTGCTTCATAACCAAGAAATTTGTCCAAAACACAAGAACTTGAACATCAGCTAAAACCAACTTGTGCAAGCTTTTGAAACATCTTTCTCACATCCCCTTGAACCATAAACACGACCCTTTGAGCCCTCAAACATCCCATAGCTCAAAATCACCTTCCATTGGAAAAATAGGGCAGCATCTGCATCTTGACTTCCATAGCACAATTTGCTCGTGCGTTTTGCCCCAAACCCATTCAAACACCTTCCATTCAATCCATCTAAGCTATCCCAAACCTTAAACACCAACTGTAACTCCATTTACCAGGTTTTGCCATTTTCATTTTGAGCCATTTTCATTTTGAGCTTGTGCAGGTTGAGTTCTGTAGGCTTGTTCAAGTGCATTCAAGGCAAGCTAGACATTGGAGAAGGTCAAGTGAAATTCAAGCAAGCTCCCAGACATCTCATGCCTTGTTGAAAAGCTCCACATTGCCATACACGAAGTCAGCTGAAATAGATTTTTATCAACTTCCTATCTCTCTATTTAGGAACATTTAGACTTAGGTTTGTGAATAAGAAATGTAGTATTCATTGCCATGAAGCTGTACATATGGTCAGTTTTCATTTTTATTAAGCATGATAAGAGAATTTGATCCATGAATTTCCTGAAAAAAACTAGATTAGATTTTAGGGCCAGAGAAATTCTCTCTGGTCTTTGAGATTAGGGACAAGTTTTTATATGGTTGAATTCGTCTTGGAAAACCCTACAACTTTGATGTTATGTGTTTTTGCAATAGAGGTCGTATGCAGGATGTTCATCTTTGGTACAGGCGCGCGCGTTTTTTTGAAGAACAGAGGTTGAAGATGAAGTGTGGTGGGCTGGGCTTGGTCCTGGCTCACTATTGACACCCCCCTTTTACTGAATGCACCCCCTGGCCCAATTTCTTTATATTTTATATTTTTGTAATTTATTTTCATTTATGGTTTTATTTTATTATTTCCAAATATAAAAAATACTCAAAAATATTTTTATAAATTTTTACATTTTATTTTGTATTTTATTTTTATTGTTTCTCAATATAAAATTAATTTAGTGATAATATACTTTTAT